>CM042697.1:461783743-462983743 GCA_023614405.1 Avena insularis | reverse complement strand
TGGCTTAGCTATTATATTATAAGGATAGCTGTCTTATCAGAGGGTTCACAGCGTGTCATATGTGTTATCACTTACTGCCAGGAGTACCCCAGAACTGAAGGGTTAGGAATAGGTGAGATCTTAGAGGTGTTGAGACAGCTCGGAGAAACCAGCGTTCATACTTACGCGGATCAGACAGGTGTTTACGTCCTGAGATTTTAGGATTCGGATTCCTATTGAATTTACTTTGCCGAGGAGCAGAAACCGAGCCCTTTGATTTTATCCAGTGAGTGACGTTACGAGCAGAAGCGTGATTTGACAAGTTGAATCCGGTACCGAAACAAGGATGACATTATTGAATATATTCTTCTTTCCTGTGCTTTGCCTTTCCCGTTTTCCGTACCTTTCGTAGTAGTTACTCGCCACTAGAAACAGGATTCATGAATTCAAACTAAAAGCAAAGGTATCGCTAATTCCATTTCAGTGGAAATATAGGGATGAAAGTTTCTCTCCTACTGATTTCGATTGCACATCTAATGAAAATATATGCACATGAATGTTCAAAAGCAAGGCTATCCCCTTTGCCGTTACCGAGGATCTATCTTTGTTAAAAACCCTTGATTCGAAACCGAGGAAAGCGTGCGCTCGACTAAAACCTCCAGGAAGGAATGCAATTATTCGCTTCGTAGTCCTCGTATGAATTCGCTATCGCTCCGAATCGTGGGAGCCGTTGAGTTCGGAGATACCGTTGTTGGAGAACTTGTTTGGTTTCTTTCAAGCGTTTATAACATGTCCGGAAGATATTCAGCGTCCTTTTCTACCTTTTAAAAGGAGTGGTGATTGTACTTTGGTATTCCCTACAGGTAAGTTTGTAGGTGTCTATTTCTCTGAGGAGCTAAAATTTGCAGAAGAACATGGGTACTTGGTCGTCCCACTCCGTGGGTGGCAGTTTGATAGAATGAAATCACCATTCTACGATTTTGTACACGATCTATACCAAAGGAGGCTTGAGGCAAAGGAGAAAGGGGATAAAGCAATGGCTTTCATTCACAAAACAACTATGAACAGTCTTTATGGCCGTTTTGGTATATCGCCGGAAAGCACTACGTGTGTTATAGTCAGCAAAGAAGAATCTCACAAAATGGCCCTTTCTCAGGATGGATTTATTGATTCAACTCATCTATATGATGATCTGTACCTAGTAACCTATAAAAACAAAGTGAGTGATGATTTGTTTAAGGAAATGGAGGAGACAACAAAGCAGCCAGCTAATACAGCAGTTCAGCTCTCAGCTGCTATTGCTGCCTATGCCAGGATAGTGTTATACCCTTTTATTAAAAGGGATGATTGCTATTATACGGACACGGACTCTATTGTTGTTCAGAATGAACTTCCAGAAGAAATGGTATCACCTAGCGAAATAGGAAAGTTTAAGAAGGAGCACTATGTAAAAGAGGGAATCTTTTTGGCTCCCAAGTCATACTACATACATGCATTACATGAAGATAAGGAAGAAATAATCATGAAGCATAAAGGACCGGTTAGAAAGTTAATCACTAAAGATTATTACATAAACCAGCTAGCAGACCCAACATTAAAACAGCAATTTTCATGTTCAGCTGACTTTCATCGTGATTTTTTCAATTTATGTGTAGAGAAAAAAATCAATACATACGTAGTTGGGATAGGAAATAGTACGAAGCGAGAATTAGTATACGATGAGGATGGAACGTGGATAGGAACTAAACCTCCTCATATAAGAGTAGATTCTATTGATAGTATCCATCCTACTGCCCATAAAGTCATAACCGGCTTATTAGGCAAAATGAATAATCTAACGAAAAAATGCAATCTAAAAGATCATAAATCTGATGATGATAAAAAGATCAAAGATTATAAGAAAAGAGAATCTCATCAGACAAAGAAGAAGAAAGCAGATAAGAAGAAGCCAGTGAATAAGAAGAAGAAGCGGTAAGAGCAGTTAGGATGGATAGCGGGTGAAGGATTACATACAAAGATTTTTCCTTGCTTTTCGGTGGTTGCTGAATCCTACTGGGTAGGGTAGACCAAGATGTTTGACTCGAGGACTCTTCCTACTATTCCAGATTCCATTTCAATGGTAGCTTCTTGGTAGACTTACTTTCTATGGTACACAATCCAGTCAATAAACCTGGCTCATAGGACTTTATAAGTGATCGTGCATCTGCCACTCCTATGCCTTCTTTTCCTCGTCCCGATTTGAACTATGTTAATAATTTTGCTAGATCGGATCATAAAATGGAATTGAGCAGGCATCCCTTGGTCCAATAGATATTTCCTTATGTATGATAGAACTTAGGTGCACCCCAACTTGGGGCTAGCAAGCATGTCTCTCATCTTTCTAGTAAGCACGTCCTAGGTGCATTAACGGCTGAACACCCAACTGAATCTCAATTCATTGCATCTGATGCGTTTGCCTTTGCTCTTGCACATTGATAAAGAAATTGATAACAATAGAAATTGGGCTTAGAATCACCTCCGTTAGGAGTTCGCTTCCTTTCTATTAATGGCGGGGCGCTTTAATGTCTATTCAAACCTCCTAATGAGGGACCTGCGCTTTCTTCAAATCACAACTCTAGTCCGGGAGACGAAGCAAAATGTAAATCTAACCCTGGTGGTGCGCGTGGTGCTTCTCTTCCCTCACTCTCAAGTGCATTTGTTTACCACTTCCTTTCTTGAAGCGGGTTGAGATCCAAATAATCACTAAAGGCAATGCGTTTCAACTTTCACAATGGGCAATGGTGGTGCAAAGGGAAAGCGAAAACTTTTTAGCGATAGTATTTCTATAATAATTATAATGATTAGGGTCGGGTCCAGAGTAAACTAGAGACGAGGAAGGTTTTGAACCAACGGCTGGGGACAATGCTGTGGGTGGTCATTGCAATTTCGATTCCTATAAATATAGCTCTCATGAGCCGGGGCATAATGTTAATCTCCGAATGTAGCTACTAGCTCCCTCACTTTTTGGTGTTGAGAAACATGTTCGGATGCAACTTTCATTGAAAAATAAGCATAATGAATTAACTGGCCAGTGGAATTTGATGAAATGAGGGCTCTCGGGAAAGCAAGAATTAAGGAAGGTAGGCAATTTCATACCAAGAAGAGCATTTAAGAACAGCTCATCAGCAATTCCAAGTGGCAGAGATGACTCGAGGGACCTCGTCAGATAAGCATATCCTATGGTAAATGTGGTACCTAGTCCAGTCAACTTGGAAGTAGAAACTGACCACTAGTGGGTGTCAATTAAAAAGTCACTCTGTGGCTAACGCTTCTACTGCTATCGGCATGGCTTAGTCTCCCGTGGTTCATTTCCACCGGAGAGCATCTGTTTGAATAATTAGCGTATATAGTTGATCACTCTAATGACAACGGATTCGATTCGAAAATTTATCATGATTGACCGAAGGAAAGGTTAGCGACTGCTCTCCCTACGGAATCTCAAGTAGAGCCATTGCATAGCTGGCAGACACAATGGGCTCAGGATTTTGACTGCTGTTCATTCCGATCTTAGGTCTCGCTTAGCGAATTCAGAAGGGTTGGGTCTTTTGCCAAAGCCCTTTTGAAATACCTTCTTTTTGAACCTTTAGAAAATACCTGCTATCTATCCCTAGTTTTGTTTACCCACTCGTGCTCTGCATCCAAAATAGTTTCTAAATAGTTTCATAATTTGCAAGGGCCACACTGCTAGTTCAATTATAAATTGTCAATGACAGGAACTAAAGAACTCAATTAACTTATAACATGAACTGTGATCAACTTGTACCCATCTTCAATAAATGTTAATCAGCAGTTTTCCATCCTCCAAAATCCTGCAATAGAAGCATTGCATATTAAATTAGGAACTATCATAGCACGTATAGACCAGAAAGACAAGCTATAAAGGAACTTCAAGCCTTCTACACAGGTAACCTTTACTCCCCTAAACAATGTGAAATCCCCATTTTTCTGTCTCAATCCTAGATCTGATACTTGGCTGATTTACTGTCTCCGAATTTTGTATTACAAATCAGTAAAAGTAAGAAATGTAGGAGCATACACCCTAGTAATCAAGTTGGTAGAATAATTTTGTGCAAGGAACAAATCAATTTCACACGGACGATCCCCCCAAAATCATCTCTGCTCTCAGGTAATCCCCCCTCCCCCACTCCCAGGTTACCACTAAATGGATAGTAACATACATCAACAATCATGTACAACGAGAAAACGACGAAGTGTGAAATACACAGTTTAGAACAGCAGAATTATTCAGGTTTTACATATCCATGAGATAAACTGAACTAAACATATCCAGGAGATAAATTTGGATTGCAGCAGATTGTACACTAGAGTCTAAGGATATATTAAAGCTGAATAGATAGCATAATGGAGTAGTGCTTAAAGCTGAACCATCATAGTAATTAGCATGCTCTATGAAAATAGAAATCTTGAAACTACTAAGCAGGAAGGGATTAGTACGAAGAAGTGCTATAAAACCAATCGTAGGACCAACTAATCATTAAACAACTAGTAGGAACTATCCTAGCAAGCATTGCGTATTAAATTAGGAACTATCCTAGTACATATGGACCAGAAACACAAGCCATAAATATACTAGCTAGGGACTTGCGAAATGTACATATATATCTGCTTAGGGATGGCAATGGAGCGGGTTTGGACGGATATAGCAAAACCAAATCCAAATCCAAATCCATGAAACTCACTCTAGCCCGCCCACGAAGATATCCATGGGCATGGATGTCGCTCCAGATCCAAACCCGCCGGATATCCAATATCCATGGATATCCATTGGTTTACACACTATATACAATAATCATAATAACATTCAGCATAACTATGATATAATAGCAATTTCCGACAGCATTTCAGCAGCATTTCAACAAATATTATATGGATAATACATAGTAATATCAAAGCAATAATATTTTAACCACATAGTACTTAAAATATCACACGGTAACATCACGAAGTACATAGATGTCTCATAACAGTCTTAGAGAATGCTTTTTATTACAAGTTTCCAATACAACATCTCATACATTCAATATATATAGCAATGCATAGTAGAAATGTTGAGTTAAAACTTGGATGATTAGAGCCTCATTCCTCGGTGACAATGGATTCATTGGCATCCTACAATTGAAGAAACACTAATAAAGCTTATCAAAGTTACACATCACAAGAATGAATAATGGAAGTAAGTAAATGACTACAAAAATAGTACCATTTCTTCTTGTTCATCTTCAAGAACATTTTATACAGCAAGGAGATTACCTTGAATATCACCTAATGCAATTGCCAAAAAAAAGAACAACTTAGATTTCATATTTCAAAAGAGAAGTTAGAAACAAAGGTGGAAATGTATAAATGAATTACCTAACATGTCCGCTTGAGACCATGATTGCATACACATGAGAGCTTCTGATATTTTTGTTGCAAGTCGACTACGATGTGGACTAATTAGTCTTCCGCTCGAGACCATGAAATGTGGGGTCATTCATTTAGTAAATATTGCATACATAAAAAATAATCTCACTGACATGTGGGTCCCACGTGTCAGCCGGGTATCCGTTGAATATCCGTGGAGCGAAACTACTACCCATGCCCGCCCCATGAATTAGCGGATATCCGCCCCATGAAATCCGTGGATGTAATTAGGACTCTATACCCTTGCCCATCGGTTTGGATATCCGTGGATACCCGGATCCATGGATAAAATTGCCATCCTAATCTGCTCCTGGCTTTGTATGCTATATATGCAAAAACTCCTTCAAGACCAACATTGCAGTTAATCACATATATGGTAGAAACTAGTAGAATAATGCTTATTAGACCTCGAGACAAGTAGGTAAGAAGCATAAAAACGACACAATCATAGACTCAGAGTTGCTGCAGTAGGCATATTTCAGACTCATCGATTCAATAATAGTTTCTGGACTACTGTGTAGACTTCAGAAGAAGAATCAAAGTGAGAGCCTTCCTCCTTGTGTAAGTGAAGTCAATAATAGTACTACCCAGTCGTGGCCTCGTGGCAGGGTAGTGGCTGCAGCGCCGTGGAAGCGCTCCAGCATGGGTGTGCTTGGCCGCGACGTTACATGAGGAGGAAGAAGGCGTGCGCCTCGCCGGTTTGCAGCGGTAGGCATGTGCACTTCTAATTATGATGATCTATCTATCTATTATATACGAAAAACAATATAAGGGTGTTTTTCGAGCTATTAGATTGATCCACGTCACCTGAATTATTTTGATAGTTAGATCTAAAATTTGTGGTTAGGATTTGCCGATAATTAATTGTTACGTAACTTTTGTTAGTCTAGATAGACAACCATTGACACGTTAGATCGCTCCATTTAATTATGGCCAATAAAACGGATGGAAATCACGTACAGGATAGATGGCGTGAGAGAAACAAACTTCTAAGGTTACCACCGGCTACAGTACATGCATGGAAAAGAATGTAGATCGCAAGTCCAAGTAACTAACGCGTGTTGTCTATGCACACATAAAAAAAGAGCATGCCATGTATAGGTCACAAGTCCAATTAACTGGCCACATGTTGTCATGGATATCTAAAAAAAATAAAAGCCTATACACAATACGGACCAACCACTAGTGCATACACCCCCCTTTAACTCCGGTTGGGAGGGCCCTCTAACAGCGGTTCTTCAACCGCTGTTGAGGGTTCGGTGTTAGAGGGGGGGCCCCTTTAACACTGGTATACGAACCGGTGTTAAAGGGTGGCGCACGTGGGGCTGCCGCATGCCTCAGCCCCCCTTTAACACCGGTTCGGGGCTGGAATCGGTGTTAAAGGTTCTTCTGCCGCGGCAGAGATTTAGGCCGTTTTCCTGTTGCGCAGAGTTCGCTGCAGAAAACGGCCTAAATCTTCGCCATCCGCACTTCTGGGCGTATTTCTGCGGGAGAGTGGGGAGGGGGAATCGATCGGGAGCGGTATACACATACATCGTCATCGGTACATACGAGTACATGAATAATTAAGCAACTATTATTATACACAAACATCGTCATCGGCACATACATCGTCATCGGCACATACATCGTCATCGTTCATTTTGGTGGATATCTAAAGAGTTCTCCGCCAGGCGTGACGACCTCATCAAGTATGAACCCCGCCAATTCCTCTTGAATGGCTCATATGCGTTCAAATGGTAGGAGTTGGTCCCGCATCCGTTCGATCTGAATATATATGAAGAATGGGCCGTCAATATATATATATAAGAATAAAACTCAACACAATTGATGGTAATAAAATAATCTTGTGGACTTTGTTTACTTACTTTAAGTTGTTCTAGTGCGTCTTGGCCCGTCGCACATATCGTGTTGCGAATGAACTCGCAAACATAGTACCCACATAAGTTATTGCCGTGTCCCTGATACGCGCACTTTACGAGAATAGAGAGTTCAATCAAAATAATAATCAATAAAGCATGATATAATGGAATTGGAAGCAGAATCAAAGAGATACGCAGACCTAGCTAGCTAGTATTACTTACATTTTGGTCTACAAATTTTAGTTCTTCTGACCATTCACCCACGGCCCTGCCCGTGAACCTTTTCCAAACCCTGTCCGGCAAAGAAAATGGATAAAGGAGTAATTAATTACTTGTTGTCACGAAAGTTGCCGATCTAGTACGAGAATATGATTGAAATTACCTCTGGAGCATCTCTCTAAAGTCTGCCCATAGCTCTTTTTCTTTTCGTAACGAGTCCATGACAAGGACTTTTCCTGAGTCGGGTTGAATGACTAGCAGAATAAAGTGAAACCTACGCACGCATAACTCATCATCAGTTACACTTAACATCAAGTAAGCCGAAATAGAATGTGTACAAGAGAGAGAGTAACAGTACTCACGAGAAGTTGTAAGGCAATAGTATTTTCCTTTTGGTTTGTTGTCTTGGTAAAGACCTTAGCAAGTAATCTTCTGTTTGCCCGGGTTTGGTTCTTACCACTTCTTCATGAACTCTATTTGGGTCAACGAACCCAATGTCAAAAGGGCCTCCTTTCCTGCATTCCATAACCTTTTTCCTGCATAATAGTATATACATATATGGTGAGCATATATATATATACATGCAATTAATGAAGTGAATGAGATGAGATATAAATTACAGAAATAGTACTTACACACAATAAAGGCTGATGGCAGCTTTATCGAGTTCCTTATGATTGAATAGAAAATGCAAGTCTTGAATGTTGAAGTCGATCCCGTCGTCTCCGCACAAGAAAATCTCATCTCTTATATGCGTCGTGATCCATTCTTCTTTTCTCGTCTTGCAGAAATCAAGGTACCACTTGTGCAATTTTCGCATCTTTGTTGGTAGATTCTTGAGCTCCTCTTTCTTGACGAGATTCTTCCCATACTTCCATGGCTGTATGGGGTTGGCATCGCATTTGGGCAAGTTGTCTCCCATGACGTTCAAGTATGCAATGTAAGTCATCCCCATCTCGTTGGTCTTTCTTTGTAGCTCTGCCTCGTAATCATTTACGGGAGGAGCGTCCCGTGTGTAGAACATTTGGAGCGGGGCGCATGATTGGTTTTCCTGCTCTCCGAGCATGGGAACTGTTTTCTGGGGTGCCGCACGACTGCTACTTTCAGTCTCCCTACGGCGCCTTGCATCCGCCTTCAAAATCTGGCGCTCGTAGTCCGGCAAAAGTGGGGTTTCAGGTTTCAAAAGATTTTTGTAAAACTTCTCCACCACCGCCAGATCTATTTTCTCCTTTGGCTCGGCCCGTCTAGGTGCAAAGAATTTCTTGACCTCTTCTTCCGAGATCCTATTGGTCTCCTCGTCGCTGCGATTCCACGGTAAAACCGGCAATGGCTTGGCGGAAGGCTGCGGGACGTAGTTTTTTGAACTCTTTGGCGTACGGTTTCCTGCGGATTTCTTTGTGGCAGTGCTACTGATGCTCTTCGTGGCAGTGCTCTTCCGCTTACGCTGAGGAGATGGCTGAAGCACCGGAGATGGCTGACGAGCCAGAGATGGCTGGCGCGCCGGAGATGGCTACCGCGCAGGAGATGGCTGAAGCGCCGGAGATGGCTGCCGCGCAGGAGATAGCTGAAGCGACTCAGACTGCTAACGCTGCGGAGAAGGCGGGGGTGCCAGTGGCCTCCAATTTGGAAGCACGATGTGTTCCTTCTTCCAAAGAATGGTTGTTTTCACTGCAAATTTGAGTTGAGTTTCCCCTTCACCTATAGCATGGTCAAGCTGTGCTTCCTCATATTCCTTCACAACCTCATCCACCCCGACAATAGCATAGCCATCTGGAATCGGTCGGCAGTGGTAAGTTCCACCAGCTACAGGAGGTAAGGCATAGCCGACAACCACCTTAATGTATAAGCCCATTAATCTCACATGCAGCTCAGCGTGTTCGCTCTCCGTGATATCATCCACGGGGTATCGAGGACCCGCCATTTCAAGCGTGGGGTGCACGTTCTCCGTGGAAGCCACACTGCTTTTCATGCGATGCAGGCTTAATGCAGCTCTTCGTGCCGCTGAGATGGGGCGGTAGCTTGATGGCTCTGTTGTGCATTCACTTGCGCCTGCAGCGCCGCAAGTGCATGTTCTATCTGTGTCATCCGCTCTATACGCTCTTTTTCTTTTCTGCCGCGCCATCTGTAAGAGTCGCTCCACTCGGCAAACCCATCCTTCCACGTCATACCCCCTGTGCCTCGTGCATGTCCAGGGTGTTCTTTTTTACCGATGGCGCGTGTGAGCTGGTCATTCTCTCTGTCGGGATGGAAGGTCCTGGCGGATGTTTCCTCGTATGCCGTGATGAGTTTAGTGAGGGTTTGGCAAGGAGGGTTGGAAAGATACACAATCCTGTTTCTGGGTCCAACCTTGCCCCGATTCTGTAGAACCAAGTCTTTGCACGTAGGTCCCACCCATCTGTTTGGGGTGTGATCCCTCTAGCGCGCAGGGCCTTCTCAACTTCCTCCCACTTAGGCCTCTGAGATATGTAGCCACCTGACCCCGTCCTCTGGTGATATTCCTTCTTCTGGGCATTAAGCGTATTGGTTTCTGACCTCTTTTTAGCTATAGCACTTTTTTTATATGTCACAAATTTGGGCCAGTGAGGTCTTATCTTCGCATAATATGCGTCTTCGAAATCTGGAGTCTCGCCAGCTTTGACAAATTTGTTCAATTTTGTCTTCCAGTTGCGGAAAGCGTCAGCCATCTTCTTTAGAGTCCACTCTTTGACCTTTTCCTTTATAACCGGGTTGTTTTCATCCTCCTCTTGTGGAAGGGTGAAATTTACCAACAACGAATTCCAAAGCGTTTCTTTAGATCTTTCATCGACAAAGGTACCGTCGCCCTTCTTTGGCTTATTCCAATTTTCAATTATGATTGGGATTTGGTCACTAACAAGAACTCCAGCCTGACGTACAAATTTGTCTGCGGCCTTCTTGGGCTCCATCGGCCTGCCATCAACACAGACTGCTTCGATCATGAACTTTGCACGTTCTTTCAACCGATGGCTCGCGCCTCGCTTGCTCTTTTTCGTAGAAGAAGATGGTTGCTGGCTGGTCGATCCAGAGGGCTAAAAGAAGAAAGAAGCGTTAATTAATACATATAGAAGAAGATTGTTGGTGGAAGTCAGCAGAGGCTTAATCAATGCATATATCTCGCCGGATTTTGTAATCACTAAATTGCGTTCACCGGAGTCTTCATCTTCTCCATGACTACTTGAGCTGTCATCATGTCTCTCCAAGTTCAGATATTGTGAGGTGTCCTCATCAATAATGTTCTCCATTATTTCTTCTTCTTCAAGGTTTCTACTAAGTGGATCCATAGTTTCTAAAACAATAATATTATCTAGAGTAAGAGTGTAAACATTCAAGTGGACTTGGATTCATACACAAATATACATATTATTCATACAAAAATACACAAATAAATACACAAATGAAATTAAAACCCTAAGGATGCTTGATCATTTTAAACGAGTTCCGAGGGGTCCAAACCCTAATCAGGATGAGTCAGAGCTCCACAACGACACCCCCAAGAGGGTAACGTTGGCAGGATGCAAGTTTGTATACAAGTGGGGCGGGTTTGCGGACAATTATTTAGTCTCAGACAGCTACACCTACACGCAGTCCAATTTGTATACAAGTTTTAATCTATGCATGTAGTACAATTTATATTAGCCGGTGAAACTATGTTGCCCGCGAACCCGCCCCGCTTGACACCCTATCTATACTACTACCCCCTCCATAATTACATGCCATCTTAGTTTCGAGTTTCCCGATTTTGACCATCAAGTTCACCACCAACACTAAGTAAACAATCTTATCGATGTTACAACATCAGAAACTTTACTCAAATATGAATACACGACTGCATCTTTTATACATCACACATATTCCCCACATTGTTCACAGAGGACGACTGCCGGACGCAGAGGCGTGGACGGCTGCCGCATTGACACATTGTTCACATTGTTCACATTGTGCCGCCAGCTTTGACACATTGTTCACATTGTGCCGCCGACGACTGCCGGACGCAGAGGCGTGGACGGCGGCTCGGCAGCGAGGCTGGGCGGCGGGGCGGATGCTCTCTCTCTCTCATGGATGCATTATAAAATAATTGCATTTTAAATTATTTCATTTTAAATTATTTTTTGGAATATTATTAAACCATTTGCATTTTTGGAATTTACTTAAACAATTTTCTTAATTAGAAAACATTTATGGAAATGTTTTTATCGCTTACAGATAGGGCCCACATGTCAGGTATTTTCTTCACTGAAATAATTACAGAAAAAGAATTACAGAAATAATAAAAGAAAAAGAAAACGATTATTGCATCACGCTGACGTCAGCAATGGAGCTCCTCTGAGGTCGATCTTGCTCCCGTCGATCTGCTACACGCGGGGACTTGTGGTTGGGATGGTTGGAAAGAGGAGGTCGAGGCGGACCTAGTAGTGGCGGCGCCTCCCCTTTTTGGTCATCGGAGAACAGAGAACAAGGAGGAACTGCGGCGGTTGGCAGCGGTTACACGATGCGGAGGCGATATAGAGCGTGACGGAGTAAGAGAAGATGTGCCTGAGCACCAGAGGCTCACCAGGAAGCCGATGGTGGGGTCGACGAGGCCGGGGAAGGTCGGGGTTGTCGGCAGTGTCGATGGCAAGCGGCGGACAGAGGTGGAGGTGACAAGGCCGACGATTCAGGGCACCCACGGCCGATTCCTCCCTCACTCTCCGAGGGCGGTGGCGGCCGGCGGTGGCTTCTCTCTGCTCCGATGGGCGGTGGCGGCGCTTCTCTCTGCTCCGATGGCGCGCGCGCGGTGGCGGTTCGATCTGGCTCTAGGGGGAAGAAAGGAGAAGGGGAAGGCGAATTTAATACCCCCCCTTTAACACCGGTTCCATGGCTGGAACCGGTGTTAAGGGGAGGATTCCTGCATACAAGTTATTTTTCCCTTTAACACCGGTTCCATAAGAACCGTGTTAAAAGTCTGCTACAAACAAAATAAATGCACCCCCCCTTTAACAGCGGTTCGTGTCTGGAACCGGTGTTAAAGGGGGGGCATTTATTTCATGCATTAAAGGGGCATTTTTAATTCAAAAAATAGGATATGAATTTAGAAAATTCATATCTTTTTCATTTCAACTCAGAAAAATATGAATAATATATCATAATTTTCAGAAAAATAATATCTATCCATTCATGTAAATCATTTTATATTTACTTTACATGAAAATTTTCAAAATGATTAAAACACTTACATATAAATTTTGATTATTCAATTCAAACAAAAATAAATTGTTAAATCCTAAAACTTTGAACATAAGAAATATTAAGCATCTAAAAAGGAATCTAACCCTATTTTATTAGAGCAAATCATATTTTAATGCCGCATCTTTTGTATTAACATTTTTAAATTGATTGGATATTTAAATGTCGCATCTTTTGTATACACTTGAATCTCACCAAGCCTCGCTCAATTTGCATTGTTTTTTTGATAAAATAGCATATTGTGAACCTAAAAATGATTTTTGTAAAAAATCATGAGTATCATATCATGTACCTGTAGTTCATATCTGACCCACTTCCTATCGATTCGGCAGGAATTTGTCTTTTTCACCAGAGGTGGACGGAAAGGTTTCAGATCCCCCTGTTGGTACATTGTGCATATAAGGTGGTCTAGTATTTTTGTAAAATGTGTTGGTGGTTTTTTTAATTAGCCATTTGGTGGTTGCTTCACAAAACCGTTCGTTTTTTATGCTCGGAAAATGGAAAATGCCTTTTTGGTGCGATAAAAAGGAAAACTTCCTCTTGCAACATTGTTTGCCATGCCATGATGCACATGTATGCACAATATGGCCATATTATTACAAACTATGCCTTGATTCTAGCCATAACATTGGTCATTTGACCCGAATGCCAAGAAACCTCGAATGAGATAGGTCATTTTGTGAAGGTTTTTTCGAGACATAATCAATATACCAAGTTTGAGATTTTTCCTTCTAACTATGTCACATAATATAACACCACGCGAAGGTTTCGCACTGTTTCGATCTTTTTTTATTTTTTATCCCCGTTTTAAACTATCGACAAACTTTGTCGAACAACGGGCATGATGATTCTTAGCTCGGGGCCAAGCCTCGCTCAACTTGCATTGTTTTTTTGATAAAATAGCATATTGTCAACCTCGAATGAGAATGCAACTAATAGTAAGTTACATAAAGCCGAACTAGAACTGAAAATTAAGATACATAAAAGAACTGAAAATTAAGATACATGGCCAGATTAAGTAACAATCGGCCGAACTTGTTTCGAAATGTTGGAGTGATTCAGTCATGCTCCTGCCTACACCTGTAATACTCGCCACTGTAGTCGTCGTACTCGCCGCCGCCGTCATCGCTGTCGTTGTCGGGGTCGCCGTAATTGAACCTCTGGAGAGTACGCGTGGGCTGGACTTGAGGGTAGCGCGTGGGCTGGACTTGAGGGTAGCGCAGACGGGGGTTAGAGTCGGCGGCAGTGTCATAGGCCATGATGCTCTGGAGAGCCCGACCGCGCCACCATAGCTGACGGCCGGCCTCGTTGAAGTTAGGAGTGTAGGGGTTCGTAGCATGGAAAACAAAAAATTTCTACCGCATACAAACAAACAAGCCAAGATCTATCTACTAGATTGTAGCAACGAGTCGATAGAGGAACTCACCCTCGAAGATTCCAAAGCGGTTAACGAGAGCAGATTCTCGTGGGTGATGTAGTCGTACACTTCCGATCTCAAGATCGCGTAGACGATCCTTCCCAAGTGCTGCGTTCCAAGCGCCCACAATCGGTCACACGTTCGGTACTCGATGAAGACCTTCCTCTCCCTTGTTCCAGCAGGCAGCGGAGGTTGTAGCACTCTCCTCGCGATTCCGGCAGCATGACGGCGTGGTACCGGAAGTAGAGGGGAGATCTCGCAGGGCTTCGCCTTAAGCCGGAGCGAGTATGGTGGACTATGAGAGAGGCCTTGGCGATCTAGGGTTTAGAGGCACCAAGGGGTTTTAGAGCAACCAGCAGCTAGGGTTTAGCTAGACGGCGGTTTAGAGGAGATCTAGGGCAGCCGCATCTAGAAGGGGGGCGGCGGCTGGCCTAGGGTTTAGAGGGGCGCCGGCTAAGGGGCAAGGTGTAGGGAGAGGGGGCGCCCCCCTTTCTTTTATAGGTGGGAGGGGCGGCTAGGGCTAGCCGAGTCCCCCCCCCCCAACTCCCTTGCTGGCCGGCAGTTTGGAGGAGAGAAGGGAAACCTTCTCTTCCCAGGTTTCCTTCTCTCCCTCCACTTCCCAAAATAGCCGTTTGACTTTTCAAATTGGCATTTGACTTTTCAAACTAGGATTTGATTAAACCCTTTATTTTGTTCAGCGATGACACCTAGTACATGATGCAATCATTCCAACTTGGTATGACACATTCATGTACCCTTCCCCTTCGGAATGCCGGACATTCCGGAACCTTCTAGAACATTCCCGATGAAAACACCGGAACCATTCTCCAACCCCGAAACAGGACTTTCCTTATATGAATCTTATTCTCCGGAACATTCCGGATCTCCTCGTGATATCCCGGATCCCATCCGAGACTCCGAACAACATTTGGTATCTTACTCATCATTCCATATCTACTCAACAACATTGAATCCTTAAGTGTGTCTCCCTATGGTTCGTGAATTATGCGGACATGATCGAGACACTTCTCCGATCAATAACCAATAGAGGAATCTGGAAATTCATATGGCTCCCACATATTTCTACGATTACTTTGCGATCGAATGAACCACTTACATACGATACCAATTTCCCTTTGTCTCACGATAGTTTACTTATCCGAGGTTTTGATCGTCGGTATCTTTGCATACCTAGTTCAACCTCGTTACCGATAAGTACTCTTTTCTCGTTCCCGTGGTATGTGATCCCTTGTGAGCCAGTCACATGCTTGCAAGCTAATTGGATGACATTCCACCGAGAGGGCCCAGAGTATATCTACCGTCATATGGATGGACAAATCCCACTCTTGATCCATGTGCCTAAACCCATACTTTCCAAACACTCAATGCCACCTTTATAGCCACCCAGTTACGGTGTGGTGTTTGATGTCATCAAAGCATCCTTCCGGTGATGGTGATTAACATGATCTCATGGTCGAAGGAATTAGGTTACTATGTATCAGAAAGCTTATAGCAAATGAACTATATTAAATGACTTGATCTTTATGCTACGCTTAACTATAGGAGTATGTCCATCACATCATTCTCCTAATGATATGACCCTGTTGTTAGTAACATCTCTATGTTCATGATCAGGAAACCATGATCATATATTAACCAACAAGCTAGTTTAATAAGAGGCTTTACTAGGGACTCTTTTATGTTTACAAATCACACAAGTATTAATGTTTCCGGTTAATACAATTATAGCATGGTATGTAAACATTTATCATAAGTGTGAAGATATGATAATAACCACTTTATTATTGCTTCTTGGGCAGATCTCCAACAGTCTCCCACTTGCACTAGAGTCAATAATCTAGTTTCAAACCTTTGTGTATTCAACACCTATGGCTTTCTGGTGTCGTATGTACACGATTGCTAGTGGTCAACTGATCTCCGGATCTGACATTTCCAGGTCCGTGTGTAAATGCATGTCTTTGCGTCTCTACGCATCACTCATTCTCTAATGAGATAGCTTTGTATAATTTTGGTACTTTGGTGAGACCTTTAGTTCTTTGGGGTTAAAACATGTTGATAATATTGTCGTACAATATATCTTCATAGTATTATCCCGCTGTGAACTACACCTAGTTTGACAACAAACTACTTGACACAAATGCCCTCTTTAGCTGCTATTATAGCAGTCATATACTTAGCCTTTTGTTGTAGTATCTGTCACAATGTCTTAACTTTGGAACTCATCCAAATCCATTATGGAACTTACTTTCCATTATATTGTGCCACCCTTAGTTTAGATTGAGATAAACTTAATTTGTACTTTGTGACAAAACTAGTATCAATGTAGTACTTTTACAATGAACTAACCATCTATTTGTCACTTCTACAAATAATATACTCTTAGTTCTTCCAAAAGATCATAAGAATATCCTTACTATTGTCCAATGATCAACTTATGAATCATTCTGGTATATGCTCATAACATTTAGAGTATAGGACATATCTGGATTTGTACATATCACAGTATGATTGATATAAATACTCTTTGTGATTTCATACATCGAGTATCAATCTATACTTGAATCTTTGTTTCACTTACCCAGTGTCAATACACTTGAATATATCATCAATATTGAACTCATTCAATCTTTTCTGTGTGACAAGAACCTTTCTTGTAGTTTCTATATTGAACTCATTCAATACATCATCTATGTACTTTCGGCACAACCATATTAGCGTCTATTGATGCCAAATATTTGGGTTTTGCCTAAGTCTTTCATCGGGATGAAATTCTTAATATGTGTTAATAAAAGATACATCATTTCCAATCAACAATATGTCTTCCACATAATGTATTAGAAACATGTCTTAGCGCTCCCACTTAATTTCTTGCAAATGCAAGCATCTTCATCGTCTCCGACGAATTTAAACTCCTTTAACAGTTTCATCATAGTGAAGATTCCAACTCCGCAATGCTTACTTCAACCATTGAAATTTGCACATGCTTTTAGCATCCTTTGAATTAACAAAACCCTTCGGACCATGTCATGCACACGTCCTTGGTAATCATTCTATTAGAAGAACTTGTTTTGTTTATTCAACACATAACAAAAATTATATGTCGTGGTTGCTACATTAATCCGTCTAGACTAAATATCGCTATGAAAGATCAGATCTTGTCATAGTCAACCTTTGAACATTGTCGTGAACTCTTTCCCGACATGTCGATAATTTCATAGATGTGAAACATCCATGTCTATTTCTTTATAGATCCAAATACGACTGTAAGGTCTTGTACCTTTCAGAGGGTCTTTCAAGTTCAAAGCTTGATCTCTCGTATATGGAACTATCACGGATTTTATGGCTTCAAGCCATTTGACAGAGTCAGGGCCCATCATCGCTTCTTTGCATGTAGTCGGATAATTATTGTCAAATAATGATTTAACTCCCAAATCTTGGTATTTGATTATTCACCCGACCTTCTTGTTTCAATAGGAACTTAGTCCTCCGTGACCACAACCTTTGAGGCACGTGAGCCATGAGCATTGTTGCTGCCTCCGGAACAGTTTTTCAGGCTAACTCGCACATATAGCTAAGGTTCTTTTAACCTTATCAAAGTTCTATTGTCCTCCCACTTAACTTTTTATGAAAAATTCCTTCTTAAAGAAACTTGACGTTCTAAGCGACAAACACTTTTGTCTTTGGTGTTATGGAGGAATACTTAACAGTTATTCGAAATAACATACAAAGACAGGTTCATCCGACTTTGGTTGCAAACATCTTTATTATGCTTAGCATACCAATGTTTAAGAAAGGACAACTTGGGTTTTATCCCAAACCATAACTTTATATGGTGTCATTTCAACGGATTATGATGGAGCTCTTTTCAGTGGAAAAACGGTAGTCTCTATAGCTTTTAATCTTTAAAATATAATGGCAGTTTTATGATTTACACCTTCAATCTTACCATGTCAAACAAGGTTTAATTACATATCTCGAACGCTCCATACTCTTATGGTGTTTCGGGAAAAATGCAAATCCACGGAACGATTCCTTAAATCTTAGGTATTATGCTAAACTTGTAACTCAAATTTCTTCCTTTATGATCTTATCATAAACTATTTATATTCTTGTTACAATGATTTTGCACTTCATCTTGAAAGTCCTTGAACTTTTCAAATGTTTCATACTTCATCCTTATTAAGTAAATATTCATATATTCACTCAAATTTTCGGAGAAAGCATATGAAGTTGAAATCCATCGCTCTTGACTACACATAATGGACTTCGTACAACAATATGTACAAGTTCCAATAAGCTAGTCATTCGTTCCTTTTTGGCCTATGAACGAAGTTTTAATTATCTCTAGGAAAGTTTCACAAGCGTCATGTGATCAAAAATCAAAAGACTCCAAAATTCCATCCACATGGAGTTTCTTCATGTTTTCTTTCCAATATAATTTAAATGGCGATGTCACTTCCTAAGCGATCTTTCAATCAATTTGTCTTTCGACATTTTTAGCACTAGTTTTATGGATGTGATTTCTCCAACGAGATTTGTGAATCATCCATCTTTTATGGATTACGGCAATTATTTGAACAACCCTTTTGTTCTCATAATACCTGATAAAACAAATCTTGAAGGCAAGCTTTTAACGAGCAACACAATAACCCTTTATTTGTCCTCGATGAACATCATCACATATTCTTTTGCTAGTTACTTAGGCCATTGTAGTTCATGAATTCTGTTGTTTCGTATGACGATTCATACCAACAAATAAAGTATCAAATACTTAAGAACCACATTGTTTAATAAGCAAAGAATATAGCCATAACATGTATATCATCTATATACTTAAACTGAACAATTCTAGTCTTTTCTTTTCTGCCATATATTTATGAGATTCTCTTTCAGTATTTCCTTTTCTGTTTGAAAGAATCTATCAACATCAATAGTGGAGCCATACACATGACACATAGTCCAAAGCGTGTATAGTTAAATACCAATGTCTTTGGACTTGCACTTTGAAGTAGATTACCATCATCAAATGTTTGGTGTTCTTTCAAATTCCTTTCTTTAGTAATCTCTTGGTGTAGTAAACATTTTACCTACATAAAATATTCACCCTTATCATGGAATCATCCATGATCAAGCTACTTTTAGCTTATAAAGGTGAATCACGAGTATAATGTTTCTCTCCAAAACCTTTTGGAGGTTTAGGACAACTAATGTCTCCAACCTTTTGCAAATTCTCATCAAATATGAGAACATGACTTTTGCCATATTATACTCTATCATGTTGCAACCAAAACTTCGTTTCAGATATCACAATATCTTCCACACATCATGGTTTCTGAAACAACTCTTTCAGATCCTAGATAACCTTGATATTAAGACAATCCTTTGAATTTCAAGAATCATGAAGATAAACATGATACTTATATACTAACACTGGAATTGTTACTCTTGATTTAATACCAACTATTAAATTTCACGGAGTAATCGAAACTTATTGAAAGTTTGCAATAGGACTTTTAAACTTTAGATTAACACTTCAAAAACAATACGATACCAGTTCGTAAAGTGACTAACCAGAATTCTATAGTTCTATCATCTCAATTAAAACTAAGCGCAAGGTGGTAAACGGATGCCAATGACTACAACAACTATGCAAATTCACTTTGATTTAATTTATGATAAATAGTGTTCAACTTTTAATCATATTGCTATTGAACTCCCACTCAAAACAATATCCCTCACATTGTTTTAGTGATCACACGAACCAAATCCACCACATCAAAACCGATCATCACGAGAGTTGATGTAGCTTCAATGGCGAACAATCAACATGTTCATCATATCTACTATATGACTCATGCTTTACCTTTCGGTGGTCCATGTTCCGAGACCATGTCTGTACATGCCAGGCTCGTCAAGATCAAACCTTATCTTCCGCATGAGCAAATCTGGCTTGCTCACATTGTATACACTCGCAGAATCTAACACACCCGACCATCACGTGGTGCTTCGAAACAACGAGCTTTAGCAACGGTGCTTACTAAGGATGAACACTTTAAAACTTGAAATTTGTGTGCTTGAGGGATCATCTTACAATGCTACCGTCGTGAACTAAGCAATACAAGATGCATAAATGGATTAACATCACATGCAATTCATAATATGTGATATGATATGGCCTTTCTTCTTGTGCTTCCGATCTCCATCTTCAAGCACGAACATGATCTCCATCATCACCGGTGTGGCGTCAAGGTCAATGGCGCCGCTTCATGGTTGTCGTTCACCGGCTTCAACTATTACAACTACTTTGAATAGACACGCGGGTCTTAACAAAATTAAAGACAACCATATGGCTCCTGCCGGTTGCCAACTTACAACAAGGAACATTGCATACATCAAATATAATCACAATCATGGCCATATCACATCACTGCACACCCCTGCAAAACAAAGTTAGTCGCCTCTACTTTCTTTGCATGTTTTACGTGGTTTGGGGCTTTCAATAAGTGTCGTTCTAACTTACGAACATGAACCACAACATTGATACTAGTATTGACAATCACCCATTATAAATTGAATCTTAACTATGCTAGGAGAAACAGGCACCCGCAAAGCCACTTATGCAATACAAGTTGCATGTCAAGCGTGGAGCAAGTCTCATGAACGATGTCATGTAAGGTTAGCCCGGGCCGCTTCATCCCAACATCCCGCAAGATGCAAAGTACACAAGAAGCAATCGACAATAAAAGCATCAACGCCCATAATGACCATTGTGTTCTACTCGTGCAACAGATCTACATATAGACACGGCTCTGATACCACTGTAGGGGTTAGTAGCACGAAAAACAAAAAAATTCTACCGCATACAAACAAACAAGCCAAGATCTATCTACTAGATTGTAGCAACGAGTCGATAGAGGAACTCACCCTCGAAGATTCCAAAGCGGTTAACGAGAGCAGATTCTCGTGGGTGATGTAGTCGTACACTTCCGATCTCAAGATCGCGTAGACGATCCTTCCGGTGCTGCGTTCCGGCAGCGCTTCCGTAGTCGGTCACACGTTCGGTACTCGATGAAGACCTTCCTCTCCCTTCTTCCAGCAGGCAGCGGAGGTTGTAGCACTCTCCTCGCGATTTCGACAGCACGATGGCGTGGTACCGGAAGTAGAGGGGAGATCTCGCAGGGCTTCGCCTTAAGCCGGAGCGAGTATGGTGGACTATGAGAGAGGCCTTGGCGATCTAGGGTTTAGAGGCACCAGGAGGTTTTAGAGCAACCAGCAGCTAGGGATTAGCTAGACAGCGGTTTAGAGGAGATCTAGGGCAGCCGCATCTAGAAGGGGGGTGGCGGCTGGCCTAGGGTTTAGAGGGGCGCCGACTAAGGGGCAAGGTGTAGGGAGAGGGGGCGCCCCCCCTTTCTTTATAGGTGGGAGGGGCGGCTAGGGCTAGGCGAGTCCTCCCCCAACTCCCTTGCTGGCCGGCGGTTTGGAGGAGAGAAGGGAAACCTTCTCTTCCTAGGTTTCCTTCTCTCCCTCCACTTCCCAAAATAGCCGTTTGACTTTTCAAACTAGGATTTGATTAAACCCTTTATGTTGTTCAGCGATTACACCTAGTACATGATGCAATCATTCCAACTTGGTATGACACATTCATGTACCCTTCCCCTTCGGAATGCCGGACATTCCGGAACCTTCTAGAACATTCCCGATGAAAACACCGGAACCATTCTCCAACCCCGAAACAGGACTTTCCTTATATGAATCTTATTCTCCGGACCATTCCGGATCTCCTCGTGATATCCCGGATCCCATCCGAGACTCCGAACAACATTCGGTATCTTACTCATCATTCCATAACTACTCAACAACATCGAATCCTTAAGTGTGTCTCCCTACGGTTCGTGAATTATGCGGACATGATCGAGACACTTCTCCGATCAATAACCAATAGAGGAATCTGGAAATTCATATGGCTCCCACATATTTCTACGATTACTTTGTGATCGAATGAACCACTTACATACGATACCAATTTCCCTTTGTCTCACGATAGTTTACTTTTCTGAGGTTTTGATCGTCGGTATCTCTGCATACCTAGTTCAACCTCGTTACCGATAAGTACTCTTTTCTCGTTCCCGTGGTATGTGATCCCTTGTGATCCAGTCACATGCTTGCAAGCTAATTGGATGACATTCCACCGAGAGGGCCCAAAGTATATCTATCCGTCATATGGATGGACAAATCCCACTCTTGATCCATGTGCCTCAGCCCATACTTTCCAAACACTCAATGCCACCTTTATAGCCACCCAGTTACGGTGTGGTGTTTGATGTCATCAAATCATCCTTCCGGTGATGGTGATTAACATGATCTCATGGTCGAAGGAATTAGGTTACTATGTATCAGAAAGCTTATAGCAAATGAACTATATTAAATGACTTGATCTTTATGCTACGCTTAACTATAGGAGTATGTCCATCACATCATTCTCCTAGTGATATGACCCTGTTGTTAATAACATCTCTATGTTCATGATCTGGAAACCATGATCATATATTAACCAACAAGCTAGTTTAACAAGAGGCTTTACTAGGGACTCTTTTATGTTTACAAATCACACAAGTATTAATGTTTCCGGTTAATACAATTATAGCATGGTATGTAAACATTTATCATAAGTGTGAAGATATGATAATAACCACTTTATTATTGCCTCTTGGGCATATCTCCAACAAGGAGGAGGTGGGCCGTCCTCCTCATGCCTGGCGAGCGCCCTCTCACGCCGATCCACGAAGAAGGCTTCCCAAGTAGGGAAATAGTCGGGATGCCATCTGGGATTCCTCCGCTGCTCCGGCGTGAGCTCGAAGTAGTAGTGGTTCGTGATGGCCATCCGGCGCGCCACACCTAGAGGGACGGGAGGAACCGGCACGCGTCCGACGCTCAGCATCCAGCCGACGGGGACACAGTAGCCCGGCGGGCAGGGGTAGTTCGAGGCGCAAAGCGCCTCCGCCTCCCTGGGGGTTAGTGCTACGGTGGAAGCCATGGGAAAGAGTGATGAGGTTGCAGATATGAGTCTAGAGATGTGCAATGACAATGGAGGCCAACCCTACATATATATATAGTGAACTAGCGGGAAGAACTGGAGGGAAGAATCAAGGGAAGGAAAATGGCGGAAGAAAATGGCGGAAGAAGAATCAAGGAAGAAAATGGCGGGAAGAAAATGGCGGAAAAATGGCGGATGAACCTTTAGTCGGTTGGAGACACCAACCGGGACTAAAGGTTCATTTTAGTCCCGTTGGAGACACCAACCGACAAAACACGAGTCAAAGACTAATAATAATAGGGGTGAGTGTCGACATTATGTCGTGCGGCGTGTACCTTGTCCCGGATGGTGTCACCAACCGGGACTAAAGATGAACCTTTAGTCCCGGTTGGAGACACCAACCGGGACTAAAGATGAACATTTAGTCCCTGTTAGAGACACCAACCGGGACAAAACACGAGTCAGCACTAATAATAGGGGTGAGTGTCGACATTATTTCGTAAGTGTCGACACTATGTCGAGCTGCTTGTACTATAAATAGGCATCCTTGTGAGTCCAGTCCTCCAGCCAGTTTGAGGCTATGCCTTACCTCCTTTCGAGAGCAGGGACACCACTACGACCAGTTTCAGGGAGATGCCGACGGAGCCCAGTCCTCCGGCATCTCCGAGAAACTGGTCATAGAGGCACTCCCTAATATGTGAAATTAGTTAGCTCCCAGGTGTATTGATCTAGTTAGAGAAGTTACAAAGCTGCAAGATGGTTTTTGAGAGCAGGGATACCACTACGGCCAGTTTCAGGGAGATGCCGACGGAGCCTAGTCCTCCGACATCTCCAAGAAACTGGTCATAGAGGCACTCCCTAATATGTGACCGCGCGCGTTTGGAGATTAGATCTTAATGGTAAGTATGAATCGGGACAACTTCTTCTCATAGTCCTGGTCCATCCACAAAACAAGACTAACACTCAAGACATGTATTAATATTAAAAACATGAACTAGAGTTACATAATATGAGCATGAACTTCTTGGCATATGTCCTTCCTTATGATCGCTTCAGACGTAACCATGGAGCATCTTCTTTACTTAACGGAATGCTTGGGTCAGTTTTCACTATGAAGGGCGGAATTTCATCAAACTTATTATAATCTTCTGACATGTCTGTCTTGTCCTTGATTCCCACGATGTTTCTTTTCCCTGAAAGAACTATGTGACGCTTTGGCTCATCATATGATGTATTCGTTTGCATATTTTTTATTTTTTTTTGGTCTGGAGGACATGTCCTTCACATAGAAAACCTGAGCCACATCATTGGCTAGGACGAATGGTTCGTCTAAGTTCTTGTCTACCTTCATAAGATTGTTGAGATCCACCGTTGTCATTCCGTACTTCTTGTCTACCTCAACCCCTCCTCCTGTTAGCTTGACCCATTTGCATCGAAACAAGGGGACCTTAAAATTAGGTCCATAGTCAAGTTCCCATATCTCCTCTATGAACCCATAATACGTGGTCTTCTGCCCATTGTCTTCTGCTGCATCGAAGCGGACACCACTATTTTGGTTGGTGCTCTTTTTATCTTGGCCTATCGTGTAAAATGTATTCCCATTTATCTCGTACCCTTGGAAAGTACATACAGTCGAAGATGGTGTCCTAGCCAACAAGTACAGCTGATCCCTAACAGTGGTGTTATTCGTGAGAAGTCTTTGCAGCCAGCCGCCAAAACTCGCCATGTGTTCACTTATAATGCATTCATCAGACTGCCTTGGGTGTTTGATGCGTATTAAATTCTTGTGTTCATTGATATACGGGGCAACCAAGATAGATCTTTGTAAAACCGTGTAGTGTGCTTGATTGAGAGAATGCCCGTCCCTACATATCATTGCTTTACATCCTAGGGTGCCTTTTCCACGCAGTCTCCCCTCATGTCGTGATTCTGGAACACCAATCTCCTTATGGTCAGAATAAAATCAACACAGAACTCAATGACCTCCTCTGTTACATAGCCCTTGGAGATGCTTCCTTCTGGCCTAGCACGATTATGAACATATTTCTTTAAGACTCCCATGTACCTCTCAAAGGGGAACATATTGTGTAGAAATACAGGACCGAGAATGGCAATCTCTTCTACTAGGTGAACCAGGAGATGCGTCATAATATTGAAGAAGGATGGTGGGAACATCAACTCAAAGCTGACAAGACATTGGGCCACATCTGTTTTAACCCTGGTAGGCTTTCTGGATCGATTACCTTCTGAGATATTGCATTGAGGAATGCACATAGCTTCACAATGGGTACTCGAACATTTTCAGGTAGAAGCCCCCTCAATGTAATCGGAAGCAATTGTGTCATAATCACGTGGCAGTCATGAGACTTCAGGTTTTGGAATTTTTCTCTGCCATATTTATTATTCCCTTTAAATTCGACGAGAAGCCAGACAGGACCTTGATACTGCTCAGACATTCAAAAAAGATTTCCTTCTCTGCTTTGGTAAGAGCGTAGCTGGCAGGAGTTAAGTGGCATCGTTTACTCTTCTCGTTCTCAGGATGCATAGGCTCTTCAGGGGCTTTCAGACGTTGCTGGTCCTGCCGTGCTTCCAGTGTATCCTTTGTCTTCCCATACACTCCTAGAAAGCCCAGCAGGTTCACGCAAACATTCTTCGTCACGTGCATCATGTCGATTGAAGAGCGGACCTCTAAGACTTTCCAATAGGGTAGGTCCCAAAATATAGATTGCTTCTTCCACATGGGCGCGTGTCCGACATCGTCATTCGTAACAGATAGACTGCCAGGACCTTTTCCAAAGATTACTTCTAGGTCCTTGACCATACCAAATACCTCCTCACCGGTATGGAGGATAGGCTTCCTCCGGGGTTCTGCCAGACGTTTGAAATGCTTGCCTTTCTTTCTTAATGGATGCAGGTTCAGAAGAAATCGGCGATACCCTAGGTACACAACCTACTTACATTTATCCAAATATACACTTTCAGTCTCATCTAAACAATGTGTGCATGCATTGTATCCCTTGTTTGTCTGCCCTGAAATGTTACTAAGAGCAGGCCAATCATTGATGGTTACGAAAAGCAATGCCCGTAGGTCAAATGGCTCCCCTTTGTGCTCATCCCACATACGTACACCTGGTTTGGCCCACAGCTGTAAAAGTTCTTCAACTAATGGCCTTAGGTACACATCAATGTCGTTGCCGGGTTGCCTCGGGCCTTGGATGAGCACTGGCATCATAATGAACTTCCTCTTCATACACAACCAAGGAGGAAGGTTATAGATACATAGGGTCACAGGCCAGGTGCTGTGACTGCAGCTCTGCTCACCAAAAGGATTCATGCCGTCTGTACTTAGACCAAACCTTAAGTTCCTTGCGTCACGTGCGAAGTCCGGATACTCTCGCTCGACTTTTCTCCACTGTGACCCATCAGCGGGGTGTCTCAACATCGCGTCTTTCTTACGGTCTTCCATGTGCCATCGCAACAACTTGGCATGCTCTTTATTTCTGAAGAGACGTTTTAACTGTGGTATTATAGGAGCATACCACATAACCTTGGCGGGAACCTTCTTCCTAGGGGCCTCGTCCTCAACATCGCCAGGATCGTCTCGTATGATCTTATACCGCAGTGTAGTGCATACCGGGCATGCATCCAAATTCTCGTACTTCTCACCGCGGTAGAGGATGCAGTCATTAATGCAGGCATGTATCTTCTGCACGTCTAATCCTAGAGGGCAGACAACCTTCTTTGCTTGGTATGTACTGCCGGGCAACTCATTATTTCTTGGAAGAAGATTCTTCATTTTTACCAACAACTTTGAAAATCCGCTGTCAGTCACACCATTCTCTGCCTTCCATTGCAGAAAATCCAATGTGGTACCTAGCTTTTTGTGGCCATCTTCGCAAGTTGGATACAACAATGTTTTGTGATCCTTTAACATCTGCTCCAGGTTCTCCTTCTCCTTTTCAGTTTCACATTCTTCCTTTGCATCAGTAATGGCCTGACCAAGATCGTCATCAGCGGGCCCATCTGCTCCCTCTTGATCTTCATTATCTACCCCCGTTGAATTATCATCATATTCAGGATACATATTATGATAGTTGTCATCATCCTCTTCTTCTTTGTTGTCTTCCATCACAACCCCTTTTTCTCCGTGCTTGGTCCAACAATTATAGCTGGGCATGAAACCGGATCGAATCAGGTGGGCGTGAATGGTTCTGGTATTTGAGTAGTCTTTCTTGTTCTGACAGTGAACACACGGACAGCACATAAAACTATTGTGACCACGGTTTGCATTAGCCACAACGATGAAATTTTGGAGGCCCGTAATGTACTCGGAAGTGCGGCGGTCACCGTACATCCATTGCCGGTTCATCTGCATTAATATGTAGTATATATCAAAAAATAATAGGAAGATGACCATTTATATATATAGTACATCAATGACACATGAAAGGATAGTTGCCGACCTCGACCGAGACGGAAAGAGCAACAAGAAAACTTATTTTGAGCTCTCGGGCATTTCACCGAACACCTCTTGTGCATATGAAAAAAAAACTAGCACTCTTCACACCCTCTTGCTAGGCTCCAAAATGAAATAGTGAAATAATGGAAGAGTGGGGTGTGTGTGGGCTGGGGTGGTGTCTTATATAGCCCCCCCTTTAACACCCGTTCATGCCACGAACCGGTGTTAAAGGGGGGGCTGCGCGGGCCACTGTTGCAAGGTCCTTTAACACCGGTTCGTGGCATGAACCGGTGTTAAAGGGGGGCTCCTTTTTTTTCGCAGGGGCCACGCTGGTACGACCCCCCCTTTAACACCGGTTCGTAGAAGAACCGGTGTTAAAGCCCTTTTTCTGGATCAACAAAAGGCCTCGTTTCCACTAGTGAACCATTATCTCGTATTGGACTATAATAAATTGTAAAGTTATTTATTTATACTAAAAAATAAAATGTACATTTAGTAGTTACATGAAACGCAAAATAATCAAGTGATTACTCGCACATGTTCAATACATCATGAGTCAAGTAAACCATGAACTATGCGTGATTTCATGACAATTTCAGCATAGAAAATAGTCTTTGCAAAACATGGGCGTAACGTGAACCGGTATGTGTTTATGTGTCCACTAGGATGTGGTAGGTAAAACTCATACAAAACTTTAAATTAGAAATTTAATTTTTCATCCTAGAAACTTAACTGTCCTAAATCATGAAACCTTTGCCTCAAGCCTGCACTGAAATTCACCTCTCTATTTTTGGACGACACCGTCTAAATTTTTGACAATTTGTTTTGTAAATTTGGAAGTACATTTGAGTATTTAAGTCCTTGCAAATTGAAATAACAATAAATAAATTGGTACAATCTAAATGTTTATTTTTCTTAGATTAAGCGTCTGTTATACAATTGATCAAAAAAATCAAGTATTATCCAGTTGGTCAGAATTATTAGTTAGCCAATAAAATGACACATTCATGCCGCTAATAGACACACCATCCATATCTTCCACAATCGATGGATACATAAGTTGAACCATGTATTATTTGCCAAGTTTACAACTATTTATGTGAGTCTTAATCATGGGTACACAAGAATCAATGATTGAAATTCAAAGCTTGAAGTCAAACATGTTGATTTACTTCAAATTTGCTTGGTTGTTTTGATAATATGAACTTAAGCAAGCTACCTACAACAATGACAGTAGGATGCCACATGGGGAACTTCTCATAATAACCTCATGAGTTATCATAGCTCAAAGATGAACAATATTTGAATTATTTCAGTTGGAGCATTTTGAGAATGCTAAAACCATCATCCATAATTTTTTAGCACAATTTTGTGTCAACCGAAATGAAAAATCAGAGGAAAATGTCCATGCAGGTGAAGGGTTAGTGATCAGTAATTAGCCATGTGCTTGCGAAATGAAACTATGATATGACTAGGGAAATATCAGTACGAAAAATCAATGTTATTAGGATGAATTCTGGATAATTTTCTCTTAGGTTCTCCCAACTCAAACCTGAATCCTTACACATTCGAAAAAACTGTAAAAAATGTGGAATTCTAATTTTCTAAGCGAACATGGGAAATACAATTTTATTGTTAATAACAACCCATCATTATATTGCCATAATAATCCAACACTACATAAACATACTCATTAGCTTGTGGAGTGAACTTATTGAATGTATTTATCCAATGTAACATAGAAACAACTCAAGTGGTCACTTATATGTTGTTTCTGGAGATGCCATAACAATCATCAGCGCACAGACACTACAAGGAAAAAGGTCGTCTGTGGCGCACCTGAAAAGCCCATCCGTGGCGCACTAGTGGTGCGCCACGGGCCTTGCGCTACGGCTATCTCCTAGCCGTGGCGCACTGTCTAGTGCGCCACGGTTATGTAGAGATAGGCGTAGGCTAGTGCTCTACGGATATGTTGGCAGGTGCGCTACGCCTTGGATCTTCTGTGGAGCACGTTGCAATGCGCCACTAATCTGTGCAGGTGCGTTTTAGTTGTAGTGCGCCACAGAAGCTGTGCCATGTGCGCCACGGGTGTCATTTTTTTAATTTCAGGTCTGGATGATATAAAATACAGATTATATAAGCAGATATTCACACAGATATACACACAGATATAAGATATACAGTTATATATATAAATACACAATTCGCAAAACAAGATTGAAACAAATACGTATAGATAAGTCTCATACATGAATACATAAGTTATACAATGTTTCGATCAAATTACAAAGTAGTTGGTGACATGCGAATACATGTGTCGATCGAACAAGTTAGAGCTCGGAAGCTCGCCTAGACATCTAAACTAGCTAGACACAAACGCGGGATAAACAACCAAAAAAGATAAGCATGATCACAGCGACGAAGGTGTAGGTCTTCATCGGTTCCTCGTCCTAACTCCCGCTAGATAGCGCGTGTATCTAGCTTCCGCCTCCGGCATAGTGTTGTACCCTTTGTAGCTATTGCCGCTGAAACGGTGCACCTGTCTCCGACAGTCTTTCCAATTATCATAGACTCCGGGAACCCGTCCGTTGTACACGACGTACCACGTCATCTACTAGTTGACAATAATAATTAACCGATGATTGAAAAAAATATATAATTAAAGTCGCATATGAAGATACACTTATAGAAAGTACTCCTAAATCAAAAAGACCAAACTCAAAAAGCATGCCTCATATATAACTAGGTTGTTCGACACAGGAATATGCTACGATGGAACTGTCCACCAAGTAGGATGCACAACACCTAGACCTATGCATAGCACAAGGCGGACAATCCCATCGCAGCACATTCACATATAGTGTGCCACGACATTTCAATCATCGGTATTATTCTCGAAAAATACCAAAGTAACTCGAAAAGAATGCCTCATACATAACTAGGTTGTTCGACACAGGAATATGCTACGATGGAATTGTTTACCAAGTAGGATGCACAACATCTGGACTTGTGCATATCACAAGGCTAACTATCCCGTCGTAGCACATTCACATATATAGTGTGCCACGACATTTCAATCATCGGCATTATTCTCGAAAAAGACCAAAGTAACTCGAAAAGAATGCCTCATATATATATATATATATATATATATATATATATATATATATATATATATCGACGCGGATTTGCTACTCACAGGCGTAGCTGCGCATAGGTAGAGCACCGTTGGATTTAGGGATCAAATGCATGCAACCTCTAGATGGAAGTGGGGTGGAACATGGCTGAGATAACGGTGTTAGTTTTCTGCATGCATGCAAGAATCTAGGGTTTGGCATGGGTTCCAATTTAGCACACTGTTTTAGCTACAAAAGTTTTAGCATCTAAAATGAGAAGTTTTAGCATCTAAAATGAGAAGGGATTGAGAACAAGTATTAAAACAAGTTTTGCATGCAGAAGCTTTAGACTATGTGCCATGCAAAAGAGTGCCCTAACAAAGGTTGTTTTGGTATGTGTTTGGTGGCCGCATGAATCCATGAGAATGTGAAGAAAACGAAACAAAGGTTGTTTTGTTTATTGCGGCGGCAATGAAATAAGGCTTAGTTTGGTTAGGGTTTACCGCATGTAGTATATTAGGGTTTGCCTCACCTAAATGAAATTTGATAAGCTTTGTTTTGCTAGGTCTTCATGCATGTAGTATATTAGGGTTTACCATGTATTATATTAGGGTTAGGGTTTACCGCATGTTGTATATTAGGGTTTGCCTCACCTAAATGAAATTTGATAAGCTTTGTTTTGCTAGGGCTTCATGCATGTAGTATATTAGGTTTTACCGTATAGTATATTAGGGTTAGGGTTTACCGCATGTTGTATATTAGGGTTTGCCTCACCTAAATGAAATTTGATAAGCTTTGTTTTGCTAGGGCTTCATGCATGCATCAAAGGAACACTAACGGTGTTACTATTGAGACAACAACCTGGGTCTGGATACATGTGCTTCCTATATCAAAAGGGGAGAGAATCAACGGTAGATAGGCTATGCGCAGCTATACCTGTGTTTACCTGGCTATTTCCCATATATATATATATATATATATAGGTCGTTGGACACAGGAATATGCTACGATGGAACCGTGAGCCAAGTAGGATGCACAAGACCTAGACTTGTGCATATCACAAGGCTCACAATCCCGTCGTAGCATATTCACATATATATTGTGCCACGACATTTTAATCATTCGCATTATTCTCGAAAAAGACCAAAGTAAATCAAAAAGACTGCCTCATATATATACATAGGTCGTTGGACACAAGAATATGCTACCACGGAACCGTGAGCCAAGTAGGATGCACAAGACCTGGACTTGTGCATATCACAAGGCTCACAATCCCGTCGTAGCACATTCACATATATAGTGTGCCACGACATTTCAATCATCGGCATTATTTTCGAAAAAAGAGTAAGGAAAAAAGAAGGACCAAAGTGAGCAAAGGACCAAAGAGTAAGCAAAAAAACCAAGCATTGATTGATATATAATAATAAGCAAAAGAAGTAAGCGATGATTCATAAACCTAATAAGATAAGTATAGTAGCATGTACACTTGTCCACACACACAAAGGTCATCTATAGTTCGTAACTACAACTAGGCCAACATCAAGACTTCTGGCTCGGCTTAGGGAACGGGAGGACGCCTTGTCTCGTCATGAACTTCCTATAGTCACCCTGCATCTCTAGGCGATCTTCTATATCACGGTTATTCGGGATATTTCCTCCGTAGAAGATCCCTCCCGAAGTCATGACATCACGAAAGATGATTGCCCCAAACTGCTGCTGGATGCGATACATCTCTTGTCTAATATCTGAATTAGTGATCTTGGCCTTTGCTTCGGCCCACTGTTTGAGACGATCTGGCAGCGTAGAATTCTGCTGGTCAAGTAAGAACGCCCTCATGTGATGGAGTGCGTAGTAGGCTTCCTTCTTACTGTTTTCCGGCTGCTTCATACAGGGGAACTCCGTTACGTGGTTGAAGACGTGCCTGCCGAACTTGACCTTCGTACGCACGAAGGTGGTGCCTTCCGTCGAGGCATAGCCAGTGAGAGCATCATCCAGAACTTCCTTGATCTTGTCGTAGTTTTTCTTCTTTTCTAGACTCCCCGAGTCGAAATACGTGGCGTGGGAATGCTTCGGCAATAAGGAGATGAGCGTGCAAGGTTCATCTCTGCGCAAAAAAATCAAATGGAATGTGTTGGAAAAAGAATGATGATAATCTAATAAAGCCAATCGACGGTGGCGAGTGAATAACGACTTACTCGGAAAAGTAAGGCACAAGAATATATTCCTTTGTCTTGTTCGCCACGAGGATTCTTTTTAGGTACGAGGCCACGATACGTCGTTCGGCGGGGGAACCCAAGCAGCCGTCACGCATGTAGTAGGGGTCCACTATAGCGATGCCCGGTGTGTTCTCTCTAATGATCTACATGGCCAGGCTGAGAGAAAATAGGCGGACCATGGTATAGTGCAGCGGGTATAGGTGGAACATATTGAAGATGTCGTTGAACCGCAGGAAGAACAAATTCGCAGGGGCATTGTTGACGAAGCCCAAGCCTGGTGGCACCTTAACCACGAATACCGGGTGCAAGGGATCTTTCTCCGATAGAAGGTGTCTCTCTATCGTCAGCACGCCATCATGCACACTCTGCAGTTCCGAACTGGCGAACCTCCGCAAATTCTTAGGTAGCATGGGCTCACCCGCCACTGTAGGGTTTCGTGGCATGGAAAACAAAAAATTTCTATCGCATACAAACAAACAAGCCAAGATCTATCTACTAGATTGTAGCAACCAGTCGATGGAATAACTCACCCTCGAAGATTCCAAATTGTTTAACGAGAGCGGATTCTCGTGGGTGATGTAGTCGTACTCTTCCCGATCTCAAGATCGCGTAGACGATCCTTCCGGCGCTGCGTTCCGGCAGCGCTCCCGCAGTCGGCCACACGTTCGGTACTCGACGAAGACCTTCCTCTCCCTTGTTCCAGCAGGCAGCGGAGGTTGTAGCACTCTCCTCGCGATTCCGGCAGCACAACGGCGTGGTACCGGAAGTAGAGGGGAGATCTCGCAGGGCTTCGCCTTAAGCCGGAGCAAGTATGGTGGACTATGAGAGAGCCCTCGGTGTTCTAGGGTTTAGACACACCAAGGAGGGGGGTTAGGCTGGCAGCTAGGGTTTGACCTAGGCAGCGGCGGCGAGATGCCCTAGGCCGGCGGTGGCTATGGAGGGCGGCGACGGCTAGGGTTAGGGTTTAGAGGTACGGAACTTGTGTGTCTTGGAGGGCAGCCCTGCCCCTCCCTTTATAGGTGGGAGGCGCGGCCAAGGGGAGGGGAGTCCCTCCCCAACTCGGCTTCAAGGTGGGCCGGCGGTGGAGGGGAGGAACTCCTCCCCCAACTCGGTTTCCACCTCCCTCTCCACTTCCCAAAATAGCCGTTTGACTTTTCAAATTGGCGTTTGACTTTTCAAACTAGGATTTGATTAAACCCTTTATTTTGTTCAGCGATGACACTTAGTACATGATGCAATCATACCAACTTGATATAACACATTCATGTACCCTTCCCCTCCGGAGTGCCGGACATTCCAGAACCTTCTAGAACATTCCTGATGAAAACACCGGAACCATTCTCCAACTCCGAAACAGGACTTTCCTTATATGAATCTTATTCTCCGGACCATTCCGGATCTCCTCGTGATATCCCGGATCCCATTCGAGACTCCGAACAACATTCGGTCTCTTTCTCATCATTCCATAACTACTCAAACAACGTTGAATCATTAAGTGTGTCTCCCTACGGTTCGTGAATTATGCGGACATGATCGAGACACTTCTCCGAACAATAACCAATAGAGGAATCTGGAAATTCATATGGCTCCCACATATTTCTACGATTACTTTGCGATCGAATGAACCACTTACATACGATACCAATTTCCCTTTGTCTCACGATAGTTTACTTATCCGAGGTTATGATCGTCGGTATCTCTGCATACCTAGTTCAACCTCGTTACTGATAAGTACTCTTTTCTCATTCCCGTGATATGTGATCCCTTGTGAGCTAGTCACATGCTTGCAAGCTAATTGGATGACATTCCACCGAGAGGGCCTAGAGTATATCTATCCGTCATATGGATGGACAAATCCCACTGTTGATCCATGTGTCTCAACCAATACTTTCCGAACACTCAATGCCACCTTTATAGCCACCCAGTTACGGTGTGGTGTTTGATGTCATCAAAGCATCCATCCAGTACAGGTGATATGCATGATCTCATGGTCGAAGGAATTAGGTTACTATGTATCAGAAAGCATATAGCAATTGAACTATTAACATGACTTGATCTTTATGCTACGCTTATCTATAGGAGTATGTCCACCATATCATTCTCCTAACGATATGATCTTGTTGTTAATAACATCTCAATGTTCATGATTGGGAAACCACAATTATTTATTAACCAACAAGCTAGTATTATAAAGAGGCTTTACTAGGGACTCTATTTTAGTTTACAAATCACACAAGTATTAATGTTTCCTTGTTAATACTATTATAGCATGAATGTAAGCATTTATCATAAACACAAAGATATAATAATAACTACATTTATTATTGCCTCTAGGGCATATCTCCAACAGTCTCCCACTTGCACTAGAGTCATCTAATCTAGATTACATGGTAATATACCGAACACCCATGGCAGTTTGGTGTTGGTCATTTTTTGCCCTCGGGAGAGGTTTAGTCAACGGATCCGCCACATTCAGATCTATGTGTACTTTGCAAATCTTTATGTCCCCATCTTGGACATGTTCTCGAATAGCGTGAAAACGTAGCTTGATGTGCTTCAGCTTCTTGTGTGACCTTGGTTCTTGCGCATTGGCTATGGCGCCCATGTTATCATAGTAGATAGACATTGGGTCCAGCGCACTAGGAACCACACCCAACTCTGTAATGAACTCTTTCATCCATATTGCTTCTTGTGAAGCCTCTGAAGCAGCCATGTATTCCGATTCAGTTGAAGATCTCGCCACAATGCTTTGCTTTGCACTCCTCCAGCTAACTGCTGCACCATTCAAAGTAAATAAGTATCCAGATTGTGATTTAGAATCATCCGGATCGGTGTTCCAACTAGCATCGGTGTAACCATTAACAACGAGTTGTTTATCACCTCCATAAGAAAGAACCATATCCTTAGTTCTTCTCAAGTACTTAAGGATGTTTTTTAACGCTGTCCAATGATCCACTCCTGGATCACTTTGATATCTGCTAGTTAAACTAACAGCATATGCAATGTCGGGTCTAGTACATAGCATGGCATACATTAGAGATCCTATGGCTGAGGCATAGGGAGTTTTACTCATCCTTTCTCTATCTTCTGCCGTTGTCGGACTTTGAGTTTTACTCAAGGTCGTATTGGGCAACATGGGCAAGAACCCTTTCTTGCTATCTTCCATTCCAAACCTCTTTAGAACTTTGTCCAATAATGTACTTTGTGACAATGATATTAGGCGTCTCGATCTATCTCTATAAATCTCTATGCCTAATATGTAAGCTGCTTCGCCAAGATCCTTCATTGAAAAACTATTATTCAAATATTCCTTGACACTATTAAGAAGGTCTAAATCATTCCCAATCAACAATATGTCATCTACATATAGTATTAAGAATGCTACAGAGCTCCCACTCACTTTCTTGTAAATACAAGCTTCTCCATAAGTTTGTATAAAACCAAAACTTTTGATCACCTTATCAAAACGTTGATTCCAACTTCGGGATGCTTGCTTCAATCCATAGATGGACCGTTGAAGTTTGCATACCTCGTTAGCATCTTTAGGATCGAAAAAACCTTTGGGTTGCATCATATACAACTCTTCATCAATGTCTCCATTGAGGAATGCTGTTTTGACATCCATCTGCCATATCTCATAATCGTAATATGCAGCGATTGCTAACATAATCCTCACAGACTTTAGCTTCGCTACTGGTGAGAAAGTCTCATCGTAGTCAACTCCTTGAATTGGTCGAAACCCTTTTGCGACAAGTCGAGCTTTATAGACAGTAACATTACCATCAGCATCTGTTTTCTTCTTGAAAATCCATTTGTTCTCGACAGCCTTCCGGCCATCCGGTAAGTCTACCAAAGTCCATACTTGGTTTTCGTACATGGATCCAATCTTGGATTTCATGGCTTCTTGCCATTTGTTGGAATTAGGGCTCATCATCGCTTCCTCATATGTCGCAGGGTCATCGGTGTTGTCCACCAACATGACACTCATAACGGGATCATACCAATCTGGAGTGGTACGAGTTCTTGTTGACCTGCGAGGCTCTGTAGCAACTACAACCGACATTTCATGATCATCATCATTAGCTTCCTCTCTTATTGGAACTTCTTCCGGTGCTGCGCTACTTGCAATTTCGAGAGAAGGTTCGACAACCTCGTCGAGTTCTACTTTCCTTCCAGTCACTTCTTTCGAGAGAAATTCCTTCTCTAGAAAGGATCCATTCTTGGCAACGAAGATTTTGCCCTTGGATCTATGATAGAAGGTATACCCAATAGTTTCCTTCGGGTATCCTATGAAGACGCATTTTTCCGCTTTGGGTTCAAGCTTGTCCGGTTGTAACTTCTTTACATAGGCTTCGCAACCCCAAACTTTAAGGAACGACAATTTAGGTTTCTTCCCAGACCATAATTCATACGGTGTCGTTTCAAAGGATTTAGATGGTGCCCTATTTAAAGTGAATGCGGTTGTTTCTAATGCATAACCCCAAAATGATAGCGGTAAATCTATAAGTTACATCATAGAACAAACCATATCTAAGAGAGTTCGATTACGACGTTCGGACACACCATTACGCTGTGGTGTTCCCGGCGGTGTCAATTGTGAAAGTATTCCGCATTTCTTCAAATGCTCGCCAAACTCGTAACTTAGATATTCACCTCCATGATCAGAACGTAGAAATTTAATCTTCTTGTTACGTTGATTCTCTACCTCACTTTGAAATTCCTTAAACTTCTCGAAAGTTTCGGACTTATGTTTCATGAAATAGATATACCCATATCTACTCAAGTCATACGTGAAGGTAAGAACATAACGATAACCACCGCGCGATGCTACACTCATTGGACCACACACATCGGTATGTATGATTTCCAATAAGTCCGTAGCTCGATCCATCATACCAGAAAATGGAGTCTTAGTCATTTTACCCATCAGACATGCTTCGCATCTTTCAAGTGATTCGAAATCAAGTGATTCAAGAAGTCCATCGGAATGGAGTTTCTTCATACGCTTCACTCCAATGTGACCAAGGCAGCGATTGCCACATATAGGTCGAGTTATCGCTCGATTTCAAACGTTTAGCCTCAATGTTATTAATATGTGTATTTCCACTATCGAGATTCAATAAGAATAGACCATCTACCAAAGGTGCATCTGCATAAAACATATTACTCATATAAATCGAACAACCATTATTCTCGGACTTAAACAAGTAACCGTCTCGCAATAAACAAGATCCCGATATAATGTTCATGCTTAACGCAGGCACCAAATAACAATTATTTAAGTATAAAACTAATCCCGATGGTAGATGAAGGGTAGCGTGCGACCGATCACATCAACCTTGATACGCTTCCCACGCATCGTCACCTCGTTCTTCGCTAGCTTCATTTATTCTGCAAAGCTTTTTGAGTTACAAATATGAGCAACCGAACCAGTATCAAATACCCAGGCACTACTACGAGTACTAGTGAGATACACATCAATAACATGTATATCGGATATACCTTTCTTCTTGATGTTGTCGTTCTTCAAATCCGCCAAGTACTTTGGGCAATTCCGCTTCCAGTGACCTTCTCCCTTACAGTAAAAGCACTTTCGATGTCGGGCTTAGGTCCAGCCTTGGTCTTCTTCACGTGTGGTAACTTTCTTACCACCCTTCTTAAAGTGTCCATTTTGCTTAGACTTGCCTTTCTTGAATTTGGTGGTCTTATTGACCATCAACACTTGGTGCTCTTTCTTGATCTCCACTTCTGCAGATTTCAACATGGCAAACAGTTTTGGCAACTGCTTGTTCATGTTTTGCATATTGTAGTTCATCACAAAGTTCTAGTAACTTGGTGGTAGTGATTGGAGGACACGGTAAATCCCCAAAGCATTAGGAATCACTATACCCAAGCTTTGAAGTTTGTTTGCGTGCCCAGACATCTTAAGCACATGCTCACTGACGGATCTGCCCTCTTCCATCTTGCAGTTAAAGAACTTTTCAGAAGCCTCATAGCTCTCAATCGCCGCGTGAGTCTCAAAGATCAATTTGAGATCACGGACAATATCATGTGGGTCTGAATTCTCAAACCTTTTCTGAAGCTCCGATTCTAAACCATACAAGATAGCACACTGAACTGTGGAGTACTGAGTCTTCCGAGCAAGGTAAACATTCTTTACTTCGTCGGCAGCATCAGCTGCAGGAGGGTCACCCAGCGGTGCATCCAGCACATAGGTCAAATTACCAGCCGTGAGGACAATCCTCAAATTGCGGAACCAATCCGCGAAGTTGCTTCCATTGTTTTTCAACTTTTCTTTCTCTAGGAACGCATTAAAATTGATGGTAGGGGCCACCATTGATCTACAACATATTTGCAATAGTTTAGACTAAGTTTATGACAAATTGAGTTCTAATTAATAGTTAAATTAATCTAGGTGAACTCCCACTCAAAACAATATCCCTCACATTTTTTAGTGATCACATGAACCAGATCCACCACATCAACACCGATCATCACGAGAGTTGATATAGTTTCAATGGCGAACAATCGACATGTTATTCGTATCTTCTATATGATTCATGCTTTACCTTTCGGTGATCCGTGTTCCGAGACCATGTCTGTACATGCTAGGCTCGTCAAGATCAAACCTTAGCTTCCGCATGAGCAAATCTGGCTTGCTCACGTTGTATACACTTGCGGAATCTAACACACCCGATCATCACGTGGTGCTTCGAAACAACAAGCTTTAGCAACGGTGCTAACTAAGGGTGAACACTTTATGACTTGAAATTCATGTGCATGAGGGATCATCTTATAATGCTACCGTCGTTAACTAAGCAATACAAGATGCATAAAGGATTAACATCACATGCAATTCATAATATGTGATATGATATGGCCTTTCTTCTTTGTCCTTACGATCTCCATCTTCAAGCACGAACATGATCTCCATCATCACCGGCATTGCATCAAGGTCAATGATGCTTCTCCATGGTTGTCGTCCACCGGCTTCAACTATTACAACTACTTTGAATAGACACGTGGGTCTTAACATAAATTAAAGACAACCATATGGCTCCTGTCGGTTGCCAACTTACAATAAGGAACATTGCATACATCAAATATACTCACAATCATGGCCATATCACATCACAGCACACCCCCTGCAAAACAAAGTTAGACGCCTCTACTTTCTTTGCATGTTTTACGTGGTTTGGGGATTTCAATAAGTGTCGTTCTAACTTACGAACAAGAACCACAACATTGATACTAGTATTGGCAATCACCCTTTGTAAATTGGATCTTAACTATGCTGGGAGAAACAGGCACCCGCAAAGCCACTTATGCAATACAAGTTGCATGTCAAGCGTGGAGCAAGTCTCATGAACGATGTCATGTAAGGTTAGCCCAGGCCGATTCATCCCAACATCCCGGAAGATGCAAAGTACACAAGAAGCAATCGACAATAAAAGCATCAACGCCCATAATGACCATTGTGTTCTACTCGTGCAACAGATCTACATATAGACACGGCTTTGATACCAATGTAGGGTTTCGTGGCATGGAAAACAAAAAATTTCTATCGCATACAAACAAACAAGCCAAGATCTATCTACTAGATTGTAGCAACGAGTTGATGGAATAACTCACCCTCGAAGATTCCAAAGTGTTTAATGAGAGCGGATTCTCGTGGGTGATGTAGTCGTACTCTTCCCGATCTCAAGATCGTGTAGACGATCCTTCCGGCGCTGCGTTAAAAGCGCTCCCGATCGGTCACACGTTCTCGGATACTGAAGACCTTCCTCTCCCTTGTTCCAGCAGGCAGTGGAGGTTGTAGCACTCTCCTCGCGATTCCGGCAGCACAACGGCGTGGTACCGGAAGTAGAGGGGAGATCTTGCAGGGCTTCGCCTTAAGCCAGAGCGAGTATGGTGGACTATGAGAGAGCCCTCGGTGTTCTAGGGTTTAGACACACCAAGGAGGGGGGTTAGGCCGGCGGCTAGGGTTTGACCTAGGCGGCGGTGGCGAGATGCCCTAGGCCGGCGGCGGCTATGGAGGGCGGCGACTAGGGTTAGGGTTTAGAGGTAGGGAACTTGTGTGTCTTGGAGGGGCAGCCCTGCCCCTCCCTTTATAGGTGGGAGGCGCGGCCAAGGGGAGGGGAGTCCCTTCCCAACTCGGCTTCAAGGTGGGCCGGCGGTGGAGGGGAGGAACTCCTCTCCCAACTCGGTTTCCACCTCCCTCTCCACTTCCCAAAATAGCCGTTTGACTTTTCAAATTGGCGTTTGACTTTTCAAACTAGGATTTGATTAAACCCTTTATTTTGTTCAGCGATGACACTTAGTACATGATGCAATCATACCAACTTGATATAACACATTCATGTACCCTTCCCCTCTGGAGTGCCGGACATTCCGGAACCTTCTAGAACATTCCCGATGAAAACACTGGAACCATTCTCCAACTCCGAAATAGGACTTTCCTTATATGAATCTTATTCTCCGGACCATTCCGGATCTCCTCGTGATATCCCGAATCTCATTCGAGACTCCAAACAACATTCGGTCTCTTTCTCATCATTCCATAACTACTCAAACAACGTTGAATCCTTAAGTGTGTCTCCCTACGGTTCGTGAATTATGCGGACATGATCGAGACACTTCTCCGAACAATAACCAATAGAGGAATCTGGAAATTCATATGGCTCCCACATATTTCTACGATTACTTTGCGATCGAATGAACCACTTACATACGATACCAATTTCCCTTTGTCTCACGATAGTTTACTTATCCGAGGTTATGATCGTCGGTATCTCTGCATACCTAGTTCAACCTCGTTACTGATAAGTACTCTTTTCTCATTTCCGTGATATGTGATCCCTTGTGAGCTAGTCACATGCTTGCAAGCTAATTGGATGACATTCCACCGAGAGGGCCTAGAGTATATCTATCCGTCATATGGATGGACAAATCCCACTGTTGATCCATGTGTCTCAACCAATACTTTCCGAACACTCAATTCCACCTTTATAGCCACCCAGTTACGGTGTGGTGTTTGATGTCATCAAAGCATCCATCCGGTAAAGGTGATATGCATGATCTCATGGTCGAAGGAATTAGGTTACTATGTATCATAAAGCATATAGCAATTGAACTATTAACATGACTTGATCTTTATGCTACGCTTATCTATAGGAGTATGTCCACCATATCATTCTCCTAACGATATGATCTTGTTGTTAATAACATCTCAATGTTCATGATTGGGAATCCACAATCATTTATTAACCAACAAGCTAGTATTATAAAGAGGCTTTACTAGGGACTCTATTTTAGTTTACAAATCACACAAGTATTAATGTTTCCTTGTTAATACTATTATAGCATGAATGTAAACATTTATCATAAACACAAAGATATAATAATAACTACATTTATTATTGCCTCTAGGGCATATCTCCAACAGCCACATGAATCCTCCACATAATACCCTCGGGTCTTGGTGTCCCGTCCCGAAACCTGATCGGATTCGCAGTTGTTGACGCCACAATCTGAGCTGCTAGATTTTCTTTTCCTGCCCTTTTTTCCTTTTGGAGAGCGGGCAGGCACCGCAATCTGAGCACCGGCCGCCCTATGTAGTGTGTCAGGGCTTAGAATAAAGGGCCGGTTGGTTGTATCAGCTGGCTCTGTAAAGGCGCAAGCTGGAGGCGTCTCCTGAGAACCAAACAGACGCTTGGTGATAGTGGCTTTCTCTGTGGGGCCACCAGCTAGGTCTTCGTTGCTGAACTGAGTGTTGAAGAAGTGATCATTCCAGTCTTCGTCGTCCTCGGCCGGATCTTGCGCCATGTCCATATCATCAACATGATCATCCGACCCACCGCATGGAGGTGACAGTGAGGGCGGTAAGGGGGCCTTACCACCGCTTGTCGTTGGCACGACAGGAGGTGTTGTTGTCTGTGGCGTGATGGCCCACGCTGTCCCCAAACGGATCATGCTCTTTGGCCATTGCAAGAATAAGCCGAAGCAACTTCTGAGGACAGCCGGCTCTTCTTCATCCGCTCCTGGGGGTTGAATGGGAGGTTCCAGGTCGTCGCAACCCCTTAGCACCCGACTAATTTTAACCCTGTGCACGCTATCTGGCATCGACCATGAGTGGAACGTGCGCTGCAAGGGTTGAACGATGGTACCCTTGGCAACATCCCTCAGTTCGTTGTTCACGTAGCATAAGAGAGTGCAAGGAACATCCGTCTGCGGAAAACATGTACGGCGTCGTCAGAGATGCCATAAGAGTAATAGATGGCGTAAAATGCGGTAACGCAATTTGTTTACCGTGATGGCGTCGAGATCGGCTAATGTCGAGGCACCGCATACGACGATGGGCGTGCAAGAGACGGAAGGGCTGCTTGATGGCACGGTGCTGGCCGCCGTTGTATTCTCCCTACCGCCGGGTGCTTGGAGCTCCGGTGCCGCCGTGACGATGGCAGGGGGCCACCAACATGTACTCCGGCACCGTGGTGATCGCAGGGGGAGTCACAAACACTTGCGGCGCCGCGGTGCTAGCGGGTGGAGTCACGAACACGTACTTCGCCTGATTCGTCGGCGCCGCGTTCTTCGAGTGGCTGCTGACCATGCTTGGAATCGGGCACGACCCTACTCGACCACCCGCACTACAGTTCGCTATTGACTCCAACAAGGTAGGCAGGAAGGACGTGAGGGTGATTGCCAGGTTGTCTTGGACGATCTACGGGATCCGTGCCACTTATTCCTTAAGTTCTTGAACCTCACGGTTTTCCTCCTCGCTCCTTCCCGACGGTGCCACATGCGTCCTCGATGGTGGACCAAAATGATCCACCCAATTCTTACCCCCGAGGCCGGCCAGACGGCCAGCCGACGACGGCTTCTTCGTAACCGGCTCTATTTTCTTGGCCCGGTTCATCGCCCTGTTAAAAGGGTTATCCCACCGGGTGGCCGCCGTCGACCCCTGGGATGAGGAACCCTGGGATCCATGACTAGCAACAATTTCCTCCTCCTGTAGAAGAAGTAACAGTGAATCGTTTGGATCATCGATTAGAATGCAATCGAGTTGATTCGTGGTAATTAGATTACTTACACAATTTCCTTGAATTCCTTCACCGCAGGATCCGCGGTGAGTTGTTTGGTTTTTGGGTCCACATGGTAACGGGCCCTGATGAAGTTTCGAACCTGCCCGGGTTCGAATTTCGCAAAGGGGTTTTCTATGCCCTTGGGTCTATACTCTTCGTCCTCCTTATTCCATTTGGCCTCCGCGGTTCTGTATCCAGCAGATCCGAGATGGTGATGACCTATATTCATCGCCTGTAGCACCTTGCCCCGATTACTATTGGCCAGGGCTCTTTCGGATTCACACCTCTCCTTGCACTCCCGGAATTGATCTTCGGTGATCTACGGATCAATCTTCTGGATCTCCTCGATACTTTTGCCTTCTTTATAGATCTTCTTCTTTATCCGGGTTCTCCAGCTGGCCAGGGCGGTGCTCATCTTTGTGAGGGCGGATTGGTTTACTTCATTCCCATGATAATTTGTGTTCTGATACTTAGCGGGGAACTTGTATCTTGCGTGCAGCTTCTCGAAGAGGAGTGTGCGCAAGTGGCCATTATCTTTATGCCGGAGATTCTCGGTGTTGATCGAGATGGTTGTCCGGGTGATCGCCACCACTTGCCCACCATACCCTTTGACGACAAGGGCGGGCTCCAAATGAACCCCTGTTGGCCTCACTTCAGTAATTTCCTCCCTGACGGTGTCGACCGTGTTCGGGCGCCGTTCCTTCGGCTTCTTCTTCTTAGGAGGATTGCTACCACTCCCTGTGCCCTCACTGCCATCAGTGGTTTCATCACCCGCCGTTCCTTCGGCTTCTTCCTCCGCGTCTTCCATCTCATCATCCTCGCTCTCCGAAGGATGGTATTCTTCATCGTCTTCTAGCCGCTGGGCCGCCTCCCAGAATGTCAATTGTTTATTCGGAGGTCTGAGTTCTCCTTCAGCGCTGATGCGCTTAGAACATCCAGCCTCGTTGTTGTCACACATCTTTGCACTAATAAAAAACAAATAATTGGTTAAATGCACGGAAAAATCCGGCATGACCTTTGCTAATTTTCTTAAAGTAGGAGTGCCCGATTTCTGCCGAAACAGAAATTAATCAACATTCCAGCAAAAATCAGGACTCATTTCATACAAGAACCTGCATACACGACATAAGAAAGTGCTTCATACAAGCACAAGTATAATTGGAAATAAGCAGGATCATTTCATCACCAGGAGCATCATTATATACACATATATATTCACTACCAGTACAGGATCAGGACCAGGATCAGTACCAGGATCAGTATATAAACATATATATTCACTGCACAAAAAGTATATAAACTGATGAACAGTTTGAAAAGTTTCTTAGTTTGAGTAGGGTGAGTGTTGAACAGATACATTTGTGGCTGTGCATGTAAACTCCAATCATGATACATGTCAGTCACCTGTGCAGAATTATATTTTGGCATTGACATTCCTATCTAGAAATCCACTTTGTCCAGCACCTCAATCTTGCACTGATAAAGTGATAATTCATGGAATTGTTGTTAAACTCTCCTAACCAGGGGTAAAATATAATACTGCTGTTATATTATGTGTGTGTGTGTCGGTGTGTGTGTGTGCAAAATATACTGCTGTCAATAATTAAGGCCAGGTGAGTTTTGCATGTTGTTATTTTCCTGCAGATATTTCATTTCATTTTAGTTTATGCAATATGATATCTACTATATTGTCTAATATACCTTACATATTTCATTTCATTTTAGTTTCTGCAATATGTCACCATTCAGTACTCTTGAGAAGCTGTCGGTTAAATGGAGATGAAACAAGAGAGGATTGAGAGAGGTAAGGTGTATCCACCAAATATGTAGACTTTCCCTTCCCTTTTTATGTTGGTTTTAGGCATACTTTTTTCCTTGGTACATAACTTCCAGTACCCTTTCTACATAATGTCTGCTTGACCAAATAGTATCTTGACAGATTTGTAAGGTTGTTTTAGCTCGTTGTCGTCGGTAATTCAATATGTGCTGTAGTGAGTGATTCAGCGCATGGGAGTTCACACATAATGTTGTTAGGTAGGTTGTCTGATTGTCTCAATGGCTGCTATCCACCTAAGGGAAGCTAGAACATTCAGGTGGCTGTTACTTGATACTCCTTCGCTGTAGGTGGTTTAGCTATGAGACAGAAGGTTTTTCCCCAGGTCCTAGTTTTGAATTTACTTGAATTCTGTCAGGAGTATAAACACTTGAATTTACTTGATTGTCTCCTACCTCCCCCGCCCAAATGGCCTAGCAGCAGTGGTCGAAAATCATAGAAAGGAACAGTTGCTTGAACATCACATCGACTACAAATTTGCTTTCAGCAGACGTTCAATATTAATTCTGTGATACAACGAATTTGTAGTTGCCCGTGAATCACATAGACTACAAATTTGCTTGCTGGGACCTTGGTGCTGGAACATGCATGCAAACATATATATATGTTCAGATAGTGCTGTATCATACTATGACTGTTAAGATAACCCCTTTGACTGAAATTGGTAGCCCGACAACCATACCCCCTTTGTAAATTCCTCTGGCCACGGTGGCGATGGTGAAGAGCGCCACCATAACCCTAACCATTGCTCGAGGAGAGAGGAAGAGAAGGAGAGAGGGGAGGGGCGGCGCTCACCTCTGAGATGCGGACGACGAGGGATGGCGGACGAGGTAACGAGAGGGAGGGAGCGGCAGAGCACCTTGCCGCCGGAGGAGCGGAGCGGACTCTGTAGGAACCTCGCCGCCACCGTCCTGGGATGCGGCGGCGGCGCGTCGATGGGGATGGGGACGATGCAGGGAGGGATAGACGATCTGTGTCTGAGGACGATGGGAAGGGCGCGTGGCTCACGGTGACTAGTCCTACCCACTTAGGCGTAGCGCACCCTGGCCAAGTGCGCTACGGATAACCGTAACGGACTTGGCCAGGGTACGCTACGCCTAAGTGGGTAGGACTAGTCAGATAAGAGGGCTGCCACCCCCATATTTAACACTAGCACGCCTTATCCCACTGGTTCCACCCACTGCTCTAAACTAAACCTGTGAGCACCCAGGTTCAAATCTTGGTGCCCACCTTTTTTTATTTTTATTTTAAAAATATTTTTAAATGTTCCAAAAAATTCCCAAAAGTGGTGATATATTCCATAAAAGTTTTGTTTTGTTTTTAAAATACTTTTAAATATTCCAAAAATGCCCAAAAGTGATAATATATGTCATAAAAGTGGTATAAATTAAATATGATTCAAATATGTCAGAATAATTTGTCCATGTTACAAATATGTTATAATAATTTGTCCATAAATATTACAATCTTTTTCGACCATGCGATTTACAATATTTTTTGAGCTACCGTTTTACAATCTTTTTTCCCATCTTTGTCGCGGTTGAATAATTTAGCCCTGACACTTTAATGTTTCTTTTTTCGAACGAGCTACCTTTTCTGGGTAGGGTTGTTATTTTTCTTCTTGTGATGTCTGTTGCTGCATCGTAGTCGTCATCTTCAATCTTTGGATCACCGTACTGGTCGAAGTCTTGCTCGTTGGCGACTTCATCCATTCCGATGATATTTCTTTTTCCTCTCGTCACGAAAACACGGCTAGGCTTTGTCGGGTCGGTAATGAATAAACATTGGTCCACTGTGGTAGCCAGTACCCACGGTTCATTTTTCGTGGCCACGTTCGCACCGACGGCCTTGGATTTGGCTGCTTCGGGTATAACCATGGTTGTGAAATACCGGTCTTCTCTTTGAACGCTCTTTGCCCATCTGACACAGAACATCGGCACCTTTTCTCCACAGTAGTCGAGCTTCCAGATCTCCTCGATTCTTCCATAGAATCTTTCCTTCACGTTGTCATCGGTGTAGAATTCCGACGTTACGCCTGAGTTCTGATAATCACACTTGTTGTCCTTTTCCTCCGTGTAGAATGTGTAGCCGTTGATATCATACGCCTGATAGGTCGCCAGGTTTTGCATCGGTCCCTGCGACAAGGTGAATATGATCTTTTCCGTGTCAGAAGAATGCGATCGCGGGGGATTATCAAGGAGCGTCTTCCTAAACCAACGCGTGAAATCTGAGGTGTTCTCTTTGATTATTTCTCCCTGCGTCCTCTGTATGCCCCGGTCACTGTACTTCTTCTCGATTAACCTTTTGTGCTTCTGTACCCAAGGATCGACCAGTTCTAAATGCTATAGCGACGAGGTTTGCTCGATCAAAGTCTGCCCGTCGAAAATTGAAGTCTGCATGTAGTATGCGGCGACCCTCTCGGTGACCAGTTCCGTCGAGCTTGCCAAGGTGCCTGTTGACGGGAAGACCGACAGGGTTCTCGATGTCTAGATAATTCGTGCGGAAAGAGATGCACTCTTCGGCCAGAAAGCCCTTGGCTATGCTTCCATCTGGACGACACCTGTTGCGAACGTATCCTTTGATGTGTCCGTTCATCCTTTCGAACGCCATCATGTTGCGGAGGAACATCGGCCCGAGTTGGACGATTTCCTCCACGACATGGACCAGTAGATGAACCATAATGTCGAAGAATGCGGGTGGGAAGTAGACCTCAAGCTCGCATGGTATCACCACTATCTCCTCCTGTAGCCTCCCGAGCTAATTCACGCCAATCGACTTCCTAGAGATGACGTCGAAAAACTTGCAGAGGCCAAATAACGTTTCACGGACGTGCTCATCCATTATCCCTCTTAGTGCAATCGGAAGTACCTGCGTCATTAGCACGGCACAGTCGTGAGACTTCATGCCACTGAACCTCTGCTTTGCCTCGTCTAGATATCTGCTTATCTGTTGGAGATATGCCCAAGAGGCAATAATAAAGTGGTTATTATCATATCTTCATACTTATAATAAATGTTTACATACCATGCTATAATTGTATTAACCGGAAACATTAATACTTGTGTGATTTGTAAACATAAAAGAGTCCCTAGTAAAGCCTCTTGTTAAACTAGCTTGTTGGTTAATATATGATCATGGTTTCCTAATCATGAACATAGATATGTTATTAACAACAGGGTCATATCATTAGGAGAATGATGTGATGGCCATACTCCTATAGTTAAGCGTAGCATAAAGATCAAGTCATTTAATATAGTTCATTTGCTATAAGATTTCTGATACATAATAACCTAATTCCTTTGACCATGAGATCATGTTAATCACCATCACCGGAAGGATGCTTTGATGACATCAAACACCACACCGTAACTGGGTGGCTATAAAGGTGGCATTGAGTGTTCGGAAAGTATGGGCTGAGGCACATGGATCAAGAGTGGGATTTGTCCATCCATATGACAGATAGATATACTATGGGCCCTCTCGGTGGAATGTCATCCAATTAGCTTGCAAGCATGTGACTGGCTCACAAGGGATCACATATCACGGGAACGAGAAAAGAGTACTTATCGGTAACGAGGTTGAACTAGGTATGCAGAGATACCGACGATCAAAACCTCGGATAAGTAAACTATCGTGAGACAAAGGAAAATTGGTATCGTATGTAAGTGGTTCATTCGATCGCAAAGTAATCGTAGAAATATGTGGGAGCCATATGAATTTCCAGATTTCTCTATTGGTTATTGATCGGAGAAGTGTCTCGGTCATGTCCGCATAATTCACGAACCGTAGGGAGACACACTTAAGGATTCGATGTTGTTGAGTAGTTATGGAATGATGAGTAAGAGACCGAATGTTGTTCGGAGTCTCGGATGGGATTCGGGATATCACGAGGAGTTCCGGAATGGTCCGGAGAATAAGATTCATACAAGGAAAGTCCTATTTCGGAGTTGTGGAATGATTCCGGTGTTTTCACTCGGGAATGTTCTAGAAGGGTCCGGAAGGTCCGGCACTCCGGAGGGGAAGTGTACATGAATGTGTCATAACAAGTTGGAATGGTTGCATCATGTACTAGGTGTCATCTCTGAGCAAAATAAAGGGATAAATCAAATCCTAGTTTGAAAAGTCAAACGCCAATTTGAAAAGTCAAACGACAAGTTTGCTTGGTGGAGGGAGAGTAGGAAACCTACTTAGGGAGGAAGTCCTACTCCCTCCACCGCCACAAAGAGGAGGAGTTGGAGGAGGACTCCCTCCCAACCGCGCCTCCCTCCCACCTATAAAAGGAGGGGCAGGGGTGCCCCTCTTCCCTACACCTCTCTCCTCTAAATCCTAGCCCTAGCCGCCGGCCTCCACCAAGTCGCCGCCGCCCCTAGGGTTTGCCTAGCCACCGAGTTGGGGCTCTCCCCTTGCCCTAGACGCCGGCCTAGCCCTCTCTCCTTGGTGCCTCTAAACCCTAGATCGCCAAGGCCTCTCTCATAGTCCACCATACTCGCTCCGGCTTAAGGCAAAGCCCTGCAAGATCTCCCCTCTACTTCCGGCACCACGCCGTCGTGCTGCCGGAATCACGAGGAGAGTGCTACAACCCCCGCTGCCTGCTGGAACAAGGGAGAGGAAGGTCTTCATCGAGTACCGAACGTGTGACCGACTGCGGAAGCGCTGCCGGAACGCAGCGCCGGAAGGATCGTCTATGCGATCTTGAGATCGGAAGTGTACGACTACATCACCCACGAGAATCTGCTCTCGTTAACCGCTTTGGATCTTCGAGGGTGAGTTCCTCTATCGACTCGTTGCTACAATCTAGTAGATAGATCTTGGCTTGTTTGTTTGCATGCGGTAGAAAATTTTTGTTTTCCATGCTACGAACCCCTTCAGTGGTATCAGAGCCGTGTCTATATGTAGATCTGTTGCACGAGTAGAACACAATGGTCATTGTGGGCGTTGATGTTTTTGTTGTCGATTGCTTCTTAAGTACTTTGCATCTTGCGGGATGGTGGGATGAAGCAGCCCGGGCTAACCTTACATGACATCGTTCATGAGACTTGCTCCACGCTTGACATGCAACTTGTATTGCATAAGTGGCTTTATGGGTGCTGCTTTCTCCCAACATAGTTAAGATTCAATTTACAACGGGTGATTGACAATACTAGTATCAATGTTGTGGTTCTTGTTCGTAAGTTAGAACGACACTTATTGAAAGCCCCAAACCACGTAAAACATGCAAAGAAAATTAGAGGCGTCTAACTTTGTTTTACAGGGGTGTGCTGTGATGTGATATGGCCATGATTGTGATTATATATGATGTATGCAATGTTCCTTATTGTAAGTTGGTAATCGGCAGGAGCCATATGATTGTTTCCATTAAGTCCTGTGTGTCTATTATTCAAAGTAGTTGTAATAGTTGATGCTGGTGGAAGACAACCATGAAGCGGCGCCATTGACCTTGACGCCACACCGGTGATGATGGAGATCATGTTCGTGCTTGAAGATGGAGATCGGAAGCACAAGAAGAAAGGCCATATCATATCACATATTATGAATTGCATGTGATGTTAATCCTTTTATGCATCTTGTATTGCTTAGTTCACGACGGTAGCATTATAAGATGATCCCTCAAGCACACAATTTCAAGTGTTAAAGTGTTCATCCTTAGTAAGCACCATTGCTAAAGCTCGTTGTTTCGAAGCACCACGTGATGATCGGGTGTGTTAGATTCTACAAGTGTATACAACGTGAGCAAGCCAGATTTGCTCATGCGGAAGCTAAGGTTTGATCTTGACGAACCTAGCATGTACATACATGGTCTCGGAACACGGATCACCGAAAGGTAAAGCATGAGTCATATAGTAGATATGATGAACATGTTGATTGTTCGCCATTGAAGCTACATCAACTCTCGTGATGATCGGTTTTGATGTGGTGGATTTGGTTCGTGTGATCACTAAAACAATGTGAGGGATATTGTTTTGAGTGGGAGTTCAACAGAAATATGATTAAAAGTTGATCACTATTTATCATAAATTAAATCAAAGTGAATTTGCATATTTGTTGTAGTCATTGGCATCCGTTTACCACCTTGCGCTTAGTTTTAATTGAGATGATAGAACTATAGAATTCTGGTTAGTTACTTTACGAACTGGTATCGTATTGTTTTGAAGTGTTAATCTAAAGTTTAAAAGTCCTATTGCAAACTTTCAGTAAGTTACGGTTACTCCATGAAGTTTAATAATTGGTATTAACACAAGAGTGACAATTCTAGTATTAGTGTATAAGTATCATGTTTGTCTCCATGATTCTTGATATTCGAAAGATAGTTTCAATATCAAGGTAATCTAGGAGTTGAAAGAGTTGTTTCAGAAACCATGATGTGTGGAAGATATTGTGATATCTGAAACGAAGTTTTGGTTGTAACATGATAGAGTATAATATGGCAAAAGTCATGTTCTCATATTTGATGAGAATTTGCAACAGGTTGGAGACGCTGGTCGTCTTAATTCTCCAAAAGGTTTTGGAGAGCAACATTATACTCGCGATTCACCGTTATAAGCTAAAAGTAGCTTGATCATGGATAATTCCATGATAAGGGTGAATATCTGATGTAGGTAAAATGTTTATTACACCAAGAGATCACTAAAGAAAGGAATTTGAAAGAACACCAAACATGTGATGATGGTAATCTACTTCAAAGTGCAAGTCCAAAGACATTGGTATTTAACTATACATGCTTTGGACTATGTGTCATGTGTATGACTCCACTATTGATGTTGATAGATTCTTTCAAACAGAAAAAAGAAATACTGAAAGAGAATCTCATAAATATATGGCAGAAAAGAAAAGACTAGAATTGTTCAGTTTAGGTATATAAAGGATATACGTGTTATGGATATATTCTTTGCTTGTTAAATAATGTGGTTCTTAAGTATTGGATACTGAATTTGTTGATATGAATCGTCATATGAAACAACAGAATTCATGAACTACAATGTCCTAAGTAACTAGCAAAAGAATATGTGATGATGTTCATCGAGAACAAATAAAGGGTTATTGTGGTGCTCATTAAACGTCAAAGCTTGCCTTTAAGATTTGTTTTATCAGGTATTATAAGAACAAAAGGGTTGTTCAAATAATTGCCATAATCCATAAAAGATGGATGATTCACAAATCTCGTTGGAGAAATCACATCCATAAAACTAGTGCTAAAAATGTCGAAAGACAAATTGATTGAAAGATCACTTAGGAAGTGACATCGCTGTTTAAATTATTTTGGAAAGAAAACATGAAGAAACTCCATGTGGATGGAATTTTGGAGTCTTTTGATTTTTGATCAAATGTCGCTTGTGAATCTTTCCTAGAGATAATTAAAACTTCGTTCATAGGCCAAAAGGGAACGAATGACTAGCTTATTGGAACTTGTACATATTGTTGTACGAAGTCCATTATGTGTAGTCAAGAGCAATGGATTTCAACTTCATATGCTTTCTCCGAAAATTTGAGTGAATATATGAATATTTACTTAATAAGGATGAAGTATGAAACATTTGAAAAGTTCAAAGACTTTCAAGATGAAGTGCAAAATCATTGTAACAAGAATATAAATATTTTATGATAAGATAATAAAGGAAGATATTTGAGTTACAAGTTTAGCATAATACCTAAGATTTAAGGAATCGTTCCGTGGATTTGCATGTCTCGAAACACCATAAGAGTATGGAGCGTTCGAGATATGTAATTAAACCTTGTTTGACATGATAAGATCAAAGGTGTAATTCGTAAAACCTGCCATTATATTTTAAAGATTAAAACCTTTAGAGACTACCGTTTTTCCACTAAAAAGAGATCCATCATAATCCGTTGAAATGACACCATATAAAGTTATGGTTTGGGATAAAACCCAAGTTGTCCTTTCTTAAACATTGGTATGCTATGCATAAGAAAGATGTTTGCAACCAAAGTCGGATGAACCTGTCTTTGTATGTTATTTCGAATAATTGTTAAGTATTCCTCCATAACATCAGAGACAAAAGTGTTTGTCACTTAGAACATCAAGTTTCTTTGAGAAGGAATTTTTCGTGAAAAGATAAGTGGGAGGACAATAGAACTTTGATAAGGTTAAAAGAACCTTAGCTATATGTGCAAAGTTGCACAGCGCCGAAAAGTGTTCCGGAGGCAGCAACAATGCTCATGGCTCACGTGCCTCAAAGGTTGTGGTTACGGAGGTCAAAGTTTCTATTGAACCAAGTAGGTCGAGTAAACAATCAATTACCAAGATTTGAGGGTTGAATCATTATTTGAGAATAATGAACAGACTACATGCAAAGAAGCGATGATGGGCCCTGACTCCGTAAAATGACTTGAAGCCATAAAATCCGTGATAGTTCCATACACGAGAAATCAAGTTTTGAACTTGAAGGACCCTCGAGAAAGGTGTAAGACCTTACAGTTGTGTTTGGATCTATAAAGAAATAGACATGGATGTTTCGCATCTATGAAATAGTCGACATGCTGGAAAAGAGTTCACAACAATGTTCAAAGGTTGACTATGACAAGATTTGATCTTTCATAGTGATATTTAGTCTAGACGGATTAATGTAGCAACCACTACATATAATTTTGTTATGTGGTAGTTGAATAAACAAGACAAGTTCTTTTAATAGAATTGTTAACTAGGACGTGTGCATAACATGGTCCAAAGGGTTTTGTTATTTCAAAGGATGCTAAAAGCATATGCAAACTTCAATGGTTGAAGTGAGCATCGCAGAGTTGGAATCTTCACTATGATGAAAATGTTAAAAGAGTTTAATTTCATCGGAAACAATGAAGAGGCTTGCATTTGCAAGAAATTAAGTGGGAGCGCTAAGACATGTTTCTAATACATTATGTGGAAGACATATTGTTGATTGGAAATGATGTGTCTTTCATTAACACATATTAAGAATTTCATCCCGATGAAAGACTTAGGCTAAACCCAAATATTTGGCATCAATAGACGCTAATATGGTTGTGCCGAAAGTACATAGATGATGTATTGAATGAGTTCAATATAGAAACTACAAGAAAGGTTCTTGTCACATAGAAAGGATTGAATGAGTTCAATATTGATGATATATTCAAGTGTATTGACACTGGGTAAGTGAAACAAAGATTCAAGTATAGATTGATACTTGATGTATGAAATCACAAAGAGTATTTATATCAATCATACTGTGATATGTACAAATCCAGATATGTCCTATACTCTAAATGTTATGAGCATATACCAGAATGATTCATAAGATGATCATTGGACAATAGTAAGGATATTCTTATGATCTTTTGGAAGAACTAAGAGTATATTATTTGTAGAAGTGACAAATAGATGGTTGGTTCATTGTAAAAGTACTACATTGATACTAGTTTTGTCACAAAGTACAAATTATTTTTATCTCAATCTAAACTAAGGGTGGCACAATATAATGGAAAGTAAGTTCCTAATGGATTTGGATGAGTTCCAAAGTTAAAGACATTGTGACAGATACTACAACAAAAGGGCTAAGTATATAACTGCTATTATAGCAGCTAAAGAGGGCATTTGTGTCAATTAGTTTGTTATCAAAATAGGTGTAGTTCACAGCGGGATAATACTATGAAGATATATTGTACGACAATGTTATCAACATGTTTTAACCCCAAAGAACTAAAGGTCTCACCAAAGGACCAAATTTATACAAAGCCATCTCACTAGAGAATGAGTGATGCGTAGAGACGCAAAGACATGCAATTACACACGGACTTGGAAGTGTCAGATCCGGAGATCAGTTGACCACTAGAAATCGTGTACATACGACACCAGAAAGCCATAGGTGTTGAATACACAAAGGTTTGAAACTAGATTATTGACTCTAGTGCAAGTGGGAGACTGTTGGAGATATGCCCAAGAGGCAATAATAAAGTGGTTATTATCATATCTTCATACTTATGATAAATGTTTACATACCATGCTATAATTGTATTAACCAGAAACATTAATACTTGTGTGATTTGTAAACATAAAAGAGTCCCTAGTAAAGCCTCTTGTTAAACTAGCTTGTTGGTTAATATATGATCATGGTTTCCTGATCATGAACATAGAGATGTTATTAACAATAGGGTCATATCATTAGGAGAATGATGTGATGGACATACTCCTATAGTTAAGCGTAGCATAAAGATCAAGTCATTTAATATAGTTCATTTGCTATAAGCTTTCTGATACATAATAACCTAATTCCTTCGACCATGAGATCATGTTAATCACCATCACCGGAAGGATGCTTTGATGACATCAAACACCACACCGTAACTGGGTGGCTATAAAGGTGGCATTGAGTGTTCGGAAACATGGGCTGAGGCACATGGATCAAGAGTGGGATTTGTCCATCCATATGACAGATAGATATACTCTGGGCCCTCTCGGTGCAATGTCATCCAATTAGCTTGCAAGCATGTGACTGGCTCACAAGGGATCACATATCACGGGAACGAGAAAAGAGTACTTATCGGTAACGAGGTTGAACTAGGTATGTAGAGATACCGACGATCAAAACCTCGGATAAGTAAACTATCATGAGACAAAGGGAAATTGGTATCGTATGTAAGTGGTTCATTCGATCGCAAAGTAATCGTAGAAATATGTGGGAGCCATATGAATTTCCAGATTCCTCTATTGGTTATTGATCGGAGAAGTGTCTCGGTCATGTCCGCATAATTCACGAACCGTAGGGAGACACACTTAAGGATTCGATGTTGTTGAGTACTTATAGAATGATGAGTAAGAGACCGAATGTTGTTCGGAGTCTCGGATGGGATCCGGGATATCACGAGGAGATCCGGAATGGTCCGGAGAATAAGATTCATATAAGGAAAGTCCTATTTCGGAGTTGGGGAATGATTCCGGTGTTTTCACCGGGAATGTCCTAGAAGGGTCCGGAAGGTCCCAAGACTCGGAGGGGAAGGGTACATGAATGTGTCATAACAAGTTGGAATGGTTGCATCATGTACTAGGTGTCATCGCTGAGCAAAATAAAGGGATAAATCAAATCCTAGTTTGAAAAGTCAAACGCCAATTTGAAAAGTCAAACGGCAAGTTTGCTTGGTGGAGGGAGAGTAGGAAACCTACTTAGGGAGGAAGTCCTACTCCCTCCACCCGCCGGCCAAAGAGGAGGAGTTGGAGGAGGACTCCCTCCTCCCAACCGCGCCTCCCTCCCACCTATAAAAGGAGGGGCAGGGGTGCCCCTCTTCCCTACACCTCACTCCTCTAAATCCTAGCCCTAGCCGCCGGCCTCCACCAAGTCGCCGCCGCCCCTAGGGTTTGCCTAGCCGCCGATTTGGGGCTCTCCCCTTGCCCTAGCCGCCGGCCTAGCCCTCTCTCCTTGGTGCCTCTAAACCCTAGATCGCCAAGGCCTCTCTCATAGTTCACCATACTCGCTCTGGCTTAAGGCGAAGCCCTGCGAGATCTCCCCTCTACTTCCGGCATCACGCCATCGTGCTGCCGGAATCATGAGGAGAGTGCTACAACCTCCGCTGCCTGCTGGAACAAGGGAGAGGAAGGTCTTCATCGAGTACCGAACGTGTGACCGACTGCGGAAGCGCTGCCGGAACGCAGCGCCGGAAGGATCGTCTACGCGATCTTGAGATCGGCAAGAGTACGACTACATCACCCACGAGAATCTGCTCTTGTTAACTGCTTTGGAATCTTCGAGGGTGAGTTCCTCTATCGACTCGTTGCTACAATCTAGTAGATAGATCTTGGCTTATTTGTTTGCATGCGGTAGAAATTTTTTGTTTTCCATGCTACGAACCCCTTCATTATCTTGTCCGCGTAGCCGTAAGGAAATTTGACTCCTAGAAGGCACTTGAAAAACTGTTTGATCTCATCCTGGCTTAGAGTGAAGCAAGAAGGAGGGCAGTAATATTCGTTCTTCTTGAACTTTTTACCCTTCCGACGACCTTGTGTCGTCTCTGACTCATGATCATCGTCATCTTTCTGATCATCAGGAGTAGTGCATCCTCCGTGAAGCTCCTTCCGGATACCCAAGCATATCAAGTCGTGCCTTGCTTTCGGACCATCTTTCGTCCTATCTGGAATGTTGATTATGGTGCCGACCAGACTCTCGCACACGTTTTTCGTGATATGCATGATGTCGAGGCTATGAGGCGTGCGAAGAAACTTCCAGTATGGCAACTCCCAGAAAACAGACCTTGTTTTCCATACCTTCATCAGCGGCTTATCTTGCTGCCTCTTTCGCTTCTTTCCAGGCTTAGGACAATCTTTCCAGTTTTTCAGCAACTCTTCCACTTCTTCGCTGCTCCTACGCTCTGGGATTCCTCGGGTCTCTGATTTGCCATCGAACAGGTCTCCACGTTTTCTTCATGGATAATTCTTGCCGAGCCACCTCCGGTGCGCCATGAACACGGTTTTCGAAGACCCTGGATATTTCTCTAGTTGGAGATAGCTTGTGTTATCCATGCACCTAACGCATGCGCAGAATCCTTGGATAACCTGCCCCGAGATATACCCGCAACCTGGATAGTCTTGCACCGTAGTGACCAACGCGGCTCTCATAGTGAAATAATCTTGTGCGACGGCATCGTAAGTATTGGCTCCAGATTCCCATAACGTGGCTAGCTCCTCTTTCAACAGCCCGAGATATGATTGATGTTTGCACCAGTTGTTTTGGCCCTTGAATTAGAATACTCATTTGTATGTACTTCTTCTTCATGCACAACCAAGGAGGGAGGTTGTACATCCATACAAACACGGGCAGGGTGCTGTGCGTGCTGCTCTGGCTACCGAACGGATTGAGTCCATCGGTTGCACTAGTTCGATGTTCCTCGAATCTCCACCAAATTCGGGAATTCGAGGTCCAATGCTTTCAGCCGCTAGCATCGAAGGGTGCGCCAAAGCTCATCATTTTCGGGGTCATCATCGTCATCTCCTGGCTTCTTCCTTTCCGCATGCCATCGCATGAGCTTCGCTTCCTTAGGGTCCGCGAAATAGCACTGCAAACAAGGAGTGATAGGAAAGTACCATACCACTTTTCGAGGTGCTTTCTTCCCTTTCTTGTATCGACTCACGCCGCACATCAGACATGTGGTTTTCTCCGCGTCCTCGCCTCGATAAATGATGCAATCGTTGATGCATATGTGATATCTAACGTGCGGTAGATCGAGAGGACAGACGATTTTCTTGGCGTCCTCGATACTAGTTGGACATGTGTTCCCCTCCGGGAGACGATCGTGCCAGAATGCCATCATATCGTCGAAGCTTGCGTCGCTCAATTTGTGTTTTGCCTTCATCTCCATAGCCTTGAGCGTTACATTCAACCGGGTATCATCGGGCCTGCATCCTTCATACAATGGAGTAACCGCGTCTTTCTCAAGTTGCGCAAGCTTGGCTTTCTCTCTAGCGGCAGCCCTGGCATTACTCGTCTGCTTGAGAAGCAGCTCTTGCATATAAGAGTCCTACACCCAGCCTGACGTTGTTCCATCATCATCTCCTCCTCCGGCATCTAGATCATCATCATCCCGGTCTGCTTCCGCACCTTCACCATCTCCAGGAGACTCTTCATCATCTCGCCCGTTCTCGCCGTGATGATGATCATTGTCATGTTGCCCGCCTTCACCGTCTCCATCGTCTTCGTCATCGCTTATCCAACGAGTGTATCCATCCATGAAACCATGGCGGAGCAGGTGCGCCTGCAGATTCCCGGAATCTGGTTCGATCACCCAGTTGAGTTTGCATCTTCTGCACGGACATCTTATATCCGTCTTGTTATTTCGTATCATGTCGGCCGTCGCACATTTCAAAAATCTAGCCACAATGCCTTCGCTCATTATGCGTACCATTTTTGCCTGCACTGTGTATACGGTACAATTAGAAGTATATTAGAACGACATAATGAATGCATGCATGCAATGGTCGATAGCAAATTTCGACATGACCTGTCCTAAAATTAGGACCTTTGTGAAATGCCAAAGTCTTGCCAAAATGAAAATGAAACAAAATTTTGGCAAAACAAATGGCAACTTGTTCACACACAAACACAAGAGAGAGAGAGAGACTGATCCATATACACATGAACATATCATTATCCTATCCATACACACATGCATGAGCATCATCGATATTCTCCATATACACACACATGACCATCAAGATCCTCTCCATACACACATCATGAGCATCGATCATCTACATACGTATGAGCATATCATCCATATACACATGAGCACATCCTTACATGGACAACTTATCGAGATGAGAGACCGATCGCGAGAAGATGGAAAGGAGAGGTGCGCGCGCGAGACCGGAGAAGGAGAGACCGGAGAGATTCCTCTATTACGTATGTAACATCCAAGACAAGTTCTACATGCTAAAAATGGTGAATGAGTGAAGAAATTGAAGTGGGAATGAGAAGGATCCCGACTAGATCTAAGGAGGAAGAAGAAGGGGAAAGTGAAGTGTGGGATGGTGGATGATCACACATGTGCACAAAGTGGAGCTGCCAACAAAAAAGGGTCGCCACATCCGTGGCGCACGTGGCCCCAGTGTGCCACAGGGATTAATAACATCCGTGGCGCACATGCCATAGTGCACCACGAATGTGTCTGCCCGTTTTACGGAGCAGAGGGGCATGCGCTTAGGCGTAGCGTACCCCCCAACGCGCGCCACGGATAACACTAACATGCGTAGCGCACCTACCCTATGTGCGCTACAGATATCTGGCGTGCGACCAGCAGGGCCCTGGCCCACATATATCTGTGGCGCACTATGATCATGTGCGCCACGGTTGTTCTAGTTACTAGTCGGGCACTGCCCATAGGTGAGCCACGTCTGTTTTAGCCGTGGGGCACTTCAACCACGTGAGCCACGGATGTGTGATTACCTATAGCCATTTTCCTAGTAGTGAGATTTAGAAGATCTTTTCCACACAAGTAGCATAATTTAAGTTGGTATTAGATCTCGGACTAATAATATAAATACATGTAAATCTATAAATTTGCTTATTTGATACACTAAAGATAGTGCCCTCGCTTGCTAGTTGTGAGAAAAAGTGATGCGACCGTAGACTTGCTGGCCCTGCAATTTTTCTAAAATTCGCCACTCAATCACGGGGTTTGTAATGTCTCCTCGTGATCTTTTTACTATACCACTCGCCACCAGCTGGCCGAGCTCATTGTAGAAGGATGATTGACTTGATCTCGCATTTTTGTTTTCTGCTCAATGGTCCTTTTTGCATTTTCGGAGAGGTTGTGTGTAATTTCTGTTTCATTTTTGGTTCTGTTTGTAACATAATGCAGTGCCTCTACCTTCGAGACCAATCTTTGTTTAAAAAACTGAATTATATCACACCTCTGCAGGAGCGGATGTGATACTCCGCCTAGCCGCCCATCATATGCCCTCGGTACACCATCTAGCCGCGTCACTCCACCGGGAATATGAGCGCGGCGGCAAGGGCAAACCAATGCGCATACTCGTCTACATCTATACGAACCTTCAGTATTCATTGGTAGCTAGCTGTGCTCGTTGAGACCCGGGTTAAATATGGAAAGCACCTTGTCATCAGCTGCCAACTAAGAATTGTAACTCCACAACGATGATAGAGTACCAGGATTATACTCGCTCGTGATTAAACATCACGCCTCGGTGACCCGGAGAAGAGATGTAGCCAGGTGCATGGACCCGTGATGTAAATGTGTGATACTAAATGTCACATGATTCCCATGTTTCAAGAGGATGTGTTAATATGTACCAGCATGACTGTTCCTTTAACATTAATTAATAGTCCTGATGTTCTCGAACGTGAAGTTCTAGCAACACTCGATCCTCTGGTTAGTTCCAACTTAGCATTCTCGATGCACGCTCTATATATAGCATAAGCATTCTCTCTTTATAATAGACGGAAATCACGCTGAACCATAAGGTGTTGGACATATGATTAGGATTGTTATATTGTGGTCCAAATTCAAGTATTGGTGCATTGAAGAAAGGCTAACTTCGGATGGAGCGGAGCGAGGCCCGTTGCCGGGTATGGATCGTTGCCACCGTCTATATATACATCCTGTAAGCCGTCGGCTAGGGTTTATTGCATATTTGATTACCCACGGCGTTTGTAAACACCCACCGAAAATAGTGAAGAGTTTGCTGGCTGGCGCCCGTGGTTTTTCTCCCTTTGTGTTGGAGAGGTTTTCCACGTTAAATCTCGTGTCCCTCTGTCGTGTTTAATTATCGTTCTTAGTGTTTACAAGGATCATATATATGCCTAAAGTACAGATAATCACCCATCTTTACTTGTCTACCGTCTACTACCCCTTGTTATGTATGCAAGTCCTTCCTCTACTTACCTGTTATCTCTAACCGCATGGCACTGGTTCTAACAAATATAGGTACTTACTTCATTTGCACACCCTGTAGTTGCTTAGCTCGATTAGCAAACAAGAATATGACACTAGTGTTCCTTTTGCTAGCCCATCCACTCTCCATTAGTTTGGCTTGGGAGCCATCAAGACTATCATATGTGCGAAAATACACATGTAGCCTTGACTTGATGAACAAGTTTGTACGTTGATAAGAATGCCCGCATGCCTGAAATACATAAATCGCACATCCCATTGTGTTCGACCTTGGCATTGCTTGGTCACATATATGTCAGCTAAATACACCATCCCACGTCAACAAGTACATTAGCACACGATGTTTTATGTCTATTCAGACAATCTTTGAGAGCACATGATGTGTGTTCGACCTTAGCATAGCTTGATAGCAATGCTACGATCTTTAAACATTTCTTTTTATCTCGCTGCCTCTATGCCAAACGTTTCATATGCGCCGATTGCAATTTATTGGGGCTCTCGGCATATCAGGCCATAAGACAAGTGCCTCAAATGAACTCTTATAAAAAAGTTGTATGCTACGCGCGGCACTTAGCAAACATAAAGCATCGGCATACTCTCCCGCCACATGTCACCAATGACCGATGTTGCCGGAGAATTAACAACGCAAGGGTTGTCTGCGAAGCGCCATGTCATATTTGCTCGACAAACAAAATGCCTTTAGTGTTTTGTAGTGTCACGCTCGACATATATCTTTGTTATTATTTTACAATTTCAAATATGTTTTTTTGTTTAATATTTTTATTTAGCACGCCATATTTGTTACAAAGGTATATTTTGGCATGAGAAACAACGTTGCCACACAAAATGCACAAAATAATGCATTGTTAGTTATGGTAAGTCATGCTTTGGTCTTTCCCTCTCCAATTCCAAAGCTAAGTAAATTTGACTGCTAGATCGTGTCATATAAAAATAACATATGATCGAAAATTCGAAAATCATAGTATTCTCAGGGAGTATGAGCTTAGAGTCTTACGAATTTACCACTAACTTGTCAATGGGGTTGTACGATTCACACATGCACGAAGACAGACTCACACTCGTCAATGACAACTAACTGGTGTCTAGGTAGGTGCATGAATGCACAATGATGAACTAATATTTTGGGCTTTAGTAAAATATGGGGCTGATTTTACAATGAGCAGGACCATGGAGCCATTTGCCCGTTCTGTTATCCAATTGTCTTCTTCTGTTGTCATCTTCTCCCTGGCACTGAAACACAAAAACAACACACTGCACATTACCGTGTCAACTACTCCCGACCTCCTGTATTCGAGCCCCACAATGTCCAAGGAGTGGTCACTAATCAATTTGCTGAGTACTATGTCTCTCTTTCGAGGATCCACGTCACCCTAATTACTGTGACGGTCGGATCTATTATTTACGGCCAAGATTTAACCACACTAGCCGGATCTAAACCGATTGAATCTGTATTAGTTACGTGCTAGATTTAACAACGCGGACTTATCTAATACTCCCGTCCTGCTTCCAATCGAACCTTTGGTGCATAGTCAGCAAACAGGCAACACCCTCTCGACGTCTCCCAGCAGTGTAAGGCAGGGCAGAAACCTCCGTCGCCGCAGTCTCCGGCTTCCCCTGTTCATGAACCGCCCCAGCAGCGGCGGCCGAACTGAGTGGCATCCGGACGTTTCCTCGCGGGGCGAGGTGGAGCGGAATCCTCCGTCTTCCTTTTCTCATGTGACACCGCGTGGAAGCAGCGGCCAATCTCGGCGAGATCGGTGACACGTCCAAGCTATGGTAGATGAGTAGATTACCTCCATATTCCTTGGTAGCTTGGTCTGCTTACATTCTTGCTAAACTCTAACGTGATGCGCTTCCATATAGCGTGAACTGCTGGAAGTCCCAGAACTTGGAAAGCATCCATCAGTTTGGCTAGATGGACCTTTGTAGCCACCAAAAGCAATTTTTGGATGTGCACATGGTAGTTCGACGAGTGATGCATGCGTGCATCTCTATTTACATGAGACAAGCGCATGGTAGTTCGACCAGGGCACACGCCCACGCACTGCATGACCGAAACAGATTAATAACGGCCGCATATGCATCTCTATTGGGATGAGAGAAACATGTCCGGATCTGGATTTGCAACCGTTCGATATGTGTTATTAGACTAGTCATAATGGGAAGTATCATATAGTAGTATCATGCATATGATACTACACTAGAGGAAAAAGGGCTATCCGTTCGCGACCCCTCAGAGTCCCGGTTGCGCCACCAACCGGGACTAATGCTGGCACGCGTCCCGGTTGGAGCGGGCACGGGGCCAGGGGGCATGCGTCCCGGTTGGTAAGGGGGCATGCGTCCCGGTTGGAGCCACCAACCGGGACTAAAGGTTTGGCCACAGCCACGTGGCGTGGCACCCACCTTTAGTCCCGGTTGCTGGCTCCAACCGGGACTAAAGACCCCCTGCCCTCTATAAATGCAACGCCCCAGCCCCCTCTGCCTCCACTCTGTTTTTTCGAATGGTGGAAGGTGTGAGGGGGTGTGCTAGTTTTTTCTCATGCATGCATTGAAGGTGTTTGTTGAAATGTTTGAGTGAATAATCCCGTTGAATTTCTCATAGAACAAAAATATAGAAGGTGTCCGAGACGCACTTGAGCTTTCTCCTCTTTATTTCCCTCTATCGAGGTTAGCAATCTTATCTTTTCTAGGTCATTGATACAATTCATGTGTCGGTGTGAATTGGTTATTTCACTATTTATGATGTCCTATTTTTTGATAAACTTATTTATATGATGCAGATGAACGGTCGGGAATGGATGTACGGTGACCGGCGTGGCAGTATATCAAAGGCGTGGATAAATTTATCGATGTGGCTACGGCAAACAAAGAGAATGGATTTATACTTTGTCCATGTGTTCAATGTCAGAACAACAAGGAGTACTCTTCCTCGAAAATCATTCGCGGCCACCTGATTATGAAAGGTTTCATGCCCAACTACAATTGCTGGACCAAGCACGGGGAAAGAGGGGTTATGATGGAAGATGGTGAAGAAGAATATGATGATAACAACTATCATCATATGTTTCCTGAATACAGTGATACTACAGTGGAAGACAATGGAGAGGAAAGAGGTGAAGAACAGGCATCAGATGAGCCGGCTGATGAACTTGGTAGGGTCATTTCTGATGCAAAGCGAGACTGTGAAACAGAAAATGAGAAGTTGAAGTTAGAGGGCATGTTAGAAGATCACAAGAAATTGTTGTACCCAAATTGTGAAGATGGCAGCACAAAGCTCGGTACCACACTGGAATTGTTGCGATGGAAGGCAGAGTGTGGTCTAACTGACTCCTCATTTGAAAAGATGCTGAAAATAATGAAGCCGAAGTTTCCAAAACATAACGAACTTCCCGAGAGTACCTACGAAGCAAAGAAGACTCTGTCCTCTCAGGATTAGATGTGCAAAAGATACATGCATGCATTAATGACTGCATCCTCTACATGGTAAGGAGTATGAGAATTTAGATAAATGCTCGGTATGCAAGCGTTCGGTATAAGATCGACGAGATGACCACGGTGATGTTGAGGAGAGCCCCTCGGAAGAGGGTTCCTGCTAAGGTTATGTGGTATGCTCCTATAATACCAAGGTTGAAACGCATGTTCAGAAACAAAGAGCATGCCAGGTTGTTGCGATGGCACAAAGAAGACCGTAAGAAAGACGGGAAGTTGAGACACCCTGCTGATGGGTCACAGTGGAGAAAAATCGAGAGAGACTTCCCAGACTTTGCAGGTGACGCAAGGAACTTATGGTTTGGTCTAAGTACGGATGGCATGAATCCTTTTGGGGAGCAGAGCTGCAGTCACAGCACCTGGCCCGTGACTCTATGTATCTACAACCTGCCTCCTTGGTTGTGCATGAAGCGTAAGTTCATTATGATGCCAGTGCTCATCCAAGGCCCGAAGCAACCGGGCAACGACATTGATGTGTACCTTAGGCCATTAGTTGAAGAACTCACTACTAGGAAAACGGCTATAGGTAATCAGCACATCCGTGGCTCACATGGTTGAAGTGCCCCACGGCTAAAACAGGCGTGGCTCACCTGTGGGCAGTGCCCTACTAATAACTAGAACAACTGTGGCGCACATGACTATAGTGCGCCACAGATGTGTGTGGGCCAGGGCCCTGTTGGCCGCACGCCAAACATCTGTAGTGCACTATAGTCATGTGCGCCACGGTTGTTAGGGTCATCTGTGGCGCACATGGGGCTGGTGCGCTACGCCTAAGCGCATGCCCCCCTCTGCTCTGAAACGGCCACAAACTCATGGCAAGATTGCCTAGTGCGCCACAGGGAGTATCATCCGTGGCACATGGCATAGTGCGCCATAGATGTTTGTACTCCTGTGGCGCACTAGGGCGCCACGGATGTGTCGATTTCTTGAGGACAGCACTTTATGTGCACATGTGTGACCACATCCACCACCCCACACTTCACTTTCCCCTTCTTCTTCCTCCTTAGATCTAGTCGGGATCTTCTCCTTCCCACCTCAATTTCTCCACACATTCACCATTTTTAGCATGTAAAACTTGCTTTGGATGTTACATAAGTAATAGAGGAGGTCTCCGGTCTCTCATCTATCCTTCTCCGGTCGACGCGCGCACCTCTCCTTTCCATCTTTCTCGCGATCGGTAAGTTGTCCATGTAAGGATGTGTTCATGTGTATATGGATGATGCTGTGCTCATATGTATATAGATGATCGATGCTCATGATGTGTGTATGTGGAAAGGATCGATGGTCATATGTGTGTGTATATGGAGAGTATCGATGATGCTCATGCATGTGTGTATGGAGAGGATAATGATATGTTCATGTGTGTATGGATCGGTCTCTCTCTCTCTCTTGTGTTTGTATGTGAACAAGTTGCCATTTGTTTTGCCAAAATGTTGATTCATTTCCATTTTGGCAAGACTTTGGCATTTCGCAAAGGTCCTAATTTTAGGATAGGTCATGCCGAAATTTTCTATTGACCATTGCATGCATGCATTCATTATGTGGTTCTAATAGACTTCAAAATTGTACCGTGTACATCGTGCAGGCAAAAATGGTCCGCATAATGAGCGAAGGCATTGTGGCTAGATTTTTGAAATGTGCGACGGCCGACATGATACGAAATAACAAGACAGATATAAGATGCCCATGCAGAAGATGCAAACTCAACTGGGTGATCGACCCAGTTCCGGGAATCTGCAGCGCTCGCTCCGCCATGGTTTCATGGATGGATACACTCGTTGGATAAGCGATGACGTAGATGATGGAGACGGTGAAGAAGGTGGCCAACATGACGATGATCATCATCACGGCGAGAACGGGCGAGATGATGAAGAGTCTCCTGGAGTTGGTGAAGGTGCGGAAGGCATCGGGATGATGATGATCTAGATGCGGAGGAGCGGCACGATGGAACAACGTCAGGCTGGTGCGGGACCCTTATGTGCAAGAGCTGCTTCTCAAGCGATTTAGTAACGCCAGGGCTACCGCTAGAGAGAAAGCCAAGCTTGCGCAACTTGAGAAAGACGCGGTTACTCCATTGTATGAAGGATGCAGGCCCGATGATACCCGGTTGAATGTAACGCTCAAGGCTATGGAAATGAAGGCAAAGCACAAATTGAGCGACGCAAGCTTGACGATATGATGGCATTCAGCACGATCGTCTCCGGAGAACACATGTCCAACTAGTATCGAGGATGCCAAGAAAATCGTCATCCTCTCGATCTACCGCACGTTAGATATCACGTATGCATCAACGATTGCATCATTTATCGGGGCGAGGACACGGAGAAAACCACATGTCCGGTGTGCGGCGTGAGTCGATACAAGAAAGGGAAGAAAGCACCTCGAAAAGTGGTATGGTACTTTCCTATCACTCCTCGTCTGCAGCGCTATTTCGCGGACCCTAAGGAAGCGAAGCTCATGCGATGGCATGCAGAAAGGAAGAAGCCAGGAGATGATGATGACCCCGAAAAGGATGAGCTGCTGACGCACCCTTGGATGCTAGCGATTGGAAAGCATTGGACCTCGAATTCGATTCGGTGGAGATTCGAGGAACATCGGGCTTGGTGCGAGCACCGATGGACTCAATCCGTTCGGTAGCCAGCAGCACGCATGACACTTGGCCCGTGTTTGTATGGATGTACAACCTCCCTCCATGGTTGTGCATGAAGAAGAAGTACATACAAATGAGTATGCTAATTCAAGGGCCGAAACAACCTGGTACCGACATCAATCTGTATCTCGGGCTATTGAAAGAGGAGCTAGCCACGTTATGGGAATCTGGAGCCAATACTTACGACGCCGTCGCACAAGATTATTTCACTATGAGAGCCGCGTTGGTCACTACGGTGCAAGACTATCCAGGTTGCGGGTATATCTCGGGGCAGGTTATCCAAGGATTCTGCGCATGCGTTAGGTGCATGGATAACACAAGCTATCTCCAACTAGAGAAAGATCCAGAGTCATCGAAAACCGTGTTCATGGCGCACCGGAGGTGGCTCGGCAAGAATGATCCATGGAGAAAGCGTGGAGACCTGTTCGATGGCAAATCGAGAGACCGAGGAATCCCGAGCATAGGAGCAGCGAAGAAGTGGAAGAGTTGCTGAAAACTGGAAAGATTGTCCTAAGCACGGAAAGAAGCGAAGAGGCGATAATAAGACAAGCTGATGAAGGTATGGAAAACAAGGTCATTTTACGGGAGTTGCCATCTTGGAAGTTTCTCTTGCGCCTCATAGCCTCGACATCATGCATATCACGAAAAACGTGTGCGAGTGTCTGGTCGCCACCATAATCAACATGCTAGATAGGACGAAAGATGGTCCGAAAGCAAGGCACGACCTGATATGCTTGGGTATCCGGAAGGAGCTTCACGGAGGGCCTTTACTCCGATGATCAGGAAGATGGCGATGATCATGAGTCGGAGACGACACAAGGTCGTCGGAAGGGTAAAAATTTCAAGAACGAATATTACGCCTCCTTCTTGCTTCACTCTAAGCCGGGATGAGATCAAACAGTTTTCAAGTGCCTTCTAGGAGTCAAATTTCCTTACGGCTACGCTGGCAAGATAAGCGAGATACCTAGGCGAAGGCGGCGAGGTTCGATGGCATGAAGTCTCACGGTGTGCCGTGCTAATGACGCAGTACTTCCGGTCGCACTTAGAGGGATAATGGACGCACGTCCGTGAAAGCGTTATTTGGCCTATGCAAGTTTTTCGACGTCATCTCTAGGAAGTCGATTGGCTTGAATCAGCTCGGAAGGCTACAGGAGGAGATCGTGGTGATACTATGTGAGCTTGAGGTCTACTTCCCACCCGCATTCTTCGAAATTATGGTGCATCTGCTGGTCCATGTCGTGGAGGACATCGTACAACTCGGGCCGATGTTCCTCCAGCATGATGGCGTTCGAAAGGATGAACGGACACATCAAAGGATACGTTCATAGCAGGTCCCGTCGAGATGGAAGCATAGCCAAGGGCTTTCGGCGAAGAGTGCATCTCTTTCGCGCGAATTATCTGAACATCGAGAACCACATCGGTCTTCCCGTCAATGAACACCTTGGCAAGCTCGGCGGATCTGGTCACCGAGAGGGTCGTCGCATCTTGCATGCGAACTTCGATTTTCGGCAGACTTTGATCGAGCAAACCTCGTCGCTACAGCATTTAGAACTGGTCGATCCTTGGGTACGAAGCACAAAAGGTTAATCGAGAATAAGTACGATGACGGGGCATACAGAGGACGAGGAGAAATAATCAAAGAGCACAACTTAGATTTCACGTGTTGGTTTAGGCGACGCTCCTTGATAATCCCCGCTCGCATTCTTTCCGACACGGAAAGATCATATTCACCTTGTCGCAGGGACCGATGCAAAACCTGGTGACCTATCGGTATGATATCAACGGCTACACATTCTACACGGAGGAAAAGGACAACAAGTGTGATTATCAGAACTCGGTAGCGTCGAATTCTACACCGATGACAACGTGAAGGAAAGATTCTCTGGAAGAATCGAGGAGATCCGGGAGCTCGACTACGTGGATAAAAGGTGCCGATGTTCCGTGTCGGATGGGCAAAGAGCGTCGAAAGAAGACCGGTATTTCACAACCATGGTTATACCAAAGCAGCCAAATCCAAGGCCACGGTGCAAAGCGTGGCCGAAAAATGAACCGTGGGTACTGGCTACCAAAGTGGACCAATGTTTTTCATTACCGACCCGACAAAGCCTAGCCGTGTTGTCGTGAGGAGAGGAAAAGAAACATCATCGGAATGGATGGAGTCGCCAACGAGCAAGACTTCGACCAGACGGCAATCCAAAGATTGAAGATGGCGACGACTACGATGCGACATACATCACAAGAAGAAAAGGACAACCCTACCCAAAAAAGGTAGCCCGTTCGAAGAAGAAACATTAAAGTGCGGGGCTAAATTATTTAACCGCGACAAAGAAGGGAAAAAAGATTGTAAACGCTAGCTCAAAAATATTGTAAAAGCAGCATTAATGAAAAAGATTGTAATATTAATGGACAAATTATTATGAAATTTAGTTATACTTTGAATCACCACTTTTATGACATATATCACCACTTTTGGGAATTTTTGGAATATTTAAAAGTATTTTAAAAACAAAACAAAACTTGTATGGCATATATCACCACTTATGGGCATTTTTTGGAGCATTTAAAAATATTTTTAAAATAAAAATAAAAAAGTGGAGCACCAGGATTCGAACCTGGGTGCTCATAGTTTAGAATAGAGCTAAGGGGCAAAACCAGTGGGATAAGAGAGTACTAGTGTTAACTAGTGGGGTGGCCGCCCTCTTATCTGGTAGTCCAACCCACATAGGCGTGGCGCACCTGGCCAAGTCTTCACGGTTATCCGTAGCGCACTTGGCCAGGGTGCGCTACGCCTATGTGGGTTGGATAGTCAACCGCGCGTGCCACGTCGACCCGCCTCTCTCATCCCCGCATCTCACAGACACCGCCACCGCCACACTGCGCTCTCGATCCGCCACCGCGGCCCTGTGCTGTCGATCCGCCACCACCGCGCTGCGCTCTCGAGGAGGAGGAGGATCTCGCGCCGCTTGTGGAGGAGGAGGAGGATCTCGCGCCGCTTGTGGAGGAGGAGGATTTCGCGCCGCTCGAGGAGGTGGAGGCCACCGTCGTCCGCCCACCGTCGTCTGCCCGTCAGAGGTGAGTGTCGCCCCTCCCCTGTCTCTCCCTCTCTCCCTCTCTCTCCCTCCGTCCCTCTCTCCCTCTGTATGGTGGCCTCAGACACGCCGGAGTCGCCCCTCCCCTGTCTCTCCCTCTCTCTCCCTCTGTCCCTCTCTCTCCCTCTGTATGGTGGCCTCGGACACGCCAGAGTCGCCCCTCCCCTGTCTCTCCCTCTCCTTGTCCCTCTCTCTCCCTCTCCCTCTCTCTCCCTGTCTCTCTCTCCCCTGTCTCCAGCGATTAGGGTTCATGGTTCATGGTTCGGTTCATCTCTGTTACCATTACGGAGACTAGGAGTATGAACTAGAAGGAAGTTAGGGTTCATGGTTCATCTCTGTTACCATTACGAGACTAGGGTTCATGGTTCACAACTCCTGTGTTACATTACCATTAGAAATAGTATTTGCAAGTATCGAGAAGGAGGCATCATCAACAAGTCCAGATAATTATAGGCATGTACTAGTCCAGATAATTATAGGCATGCCAACTTTCTATGATTTACTTCTATTTATGTGTAGGGGATGTTTCTTGCAAATCACTTGATCACCCAAATACATGGGCTATGGTCCAGCATGGTGTATATGTTTTATTAAGGATTTTCTATTGGCTGTGATGTACTTGTGTGACTTACAAATAGATTCTGGATGCATTTAATTGTTGTCTATCAAATGTGTATTACTACAGCAACCCTACTCTCATAAATTGATCAAAAACATATCTTGCTCACTTACTTGGCTAGCAAATGGTGCAAAGGCTGAGGTTTTATCTTGAGTCAAAGACATACTAAGGTGGTTATCCTTAGCTGATCATAAGCTAGGTAGAATGATTGTAGAGATGAAATGATTTCTAGATTGGTGGCTAGGAAGATGATTAGATTCATTTAATTGATCTTTGCTGCATAATGAAATGGGTATAGTGTATGGCTCTAGTGAGATCTAATGCACTGGTTGTTGTTGTGGTGCCTCTACCTAGAGTGTGCCTGACACCGGTGAGTAGCATGGCTTCTTGTTGTGTTACAGTGACTAGAAATATTTCCTGTGCCAAGGATGCATAGACTGAGGCTATAAGCACATATTATCTTATGTAAATAAGGTGACCTTATCAATGATTCCTAAACTATTTGTCTAGGAAGATGATTTATGTGATATTTGTACTTGCTTGCAGATGAGCTTAAAATATGTCTTTAGATGATGAGATGATTTAGTTAATTATAGTGGCCTTATTAGTTATCAGATTGCTACTGTGGAACCTTATTAACAGGTGCACAACAACATGACCATAGTGAATATGATCTTCTACTACTTTGACTAATGTAACTGGTCAAAGGTCATTTGTTCTTGATGATTTATGTGTGTAACTGGTTCCAGCCTATGATGCAAAGGCTGAGGCACAAGATTTAAATAAGAACAGATGCTTGAGTGCTCCGAAGCTCTATGATGAGCCTTGCATAGAATTTCTATGCAAGACTGAGAGCTTCCCCTTTTAAAAAATCTTTTCATAATAGAACAGATGCTATGATTGATCATAGGAATGGATATTTACCTAGTATTGCACAAGTTGCTGAAATGTGTTGTGGATGTGTTTCGAATTGATTAGCTTGCTATCCTAGTTTTTATACTTGAGCTACTGATCCTTCCTGGCTTAATACTGGATCTACTATTTCTTGTTGATGATGCCTCCTTCTCCTGATACTTGTATATGACCAGCTACTCCTTCTCCTGATAATCTGACCATATTTGCTAGTGCTGATCTAAAATGCTCCTGGTTTAAAATGCTCCTGGTTTGAAAATACATGGTGAAAACTTGCTGTCATATTTGATGTCATATAAGTTATTTGTTGTCATATAAGTTACTTGTTGTCATATAAACTTGTATTTGCTTGCTGTCATATAATGACAGGTGCTATAATCTGCATGTATTTGCTTGCTATCATCAATGACAGGTGATATAATCTGTGGTGATATAATTGTAGCACTTGAAATTGTGATTGTGCTTGTATGAGGCACTTTATTATGTCGTGTATGCAGGTTCTTGTATGAAATGAGTCCCGATTTTTGCCGGAATGTTGATTAACTTCCGTTTCGGCAGAAATCGGGCATTCCTAGTTTAAGAAAATTAGCAAAGGTCATGCCGGATTTTTCCGTGCATTTAACCAATTTTTTTTATTAGTGCAAAGATGTGTGACAACGACGAGGCTGGATGTTCTAAGCGCATCAGCGCTGAAAGAGAACTCAGACCTCCGAATAAACAATTGACATTCTGGGAGGCGTCTAGAAGGCGATGAAGAATACCATCCCGGAGAGCGAGGATGATGAGATGGAAGACACGGAGGAAGAAGCGAAGAACGGCGGACGATGAAACCACGATGGCGGCGAGGGCACGAGGAGTGGTAGCAACCCTCCTAAGAAGAAGAAGAAGAAGCCGAAGGACGGCGCCCAACACGGTCGGCACGGTCGGGGAGAATTACCAAGTGAGCCCATCAGGGGGTTCCTTTGGAGCCCGCCCTTGTCGTCAAAGGGTACGGTGGGCAAGTGGCGGCGATCACCCGGACAACCATCTCGATCAACACCGAGAATCTCCGGCATAAAGATAATGGCCACTTGCGCACACTCCTCTTCGAGAAGCTGCACGCAAGATACAAGTTCCCCGCTAAGTATCAGAACACAAATTATCATGGGAACGAAGTAAACAAATCCGCCCTCACAAAGATGAGCACCGCCCTGGCCAGCTAGAGAACCCGGATAAAGAAGAAGATCTATAAAGAAGGCAAAAGTCTCGAGGAGATCCAGAAGATTGACCCGCAGATCACCGAAGATCAGTTGCGGGAGTTCAAGGAGAGGTGTGAATCCGAAAGAGCCCTGGCCAATAGTAATCGGGGAAAGGCGCTGCAGGCGATGAATATAGGTCATCACCATCTCGGATCTGGTGGATACAGAACCGCGGAGGCCAAATGGAATAAGGAGGACGAAGAGTATAGATCCAAGGGGATAGAAAACCCCTTTGCTAAATTCGAACCCGGGCAGGTTCGAAACTTCATCAGGGCCCGTTACCATGTGGACCCAAAAACCAAACAACTCTTCACCGCGGATCCTGCGGTGAAGGAATTCGAGGAAATTGTGGTAAGTATAATCTAATTACCACGGATCAACACGATTGCAATCTAATCGATGATCTAAATGATTCACTGTTACTTCTTCTGCAGGAGGAGGAAATTGTTGCTAGTCATGGATCCCAGGGTTCCTCATCCTGTGGTCGTGGCTGCCACCCGTGGGATAACCCTTTTAACAGGGCGATGAACCGGGCCAAGAAAATAGAGCCGGTTACGAAGAAGCCGTCGTCGGCTGGCCGTCTGGCCGGCCTCGGGGGTAAGAATTGGGTGGATCATTTTGGTCCACCGCCGAGGACGCATGTGGCGCCGTCGGGAAGGAGCGAGGAGGAAAACCGAGAGGTTCAAGAACTTAAGGCACAAGTGGCGCGGATCCCGCAGATCGTCCAAGACAACGTGGCAATCACCCTCACGTCCTTCCTGCCTACCTTGGTGGAGTCAATAGCGAACTGGAGTGCGGGTGGTCGAGTAGGGCCGTGCCCGATTCCAAGCATGGTCAGCAGCCACTCGAACAACGCGGCACCGACGAATCAGGCGAACTACGTGTTCGTGACTCTGCCAGCTAGCACCGCGGCGCCGCAAGTGTTGGTGACTCCCCCTGCCATCACCTGGCGCGGAGTACATGTTGGTGCCCTCACGCCATCGTCGCGGCGGCACCGGAGCTCCAAGCACCCGTCGGTAGGGAGAATACACCGACGACCAGCACCGCGCCATCAAGCAGCCCTTCCGTCTCTTGCACGCCCGTCGCCGTATGCGGTGCGTCGACATTAGCCGATCTCGACGCCATCACGGTAAACAAATTGCTTTAATTACCGCCTTTCATGCCATCTATTACTCTTATGGCATCTCGCTCTGACGACGCCGTACATGTTTTCCGCAGACGGATGTTCCTTGCACTCTCTTATGCTACGTGAACAACGAGTGAGGATGTTGCCAAGGTACCATCGTTCAACCCTTGAAGCGCCGTTCCACTCAAAGCCGATGCGGATAGCGTGCACAAGGTTAAAATTAGTCGGGTGCTAAGGGGCTGCGACGACCTGGAACCTCCCATTCAACCCCCAGGAGCGGATGAAGAAGAGCCGTCTGTCCTCAGAAGTTGCTTCGGCTTATTCTTGCTATGGCCAAAGAGCATGATCCGTTTGGGGACGGCGGGGGCCATCACGCCACAGAACAACGACACCGCTGTCGTGCGGCGACAAGCGGTGGCAAAACCTACCGCCCTCGCCGTCACCTCCACGCGGTGGGTCGGATGATCATGTTGATGATATGCACATGGCGCAGATCTAGCCGAGGACGGCGAAGACTGGAATGATCACTTCTTCAGCACTCGGTTTGGCGAAGAAGACCTAGCTGGTGGCCCCGAGAGAAAGCCACTATCACCAAGCGTCTGTTTGGTTCTCGAGACGCCTCCAGCTTGTGCCTTCTGAGCCGGTGATACAACCAAGACCCTTTATTCTAAGCCCGACACACTACATAGGGCGGCGGTGCTCAGATTGCGGTGCCTGCCCGCTCTCCAAAAGGAAAAAAGGGCAGGAAAAGAAAATCTAGCATCTCGAGCCAGCCGGTGGCGTCAACAACTGCGAATCCGATCAGGTTTCGGGACGGGCCACCAAGACCCGAGGGTATTATGTGGAGGATTCATGTGGCGGGTGTGCCCATGCTACCTAAGAATTTGCGGAAGCTCGCCAGTTCGGAACTGCAGAGTGTGCATGACAGCGTGCTGACGATAGAGAGACGCCTTCTATCGGAGAAAGATCCCTCGAACCCGGTATTCGTGGTTAAGGTGCCACCAGGCTTGGGCTTCGACCTCATGGATCTGTTCTTCCTGCGGTTCGAGGACATCTTCAATATGTTCCACCTATACCCGCTGCACTATACCATGGTCCGTCTGTTTTCTCTCAGCCTGGCCACGCAGATCATTAGAGAGAAGACACCGGGCGTCGCTATAGTGGACCCCTACTACATGCGTGACGGTTGCTTGGGTTCCCCCGCCGAACGACGTATCGTGGCCTCGTACCTAAAAAGAATCCTCGTGGCGAACAAGACAAAGGAATACATTCTCGTGCCTTACTTTCCCGAGTAAGTCGTTATTCACTCGCCACGTCGATTGGCTTTATTAGATCATCATCATTCTTTTTCCACCACATTCCATTTGAATTTTTGCAGAGATGAACACTGACGCTCATCTCCTTATCGCCAAGCATTCCCACGCCACGTATTTCGACTCGGAGTCTAGAAAAGAAAAACTACGACAAGATCAAGGAAGTTACGGATGATGCTCTCACCGGCTTTGCCTCGACGGAAGGCACCAGCTTCGTGCGTAAGAAGGTCAAGTTCGGCACGTCTTCAACCACGTAACGGAGTTCCCTGCGTGAAGCAGTGGAAAACGAAGAAGGAAGCCTACTCACTCCATCACATGAGGCGTTCCTACTTGACCAGCGAAATTCTCGCTGCGGATCGTCTCAAGCAGTGGGCGAAGCAAAGGCCAAGATCAATGATTCGGATATTAGACAAGAGATGTATCGCATCCAGCAGCGATTTGGGGTAATCATCTTCGTGATGTCATGACTTGAGGGATCTTCTCGGAGGAAATATCGAATAACCGTGACATAGAAGATCGCCTAGAGATGCAGGGTGACTATAGGAAGTTCATGACGAGACAGGGCGTCCTCCCGTTCCCTAAGCCGAGCCAGAAGGCTTGATGTTGGCCTAGTTGTAGTTACAAACTATAGATGACCTTTGTGTGTGTGTGTGGATGACAAGTGAACTTATTTTGCTTATTATTATTATATATCAATCAATGCTTGGTTTTTTTGCTTACTCTTTGGTCCTTTGCTCAATTTGGTCCTTCTTTTTTTCCTTACTCTTTTTTCGAGAATAATGCCGATGATTGAAAGTCGTGGCACACTATATATGTGAATGTGCTACGATGGGACTGTGAGCCTTGTGATATGCACAAGTCCAGGTGTTGTGCATCCTACTTGGCTCACCGTTCCATCGTAGCATATTCTGTAATCAACGACCTATGTATATATATGAGGCATTCTTTTCGAGTTATTTTTGTCTTTTTCGAGAATATGCCGATGATTGAAATGTCGTGGCACAATATATATGTGAGTGTGCTATGACGGGATAGTTAGCCTTGTGATATGCACAAGTCCAGGAATTGTGCATCCTACTTGGCTAACTATTCCGTCATAGCATATTTCTGTGTCCAACGACCTAGCTAGTTATATATGAGGCATTCTTTTCGAGCTACTTTGGTCTTTTTCGAGAATAATGCCGATGATTGAAATGTCGTGGGACACTATATATGTGAATGTGCTACGATGGGATTGTAGGCCTTGTGCTATGCACAAGTCCAGGTGTTGTGCATCCTACTTGGCGTACGGTTCCATCGTAGCATATTCCTGTGTCGAACGACCTATGTATATATATGAGGCATGCTTTTTGAGTTACTTTGGTCTTTTTCGAGAATAATGCTGATGATTGAAATGTCGTGGCACACTATATATGTGAATGTGCTATGATGGGATTGTACGCCTTGTGCTATGCACAAGTCCAGGTGTTGTGCATCCTACTTGGTGTACCGTTCCATCATAGCATATTCCTGTGTCGAACGACCTATGTATATATATGAGGCATGCTTTTTGAGTTATTTTGGTCTTTTTCGAGAATAATTCCGATGATTGAAATGTCGTGGCACACTATATGTGAATGTGCTGCGATGGGATTGTCCGCATTGTGCTATGCATAGGTCTAGGTGTTGTGCATCCTACTTGGCGGATAGTTCCATCGTAGCATATTCCTGTGTCGAACAACCTAGTTATATATGAGGCATGCTTTTTGAGTTTGGTCTTTTTGATTTAGGAGTACTTTCTATAAGTGTATCTTCATATGCGACTTTAATTATATATGTTTTTTGGTATGGTCAAGGACATAGAAGTAATCTTTGGAAAGGGTCCCGGCGGTCAATCAGTTCCGAACGACGTCGCTACAGGACACGCACCCATGTGGAAGAAGAAATCTATATTTTGGGAGCTGCCATATTGGAAAGTCCTGCATGTCCGCTCTTCAATCGACGTGATGCACGTGACGAAGAATCTCTGCGTGAACCTGCTAGGATTTCTAGGCGTGTATGGGAAGACAAAAGATACACCTGAAGCACGGGAGGACCAACAAATTATGAAAGACCCAATGAACATGCATACAGATAACAAGACGGATAAAGGGCGTCACTTAAGTCGTGCCAGCTATGCTCTTACCAAAGCAGAGAAGGAAATCTTTTTTGAAGTCCTTTATAGTATCAAGGTGTCGTCAGCTTCTCATCTAATATAAAGGGGATAATAAATATGGCAGAGAAAAAGTTCCAAAACCTGAAGTCTCATGACTATCACGTGATTATGACGCAGTTGCTTCCGATTGCATTGAGGGGGCTTCTACCGGAAAATGTTCGAGTACCCATTGTGAAGCTGTGTGCATTCCTCAATGCAATATCTCAGAAGGTAATCAATCCAGATATTCTGCCAAGGTTACAGAAGGATGTGGTACAATGTCTTGTTAGTTTTGAATTGGTGTTCCCACCATCCTTCTTCAATATTATGACGCATCTCCTGGTTCATCTAGTGGAAGAGATTGCCATTCTCGGTCCGGTATTTCTGCACAATATGTTCCCCTTTGAGAGGTTCATGGGAGTCTTAAAGAAATATGTTCATAACCGTGCTAGACTAGAAGGAAGCATCTCCAAGGGATATGGAACAGAGGAGGTCATTGAGTTTTGTGTTGACTTTATTCCTGACCTTAAGCCGATTGGTGTTTCTGACTCGCGGCATGAGGGAAGACTAAGTGGAAAAGGCACGCTGGGAAAGAAAGCAATGATATGTAGGGACGGGGATTCTTTCACTAAAGCACACTACACAGTTCTACATAATTCCACCTTGGCAGCTCCGTATATCGAGGAACACAAGAATATTGTACGCTCCAAAAACCCGGGGAAGCCTGAATCATGGATTACAGATGAACACATGAAGTCTTTCGGTGGTTGGATGCGGACACATCTCTTGAATGACACCATTGTTGGAGATCAGCTATACTTGTTGGCCGCGTCACCATCTTCTACTGTATTGAATTTCCAAGGGTACGAAATAAATGGGAATACGTTCTACACGATCGCCCAAGATAAAAAGAGCACCAACCAAAATAGTGGTGTCCGCTTTGATGCAATAGACGAGAATGGACAAAAGGACACATATTATGGTTACATAGAGGAGATATGGGAACTAGATTATGGAGTCTCTTTTAAGGTACCTTTGTTTCGCTGCAAATGGGTCAACCTGAATGGGGAAGGGGTAAAGATAGACCAGTTGTACGGAATGACAACAGTGGATCTCAACAATCTTGGTTATAGAGATGAACCATTCGTCCTAGCCAATGATGTGTCTCAGGTTTTCTATGTGAAGGACATGTCCTCCAGACCGAAAAAAAGAAAAATATGCAAACGAATACATCATATGATGAGCCAAAGCGTCACATAGTTCTTTCAGGGAAAAGAAACATCGTGGGAATCGAGGACAAGACAGACATGTCAGAAGATTATAATAAGTTTGATGAAATTCCGCCCTTCACAGTGAAAACTGACCCAAGCATTCCGTTAAGTAAAGAAGATGCTCCATGGTTACGTCTGAAGCGGTCATAAGGAATGACATATGCCAAGAAGTTCATGCTCATATTATGTAACTCTAGTTCATATCTTTCGCGGTTTGTGGCTTGACCGAAGGATATATTTCGCGGTTTGTGGCCTTTAGTCCCGGTTTTGTAGTCTCAGTTTTTAATATTAATAAATGTCTTCAGTGTTAGTCTCGTTTTGTGGCTGGACCGGGAGTGCCTCTATGACCAGTTTCTTGGAGATGCCGGAGGACTGGGCTCCGTCGGCATCTCCCTGAAACTGGTCATAGTGGTGTCCCTGCTCTCGAAAACCATCTTGCAGCTTGTAACTTCACTAAGTAGATCAATACTCAACGTAGGTAACTAAATTCACATATTAGGGAGTGCCTCTATGACCAGTTTCTGGAGATGCCGGAGGCTGGGCTCCGTCGGCATCTCCTGAAAATGGCATGATGGTGTCCCTGCTCTCGAAAACCATCTTGCAGCTTGTAACTTCACTAACTAGATCAATACGCCTGAGCTAACTAATTTCACATATTAGGAGTGCCTCTATGACCAGATTTCTCGGAGATGCGGAGGAGGCCCAGGCTCCGGCATCTCCTCAACTGGCAGCGATGGTGTCCCGCTCTCGAAAACCATCTTGCAGCATGTAACTACACTAACTAGATCAATACGCCTCGGAGCTAACTAAGTACACATATTAGGGAGTGCCTCTATGACCAGTCTCGGAGATGCCGGGAGGGCTCCACGGCATCTCCTGAAACTGGCGTAGTGGTGTCCCGCTCTCTAAAACCATCTTGGAGATGCCTCAAACTGGCTGGAGGACTGGACTCACAAGGATGCCTATTTATAGTACAAGCAGCTCGGCATAATGTCGACACTCACGACATAATGTTGACACTCACCCCTATTATTAGTGCTGACTCATCTTTAGTCCCGGTTGGTGTCTCCAACCGGGACTAAAGGTTCATCTTTAGTCCCGGTTGGTGACACCATCCGGGACAAGGTACAAGCCGCACGACATAATGTCGACACTCACCCCTATTATTAGTGTTGCCTGGCCCACTCTGCCGCAATCCCTTCAGTCGCGGTTGGTTTCTCCAACCGGGACTAAATATGAACCCTCTCTTTATATAGGCATTTCCCTCTATTTATTAGGTAACACTCAAGACATTTATTAATATTAAAAACCGGGACAAACCGGGACAAACCGGGACTAGCTAACACTCAGGACTAAAGCCGCCCCCTTTAGTCATAATCATGCCTAGTCCTATAGTACGCAGCTTCAGGGTCTTCATCGTCGTCGTCATCATCATCGTCATCATCACCTACCACTCCGGGGATCCTCAGCCCATCCATGGCATATACCAGGGGCCATTCCAGCCTCGGATTCACGGCGGGTGGGAGAGGGGTCTCCTGGAAGACGATGCCGCTACCGCCGGGACAGTGTGGGGCCTGTGGCGGGTGGACTCGTGGGCACCGTAGGCGAGGATGGTCTCCCCCGGCGATGTAGCGCATCACTCCGATGATAGTACGGTTCGCCCACCACAGACGACGGCCGGCTTCGTTGTGGTTCACCGGTGGCGGGCCATCACCCTCGTACCTGCCGAGCTCCCTTTCACGCCTATTAGCGAAGAAGTCATTCCAGGTGTCGTAGTTGTTGGGATCCCACTGGGGATCCATCCGCTGCTCTGGCGTGAGCTCGTGGTAGAAGTGGTTTGTGATGGCCGCCTAGCGTGCGGAACCTTGAGGGACAGGAGGGACAGGAACCCCTCCAGCGCTCAGCATCCAGCCGGCGGGCGGCCGGTAGCCCGGCGGACAAGGGTAGTTGGAGGCGCACAGCGCCTCGGTCTCCTCGAGGGTCAGAATGGCCCAGTAGGCGTTGTCCATTGTTCTAAGAGAGGAAGGTGTGGATGTGTGGATAGCCATGACACGATCACCCTAAATATAGAAGGAAAGGGCGGGAAAACTTGGCGTGAAGCTTTGGGAAATGGCGGGAAATATCTTTAGTCCCGGTTAGTGACTACATCCGGGACTAAAAGCTCTAGTAGAAAGGAAAGGGCGGGAAAACTTGGCGGGAAGAGGTGGGAAATGGCGGAAAATATTTTTAGTCCCGGTTTGTGACTACATCCGGGACTAAATGTCTGCCGAACAATGAAAATCCTTCGCGTGGTAGTCCATAGTTAGAAATTCAGATAATTCAAAACGGGCATAATAAATTCAAAAAAAATCCGAACAATGAAAATCCTTCGCGTGGTGTCATATTTTGTTACATAGTTGAAAGGAAAAATACCAGACTTGGTATATTGATCATGTTTCGAAAAAACCTTCACAAGATGACCTATCATGTTCGAGGTTTCATGGCTTTCGGTCCAAATGACCGATGTTATGTGCTGAATCACGGCATAGTTTGTGATGTTGTGCCCATATTATGCATGTGTGTGGACATTGGTATGGAGAACAATGTTGCAGGAGGAAGTTTTCCTTTTTGTCGCACGGAAAAGCCCTTTTCCATTTTCCGAGCGTAAAAAACGGGTCGTTTTGTGAAGTAACCACCAAAATGCCGTTTCAGAATGCTACCGTCCCATTTTCCTAAAATACTAGACCACCTTACATGGACTATCTCCCAACCGGTACATCTCAAACCTTTTCATCCATCCCGGGTAAAAAGGACAAATGTGTGCCGAATCGGCAAGAAGTGGGTCCGGTTTGTACTACATGTACATGATCTATCGCCCGTGATTTTTTGAAAAAATCATTTTTTGACTCGCAATATGTGGTTTCTTCAGAGATCGAATGCAAGTTCTAACGATGCTCGTCCCCTATCTTCATGCACACCGGTTCGACCATAGTTAGAAATTCAGATAATTCAAAACGGGCATAATAAATTCAAAAAAAATCCGAACAATGAAAATCCTTCGCGTGGTGTCATATTTTGTTATATAGTTGAAAGGAAAAATACCAGACTTGGTATATTGATCATGTTTCGAAAAAACCTTCACAAGATGACCTATCATGTTCGAGGTTTCATGGCTATTGGTCCAAATGACCGATGTTATGTGCTGAATCACGGCATAGTTTGTGATGTTGTGCCCATATTATGCATGTGTGTGTACATTGGTATGGAGAACAATGTTGCAGGAGGAAGTTTTCCTTTTTGTCGCACGGAAAAGCCCTTTTCCATTTTCCGAGCGCAAAAAAAGGTCGTTTTGTGAAGTAACCACCAAAATGCCGTTTCAGAATGCTACCGTCCCACTTTCCTAAAATACTAGACCACCTTACATGGACTATCTCCCAACCGGTACATCTCAAACCTTTTCGTCCATTCCGGGTAAAAAGGACAAATGTCTGCCGAATTGACAAGAAGTGGGTCCGCTTTGTACTACAGGTACATGATCTATCGCCCGTGATTTTTTGAAAAAATCATTTTTAGACTCGCAATATGTGGTTTCTTCAGAGATCCAATGCAAGTTCTAACGATGCTCGTCCCCTATCTTCATTTTAAAAGGTTACATTAATTATTTTTTAAAAATATAAAATGGTTTTGGATTATTTATTCAAATCCATACACTTCTTATGTTTAAAGTTTTTCTAAATTCCAAATTGATATTAAAAAAATATAAGTTAATTCATTTTTAATTGTAAATGGTTCATATTTTAAATGGTTACATCAATTATTTTTTAAAACAGAAAATGGTTTTGAATTATTTATTCAAATCCAAACACTTTTTATGTTTAAAGTTTTTCTAAATTCCAAATAAATATTCAAAAATATAATTTAATTCATTTTAAAAGGTTACAATAATTATTTTTAAAAAATAGAAAATGGTTTTGGATTATTTATTCAAATCCATACACTTCTTATGTTTAAAGTTTTTCTAAATTCCAAATTGATATTAAAAAAATATAAGTTAATTCATTTTTAATTGTAAATGGTTCATATTTTAAATGGTTACATTAATTATTTTTTAAAACAGAAAATGGTTTTGAATTATTTATTCAAATCCAAACACTTTTTATGTTTAAAGTTTTTCTATATTCCAAATTAATATTAAAAATATAAGTTAATTCATTTTAAATGGTTACATTAATTATTTTTTAAAAATAGAAATTGGTTTTGGATTATTTATTCAAATTCAAACACTTTTTATGTATAAAGTTTTTCTAAATTCCAAAGTAATTATCATTTAAAAAACATTACAAATTTAAACCCCAAAATAAAAAATAAGGCGGGAACAGAGAGAAAATAACTGAAAAAATTTGAAAATAGGGGAATACGTCCCGGTTGGAGCCACCAACCGGGACTAAAGAGCCCTGTAGTGGCCTTCACTACTAAAATTGGACTATACGTCCCGGTTGGTGGCTCCAACCGGGACGTATTCACTTTTAGTCCCGGTTGGAGCCACCAACCGGGACGTATAGTCCCTCCCCTTTATATAACTTCTTCTTCTTCTCTGCTTCTCATCGACGACGCCGCCAGGCTGCCCTCGCCTCCGTCGTCGTCAACGCCTCCGCCTCCGGCCGCCACCGCCGCGCGCTCCCCGTACCCGACGCCGCCACCGCCGCGCGCTCCCCGCCTCGACGCCGCCAGGCTGCCTTCCCCGACGACCGCCGCGCCCGCGTCTCCCGCCGACGACCGCGCCGCCCGCACCCTTCCCCCACCGCCGCGCCCGCGTCTCCCGCCGACGACCACGTCAGGTACGGCGCCCCTCCCTGCCTCTGTCCTCCCCCTCCCTCTGCTGCTGCTGGTGGGCGCGGCGGCTTCGATCGGGTGGTGCACCGTCGCCGGCGCCGGCGTTTCCTCCACCGCCGCGTCCTCCTTGTCCACGGCCACGGCGGCCGCGTCCTCCTTGACAGCGGCGGCGAGGGGTGGCCAGGCCACCCCCTATGGTTCGGCCCCTCTCAGGCCTTGTTCGGTTGTCCAGGGGTAGGTGCGGTTCGGCCGGGATCGATCAGGGTGCAATACCGGTCTAATATACTCACGCGGTTTGTTTCCAAGTCCAATAAAATTTGCTGTTCGGTTAGGCCCGGTGGGTATTAACTCCCGTTCCACCCCGTCGCAATCTACGTTGTTTTGGCCGGGATAGAATCATCGAGAGTCCAGGCGTTGCCGGTCCAATCTACGAAAACGCGGACGACACACAAGGAAAACGGAAGCCGGGACGTCTTGCGGCGTTGCCGGTGCGATTAATTACAGAGTGGGTTTGAACCTGTGAGGGCTTAGAGTGACGTCTCGGCTCCACTCAAATACCGTGGTGATCAAATACCGTGAGGGAACTAGACCATCACAACCGAACAAGGCCTCAGGGATATGCAATGGTTCGCACCCTTTTTCGTCCGTCGTCCGTCACGTGAGGTGTGGGGCTAGAGATGCCTCTCTCTGGATGGCAAGTACGGCACTCCTTTATGCTCATGCTATCGTGCGACTAGCTACAGCTACAGGCCTACGACTGCCAACTTTTGCTTCATGTGCTAGCTGCAGAGGGCGGGGCGGAACTCGGCCTCTGCACGCATAGGGAAGGTAGGAGACATAGAGGTCCTCACGCCATTGGGGGCAGCCATAGAGGGGAGGGCCGGTATCACGTGAGTAGGGGATTCATCGAACCTGAGCCACACGGGCGTAGAGGGCCGTGGCCGCGGTGGGATCTGGAGAAGAGGACGACGGTGTCGACCAACGCATGTGGGGCGAACGATAGAGGAATTGTGGTCTACTCGGGAACATGATCGACAATGAGGTCGACGAGCGCATGTGAGACGGACAGTAGAGAAATTGGGGTCTATTTGGTAAAGGTGGAAATGACATCGTGCGACCAGGGTGATGCAGCACCATGCATGGTATTCATGTTTGTGGTGCTTTCCTGAAGAACTTATCTTATGCTTTACATCTGGCGAAATGGTTGGATGTACCAAGAATTTTAGTGTAAATTATTTTTTCAATGAAGTGCAACACCGCTATTTCTACCAGCAATCTGAAAATGTCCTAAGATGTTTGGAAACACTACCGGTGATCAGGTGACCAGTTGGATGTCTCACAAGTAAAAATAAAGACAAAGTTACATACAAAACACTCTCAAAAGAGAAATATGTGAAATGCCTTGTATAAAGTGAGTGTATGTGGTATTGTGTCTACGAGTGCAGCGAAAAAATTAATAAACCTTCCTATCAAAAAGTAATAATAAGCCGTGGCGAAGCACAGGCACTCTGCTAGTTGTAATACTTTGTCCATTAGCCTAGACCAATATGTGCAATGTATTGATTGCTCAAGTTTTATGGAACAAATCCAAAACATTATTGATTGCTAGTTGTAATACTTTGTCCATTAGCCTAGACCCTAGTAACCCTAACAGGTGATTCCGGAGTTCCTTGAGTTAGGGTTTGCGCCCCTCGGAACCCCGATTAACTTGTCGAGCATGCTTTAGGGTTACATTCCAATGCACATTAACTTGTCGTATCATCATCATTGCTTGAGCATTGCATCGATGCCATGTGTTGATTGTTTCCCTTTCTTTCCGGTGATTCCAATATGGTATTTTGTTAGTATCTAGTGTTACCTATCTGCTGGATAGTTTCCCTTTTGTAGCCTTATACTCATGTTCCCCTCTCATATGCATCCGAGGTTTCTCCGAACTAGGTTTTACACCCCTCGGAACTCCGGAATATTGATTTTAGTTGATTTTAGCTAGAGTTACCTATCTACTACACGGTTTCCTTTTTGTAGCTAGGTTTAGGGTTTAGGGTTTCTCTTCATTTTTATTATTGTGTATGTATATATTAGGGTTTCTCCTTAACTTTCTCCTTTAGCCGCTTTGACTTATTCGTTTTTCCACCTATGCAGAAAATATGGACCCACACGTCAGAGACGAAGAAAAGGAAGAGTTGATCCAAGGTGTGATCCGTGGGGAAGATAATTTAGACGTATCAACGTTTCTGAACAACTCCGGTGAGGGTGATCCTCTTTTTACCGGAATAGACAACTTGTTTGAGGTTGAAGGTGTTGCCTTCCGCGAGGGAGAAGGCGATGCCTTGTGTAATCGAGAAGACGACCGCTCCAGCGAGGTGCATGTAATAAAAATCAATTCATTAATTAATCATCTGCTATCTATATAGAAATAGTAACGAAAGAATCTACTGAAAAGGAATCTTTCTTCTTTTAGCCCTCCGGATCGAAGGAATCTACTGAAAAGAGCAGACGAGGCCCAACCAAAAAATTGCAAGACCATGAGAGGTTCAGGATCGAAGATGTCGCTGAAGACGGCAAACCGACGGCTCCCGAAGTTGTCGCAACCAAATTTGTGGCACAATGCGAATGTCGTTAGGGACTTAATCGATCACCGTTAGAAATTGGAATAGGCCTGCTAATGCGGATGAAGAGGGAACATGTTTATTTGTCCCTAACCAGGCCAAAGATTTACTGTGGAAGAGGCTCATGGTTAATTTCAAACTACCGAAGATAGAGCTGGATCCGAATGCGGAGGATCCAGTTGAGGACGCCTTACAACATGGGAGAGCCATGGAGGCTAAGGTCCGGGAGTGGGCTTTGAAGAAGATGGCCCAGTGTTTCACCAACTGGAAGAAAAGATTGCACCTTGACTATGTCGTGAAAAAGAAGACTCCCGATTTCAAGAATATTCAGTTTGAGAAGATAAAACCATTCTGGGATGAGTTTGTGGAATACAAGAAATCAGAAAAAGCCAAGAAAATGTCTGAAACGAACAAGAAGTATCACCATACTATGGGGCAAGGTGGCTACAGGGCTGGCATTCCTAAGTGGGAGAAACTTGAGAATGAACTGCGTGCTAAAAAGATCACCCCAGAGACAGACGATTGGGTAGAACGTGCAAGGAATTGGTTTTACGGGCATGGGGGCACATTGGACTCGGAAGGGAGGTGTATATATAACATACGACATAAAGAAGACCCCTTGCCAATCGAGAGGATCAGAAAAGCAGTAAAGGCTGTTAAAGATGGGGACTTCATTCTCGATAGAGAGAATGATGAGCTCACACTCGCCCTTGGAAATAAGGAACATGATGGACGAACACGAGGCACAAGAGGCTCCCAACCATGGAGGACTGGGTTTCCCGAAGAGAGGAAGAAATATCCTGATAGAAGCCGTCAGAGGAGAAAGGACAGGGCGGCAGTTGAAGCAGATAGTCAGAAAGAGCGAATGCGTTTAATTGAAGAACGATTAAAGCAACAACAAGATGAAATTAACGCACTTAAAGAGCAAAGTACTACCGGCCCATCTCAGCAGCACACTGCATTCGATGCTACCGGCCTATCGAATAATCGAAAAAGCAGTGTGGCTTCCACCGAGGTCCCGGGTGATGACAATGGCGATGACGATGATGCACCGACGATGGCTCCTGTTGGCTACCCAGTGGATGATATCACAGAGATAACACACTGCGAGCTACATGTCAAAGTTGTGAACATATCAATGAAGGTGGCGGTCGGCTATGCCTTACCAATTGGACCCACACCAACTTACCACTGTCGTCCGGTTCCAGAGGGCTACGCTGTTGTCGGCGTGGATGAAATCATGCCCACCTTTGAGGTTTTGGATCTTCACTACCCTGCTGGTGAAGGGGATGTGACTGTGCTGGGTGACGCAAAAAACGTCACCATTCTATGGCCGAAGGAATGTATCGTGCTTCGAAATCACACGCCAAGGCCATCTTCGCCGCCGCCTCACCCGTCTCTAGCGAGGTCGTCGACGCCGCGGCAGCCGTCTTCGTCGCCTCACCCGGCTCTGTCGCCTCACCAATCTCCGGTGTAGCCATCGCTGCGGGAGCCATCGCCGGGGCCTCAGGATAAAAAGCGTAAGCGTACATCGCTCTTGTCATTAAAGCCAAAGCGTAAACAAGAGCCTCTTCCAAAAGTACCAAAGGTTCCTCCCAAGAGAGCTTATGACTGTACTGAAGAGGAGACTGCGGCGATCGTTGATGCGGAAACGACAGCGTTTTTCGCTAAGCTGAGGCGGCCGAAAGAGCCAGAGTTCCCCAGCACCAAAGAAGAAAAAGCCAAAGTGTTTAAAATGCTAAAGAATCTTCATCAACCCGAGCCAAAGTTGTCATCAGACTATGACCGTTCTATTCTCAAGTCACATGCGGCACAAAAAGCGTCAAAGAGCAGTACTGATGCAAGCGGGAATCTGTTGCCCAGCTCGGAGAACAAGCAAAACAGACTTGCGCCCCTCTCAAGGTGATTTCTCAAACCAATGTGGGGTCGAGCAAATATGGGGCCGAAGAGCAGTATGATCCATAGGTAGTTACTGTCACGAGAAGCTGCCGCTGCTCAAGGTATGAGTATTGCCCAGTACTTATCCCAGTTAGAGTTTTTCCCCGTGAGTGAAGTAGCATACAAATACCAGTACGGCAAACCTCTCGTCAAACCTGAGGAGGTAAACAATCTGTCAACAAAAATGCGAAGATTGCATAACTGGTACATGCATGCCACGTCCGCCGGGGCTAACTGGATAGTGCTGAGGGTTACAAAAAAGCATCATGGGAAAGAAAGGGATGACATGATATCCATTGAATTTGATGAACTATTTCAATTATTCAATCAAGACGCCTTGGACAAATCGATCATCAGTGCCTATTGTCTGTAAGTACTAATTCTGTAATTAATTTAGCCTCCGGCTATATTATTTTGTTTATTGCATGTATATAATCATACTGTAATATGCAGAATGAAGATTCTCGAATGCAGCAGAGGACAAATCTATGACATTGGCTTCATTGATCCATATTGGGTTCATGAAGCTAATCTCAAAATAAGCCCCCAGGATACGGAGGATAATATAGTACACGCGTTAAGGTTTCAAGAAACCAAAAGGGAAATACTATTTCCTTACAACTTCCAGTGAGTGTTATTGTCTTGTATACACTTTCTATTTCGCTTACTCGATGTTAAGTATATAATTGATTAGTTATGCATTCGCAGGTACCACTATATTCTGTTAATCATTCAACTTGACAAAGGGCGTGTACTAGTCATGGACTCGAAACATAAACCCCTTGAGACGTGGAAGGACATGCAGATACTTCTCCAGCGGTAATTCTAATTATTACGACACTATATCGGCAACGTTCATGAATTTTATGATATCAAGTACTTAATAACTTATTTTATTCATTTTCTTCGCCGGGCAGCGCTTGGAAAAGGTTCACCAAAAAGGCTAGGGGTGTTTGGAAAGAGGAGCTTACATTTGAAGCACTAGATGTAAGCACCACTAGCTATATCCGCGCATCTCTTTGATTCTAGTTTTGATACAGTTATTATCATGCTTGATTATTATTTTGATTGAACTTTGTTCTCGTAAAGTGCCTGACGCAGGGACCAGGTAACAATCTCTGTGGATACTATGTTTGCGAGTTCATCCGGCAGACGTGCGATGAGACGGGCAGAAATTTAGAGCAACTCCACGTACGTAAACAATTTCTATAGTTTTTAATTTCAAACAAATTGTGTTTAGTTTCATTCATATAGGCTGACTCCTTTTTTTAAATCAGATCGAACGTCTACGGGACGGTCTTCTGCCAAAGGATCGCGTACGAGCAATTCAGGAGGAATTGGCGGGATTCTTGGATGCAGAAGTCCTAGACCCGAAAGAGGAATACTATTCTGCTGTGTATAGACAATAGGGATTGTAAAAATAGCAACTTTGAAGGAATTGGCCGGTAGCATCGAATAGCAACTTTTGTATGTAGTGCATGAACTCGATCCGTGTATTGAATGTAATATTGTCATGATGATCTTGTGTAATATAAGGTTCCTTCGTTGATAAGTGCAAAACACTAAATAAACAATAAAACAACCTAAATAAATTCTCTGCCGCGGCACAAAAAGTGGCGAAAATGCTGCCGCGGCAACAAAATGTGCCAAAATGAATTCTCTGCCGCGGCAGAGAAATGGGCTAAATCTCTGCCGCGGCAGCAGGTTATTAGTCCCGGTTCGTGTTACGAACCGGGACTAATGCTCCACCCCCCCTCGCGCTCCGATGCCGCCACGTGTGCCCCCATTTGTCCCGGTTGGTGGGGCAACCGGGACTAAAGGTTGGGGCTTTAGTCCCGATTGCCCCGTCCCGGTTGGGTAACCGGGACTAAAGCCCCTTACCAACCGGGACCAATGGGCCTCTCTGCACTAGTGCTAGTATATGATACCATCTTCACAATGCATAGTATCATGTAGTAGTATCATAGTCTTAGTGTATTTATTGTTTTGTAGAATCTCAATGTAAATTTGTGTACAAGATTTATTTAGGATTAGTTTTTCTAATTCTATGTGTATGATACAGTATCTACCTATGATACCAACACAATCTTTTTTATCATTAATTGCAGTGATACATAAGCATTTTGCATGCATGTGGTGCATGATACTACCTATGATATCCCCATTGGGGCTAGTCTTAGGTCAGAGTTTGTTGGTACTTTGAACTACTCCTCTATAGATTAGATATTTACTGATCATGTTGTAGTTTGCTTTTAAGACAAAAACCTATGAAAAATAGACGGAAGTCCATCAGTATTGGAGGTTCTAAGAGGTGAAGCAATTTTATATGAGTAATGTATACTATTGTCCAAACTTCAATTAACATGTTACATCTCAATTTACCTAACTATGTACAGGACGTCTAAATTTTGTCATCCCTTTTCTTTTTTGAATATGAATTATGTCTTTGCTTATTATCTTATAAATTTACATGATCTTGAAACAATGCTTAGTTGACCGGTGTCATCAAGGTTTAAAACTAAAGAGTAGTGGAGATAAAAACAAGCTTCATGAGTGAAGATGTGGGTGCACCACCGCACAAAAAAATAGAAGTGACCATGTCATGCGGTAAATCCAGGTATATACTCCTACCGATCATATCTAGAGGTGAATCATTTTTTTAATCTACTTATGTAATCGTAAGGAAAACTTCAAACCTATAGTAGTGTAATATTACTTGATCATATTATCGTGTTCCACGGGTTTAAAAAAATCAATATCGGATGCACCGAGAGGTCACTAGATAATAACTCGCTATGAGTAAACATAGTCGGTCATATTTTAGGGATCTATAGTCGACATGGCATCCTTTGTGGAAATTATATGATGTTTGGTGTATTGGTATGTCTATACGAAAAATAATGAGAATCCATAGAACATATAACACACATATTGACGACATATTTGATACAAAGAACGGTAGGGAGCATCTAAAAAAAAGAACGTAGGGAGGGCGAGATAAATTTGTAAGAATGTTAAAGTGAAAAATATATGGATAAGAAGACCACTATATAAAAAATTGTTAATTCAAATTGTTAAAAATATGAATAACCATTCATTTAAGAAGAGGGTAAACATATGACCTATAATATCTACTATAAAGATATAAATTGTGCAACGGAAATCCTAGACGTACGAACGCATTGCTTATGGAAACAACTATGGACATACGTGCAAGGAACTGATTGGATCAGTTTTGGTTCGTTGCTTAAAAATCGGAAACATCTCACCTGCCTGTTATGCACCAGGTGAGTCCGGAAGTGATTTCCGTAAGAAAATGTCCGTACGTGTAGCATTGCTCATTGTGCAAACCTCCTCTTATTAGGCCTAGGTTGACTTTATGTAATTGCTCTACGGTGTAATTCGACGTGTTCTTGGAACAATATTTTTTATCAGATTGACATCCGTAAATTCTAGAATAGCACAAGAATTTGTCGACTGCATGTAAAAATAGTGTGCGAAGTTTATTTAGAACATATACACTATACGCTAAATAGTCGTCCCCACTTGGTTCAGTAATGGTCTTCACATTACAATGGTGTCTCCTTCATTTTTTATGATTTTATAATAATGTATTTATGTTTGCACAAAATACAAGAAAATAGTAACATACTTTGTTGCACAAAATATTTTTAATTTGATATGGGTATATATAGAAATTTATATCTTCTTATTTTCCTATCAATGCTAGGTATATCTGCAAAATGGTACTCCCTCCATGTGGAAATAAGTGTCATAGATTTGTGTTTTATTTTGTGTACACATGTCTAGAAAAATCTGCGACACTTATTTCCGGATGGAGGAGGTAATTAAAAAGCAACTTTGGACTTCTGTTCTAACAAATATATTTGAAAAAAAATGTTTGCTACGAACAATTCTTGATAAGAAAACTAAGGAGTTGACCATATACTCAATATTTTTTATTTCATTTCATTTTCTCACTGTTATAAAAAATGATGGGGTGAGTATTTTCTATTACTGGTGTTCAAAGTAGTGCATCTTGGAAACATGTTAGTACGCATGCAATTCTATGACATGGTTACACTTTTCTAGATCATTGTTGCATTATTTTACAAGATATTACATGTCTATTTGTAGAAATATCCCAAACTATGAACATTGCTACCTCTTCAAAATTTGGTGTGAAACGATAAGTCACATTGCAACCTTCATATAATCACATTGAAAAAAGTAACAAAAACTTATTGGATATAAAGAAGAATGCAAGAGAAAAACTTTCACATTGTAACTCTACTGAGAGAATAAGTGACTTAAACGGCATAGTACGTGTTACTCCTGTCATATTTGCTAGGTACTTCTAGCGAATTAAATGATGTCTGGTTTTTGTAAGGAAATACTTTGTCCAATAATATGTATTAACTAATGAAATGCAATGACATCACTATAAAATATGCAAGGCCGCTTTCACATATTTGTAGTATTTATAATAGATGGTTGTACTTTTGTTTTCCTAATATAATTACATGGGATAAGTAGAGTTTCAAAATGTATAGCATCTTAGTAGTATCTTCTAATGTAGTTGCATAGTTTCTATAAAAAATGTACCGTGTCGGTTTAGGCATATAATTGGGACCAATGAAACATAAAAATAAATTTCAATATTTAACATTTTAATTAGAAGTATTTTGTAATACAAAAGATTAAATAAAATTTTGAATGACCTAATATGATGCCCTCGCAAAGCATTTGCGAGGGCCACCTTGCTAGTTTAATAATAAAGAGATATGTTGGATACCGTGCTAAGAAACTACCATTGCAAAAGGATAGCATGCCAAGCTCTGTCGTAATGAACTATTGTGCAACATAAGGAGTTTGTCTATGATAATTTGCTAAGGGATTGCTATTGGGAAGGCCTAACTTTTGTTTTGGTTTCTTGGAAGGCCTAATTGAATGCAAACCCATACAACTTTTAAGTGTACACACATGATTAATTTTAGTGTATTTAAATTATTGGATGCCCACAAAAAGAAGGCGTTATTAGTGGGCCATAGTACCGGGTCTGCATAGTATCCCCCTGTACTTGGTCATGTGACATCTTACGTTCCTAACTATTGGTTACATGAGCGTAAAAATGGTGTCTCAGTTAAACAAGCATATACACACATCTCCAGTGCTCAACTGTTCATAGGGAAGCTCATTGTCGGCTAATGGAAAGCAAGTGATCATTTGTTGCCTAGAACTATGTACTGTACCAAAAACCTTGTCGAGTAATAACTAGACTGTGCGTGATTCCAATATGGGTGATTGGCAGTGTTGCATATCTGTCTTCAGCATCTCCCGCTAGAGTCCCTCCTTCACTTGTCCTAAATCCTGAGACCTCTCGTTCCCAAGCAAGCTCAGCACAATGAGCTGCAAAAAAAAAAAAAAAAAAATTCTCATCTAGCGTGGAGGTCTATTCGCTATCTTGTTCAGAAATTGCTGCCCATATAGTCAGTTGAGCGGCTAAGATGTTTGTGTCTAAACAACAATGCTGATGATTTCAAACTTGAATTCACACAGGGTAGTATATAGTTGGCACATGTGGCCACGGAGAGGTAGAGTGGCCTGTATAAATAATGAAGGCAATAATAAGGCGAGAGGGGGTAATAAAAACTAAATAATAGTTCACGGGAAAGTCGTGTAGTGGGTGCGGAGCCCAGTGGAGAGCGTTAGCTGACGCCTGGCACACGTATAATGGCAAGCAGCTGTGACAAAAAAGGCAGGACACATCAGATAGTGTGGACGGTCGCACCAGGAACGAAATGCCTAGATTTCACCCATTATTATTCTTGCAAAATTCACTGGGGACGAGAAACCATCTCCGAATTAGCATCCAGGCACCATTTATCAATGTAATCTTTCATGCTGCATGAAATCAACACTTGTGTTGGGCGAATAATGCTTGTGTGGTCGACGCGAACTATTTCAGGGCAGAGGAAGGTATAGAGGAGACATGTGTGAGTAGGAGATGGGAGGCGTTGATGCCTGCTCTATACATTCCAGGTGCATGTAGGAGATGGTGAAGGGAATATGTCCTGAGAGACAATAATAAAATGTTTATTATGTGTATTCCAAGTATATGATAGATGTTTATTTTGCATGCTATAATTGTATTAATACGGAAACGTTAATACATGTGTGTTTAATAAACAAACAGAAAGTTCCTAGTTATGCCTCTCTCATAAACTAGTTCGTTGATTAACAAGATGATCACGGTTTCCTGATCATAGACATTGGATGTTGTTAATAACGAGATCACAACATTAGTGTAATGGTGTGATGAACATTCATCCGAAGTATAGCATTACGATCAAAGTCATTGAGTTTATATTGCTATAAACAAACTACGAAGTAGTCCTAATCCTTAGACCATGAGATCATGCCAATCACTAACACCGGAAGAGTTTCTTGTTGACATCAAACGTCACTCCGTAACTGGGTGATTATAAAGATGGCTTCAAAGCTACTAAAGTGTTATGTTGAGAATCATGGATCAAGAGTGGAATTTGTTCATCCCAATGACGGATAGATGTGCTCAGGGCCCTCTCGGTGATATCACATTGGTTAGCTTGCAAGCAAGTGATTTGATCACTAGAATGTTATATCACGGGAACGAGAAAAGAGTGCATGTCAGTAACAAGATCAAACTAGGTATGGAGATACCGATGATCGAATCTCGGACATGTAATATATCGTGAAACAAAGGGATTAAGATACAAGCGTAAAAGGTTCCGACGATCACAGGAAAAGTCATCGTTGAATGTGTGGGAGTCAGTATGGATCTCCAGGTCCCGCTACTGATTATTGATCGGAGAAGGGTCTCGATCATGTCCGCATTATTCGCGAACCGTAGGGTGACACACTTAAGGGACACTGGCATCCAGTTGGAGCAAATGTTTCATGCCGAAAGAATAAACAAGCGCAGGAATTTATTTCACTAGATACCGAAACAGGTTTTCAGGTGAAATTGCATAAAGTGGTCATGCATGTAAAATGGAATTCTAGCAAGGGGTTATTTGTGAATGTTTGTCATTAAAGTAATTGACAAAATTCTGAATAAAATAAAAGAGTTTTATTTAATGAGAGTTTGCATTAAATTTGGTGGAAATTTAATGGGAATTTGAGTGGACTTTTGAGTGGAGAAAATTGAAGGGACATTTTGTGAGTGGAGTGTCCACCCACATGAATGAAGGAGGGGAGGGGGCAGCCCCATGGCCGGCGGCCACCCCCTTGGGTGCCCCCCTCCTCCTATAAAAGGAGCCCCTCCTCTCACTTGTCTCTCACACCTCCTCGTGAAGGATCTCTCTCCCCCTCTAGAATTTATCCCCCATGGTCTCGGACTAGCGAGATACATGTTCCCGGTGGCTATTCGGCAAGAAAGAGTTGTGCTTCCGCTGCATCGCTGGAGCGAGGAGGCGGAGGTTGCCCGGTGTCTTGTACGTGTGTGCGAGCACGGATGCGCTGCTGCTTTGCGGCGCTAGGACTTTCTCTCGATCTTGAGATCGGCAAGAGATCGTCTACATCAACCACGAGTTGAACTCGTTAAGCTTTGTCGGTCTTCAAGGGTATGTGCTCTACGGATATACATACGCCCGTTGTTTGTATCTAGTAGATAGATCTTGGTACATAGTTCCCATCGTAGGAAAATTTTTGTTTTCTATGTTGCGAACCCTACAGATGGGACACAAGGAGAAGACATAATGTCACTTATGAAGGGAATATGCCCTAAGAGGCAATAATAAAGTGTTTATTATGTGTATTCCAAGTATATGATAGATGTTTATTTTGCATGCTATAATTGTATTAATACGGAAACGTTAATACATGTGTGTTTAATAAACAAACAGAAAGTTCCTAGTTATGCCTCTCTCATAAACTAGCTCGTTGATTAACAAGATGATCAAGGTTTCCTGATCATGGACATGGGATGTTGTTAATAACGGGATCACAATATTAGTGTAATGGTGTGATGAACATTCATCCGAAGTATAGCATTACGATCAAAGTCATTGAGTTTATATTGCTATAAACAAACTATGATGTAGTCCTAATCCTTAGACCATGAGATCATGCCAATCACTAACACCAGAAGAGTTTCTTGTTGACATCAAACGTCACTTCGTAACTGGGTGATTATAAAGATGGCTTCAGAACTACTAAAGTGTTATGTTGAGAATCATGGATCAAGAGTGGAATTTGTTCATCCCGATGACGGATAGATATGCTCTGGGCCCTCTCGGTGATATCACATTGATTAGCTTGCAAGCAAGTGATTTGATCACTAGAATGTTATATCACGGGAACAAGAAAAGAGTGCATGTCGGTAATGAGATCAAACTAGGTATGGAGATACCGATGATCGAATCTCGGACATGTAATATATCGTGAAACAAAGGGATTAAGATACTAGCATAAAAGGTTCCGACGATCACAAGAAAGTCATCGTTGAATGTGTGGGAGTCAGTATGAGTCTCCAGATCACGCTTCTGATTATTGATCCGAGAAGGGTCTCGATCATGTCCGCATTATTCACGAACCGTAGGGTGACACACTTAAGAGACATCGACATCCAACTGGAGCAAAAGTTTCATGCCGAAAGAATAAACAAGCGCAGGAATTTATTTCACTAGATACCGAAACAGGTTTTCGGGTGAAATTGCATAAAGTGGTTATGCATGTGAAATGGAATTCTAGCAAGGGGTTATTTGTGAATGTTTGTCATTAAAGTAATTGACAAAATTCTGAATAAAATAAAAAAAAATTATTTAATGAGAGTTTGCATTAAATTTGGTGGAAATTTAATGGGAATTTGAGTGGACTTTTGAGTGGAGGAAATTTAAAGGGCATTTTGTGAGTGGAGTGTCCACCCACATGAATGAAGGAGGGGAGGGGGCAGCCCCCATGGCCGGCGGCCACCCCCTTGGGTGCCCCCTCCTCCTATAAAAGGATCCCCCCTCCTCACTTGTCTCTCACATCTCCTCGTGAAGGACCTCTCTCCCCCTCTAGAATTTATCCCCCATGGTCTCGGACTAGCGAGATACATGTTCCCGGTGGATATTCGGCAAGAAAGAGTTGTGCTTCCGTTGCATCGCTGGAGCGAGGAGGCGGAGGTTGCTCGGTGCCTCGAACGTGTGTGCGAGCACGGATGCGCTTTTGATTTGCGGCGCTAGGACTTCCTCTCGATCTTGAGATCGGCAAGAGATCATCTACATCAACCACGAGTTGAACTCGTTAAGCTTTGTTGGTCTTCAAGGGTATGTTCTCTACGGATATACATCCGCCCGTTGTTTGTATCTAGTAGATAGATCTTGGTACATAGTTCCCATCGTAGGAAATTTTTTGTTTTCTATGCTGTGAACCCTACGATTAGTGTCAGTCGGATCTATGCGTAGATACTTTACACGGGTAGTACACATATGAGTATGTGGGCGATGATGATCATGTTGTTGCTCCTTTGTTGTAATTTTGGATATTGGTGGAATAGTGGGATGAAGCGGCCCGGACAAACTTTACATGTCCTCGCACATGAGACCTGTTCCACGCTTGACATGCAACTAGTTTGCATAAGTGGCTAGCGGGTGTCTGTCTCTCCTACTATAGTCAATATCTATTTTGCAAGCGAGTTGTCAACAATTTGATTATCCTCGTTGTGGTTCATGTTCGTAGGTAAGAACGGTTCTATCTCGAAAGCCCTAAGCCACGTAAAACTTGCAATGGATAAATTAGAGGCGTCTAGTTTAGATTGTTGCTGGGCTAGTGTTATGATATGGTAGTGTTGTAAGTAGAAGTATGAGATGATACTCTTACAACATACATAACGTGTAATCTCCATAGACCTTGGATTTACACATATAGGTATGATAGTGATCATACCACGGTGCACATGATAGAGATCATATGCGGGAACCATATTATTTTACTAATAAACATATGATGTTTGATAGCATCTTATATTGCTTGTTTAGCGCTTTGTTAGCATAATAAGATGATCCCTCATTTAAATATCAAGATAAGAATGTGTTCTTCCTTTAGTATGCACCGATTATGTTTTCGTCGCTCCAAGACATCACGTGATGATCGGGTGTTCTTGGATCCACGACCATATTTCGGGTGTAAAACAGTTACACACGCGAATACTAAGGTTCTAACTTGGCGAGCCTAGCATGTACAGACATAGCCTCGGAACACGGACCGAAAGGTTAAGCATGAGTCATATAGTTGATATGATGCCCATTTGATGCTCGCCTTTGAAGCTATACCGACTCACGTGATGATCGGACTTGGTGTAGTAGATTTGGTTCATGTAATCACCAAAAAGGCACGAGGGATGTCGTTTTTGAGTGGGAGTTCATTCGTAATATGGATTAGTTGAACTCAATCTATCATACACTTAGTCTAAACTTTACAAATTCTGTTGTAGATGGCACCACCTGCTTTTAATTTCAATGTGTTCATGGAGAAAGAGAAACTAGCAACGAACGGTAGCAACTTTACCGAATGGGCCATGAATTTGAGGATTCTCCTCTCTGCTGCACAAAAGCAATATGTGCTAGAAGCGCCGTTAGGCCCCCCACCTTTTGATGATGCCCCTGACGAGGAGAAGAATGTCTATCAGACTCGTCAGGAGGACCACAACTTAGTTCATTGCGGCATATTGTATGGGCTAGAGCCTAAACTTCGAAAGCGTTTCGAAAATGGCAATGCATTTGATACAATGGGTGAGTTGAAAATTATTTTTGACACACATGCTGCTGTAGAGAGCTACAACGCTTCAGAAATGTTCTTTAGCTGCATGATGGAAGAGCACAGCTCCGTTAGTGAGCATGTACTCAAGATGTCGGGTTACGCCGATAAGCTTGTGTCTTTGGGAATATCGATTCCCATTGACTTAGGAATCCATCGTGTTCTGCAGTATCTGCCACCTAGCTATAAGAGCTTCGTGATGAACTATAATATGCAAGGCATGAAGAAGTCTCTCCCGAGCTTACATCAATGCTTAAAACTGAAGTGGAGATCAAAAGGAACATCAAGTGTTGATGATCAATAGGAACACTGGTTTCAAGAAAGACAAGAAGGAAAAGCGGAAGAGAAGTAAGGCGGCAAGCTTTGTTGCCGTGCTGAAAAGAAACCCGAATTGGACCTAAGTCGATACCGAGTGCTACCATTGTAAGGGGTAGCCACTGGCGCAAGCGCCCCAAGTATCTGGCGGACAAGAAGGCGGCAAGGCAAACAAAGGTATATATGATATACATGTTATTGATGTGTACTTGACTAGTGCTCGCGAGCACTTTGGGTATTTGATACAGTTCAGTTGCTAATATTTTTAACTTTCGAATCAGGGCTGCGGAACAAGCGACCGCTAGCAAGGGGTGAGGTCAAGATGCGTGTCGGAAATGGATCAAGCGTTGATGTGATCGCCGTCGGAACGCTACCTCTCCACTTGCCGTCGGGATTAGTTATAAACTTGAATAATTGTTATCTAGTGCCTGCACTGAGCATGAACATTGTATCTGGATCGTGTTTGATGCGAAGTGGTTATTCATTTAAATCCGATAACAATGGTTGTTCCATTTATATGAATGAAATCTTTTATGGTCATGCACCGATGATGAATGGTTTATTTCTATTAGATCTCGATGATAATGTTACACATATTCATAATGTTGATGCTAAAAGGATTAAACTAAATGATGATATATCCGCATATATGTGGCACTGCCGTCTAGGTCATATTGGCGTTAAATGCATGAAGAAGCTCCATTCGGATGGACTTTTGGAATCACTTGATTATGAATCATTTGATACATGTGAGCCATGCCTTATGGGCAAGATGACTAGAACGCCGTTTTCCGGTTCAATGGAACGGGCGACAGATTTGTTGGAAATCATACATTCTGATGTATGTGGTCCAATGAGTGTGTCGGCGCGAGGTGGATATCGTTATTTTGTTACTTTCACGGATGATTTGAGTAGATACGGTTATATCTACTTGATGAAACACAAGTCTGAAAACTTTGAAAAGTTCAAGGAATTTCAGAATGAAGTGGAAAATCATCGTAATAGAAAGATCAAATTTCTACGGTCCGACCGTGGAGGTGAGTATCTAAGTTACGAGTTTAGCACTCACATGAAAGAGTGTGGAATTGTTTCACAACTCACACCTGCCGGAACACCACAGAGAAATGGTGTGTCGGAACGTTGTAATCGTACTTTATTAGATATGGTTCGATCTATGATGTCTCTGACGGACTTGCCGTTGTCATTTTGGGGCTATGCACTAGAAACTACTGCATTCACTTTAAATCGGGCACCATCTAAATCCGTTAAAAAGACACCGTATGAATTGTGGTTTGGAAACAAACCTAAGCTGTCATTTCTTAAAGTTTGGGGATGCGATGTTTATGTGAAGAAACTTCAACCGGATAAACTCGAACCCAAAGCGGAAAAATGCGTCTTCATAGGATACCCTAAGGAAACTATTGGGTATTCCTTCTATCACAGATCCGAGGGCAAGGTTTTAGTTGCCAAGAATGGATCCTTTCTAGAGAAAGAGTTTCTCGCGAAAGGTGTGAGTAGTCGGAAGGTAGAACTCGAAGATGTTATTGAACCTTCTCTTCAAAGTATGGCGAGTAGCGTTGGCGGAAGTTGTTCCGGAGTTGGCTCCACCTGTTGAAGAGGGAACTAATGATAATGATCATGAAACTCCGAAAGAGAGTACTACCAAACCTCGCAGGTCAAGCAGGACACGTGCAGCTCTCGATCTGTATGGAAATCCTGTCATGAATTTCATGGTTGATGAAAATGATGACCCTGCGACGTATGAAGAAGCGATGATGAGCCCGGATTCCAACAAATGGTTAGAAGCCATGAAATCCGAGATGGAATCCATGTATGAAAATCAAGTTTAGAACGTGGTGGAATTACCTCACGACCGAAAGGCCGTGGAGAACAAATGGATTTTCAAAAGAAAAACTGATGCTGATGGTAATGTGACCGTCTATAAAGCTCGACTTGTCGCAAAGGGGTTTCGACAAATTCAAGAGTTGATTACGATGAGACATTCTCTCCCGTAGCGATGCTAAAGTCAGTTAGGATTATGTTAGCAATTGTTGCATACTTCGATTATGAGATATGGCAGATGGATGTAAAAACCGCGTTTCTCCATGGTAATATTGAGGAAGAGTTGTATATGATACAGCCAAAGGGTTTTGTCGATCCTAAGGATGCTAACAAGGTGTGCAAGCTTCAGCGATCCATCTATGGATTGAAGCAAGCATCACGAAGTTGGAATCTCCGCTTTGATGAGGTGATCAAAGAGTTTGGATTTGTCCAAACTTATGGAGAAGCTTGTATTTACAAGAAAGTGAGTGGGAGCAATGTGGCATTTCTGATATTATATGTGGATGACATAGTATTGATCGGAAATGATATAGATCTTTTAAACAGTGTTAAAAGTTATCTAAACAGCAAATTTTCAATGAAGGACCTAGGTGAAGCGTCATACATATTAGGCATAAAGATCTATAGAGATAGATCTAGGCGCCTAATAGGGCTATCGCAAAGTACATACCTTGATAAGATTTTAAAGAAGTTTAAAATGGACGGAAGTAAGAAGGGGTTCTTACCTATGCTGCAAGGCAAGACATGGAGTAAGACTCAAAGTCCGGCTTCGGCGGAAGAAAGAGAGATAATGGACAAATTCCCCTATGCTTCAGCCATAGGCTCTATAATGTACACCATGCTATGTACAAGACCGGATGTGGCACATGCTATTAGTTTGACTAGTAGGTACCAATCGGATCCAGGTTCGGAACATTGGATAGCGGTCAAGAATATCCTTAAGTACTTACGAAGAACTAAGGATATGTTTCTTGTATACGGAGGTGAAGAAGAGCTCGTCGCTAAGTGTTATGTTGACGCTAGCTTTGACACCGATCCGGATGACTCTAAGTCTCAATCCGGATACGTATTTCTCATGAATGGCGGAGCGGTTAGTTGGAGGAGCTCCAAACAACCTGTGGTGGCGGGATCAACAACGGAGGCCGAATATGTTGCTGCTTCAGAAGCGGCTCAGGAAGCAGTTTGGATGAAGGAGTTCATATCCGAACTAGGTGTGGTTGCAAACGCGTTGGACCCAATGGTGATCTATTGTGACAACAATGGTTCCATTGCCAATGCCAAAGAGCCAAGGTCTCACAAGCATTCCAAGCATATTAAGCGTCGGTTTCACTCCATCCGCGAGCATGTCAAGGATGGAGATATAAAGATTTGCAAAGTACATACGGATCTTAATGTAGCAGATCCGTTGACTAAAACTCTTCCTAGAGCAAAACATGATCAACACCAGAACTCGATGGGTGTTAGATTTATCACTATGTAACTAGATTATTGTCTCTAGTGCAAGTGGGAGACTGAAGGGAATATGCCCTGAGAGGCAATAATAAAGTGTTTATTATGTGTATTCCAAGTATATGATAGATGTTTATTTTGCATGCTATAATTGTATTAATACGGAAACGTTAATACATGTGTGTTTAATAAACAAACATAAAGTTCCTAGTTATGCCTCTCTCATAAACTAGCTTGTTGATTAATAAGATGATCAAGGTTTCCTGATCATGGACATTGTTAATAACGGGATCACAACATTAGTGTAATGGTGTGATGAACATTCATCCGAAGTATAGCATTACGATCAAAGTCATTGAGTTTATATTGCTATAAACAAACTACGAAGTAGTCCTAATCCTTATACCATGAGATCATGCCAATCACTAACACCGGAAGAGTTTCTTGTTGACATCAAACGTCACTTCGTAACTGGGTGATTATAAAGATGGCTTCGGAACTACTAAAGTGTTATGTTGAGAATCATGGATCAAGAGTGGAATTTGTTCATCCCGATGACGGATAGATATGCTCTGGGCCCTCTCGGTGATATCACATTGATTAGCTTGCAAGCAAGTGATTTGATCACTAGAATATTATATCACGGGAACGAGAAAAGAGTGCATGTCGGTAACGAGATCAAACTAGGTATGGAGAATATTATATTACATGTCCGATATTCGATCATCGGTATCTCCATACCTAGTTTGATCTCGTTACCGATGATCGAATATCGGACATGTAATATATCGTGAAACAAAGGGATTAAGATACTAGCGTAAAAGGTTCCGACGATCACAAGAAAGTCTTCGTTGAATGTGTGGGAGTCAGTATGGACCTCCAGGTCCCGCTACTGATTATTGATCAGAGAAGGGTCTCGATCATGTCCGCATTATTCGTGAACTGTAGGGTGACACACTTAAGGGACACTGGCATCCAGTTGGAGCAAATGTTTCATGCCGAAAGAATAAACAAGCGCAGGAATTTATTTCACTAGATACCGAAACAGGTTTTCGGGTGAAATTGCATAAAGTGGTTATGCATGTGAAATGGAATTCTAGCAAGGGGTTATTTGTGAATGTTTGTCATTAAAGTAATTGAGAAAATTCTGAATAAAATAAAAGAGTTTTATTTAATGAGAGTTTGTATTAAATTTGGTGGAAATTTAATGGGAATTTGAGTGGACTTTTGAGTGGAGGAAATTTAAAGGGCATTTTGTGAGTGGAGTGTCCACCCACATGAATGAAGGAGGGGAGGGGGCAACCCCCATGGCCGGCGGCCACCCCCTTGGGTTCCCCCCCTCTTCCTATAAAAGGAGCCCCCCTCCTCACTTGTCTCTCACACCTCCTCGTGAAGGATCTCTCTCCTCCTCTAGAATTTATCCCCCATGGTCTCGAACTAGCGAGATACATGTTCCCGGTGGCTATTCGGCAAGAAAGAGTTGTGCTTCCGCTGCATCGCTGGAGCGAGGAGGCGGAGGTTGCTCGGTGCCTCGAACGTGTGTGCGAGCACGGATGCGCTGCTGATTTGCGGCGCTAGGACTTCCTCTCGATCTTGAGATCGGCAAGAGATCGTCTATATCAACCACGAGTTGAACTCGTTAAGCTTTGTCGGTCTTCAAGGGTATGTTCTCTACGGATATACATCTGCCCGTTGTTTGTATCTAGTAGATAGATCTTGGTACATAGTTTCCATCGTAGGAAATTTTTTGTTTTCTATGCTGCGAACCCTACAACTTACTCATTGTCACTCCTTTGGGCAGTTGAGTTGGTCTAAACGGAAGTAAGTTGCATTATGTATTTGTGCAAATGCAATTTTTAGCTAACATGAAGAGTGTGATTTTAAAAAGTTCTGATGAGTTCCTCCGTATCTGTATTATCATTTATCTAACTAGCATGGTAGCCCTCGCATTTGCGAGGGCATCAACTTTATTGTATAAAAATTGTTAAGTTTTAATTTTTGTTAAGTTTTTTCTCACATTTACACTCTTCATCGTGAATACAAAATATTTTTAATTTGGATAAATTATATATGATGCAACTTTGAAATTTGTTTTTAAATGATAATAATAATTGTGACACTAGTTTTGCAAAAATCAAATGTTTATATATATATATTGTGAATATACTAAGTATGGAGTTGCAAACACATAAACTAATTATTTGCAATCTGCATCTCCTCTAGATTAGTTTTTATGTGCTCTCTACAATAGATCTGTAGCTCTAGCTCACTGTCATTTTATACATGGTTGCACGCATCAATCTGGTCCATCTATTCATACTTTTCTTTTTATACGCTCCTCGAAGAGATACTTCATGTATGCACAACTGGATATATAGTATCTTTTACTGTATATACATTAATGATAAAACCTAACCTTTATTTTTTATTTTTCTATAAAAATAATTTTGGAATATTGTTTACAAAATATCTAGTGATAATATTGTTCTATATATACAGGCATGGAGTTGCATAGATACAAATGAACTATCCCACAATCCCAATGTCCGCTAGGTTAATTGTTGTGTGCTCTCATAGCATAGTTCTGCATCTCTAACTCTTTGTCATTTTGACCCGTAAAAAAAACTCTTTGTTATTTTGGGCATGATTGTACACAACAATCCTCTATTTCTATTGATACCCTCCTGGTATAGATGCTTGCTTGTATGTACAACTGAACTGTAACAAACTAATGGTTGACATGCCCATAAGGTCTCGATTCTACATGTATTCCTCCACTGCGTTCATGCCTTAAACTCTTTTTTATAACAAAGTCTAGCACTCTTACATATACAGATCCTGGTAAGAAAAAGGATAAAAAGTTTTAGCTTTCAATATATCGCACGGTGTTTCAGGAGGAAGAGAAATTGAGCAGATGTCCATGTCCTCGTCCCATTCTGCTTCTCCTATATCCAGCTCCTTTTTCGGGTGGTACAATTAGACGAAGCGCATAGTATATGAAATAAGATGCTGAGCAAAGAAGGACACAATCCAGCCATGAACGGTTCCGGCGACGGCAGCAAAAAGGCATTGTGAGCAAAGCAGGACTGCTAGGGCGTTCTTTTCCTTACAGAGTTAGGGCTTTTTTTGCTAGAGCGTTTATATTGGAGTATATACATATACGTAGACGTGCAAAGGGAACCACAGTAAAGGTACGTTGTGGTTATTTTTTTTTGAGGGATCAAACGTGTTGTATTCGAACATGGTTACGCACCATGTTATATGAGACTATGGTGGTGTTACCTATGTTATCGTGTTGGACCTGATGTGTTGTACCAATTAATTAAAAAACGTGACATATTTGTTACGTAACGCTGGTTGTGATTTAAAATCCTAACCACAAATCTTAGATCTAACGGTCCAAAATAATTCTAATGATGTGGATCAACCTAATGTCTCGAAAAATATCCTTATATTGCTTTTAGTATATAATATACTAGTTTTATTTCAATCAATCATGTTCTTGTTCGAAGTTCTACCAACACACCCCTAGTTAACTAGGGATAAAAATGGAGCGAAAAGTTTATAAATTTTCCGCGGGAAAATGGAAAGGAAATGAAAATATGGAAACAGAAACAAAATTTTGCAAGACGGAGACAAAGACGGATTTTTTTTTGACAAAAACAGAAACAAAAGTGGAACAGTATTTCTGGCGGAACATATGCGGAATTTTCATTTTTTTGGCTAATATGGAATTTCTCTCCTAGGATTGATGTGCCTAGCCAAATCCAACCAGGACATTGTCAATCCAATCTTCCAAAGCGATTCATCTCAAAACCTGCGTCCACGTAATCCGTTCAAGCATTCGAGGAGGCTTCCACAATTTGGCATTCCCCTTATTCCCTTGTAAACCGAGCACCATGCTAACATTATGGAACAATTTTATTGGTTTTCTTGAGATTTTTTTGTGCATGATTCAAGGGTTCTCTGATTTTTGGGTAACATCTATATAGCTCCACGTCCGCACCGTATTCGGTATGTATCTATTTCTGAGAATATTTGCTTCTATTTTTGTTTCTGGAGTTTCTGTATTTGTTTCCGTTTCCGCAAAAAATATGAAAACAAATATGTCACCACTCAGTTCCATCTGTTTGTTTCTGCTCCGTTTTATCCCTAACTCCAAGCTAGTGTTCTTGCTGTATAGTACTTGGTAATCTCATATCACGCAGACCGAGTGCGACTTATAATGCTAAAGGTGACCCCCTGACATGCAGTGGCCTGATGTAAACATGAGTTGATCTTTAGTTGGGATGGGCTGGTGGAACGAGACGCAATGCAGTGACCCACACCAATAACAATTGGTATCGGAGCCCAGATACCTGGATTCAAATCTCGGCTGTAGTAACGGTGGTTGGCCATGATTGATGGTCAGAAAATGTTGTGTTAAGTGGGAGTGGGATCATGGAGCCGATGTGTCTAGATGGATTTATTAAGTTTAGTCTCACATCATTTGTGGAAGGAGACCGGGAGCAACTTATAACGCCAAGGGTGATCCTAGTCTTTTGGAAGAGAGGGCCTAGCTAGATGTCTGATGTAAGTCCACGTTGGTCTCTATCTAGGCTGAGTTGGTGGGCCAAGACGCTTGTGTAACGGGCCCACACCAATAGCTTCAGGTGAGGAAGCATCGCTACGCGGGCTGCGGGTGCTGGTGCGCGAGTGCGGCCTCGCACGGACAACGCGGGGCGGGGGCAGCATTTCTTCGACGCGTGCTCGCGAGGTGTTGGCGTTTGAGAATATCCCTACTGCTCCTGCTCGGACTTTGGACTCTAGTTGTCTGTGGCGGAGGTCGGGGTGGCTTGGTCCCATGGATGGGCGGCTTCGGGGCTGCTGATCTGGTTAAATAAAGGTAGCTACCCTGGCCTGATGGTCTTCTTGCACCAAACTGCCGACCTACCTGTTTTTGATCCTGCTCGATCTGGCTGATGATGTGTTCCCGAATGATTCCCCGAGATCGATTGATTGTCGCTGGACATTCCTGGTTTTTCGGATCAGATGAGATTTTTCCATGCAAGCCTATGCATCTGCCTGTGCGGCTTCAAGTGGGTGTAGCGCGAAGCTCCGTTTTTCACCAATATCGTTGGACATGTGTACTTCTAGATTTTCATGGTACCGAGAGAGCTAGAGAATATCATGGCAGCTGCGAATACAAGATGTGAAGAAATGGCAGAAAGGTGCCTCGGATGCGATAAATACAGAGCTTAGTGTTTGGTGACTGGCAGTAGTGGCCTCAGCAAGTGGGGGCGGCAACACCAGTGGACTTCAGTTTTAGTGGTGTTCCTTGAGTACCAGGTCTCGATTCAAACAGTAAAAACCCAAAGTCTGGCCTTCGTTGGTTGTACCTGTTATATTGATAGTGGAGAGTGACAACTATGGGCCATTTGATCAAAGGGCACATAAAAAAATTGCAACATGGTGGTCAACATGGCGGTTATCGTCCATGGTGCAATTATAACTGCCTTGATCGATCTAATCCGTTATTAGTTGACATCGGGCTTGCCGGCCACGAAGCACGGTACCGAAATCCGCCGGTATTAAGTCTGCCACTGCATATAAGTGGTCATCACGACAAAATGATGCCGTGAATGCTTATCCACCGGGTAACTAATTTTTGCATGTACTTTTCGCTTGCGCCTTCTCAAAAAAGTGTCGAGGAGAAGGGGAGATATTTTTGTAGTGGCACGTTTGTACAACTCCCACTTCTCATCTGCAGTGATCATCGCTAGTTGCACATCTCGGGGCAAGCTTAACTGTGGAAAACAACTGATAGTCCTTGATGCTGTCATGACAATGTGAGCCCAAATAGAGCATAGCACGGAACGATCGACCAGCAACAAGAGAGTGATGGTGACATGAATCTATCAACGTGTTTCGTTGACCATTCAAGTCGTCATCTAAGGAGTAAGGAATCGCGTGTCAATGCGTGCAGCCAGTTGCCACGGCTGCTGTGAGTTTAGACTATCACCTGACCACCTTGTCTTACCAGTAGCCTTGCCTCTGCACTCCAGTATGTCCTACATGAACAAACGAACTTGGGTCATGGCACACTACTGACAGACTTCTCTCCTTTGATTGGCTTGCGCCCATCACTATATGTATCAGGCTCATGAACAGCTTCCAAGGTTCTTTTGTACTATTCCTAACCGAAGCAAGTAAGGACTAGAGGCCAGTTAAGCCTTCCACAGTGTTGTCAGTGCCCAAAGCATCAAAAAGTTTGACATATCATCACCGATGCCCTGAAAAAAGTTTGGGCACCGGTCTCACAATATGTGCAAAGAGCCTAGAAAATTTTAGGGCCCACATGTGAATAAAGACCTCACCCGAACCAACATGCAACTATTTTCTTATGTGATTCCTTGCCCACCAGGTTGTGTTGTCAGATGAAAAAATTATAGTATATTGGATGCATGCAATGGGCATTAGAGCAAGTAGGTGCTCCGACTCCCTGATAAAAAAATTGGGCACCAGCTACACAATGGAGGACACCAATGCCAAATTGCTCAAAAGTGGTTTAGGCACCGCTTTTGTTTGCACGCTGTGGAGGGCCTTAAGGGGCATGTTGATGGGCGGCGGTGTCAGCTGCTCTATGCTTGCCGGTGTGTACGTGGAGACCCTTGGTCATCCGTGAGCATTAGGATAGGAGGAGAATATAGGTGGTTACTTGTCCCCTCAGTCAACTGAATTATTCTTCACCTAAATCATGTACGCCAGATGCACTGTGGTGATTTATATGGACCTAAAGAGTAAATGCAATTACTGTAATTTGTAAGAACATAAAAGTTATTATTTTTGCCCAGTTTGAAAACGACCGAGTCCTATAAAATCGACATGTTTTATACAGAAAGTTTTTATGAACAAAAGCACAGAGTTATGTGGCTTCCTTGAAATGGGGGATTATCGCCCTAGCCTCTGCATTAATCAATACACATAACATTGTATTAAACAATATCATCATCCAAGAGTATTATAGCTTATGGATAAATCATATCATGCGGCTATATAACCAAAAAAATATTGTTAAACATAAGTGAAACTATTAACTTATTTCTCAAACACACAAACAAAATGCGCTCGCATTTGCGAGGGCCACTATGCTAGTTTCCAAAAAAAACATAAGTCTGTCCGAGTTTGATACATTATAGATGACTGAGTTCTGCTGGTGGTTTGGATGCTCAGGTTGGAATGTAATGCCATTTTCAACAGGAAATCCAGTTCAGTGAAAGAAGCTTGCTCCATGATCGCCGCTGGGGCGGCGCCATGGAGGAGTGCCGGTGGCAAAGGGGTTGAGTGTAATCTAGAGTAGAGATTTGGATGTAGAGGGCGTCGTGTTTGTTGCAGGGGTATTCACCCTACTGTTACCTGCACACTTCTGCCCTAGTCGATTCGTTGACTGAGCTGGTTGTATGGGACATTTCTTCTTCCTCTAATACATCGACACGCAAGGCTTTTTTCCTGCTCGCTACAAAAAATAAATAAATAAAATGATCTGTCCACACTGAGTTAATAGCCTAAAATTACCACTTTATAGGGGAAACATACGAAATGGTATCACTTCATATTTTTGAAATGCATATCTATTACTCTATGGTACAAGTTTTGCAATTCGTGCAAATGACACGCTTAGAAACTGATTTGACACTGGAAGTGATAGGCGGGACCTATTTGTCAGTGCTCAAGGGGCAAAACTTTTATTAAAAATATCTTATAATTTTTAAAAAAGAGGCTGTCCCCTTTCTCCGGCATGACTACCACAAGGCTTGCCACTGATAGCGTGCCCTTGTCTACTCTTGTGGCTACCGGTGAGGCCGCCACCGTCCCCACTGCACGCCTTCTCGCACCGAGCAGGACCGCCGCCCCCGATGCACCCTTGCTCGCCGCCGAGCGTAGCCACCTCCCTCGGGTAGTCGGAAGGCTAGATGGAGATTCCGACGAACGGGCCGGTGTCCTGGCCATAGCAGATGCCTGGCCGGAGGCATGTGTCATGCCGGCATCAGGAGTATGGCCGACGTGGATTAGGTGGAGGTAGCGGGAGAAGCGGGGAACAACCTCCATCTTCCCTTATTATTCTGACCTATTTTTGCTATATGCAAATAAGTATTCTTTCATGGTTCTTATGTGGCATTTAGGCATACTTAGCACCCTTTTAGCAAGAGTGGGCTATGGTTTCTTCAAATATCAGAATTATAATGAACCTATACTTTTTAAACTCAAGCCTCAAGCATATGTACGATTTTGAACTCAAGGAGATGTTTGTTAGTCCGATCTACCATGTTGTAGATCCAGAAAGATTTATTGTAAGAAGCTAATCCGACTAGTGGCTCCTAAAGGTGACGCGAAGATAGATATACCACCTTCGAGGAGTGTCATTTTGACGGCAGCCAGAGAAAATGTCGGAGATAAGTGTCTCTGTTCAACATGTGGCTCGAAAATGGGGGAACAAACCTACACAAGAAGGTACCAGAGTACCATGCCTTTCTGCAAGCTAAGGCTAAATTTGTACTTCCGCACACCTACTTATCCTGAGGCCTCCCAAGCCAATCAAATCGAAATGGAAATGAGCTAGGAGAAGATAACACCGATCTCACATCGTGGTTGTGAGTCAAGCTAGGCTCCATAGGCCGAGCAACTAATGTATCTATATTAGAACTACCATGTGACTATTACACGGAATGAGAGGAATGGAGCCTTATATAAATAACACGAGCAAGTAGAAGGTACACCAATAAAAAGTGGTAGTTAATTAATACTTCAAGTGTAGGACATATAAAACTGATATGTAGTGAAGAGGAGTGAAGGCAATAGCAAAAAGAAGAGTAAGGTTCACGAACCAACGCTGCCTTGAAGTGAAGTCACGCAAATAGTTGTATATGTGCTTCACTTTTTCTTCGGTGCCCTCCCCCTCCCCCCTTCTTTCAAACTTTGATAAACAAAAACTCAATACCGATTGTTTAGAGGACCTTACGAAGCCACTCGAAATCCATATGGTCCTCTTAGACGTATACTTACCGTATATGTATACTCATGTGCATGTGGAAGGTAAAACTCGAAAGTTATTTAACAGCAACATTTTTTTTAAAAAAATATGATATGCAAAGACATAGATCGCGATAATGAGAGGTGGGATCAGCCGACAGGAACGTGGATTATATCCAGTTCGACCGAGTACACATATACAGAGATATATGTGGCCTCGATATGAGTTTCGATGGGTCAAAAAAAACGGCCCATGCAACTTAAGTTTAGGAGAGGGGGGGGGGGGACCGAAGCACAAGTCTTGCTTGTGGTTCTCATTTGGAAACAATACTTTGTAGAACCATTGTGTTGTCGGGATGTTTGTCAAAGGAGGTGGTTTATGTTGAAGATCTTTGATTGATGCCGATGCTCTCTAGGAATGTACAGCTGGTTGTCATTCTTTCCTTTTTTAACTAATTGGTTGTGTGCATACTTTAATTTCTTCAAGGTTGATCTTATGTATAATAAAAGAGGTGTGCCACGGATATGTATGGGATGAACATATTCTCCGATGAGGGATTGGACATCTGAAACAAAAACCATTATAGGTAGGACAACTAATTATTGAGAATTTTCATTTCACCTCGTTCACATATTTCTTTCTCTCATTTAATCTGGTTGTAGAATATACATGATGCTTTCACCATCTTATCTTAAATACATCGCATTGTAGACATAACTGGTCTCAAATATGGAATTTTGACAGCCATTTTTCACTCTGCTCGGTGAATAAAATCCTTTCCAACTGAGTTTGATAGTAGCAAAAAACTCTTATAACTTGGTGGTTTGATAATCCCTTGGTCGGAGCCACCGTATCAATACTTTTGGGTCGTGACATGTCCATAGTTAGGGTTATACATTTATCAGACGGACTAATTTTCCATTTTAAAGTCTGTCTAGGGTAATCAAATTTAGAGCAGTTTAATTTCACGGGGCTACTCAGTGCTCACAACAAATGCATCGATCCATTTGTCCTCACACTTAATTTTTCTGCTTTTAGTCTTCTTTTAGGATCCAAGTGTCTTAGTTATTCAATATAGCTTATTCTTTCAATGTGGATAATCAATTTCTTGTAGCATGGACCTAGTTTCTAGGAATTCATGCTATTTTCAAACTTAGATATGAAAATAACACACGTGCGTTTATTTTTGCAAAACGAAGAGCTGATAACTTTCACCTCCATGAATGTCTTGTGCTAAATCTGTGTCGATATTAGCACTGTATTGTGGTAGGTTTGAGCTATTTTCTTAGGAAACTAAGATCATGTGTTATCCTCACAGTGTGGAAAAACGACATCTTCAACTTCATGCATATAACCCTGCTAGCCGTTATTTTGGTACTTATTTTGAGGAAGTTTGTGATGCATAAATCTATATTATACTACATATATTCATTCGTACATGAAATATTTTATTGTCATTAAATAATCACTGTTGTGAACAAATGATTATGCTTAATGTAAGCCAATATAAGATCATTAGACATCCATAAATTTTCTTCCCGAATGTTACATTGGTACTGTGCTCATAACAAATGCATAGATCCATTTGTCCTTGCCCTCCGTTTTAATGCTTTTAGTCTACTTTTATGATCCAAGTTGTACAATATAGCTTAATCTTTCAATATTTGTTATAAAATATCTTGTAGCACAAACCTAGTGTCTATGCATTCGTACTATTTTCAAACTTAGATATGAAAATAGCACACGTGCATTTGTTTTCTAAAACCAAGAGCCGGTAACTTTCATCTCCATGCATGTCTTGTGCTGAATCTGTATCCATATTATTAGTGAATGTGTAGGTTCAAGCTATTTTCTTGGAAAATAAGATCGTGTGTTATCCTCATAGTGTGGAAAAACGACATCTCCAACTTCATGCCTGACACTTCTAGCCATTATTTTGGTACTTATTTGGAAGAAGTATAGGATGTGTAAATATATAATGTACTACATATAATCATTCCTACATGAAAGATTTTCTTATCATTGAATAATCACTGCTGTGAACAAATGATTATGCTTAATGTAAGCCAAAATAAGATCATTAGATACCCATAAATTTTCTTTCGGGATATTACATTGGTACTCCCTCCGTTCAGAAATATAAAACATTTTAGCTTTGTGAATCAAATGTATCTAGACATTTAGTGTATAGATTCGTAAAAGTTCGGAGTAAACCTAGACACTAAAAGACATCTAGATAAATTCATTTCACAAAGCTAAATTGTCTTATATTTCTAAATGGAGGGAGCACTTGTAAAAGAAAATTCTCACATCCGTATCTGAATTCATTTTCTCTCTCTAAACAGCACATGAAAACATTAGGAAAAATATGTATATTCGTTCCTTTTTGCTCGAAATAGTAGCGTAGCTGTTCACCTATATTTGGTACTTGAGTTATGACTTTCTGGCCGAAACCTCTTCGTGAAATTCATTGTGCAGCTGGACGGATATCCCAATCTCTTCTGCTTTTTTTTGTTGAGAAATCCCAAATTCCCAATCTCTTCTGGTACATGCATGAACTCGTCCTTGTCATTTTTTTTGGCTAGTCATGCCCCGTTTCTTATGTGGACTTTTCTGTATGGCCGGCACCCGGCAGGAAACACATGATTAAATTTCCTTTCCTGATAACGTCATAGGATTAGTTTAAGCAGGCATTAGTCTTTTTTTTCTCTGACATGCAAACGGGTGTGGTAGACACGGACTCGGTTCTTTTCCAAAAAAAAAAAAAGACACGGACTCGGGTTTTTTCAGAAATTTGACATGGTCTCTTTTTTTTCTTTTGAAGAAAATTTGGCACGGCCTTTTTTTTTTGCTGGGGAATTTGACACGGTCTCTGACTTATAGTATTTTTCCTGGGAACGTTTGGGGGTCTTTTTTTGTTTGACACGTGACGGTTGTTACATACTGTCAAAACTTGCTAAATCCTAACCGTCAATGACAGATCTAATAGCTAAAAATATTCCTAATGATGTGGATCAACCTAGTGCCTCGAAAAACAAACTTATATTGCTTTTAGTATATAAACTAGTAGAGTGCCCGTGCGTTGCTACGGAATAAATTATATGACATATTATGATTAAAAAGACATCTCACGACAATATTAGACTTTTTCAGGTCAATTGTCATGGGCTACGCGCCGCCCCACAATCGATGCACCTAGTTTACCCTTTCTTGTACTTATTAATTTTTGTAATACAAAACTTATTATCAAACCTAGTTTATATTCTTATACTTTGTCTGACATAACTATTAATACGCAGCGACCATGTAGAAACAATGTACCAGAGACCACTATTCTAGCACCGGTTGACTAAATTCCATATCTATATGACATAAGTACTCTCTGCGATTCTTATTTCCTGTCCTTAAATCAGACGTATCTTACACTAAACATATCTAGATACATCCGATTTAGTGACAATTAATATGGATCAAAGGGAGTACTATTTTCAAAAGAAAGAAAACTGCAAGCGATACAAATTTAAGTAACCAAACCCACGTGTGGAAAATAGCCTGATCTTTTTTAAGTTGTGCAATGACCAAGATCAGGCATCTTTAAACCAAGCTATGGTACTACTCTGCTAAATTGTTCATTGCACAACCCTACGTAACTGCCAAATATATCAATGGAGAAATATACTCATGCTATCACACACACACAGGATTGTATTGCAGGAGGAGTTGAGCGATTCAGTTAGCCCAATAAAGTCATGCTATCACACACACAGTGGATTGTATTGCAGATTTCAAACATATATAGTACATGGAGGAGTTGAGCGGGTTCAGCTAGCCCATTCAGCTGACAGGGCTACTACTGTTGATAAAACCCAACTGAATTTTTCAAAACTACTGTCTAACAGATTGCGTCAGAAGTAATCATGATGTCTTGTTCTATAGTATCATACACTTCGATCCCCATCCCTATGAAAGTTGCCGGCTGCTGTTCATGGGAGGCAGAAACTAAGAGCGGTCTTTCAGGATAAAACATGATACTTCCTCTGATCCATATTAGTTGATTTGAATTTGTCAAAATTTAGATGAATCTGTATATTAAATAGTGTCTAAATTTATCAAATCCTAGACAAATTTAAGTCAACTAATATATGTCAGAGGGAGTAGCAAAGTAACGAAACTCATGCTCATGGAAGTCAGATCTCGACAACGTTGTTCTTCCTTGAACCTGCACCGGGTGATGAATTAGCTCCTATCCTTGATCTTCTTCCCCTGCATCTACTCATTTTCGGCTGGTGGCTGGTAGTGGATGAGCGGTGGTTCTGACTTACATGGTCGTCTGTTCCCTTCTCATCCCTCCCCACCCCGGCACGTGCCTGCGTCCAGCCGCCCCCTCACACCGCCCCTCACACCGCGTCCATGGATCCTACGGAGGGCTCCTCTGCGCGCCCCACCTAGGAGAAACATCGCCTCGACCTCATCGCTGGGTGGCTACTCACCGTTCCATATGGGCACCACGACCCCTTCCTAGGACAGATGGCTGGGAGGAAGGAGGCACTTGTGGTGTCGCGTACCGTTTCGATCTCCTCGCCTGGTGACGTATCCGGTCAGGATAAGAAAAGACACGGGACAACTACGCGACAGACGACGGACGAAAAAACCTATGACAAAAACCACCTTAACAAAAATTATATAGTAGAGATAGATAGATTGGACCGACTCGTATGTTAAGTCCACCACATACTGATCAGGTCAGATCTCAGTCATCTAGAATGCGGAATCAAAATTGCAGGTTCATGGATGGATGCAATCCTTCATGCCCCTTGGGCAGCGGCAGCCTGGTGCTTTGAAGAAAAAATGTAATGGAAAAATCGTTTTCGATTTTTTATGAACAAAAGAACGTTTATGATTAGTGCATGGTTACTTTTGCTTCAAGGGATCGTTGGTTAGTCAATCTTAATTACTCCATATTCCTTCTTCTATTGCCTTCACAACTGGCTTCACGAGATCGTTTTATATATCTTATTACGCTTGAAGAAGTATTAATTAACTAACTACCGCTGCTTTTTTCCCACCTTCTACTTTCTCTTGTTATTTATACAAGGCTCCCTTCCTTGCATTCCATGTAATAACCTCATGGTAGTTTTAACATAGATACTTCGGTTGCTTGGCCTATCGAGCCTAGCTTCAGGGACAAACAGTAATGATGAGATCGGTGTTCTGTTCTTCTAGCTCATTGCCCTGTCCGTTCGATAGGCTTGAGAGGCATCATGATAAGCAGGTGTTGGGAAGTACAAATGTAGCCTTAGCTTAGAGAACACTTGGGTACTCTTTTTTCTTGGTTCGCTGGTATGTTGCAGCTTCGAGCACGACAATGATGGGAAGAATGCATCTCCAACAATAAACCTGGCCATCATCAAGATGAAAACCACGAGGGAGGTTTATTTATCATCACAGAACATTTGGGAGCCTGTAATTAGAGTTGTCGCTTAGATAAGTGCTACTAGCATTACAATGAGGTAGATCCGACAATATATATTCTTATGTAATAATTACGTTATATTAAAAGAAGTATCTCTATCTCTATCTCTACTATATAATTTGTCTAGAGGTGGTTTTCGTTCTCCTAAATTTTCGTCCGTCAGTCATTTTTTCTTTTAAACCCCTCAAAAAATGCTATATAAACCCGTGGTTCCACGTTGTATAAGGTTGTCTGTTCGTTTTTTACTTTTAACACCCAGAACGAAACGTTTTCTTGCGTGGTCTGACCTCTATATTTGGACCTCGTCGGCCCTCTCCTCTCGGCCGATCGAGCAGCAGCTTGGAAACAGCAGATTGAATCAAAAAACGGATTCATTTAACTGCCTCGATCTCGGTTCCACAACTCCCTAGCCCACGTGTAAAACGCCTAGGTGCTCGTCAGCTGTGATGTCGAGGAAAGCCACGCAATTCCCGATGAAGAACCTCTTCCGCCCGAGCTGTGCCTCCAGGAGCGTCAGGTTAATTGGCCTCCCGATCACCAGAAACCAACAGTAGGCCATATAAGAAAACAAACAACCGACGTTCCGATCAGCTGCAATCCGTTCATAAAACCAGTAGTGATTGGATACGACGAGTACTCCAACCTCGACCAGAATGTCGCCGTGCTCATGAAGTCCGTGTGCAAGTCTTCAGCCCGTCCGGCGAGAGGCCCGCAGGCGACGACGCAGCCACGGTGGTCATGGCCTCCCTTGGCAGGGTACGTTATCCATTCGAGGCAGCCTGATCGTCAACGCTGAGATGGAAGGCTCTCCGTGCGCAACGACCGCCGGGGCGTGCCTTTCATGGTGGCGGACGCCGACTGCAAGCTCAAGGAGACCAAGGACATTGTTTTGGCGCCCAGGGCCACGGTTAAAGCGCAGCTCGTGTTTGTCCGTAGTAACTCGTAGGAGAACGCGCCTCTACTGACCGTGCATCTCACCAGGTTCAGGTCCGGCGGCTTCATGCATGCTCGGGCTATCCACGAACCACCGTCTGGCGAATGGTGTGGCCGCGGCAGAGTTCCTCCGCTCCTGGTCCCAATTCCTCCGATGGTTTGCAAGCTAGACGTTGATGGGATGATGTGGCTTCCCAATTAAGATACATGCTCATACGAACGGGAGGACATGCCATTGCCAATGTAGTGCTTTCCAATGTCCAGACGCTCATAGAAGTGTTGCATCGATCTAAGCATTTAGACTAGTCACAATGGGAAGTATCATATAGTAGTATCATGCATATGATACTAGTATATGATACCATCTCCACAATGCATAGTATCATATAATAGTATCATAGTCTTGGTGTATTTATTGTTTTGTAGAATCTCAATATAAAATTGTGGACAAGATTTATTTGAGATTAATTTTTCTAGTTTCACGTGCTATGACACCGTATCTATCTATAATACCAACACAACCTCTTTCATCATTAATTGCTATGACACGTAAGCATTTTGCATGCATGTGATGCATGATACCACCTATGATACCCCCATTGGGGCTAGTCTTAGAAAAAGTAAGTGTTCGCGTTCTGCATGTAATTGGCTCTACAATAATAAAACCTCCCGCACATCACATTTCCAGCACATGCAGCTTTTAATAGGATATTTGATATGAGAAAAGAGTCTATAAACTAATCGTTTGATGCATCCCATTTGAGTAGTATTATTGATCAGCGAAGTCCTACTTTCGTATGAGAATACACCAAATTAGCGTGTTAATTAATTTGCTTCATTGTACAAATAATTGAAGAGATATAGTTGCTATTGTGCTAATAAAATCGAGAGCTCTAAACAAACTATCTTTAGGGTGCCCTGATAGCCAGACTACTAAAGCAATTATGGATGCAGGGGCGACTGTTTTGTGCCTTTGTCAGAAACATTGGTTTAATTTGCTTATAGGGCTAAGCATTGGTTCGGAAATTGAACTGTCGTTTTAATTTGATTGCCTTTTAGTATCGAGCATACCAGTCTACATCGGTTAAGATATTTTTCTCTTCAAGAAACAACATAATTTATTTCGTCGGGCTATGCTTTGACACATTTTGGCATATATGTTGTTCAGTTTGATATTACCCTGCTAACCTGATCCATACTTTACAAACAACGTTGAGCTTCACAAGGTTACAACATGACATCTAAAAGAATTTGAAGAAAAACAACAATACGGCTGCCGTAGCTAAGCGCCCCAATCCTGGTAAAATTATAGACTAGCTTTAATAGAGATTATTTGTTACTAGTAGATTTTTATTTCTATTCATACGGACATTGATATGGTTTTTGTCGGATTACTCTTCACGTGAGAAACATATGTTTATTTAAATACTAAATATGCGTGAATGTTCACATGTATTATGTTAACATGTATTTGAGGGAACATTTCAATCAGACGGACATATGTGCCAAGGATATGGTGATCAAAATATGCTCCAAACAAGGTCAAATATTACAATGTTTTAAAATACTTTTATACATGTGAATTATATATATATATATATATTGAATTAACATATGTTACGAGAAAAAAATATGGATCATAGCAACGGACATTCAACTATAATAAATTATTACATTTATCTTTTGCAGATTGGATTTAATTATGAAAATATGCAAGGTTGCATTTCTTTTTTTTTTGTTTTTGATTGGAGTTTTGTTCCTTCTATATGCAAGAAAATGAAAAAAATATTGTTTTCTTTGCTCGAAACTAGCTCGGTGTCGATATGTATGGTTATGAGATAAATCTTTGTCTCATCAATATCCATATTTGTAAGTGTTTGGTTGCAGATGCTTTAGCGCATGTTCCTTATAAGTTTCACAAGATCATCTATTATATACTAAAAGCAATATAGGGGGTTGTTTTGAGACACCACGTTGATCCACATCATCAGAGTAATTTTACCGTTAGATCTACTATTTGTGGCTATGATTTAAAGAAAACAAAGATTACGTAAAACAACTATTGGTACAAATAACTGTTAGAATGTCACGTTTCTCAGGTGCTAAATGCCATAAAATAGACTTGCAAATCGGCAAAGATACGAAACCACATCATGCATGCTCCAAACAGATTTGGCCGCATCAAAGTACATGCCAGAGACCATGTCACGTACGTATGAGTAGTTAAATGCCATAAAACTGACTTTCAAATCCTCAAATGATACGGGGCCATATATGCATCCTACAACTGGATTTGATCACACCAACAAACATGACGGAGACCTAACTGGCCAGGAACAAACAAATTGATCCAAACATATGGTACACTTGCATGCTATATTTGATATTTTGTAGTAGTACTCCCTCCTTCACGGTTTGCAGGGCGCTCTACAAAAATCTCACGGATCTAGGCGTGATCGTATTGGTTGAAAATTAAGCCTATTAGTGAAGGATTAAGGCGCATGCAGTGGTGAAAGACTGTTGCATGCATAGAAAGTTGGGAGAAAAGCTGCCACATTAATCAATAATTAATGCTTATACGCCTAGGAACGTTATAGTTTTGGAAAAACCCAAATTTGATAAGGCGCCCTGCAAACCGTGAAGGAGGGAGTACTAAATAAGACAGAGTAAAGTTTTTTTTTTAAGACAAGTTAGATCTGAAGGTTGCGGCTCAGATTTATCCAGGGGATATAGGCTATGTCACGTAATATTTCATAGGATTTCTTTAAAAGTAATAATCCACATCTACGTAATTATTTGGGCAATCAGATCTAAAAATTATGCCTCAGATTTAATAGGAGAACATAAGCTATGTCACGCAATATCCATGGATTATACATTTTTAAAAGTGTCCAATGGGATGTGCATGTACAGAGTTGTGCCAAAAACATGTACGGTGCGTCTAATATATTTGATCATAGTCTCTAGAGAAAAAGTGACGGATAGAGTAAGTGTTAAACTTGGACTGTGCTATGTCAAAAGAAAATTACAATCCGATCAGAAAATATATAACCGATGTGGAAGGGCAGCACATAGTAGCCTATGAACTCAAACTGGTGTTCATATAATTAAGCACGAATGTGTATATACGCAAAAAAATCGAAATGAATCATATAATTAACTGGATTACAAATCATGATAGACTAGATTATAAATCATATTGTCTCCCAATTATGCATGCATATTTTATTTAATAACAATCAATATTTATATTTTAAATATGCGGGAACAAAGGCCAATCTCACTAGTGAAAAAAGGGTCATCCGTTCGCGCCCCCTCAGAGCATTAGTCCCGGTTGCGCCACCAACCGGGACTAATGCTGGCACGCGTCCCGGTTCGAGCGGGCACGGGGCCAGGAGGCATGCGTCCCGGTTGGTAAGAGGGCATACGTCCCGGTTGGGGACTAAAGGTTTGGCCACAGCCACGTGCGTGGCACACACACACCTTTAGTCTCGGTTGCTGGCTCCAACCGGGACGTATTCTCTCGCCCTCTATAAATGCAACGCCCCAGCCCCCTCTGCCTCCACTCTGTTTTTTCTCTTGGTGGAAGGTGTGAGGGGTGTGCTAGTTTTTTCTCTTCTATGCATGCATTGAAGGTGTTTGATGAAATGTTTAAGTGAATAATCCCGTTCAATTTCTCATAGAACAAAAATATAGAAGGTGTCCGAGACGCACTTGAGCTTTCTCCTCTTTATTTCCCTCGATCGAGGTTAGCAATCTTATCTTTTCTCTGTCATTGATACAATTCATGTGTCGATGTGAATTGGTTATTTCACTATTTATGATGTCCTGTTTTTTGATAAACTTACTTATATGATGCAGATGAACGGTCGGGAATGGATGTACGGTGACCGGCTACATATCAAAGGCGTGGATAAATTTATCGATGTGGCTACGGCAAACAAAGAGAATGGTTTTATACGTTGTCCATGTGTTCAATGTCGGAACAACAAGGAGTACTCTTCCTCGAAAATCATTCGCGGCCACCTGATTATGAAAGGTTTCATGCCCAACTATAATTGTTGGACCAAGCACGGGGAAAGAGGGGTTATGATGGAAGATGGTGAAGAAGAAGATGATGATAACAACTATCATCATATGTTTCCTGAATACAGTGATACTGCAATGGAAGACAATGGAGAGGAAAGAGGTGAAGAACGGGCATCAGATGAGCCGGCTGATGAACTTGGTAGGGTCATTTCTGATGCAAAGCGAGACTGTGAAACAGAAAATGAGAAGTTGAAGTTAGAGGGCATGTTAGAAGATCACAAGAAATTGTTGTACCCAAATTGTGAAGATGGCAGCACAAAGCTCGGTACCACACTGGAATTGTTGCGATGGAAGGCAGAGTGTGGTCTAACTGACTCCTCATTTGAAAAGATGCTGAAAATAATGAAGCCAAAGTTTCCAAAACATAACGAACTCCTGAGAGTACCTACGAAGCAAAGAAGACTCTGTCCTCTGGGATGAGATGTGCAAAAGATACATGCATGCATTAATGACTGCATCCTCTACCGCGGTAAGGAGTATGAGAATTTAGATAAATGCCCGGTATTCAATGCGTTGCGGTATAAGATCAGACGATATGACCCTGGTGATGTTGAGGGAGAGCCCCTCCGGAAGAGGGTTCCTGCTAAGGTTATGTGGTATGCTCCTATAATACCAAGGTTCAAACTGGCTGGAGGACTGGACTCGCAAGGATGCCTATTTATAGTACAAGCAGCTCGGCATAGTGTCGACACTTACGAAATAATGTCCACACTCACCCCTATCATTAGTGTTGACTCATGTTTTGTCCCGATTGGTGTCTCCAACCGGGACTACATGTTGATCTTTAGTCCCGATTGGTGACACCATCCGGGACAAGGTACACGCCGCACGACATAATGTCGACATAATGTTGTGCCCATATTATGCATGTGTGTGGACATTGGTATGGAGAACAATGTTGCAGGAGGAAGTTTTCGTTTTTGTCGCACGAAAAAGCCCTTTTCCATTTTTCGAGCGCAAAAAACGGGTCGTTTTGTGAAGTAACCACCAAATTTCCGTTTCAGAATGCTACCGTCCCATTTTCCTAAAATACTAGACCACCTTACATGGACTATCTCCCAACTGGGACATCTCAAACCTTTTCGTCCATCCCGGGTAAAAAGGACAAATGTCTGCCGAATCGGTAGGAAGTGAGTCCTGTTTGTACTACAGGTACATGATCTATCGCCCGTGATTTTTTGAAAAAATCATTTTTAGACTCGCAATATGTGGTTTCTTCAGAGATCCAGTGCAAGTTCTAACGATGCTCGTCCCCTATCTTCATGCACACCGGTTCGACCATAGTTAGAAATTCAGATAATTCAAAACGGGCATAATAAATTCAAAAAAATATCCGAACAATGAAAATCCTTCGCGTGGTGTCATATTATGTTACATAGTTGAAAGGAAAAATATCAGACTTGGTATATTGATCATGTTTCAAAAAAACCTTCACAAAATGACCTATCATGTTCGAGGTTTCATGGCTTTCGGTCCAAATGACCGATGTTATGTGCTGAATCACGACATAGTTTGTGATGTTGTGCCCATATTATGCATGTGTGTGGACATTGGTATGGAGAACAATGTTGCAGGAGGAAGTTTTCGTTTTTGTCGCACGAAAAAGCCCTTTTCCATTTTTCGAGCGCAAAAAACGGGTCGTTTTGTGAAGTAACCACCAAATTTCCGTTTCAGAATGCTACCGTCCCATTTTCCTAAAATACTAGACCACCTTACATGGACTATCTCCCAACTGGGACATCTCAAACCTTTTCGTCCATCCCGGGTAAAAAGGACAAATGTCTGCCGAATCGGTAGGAAGTGAGTCCTGTTTGTACTACAGGTACATGATCTATCGCCCGTGATTTTTTGAAAAAATCATTTTTAGACTCGCAATATATGGTTTCTTCAGAGATCCAGTGCAAGTTCTAACGATGCTCGTCCCCTATCTTCATGCACACCGGTTCGACCATAGTTAGAAATTCAGATAATTCAAAACGGGCATAATAAATTCAAAAAAATATCCGAACAATGAAAATCCTTCGCGTGGTGTCATATTATGTTACATAGTTGAAAGGAAAAATATCAGACTTGGTATATTGATCATGTTTCAAAAAAACCTTCACAAAATGACCTATCATGTTCGAGGTTTCATGGCTTTCGGTCCAAATGACCGATGTTATGTGCTGAATCACGGCATAGTTTGTGATGTTGTGCCCATATTATGCATGTGTGTGGACATTGGTATGGAGAACAATGTTGCAGGAGGAAGTTTTCGTTTTGTATGCGAAAAAGCCCTTTTCCATTTTTCGAGCGCAAAAAACGGGTCGTTTTGTGAAGTAACCACCAAATTTCCGTTTCAGAATGCTACCGTCCCATTTTCCTAAAATACTAGACCACCTTACATGGACTATCTCCCAACTAGGACATCTCAAACCTTTTCGTCCATCCCGGGTAAAAAGGACAAATGTCTGCCGAATCGGTAGGAAGTGAGTCCTGTTTGTACTACAGGTACATGATCTATCGCCCGTGATTTTTTGAAAAAATCATTTTTAGACTCGCAATATGTGGTTTCTTCAGAGATCCAGTGCAAGTTCTAACGATGCTCGTCCCCTATCTTCATGCACACCGGTTCGACCATAGTTAGAAATTCAGATAATTCAAAACGGGCATAATAAATTCAAACAAATCCGAACAATGAAAATCCTTCGCTTGGTTTCATATTATGTTACATAGTTGAAAGTAAAAATACCAGACTTGGTATATTGATCATGTTTCGAAAAAACCTTCACAAAATGACCTATCATGTTCGAGGTTTCATGGCTTTCGGTCCAAATGACCGATGTTATGTGCTGAATCACGGCATAGTTTGTGATGTTGTGCCCATATTATGCATGTATGTGGACATTGGTATGGAGAACAATGTTGCAGGAGGAAGTTTTTCTTTTTGTCGCACGGAAAAGCTTTTTTCCATTTTCCGAACGCAAAAAACAGGTCGTTTTGTGAAGTAACCACCAAAATGCCGTTTCAGAATGCTATCGTCCCATTTTTCTAAAATACTAGACCACCTTACATGGACTATCTCCCAACCGGGACATCTCAAACCTTTTCGTCCATCCCGGGTAAAAAGGACAAATGTCTGCCGAATCAGCAAGAAGTCGGTCCGGTTTGTACTACAGGTACATGATCTATCCCCCGTGATTTTTTGAAAAAATAATTTTTAGACTCGCAATATGTGGTTTCTTCAGAGATCCAATGCAATTTCTAACGATGCTCGTCCCCTATCTTCATGCACACCGGTTCGACCATAGTTAGAAATTCAGATAATTCAAAACGGGCATAATAAATTCAAAAAAAATCCGAACAAGGAAAGTCCTTCGTGTGGTGTCATATTATGTTACATAGTTGAAAGGAAAAATACCAGACTTGGTATATTAATTATGTTTCGAAAAAACCTTCACAAAATGACCTATCATGTTCGAGGTTTCATAGCTTTCGGTCCAAATGACCGATGTTATATGCTGAATCTTGGCATAGTTTGTGATGTTGTGCCCATATTATGCATGTGTGTGGACATTGGTATGGAGAACAATGTTGTAGCAGGAAGTTTTCCTTTTTGTCGCACGGAAAAGCCCTTTTCCATTTTCCGAGCGCAAAAAACGGGTTGTTTTGTGAAGTAACCACCAAAATGCCATTTCAGAATGCTACCGTCCCATTTTCCTAAAATACTAGACCACCTTACATGGAGTATCTCCCAACTGGGATATCTCAAACCTTTTCATCCATCCCGGATAAAAAGGACAAATGTCTGACGAATCGGTAGGAAGTGGGTCCGGTTTGTACTACAGGTACATGATCTATCGCCCCTGATTTTTTGAAAAAAATATTTTTAGACTCGCAATATGTGGTTTCTTCAGAGATCCAATGCAATTTTTAGACCCGCCGTTTTTCTTCCCGCCATTTTTTCCCGCCCGTTCTTCCCTCCAGTTCTTTCCGCCAGTTCTTCACTATATATATATATGTAGGGTTGGCCTCCATTGTCATTACACATCTCTAGACTTATATCTGCAACCTCATCACTCTTTCCCATGGCTTCCACCGTAGCACTAACTCCCAGGGAGGCGGAGGCGCTTTGCGCCTCGAACTACCCCTGCCCGCCGGGCTACTGTGTCCCCGTCGGCTGGATGCTGAGTGCCGGAGGCGTGCCGGTTCCTCCTGTCCCTCTAGGTGTGGCGCGTCGGATGGCCATCACGAACCACTACTACTTCGAGCTCACGCCGGAGCAGCGGAGGAATCCCAGATGGCATCCCGACTATTTCCCGACTTGGGAAGCCTTCTTCGTGGATCGGCGTGAGAGGGCACTCGCCAGGCACGAGGAGGAGGGCCCAACTCCTCCGAACTTCAACGAGGCCGGCCGTCGGCTGTGGTGGCGCGGCCGGACTCTCCAGAGCGTCATGGCCTACGACACGGCCGCCGACTCTATCCCCCGCCTGCGCTACCCTCAAGTCCAGCCCACTCGTACTCAACCTTCAAGGTTCAACTACGGCGACCCCGACGACGATAGCGACGACGGCCGCGGCGAGTACGACGACTAAAGTGGCGAGTATTACAGGTGTAGGCAGGAGCATGACTGAATTATTCCAACATTGCAAAATAAGTTCGGCCGATTGTGGCTTAATCTGGCAATGTATCTTAATTTTCAGTTCTTCTATGTAACTTTGTGTTAGTTGCATTATGTACTTTAATTCCAGTTCTATCCTAATCAAATTTTCTTTCCGCCCATTATTTTCCATCCTTTTTTTTCTGCCCATTAAAAACACAAAATGGTTTTTAAGTACTTATTCAAATCCAAACACTTTTTATGTTTAAAGTTTTTCTAAATTCCAAATTGATATTAAAAAAATATAAGTTAATTCATTTTTAATTGTAAATGGTTCATATTTTAAATGGTTACATTAATTATTTTTTAAAACAGAAAATGGTTTTGAATTATTTATTCAAATCCAAACACTTTTTATGTTTAAATTTTTCTAAATTCCAAATTAATATTCAAAAAATATAATTTAATTCATTTTTAATTTTAAATGGTTACATTAATTATTTTTTAAAAATAGAAAATGGTTTTGGATTATTTATTCAAATCCATACACTTTTTATGTTTAAAGTTTTTCTAAATTCCAAATTGATATTAAAAAATATAAGTTAATTCATTTTTAATTGTAAATGGTTCATATTTTAAATGGTTACATTAATTATTTTTTAAAACAAAAAATGGTTTTAAATTATTTATTCAAATCCAAACACTTTTTATGTTTAAAGTTTTTCTAAATTCCAAATTAATTATCATTTAAAAACATTACAAATTTAAATCCCAAAATAAAAAATAAGGCGGAAATAGAGAGAAAATACTTGAATTTTTTTGAAAAAAGGGGAATTTGTCCCGGTTGGAGCCACCAACCGGGACTAAAGACCCCCTGCGCGCGCGCCCCTTTAACTGCTGAAAATTGGAGTATACGTCCCGGTTGGTGGCTCCAACCGGGACGTATGACCACCCTTTAGTCCCGGTTGGAGTAACCAACCGGGACTAAAGGTCCTTCCTTCATATACGCGTGCCTCTTCTTCTTCTTCTCCCCTTCTCCATTCTCTGCAACCACCCGACGCGCCGTAGGGAAGACGTTGTCCATCGCCGACGCGCCGCAGGGGAGACGCTCTCCATCGCCGTCATCGTGAGCACCGCTGCCGCCGCCTCAACCTACGTCGACCAGCGCCGCCGCCGCCACCGCCGCCGGTACGAGCGCGGCTTCCCCTCGCTTCGCCGTCATTGGGATCACCACCACCACCCGCTGACCGCCTTCCTCCTTTCCCGCAGTTCGACGCCGAAGCCGCCGCCACCGACACCGCCCGCCACTCCAGCCGCCGATCGCCGTCGCCTGCGCACGCGCCGCCACCGCGAGGAGATCCGCTACCTCGCCCCCGACACCGTCTGACCTTCCGCCGCCGCCGAGGACCGCCCCGACCGTCGCCGCCGCCACCGTCGGCTGCTCCGGTGAGCCCTCCGATCAACATCCAATGGTCATTGACTAGTCAGCCTAGGGCGCTGACTGGTCAGCGCCACGTCGGCGTGGTCAAACGGTCACGTTTGACTATTTAATTTAATTCGATTTTTTTGGCAGATTTTAGACGAAACTTGTAAAATTCATAAAAAATAATCTACTGGGCCAAAAATTGCAAATAAAATATGTATGGAATCAGTGTCTCACGTAGAATATTGCTGTATAGTTGTTTTATGCTTTTGCAGCAAGGTTTTGTCTTGGTTAATTAAATGAGTTAATGTTCTTTTTAGAGTATTAAATCCATAGAAAAAGTTCTACAACTCCAAAAATTGCAAATAAGATGTCCCTGGATTCAGTGAAATAAGAGGAATCTTACAGTGAATTAAAAGGGTAGACTCCGGCCACCGCCTCCACCGCTGATTCCGGCCACCCCGAACCCCGAACTTATTATTTATAAGTCAGAAAAATATGTATAATATACCAAAATGTTCAGAAAAATGAAACCTACCTATTTAATATATAATCATGCATTATTAAGCAACTTAAATAATATACCAAGTTTGATTAGAAGAACATAGTAACCCCTCACAGGTGATTCCGGAGTTTCCCCGAGTTAGGGTTTGCGCCCCTCGGAACCCCGTTTAATTTGTCGAGCGTGCTTTGGGGTTACTTTTCAATACAATTTAACTTGTCATATCATCATACTTGCTTGATCATTGCATCGATGCTTTAGGGTTTCCCTTTATTTTCGGTGTTTGGATTATTAGGTTTATTATTAGTTAGGTATTATTAGGTTTATTAATTAGTTTGGTATTATTAGTCTTTGGCCCTATCTTAAAAACCCTATCTTATATAAGGAATCATTAATACCCCTTAGGTGCATGTGGGTTCGACGATGTGCCTTCGCCAGGGCATTCCGAACCCTCTTAAATCGATTCCAATATGGTATTTTGTTAGTATCTAGTGTTACCTATCTGCTGGATAGTTTCCCTTTTGTAGCCTTATACTCATGTTCCCCTCTCATATGCATCCGAGGTTTCCCGAACTAGGTTTTACACCCCTCGGAACTCCGGAATATTGATTTTAGTTGATTTTAGCTAGAGTGAGTGTTATTGTCTTGTATACACTTTCTATTTCGCTTACTCGATGTTAAGTATATAATTGATTAGTTATGCATTCGCAGCTTCCTCTATATTCTATTAATCATTCAACTTGACAAAGGGCGTGTACTAGTCATGGACTCGAAACATAAACCCCTTGAGACGTGGAAGGACATGCAGATGCTTCTCTAGCGGTAATTCTAATCATTACGACACTATATCGGCAACGTTCGTGAATTTTATGATATCAAGTAATTAATAACTTCTTTTATTCGTTTTCTTCGCCGGACAGCGCTTGGAAACGGTTCACCAACAAGGCTAGGTGTGTTTGGAAAGAGGAGCTTACATTTCAACCACTAAATGTAAGCACCACTAGCTATATCCGCGCATCTCTTTGATTATAGTTTTGATACAGTTATTATCATGCTTGATTATTATTTTGATTGAACTCTGTTCTCGTAAAATGCCTGACGCAGGGACCAGATAACAATCTATGTGGATACTATGTTTGCTATTTTATCCGGCAGACGTGCGATGAGAAGGGCAGAAATTTAAAGCAACTCCACGTACGTAAACAATTACTATAGTTTTTAATTACAATCAAATTGTGTTTAGTTTCATTCATATAGACTGACTTCTTTTTTAAATCAGATCGAACGTCTACGGGACGGTCTTCTGCCAAAGGATCGCGTACGAGCAATTAAGGAGAAATTGGCGGGATTCTTGGATGCAGAAGTCATAAACCCAAAAGGAGAATACTATTCGGCTGTCTATAGACAATAGGGATTGTAAAAATAGCAACTCTTGTATGTAGTGCATGAACTCGATCCGTGTATTGAATGTAATATTGTCATGATGATCTTGTGTAATATAAGGTTCCTTCATTGATAAGTGCAAAACACTAAATAAACAATAAAACAATCTAAATGAATTCTCTGCCGCGGCACAAAAAGTGGCAAAAATGCTGCCGCGGCAACAAAATCTGCCAAAATGAATTCTCTGCCGCGACAGAGAAATGGGCCAAATCTCTGCCGCGGCAGAAGGTTATTAGTCTTGGTTCGTGTTACGAACCGGGACTAATGCTCCATCCCCCCTCGCCTTCTGCCGCTGCCATGTGTGCACCCATTTGTCCCAGTTGGTGGGGCAACCGGGACCAAAGGTTAGGGCTTTAGTCCCGATTGCCCCGTCCCGGTTGGGCAACCGGGACTAAAGCCCCTTACCAACCGGGATCAGTAGGGATGTTTTCACCAGTGTCTATCTATCTATTATATACTAAAAGCAATATAAGAGTGTCTTTCGAGGCACCATGTTAATCCACATTATCGAAATTATTTTGATTGTTAGATCTAATACTTATGGCTAGGATTTATTAAAAAATTAATAGTTATGTAACTACGTAACTTTGGTTTGACACAACTGTAGTCCGTTTGACACGCCTGGTCGGTGTACGCGAGAAAGCTTCGCGAGTCCATGCATGGGCCATGAAACGAAGAACTAAGGCCCACCCATGCACATCGTTGAAGAGGCAAATTTCTGAATTAATCCTGCTCACAATTAACCAGGTACATACAACCTTAACTGTCTTCACGGCCACATCCTGTACGTGATTGTTACCAGCCCACTAGCCAGCAGTATTAGGCCCAGTTCTTTTTTGGTTTCTCCGAGAAGCCGTTCTCCCCTAGCTTCCTGGATAAGCCGGTCTAAAAAATCTGTAAGGCTTCCAAAATAGTTAAATCTAAACAAATTTGAAAGCCTCGCGATTTTTTTGAACCGGCTTTCCCAGAAGCCTCCAAAAGAACTGGGCCTTAAGCAACTCAATCTTCACAACCGGGGGAAAGGGAAAACTACTGTACGTATCAAGAGAATGCACATACATACACTGAAATCATGACAAGGCAAGGTCACGTACAACTAAAAACTACTTGATGTCCTACTTTTAGGTTCAAATAAATTATGAGATCCTATGAATGCATAATTACACATAAAATACTTAGACTTAGATCTCAACTCCGAAGTTGATCGATCCGGCTAGACAGAGTTTGTGTAAAATATGTATGGACAAGGAGATGAACTCTAAAGCTGCTCGATCCGACCAGTTGTTCAAGATCATATGAATGCTTAATGCGTATGAAATACTTACGGACTTGGATCTCAACTCCGAAGTTGATCGATCTGGCCAGAGAGAGTTCATGTAAAATACGTATGGACAAAGAGATCAAATCTCAAGCTGATTGATCCGACCAATTGTTCAACTTGGATGGACATGCATGCATCGTTTTCAAGTGAACTAATTACGTGAATAAGAAAATTAAGCAGATCTAGAAAATTAATTGTTTTATAGACACATGCATGAGTTCACAAGAAGTAATAATCTGAAGATAAAAATTTTGCAAGAAAAAAAAGATAACTATGTTGTAATTTAGAATACAATTCTATATAGCAAAAATCTTCTGAAAATTAATTTGCAAACACATTTTGACATTTTGGTGCTACGATAATCCAATTTGACTGATTAAAAAATCATGTACAATCGACCGACTACCCACAAGATATTGATAACATTTATGGCCACACAATTCATCCATGTGTGGGTCTTCTATCTAGAACTAAAAGAGTAAAAACCTCACACTAGCTTGTATTGCGTTGGTTGAGCATGTGGTCCATACGGTAGCATGCCTTTCACATTGATTATTTATAGATAAAATATCTAGCAAATATCACATTAATCGGCTATTATCTAGAAAATATTGCATGTACTTTTTATGCTCTAAGCATAGTATGGTCGAAAGGAAAAATAACATGTGTATGTGCATCAATGTACTTTGTGTTTTCCGAAACAAATATGAATTATCTCTCAAGAAAAGGATAATATCTATTTCCTGATATAATAAGCCATATTTTTGTTAGTGGATCATAACACCTAAATCTTTAAAATTCTACCAAACATATCCCAACCAGGACGATGCATGGCATAATTTAAATAAACCATATAGTAGACCCTAGACTATTTTAGAGAACATTATGTTCAAGAAGAGTGATATGGTTGAAGTTTTAACTTAAAAAATGAATATGTAAATGTCAATGTAGTAAACCCTCTTTTTATTACTACACAAGATTAAAAAATAAATCATCATATAGCTATACGTATAGAAATCACAATAATATATCTTCATAAATATACGTAAACATATCACATCAAATAAACTAAATAAGTGAAGCTAAAATACATGTGATCAAAAGGATAGATTAATTGGATCAAAGGTTGGCGACACTGTGAATCTAAAAGAAAGGAAGTAGGAAATACAAAGGATTCAGCTTCATTGGTTCAGTGAAATTGCCAAAGATTTTTAGTTGATTTGGATTAGATATTTATTCTATGTAAGTCGTTTTGATTCACATGTTTAGAATCCATTAAAAATCTGTGATCATTCTTTTAGACTCTATTTTGGACAAAAAATAGAAGTAAAGAACATTTTCTACAATTCCATTTGTTCTCCGATGATATATGTTTTTATTCTCATTTCTAAAGTTTTTGAATATGTATGGTTCAAGGTACATGCCACACCTAATCCTATGATTTTCCAATTCCCGCACTTTAAGCCTTAGGAAAAATACTACAATAAAATCTTATGAAAATTTAACTCTATAATAGAAGGCCTCTGGATCCATTTATTTTCAATATCGTAACGATGACTATGCATAAAAAATAGTTAATGACTTATTTTAAGTAAATTAAAAAATTCCCTCGCATTTGTGAGGGCCACCATGCTAGTTAACTAGTAATAATTGGATAGATTTGTTTGGAAGATCACTTCCACATGTGTATATTTGGTTAAGTCTATACGACTGACCAACAAGACCTTCCTCGAAAAACTGTTGAAACTAAAGATCCCGCTAAGATTAAGACTTTTGTGGTTTGTTAATGCAGATGTGTTACTTACAAGGATCCGTTTAAACATCTATTTTATTATTGTCCTTAAGATTAATTTTATGTGGTTTCTCAATATAAATGTGTTACTGACATAGATTTATATATGGTTTCTTAATATATAGTCTTGCTAAACTAGTTTTTGTGATTAAGAGAAACATACCTATTTTATTCTTGCATGGCATATCTGATCCTAGAAGACCTTGTGTGACCGCCTAGGGCCCACAACTGGAAGGGGCCCAACCTCTAGAAAATTTTAACTTAGGCCTGGACATATGAGTCAGGAAATAGGAAAAACAAAAAATTCTTAGATCAATAACAAACACTCGGAAATCTTCGACGCTAGGTCGACCCACACAGTAGCAGCACCTAATAAGGAATCCAGTCAGCTAAACTTCGTCTTGATTAGATCACTATACGACTATGTTGGTTGTCTGATCTTCCAGAGACTCTCTGCCAATAAATAGGGTTGACACACATCTCCAGATTTTCCAGCCATATAGAGAAAGCAACATGACGGCAGCATACAAGGGTGCCGATTCATATCGATGGAAGCCAAATTAAGAACTTGAAACAATGATCATGCCCATGTGCCTATAAATGTATCATGTATGCATGAAAAGGCCCCTATACATATGCAAATAGTACTGATAAAATATAGCACAGGACTATCTTCCATGAAATATCCTTTTTGATAAGTTATTTGGATGTACATTTATGTATGGCTATCCGAATAATGATCCTCACGCAAACTCAACCAACTTAGACAATTACATCGACATGCAAATAATCTCTAGCCATTTAAAATGTTTTCTAATCCAGATTTCTAATCTATAGCTAGGATTTTACAATAACCTTGTGGTTCCGGTTCACTATATTATCTTTGGGGACGAAATCAATGTTGAATACATACATAGGTGCGTGGAGCTGACTCCAAGCTGATATGTGAGAACAAACACTCCAAAGTTTTTGTGTCTTCTTATAGCTAAATTATGTGGACATTGAGTCCTACTACCCTAGGGCATGGTGGTACATATATCTAAAAAGGGACGTGGTGGCAATAAATATACACACAAAGATCTAAAATTGAATTAATTCATATGAAAATACGAGTCCGTATGAGTGTGAACAAATATATAAATGTTATAAAAAAGGTAACACGGAGAAGGTGAATTAACCTCTAAAATTCTAAAAAATAATATGATAAGTTGTATTCGAGCGAGCATGCTAGTTTGCCTAAATTTTTTTCAACAAATAAAGGCGATTAAACATGTTTTCTACTTAGGAATATTTTTTGGCGGGAATTGTGGCTAATGTAAATAATAAATGAATTAATAAATATATTCTTGTTTTATCTCAACACAATAAATAAAATTGTCATCTCTCTAAGACAATTAAAGATGATGCCCTCGCATTTACAAGGGAGATGTTACCCAGCAAACTAGAGTGACAATGTCTATTGAAAAAGGCTCTCTCACAGCTATCTCATAGCTTTTTTAATCAGACGGCTATACATAAGAACGAAGGGAACATATGCTAGGTGATATCTTGTTTGGATATTCGAGCTTGCGCCATGTCCATGCCTTCACTTTTCCTGACTCCTGATACCTCTCATGCCAAAGAAAGATCAGCGCACTGAACTCGGCACATAAACAAAATCTCACTTATCATGGCCCAAGCCTCACGGGCCTCGCTCCACTCGTCATAAGTTGGCCTATACTTTGTAGAATTTGGATCAACATATAACAAACTCCACCTTGAGACAAATTCCTCCTTGTAGCATCAACAACAACCATCTCCCTGAACAAACAAAGCAAATACTTTCGGCGCCAATAGCCACTTGGGCTAATCAGTTAAACTAACTAAGTTCGAGGAAAGCTCAAACTTAGCAACAGGAACAGGTTTAGTCATCATATCAGCAGGATTATCATGAGTGCTGATCTTGCATACCTTTAATTTACCTTGAGCAACAATGTCTCTAACAAAATGGTACTTGACATCAATGTGCTTAGTTCTCTCATGGAACATCTGATATTTTGTAAGGTATATGGCACTTTGATTGTCACAAAACAAAGTAATGCAAGAATCATCTCCACAAAGCTCAGCAAACAAACCTTTCAACCAAACAGATTCTTTGCAAGCTTCAGCAATAGCCATGTATTCAGCTTCAGTAGTAGATTGTGCAACAACAGCCTGCAATGTAGCCTTCCAGCTAACAACACAACCACCAACATTAAACACATAACCTGTGAGGGATCTTCTCTTATCCAAATCGGCAGCAAAATCTGAATCCACATAGCCAACGAGTCTCTCACCGGTCCTGCCAAACTTCAAACAAGCATTGAAAGTGCCAAGAAGGTACCTGAAAACCCACTGAATAGCCTTCCAATGTTCTTTACCAGGATTAGCCATGTATCTACTTATCAAACTCATAGCATATGATAAATCAGGACGAGAACAAACCATGGCATACATCAAAGAACCAACAGCACTAGAATATGGCACCTTTGACATGTACTCAAACTCTTCATCAGTTGTAGGATATTGAGAACCTGACAACTTAAAATGAGGAGCAATAGGAGTACTAACTGAGTTGGCACCATCCATATTAAAACGATGAAAAACTTTCTTAATGTAACTTTGCTGACTAAGAAATAACAAACCAGATTTTCTATCTCGGGTAATCTCCATACCTAAGATCTTCTTAGCAGCACCAAGATCCTTCATCTCAAACTCACTACTTAGGTGTGCCTTCAAAGTAGTGATTTCTTTCATGCCCTTGGCAGCAATTAACATATCATCAACATATAGCAGCAAGTATATAGGTGACCCATCAACAAACTTGATATAAACACAACTATCATATTTAGACCTCTCAAAACCATGTGAGATCATAAATGAATCAAACCTTTTATACCACTGTCTTGGAGATTGCTTTAAGCCATAAAGAGACTTCTTTAATTTGCACACAAAATCCTCTTTACTAGGCACTATGAACCCTTCTGGTTGGTCCATGTATATTTCCTCATCAAGCTCTTCATGCAGAAAAGCAGTCTTGACATCTAACTGCTCAAGCTCAAGATCACGCATAGCCACAATACTAAAGAAAGTACGAATGGAACTATGCTTCACAACTGGAGAGAACATATCATTGTAATCAATACCTGGAATCTGGCTGAACCCTTTTGCTACTAACCTTGCCTTGTACCTTGAAGGCTCTTTGGGAGACAGACCTTCCTTTTTCTTGAAGATCCACTTGCAGCGGACCGCTTTCTTTTGTTTAGGCAACCGCACAACATCCCATGTGCCATTTTTCTCAAGCGATTGCATATCTTCTTGCATAGCAGAAACCCACTTCTTGCGGTCAACGGATGCAATGGCTTCATTACATGTAGCAGGTTCAAAATCGTTCTCCACCTGTTCAGCACAACTCAAAGCATAATGTACAAAATTACACTCTTCAATTAAACGAGGACGAGGACCACAGTTACGCCTCGATCTATCAGCAGCAATGGACTCATGTGGCTGCTGCAAAAAAGTAGGTGAGTGCTGAACAACAATATCATCAATGTTTTCCTCATGTGTATCTTCGACGATAGCATCATTATCAACAGTTTTCTGCAGGTTCTCCACCTGCACACTAATTCCCTCCTCTCCAACAGCAACAGGAGAGGTATCTGATGGCAAGCTATCATGATACATAACGGACTCATTGAAAACAACATTTCTACTTCGCAAAATCTTTTTAGTTTCAGGATTCCATAGTTTATATGCTTTAACTCCTGAACCATAACCAAGGAATATGCACTTAACAGCCCTAGGCTCTAACTTTCCATTATCAACATGAGCATATGCAGTGCAGCCAAAAACTCTCAACTGTGAATAATCAGCAGGCGAACCTGACCATCCCTCAATGGGAGTTTTCTTCTCAAGTGGAATAGAAGGTGGCCTGTTGATGAGGTAACACGCTGTGTTGGCTGCTTTAGCCCAGAAACACCTATGCATACCTGCATTAAACAACATACAACGAGCCCTCGAGATGATGATTCTGTTCATGCACTCAGCCACGCCATTCTGCTGAGGAGTATATGGGATGGTGTGATGCCTGATCATACCATCGTTACTGCAAAACTCCTCAAACTCATTAGAACAGAATTCCATACCATTATCAGTACGTAGTACCTTTACCTTCTTCTCAGTTTGCTTTTCAACCATAACTTTCCACTTCTTAAAAGCATCAAAAACATCAGATTTATGCTTCAGAAAATAAGGCCACGCTTTTCTTGAGTAATCATCAATAATAGTAAGCATGTAATTAGCACCATCAATAGAAGTCTTACGGGACGTACCCCATACATCAGCATGCACATAATCTAATATGCCTTTGGTGGTGTGAACGGAAGCATTGAATTTAACTCTTTTATGCTTACCAAAGATGCAGTACTCACAGAACTCAAACTTACTCATGTTGCAACCATCAATCAGCTCTCTCTTAACCAACTCTGCCATGCCTTGTTCGCTCATATGCCCAAGACGCATATGCCACATATGTGTTTTACCACAATCATCAGAATCATTAGAAGTAACAGTAGCAATACCAGACAAAGTGCTACCTCTAAGAACATATAATTTAGCAGAATTCATATCACCTATCATGTGAATAAGAGAACCTTTTGATACCTTCAGAACTCGATGACCACCGACATACTTGTATCCATCAACGTCCATGGTACTCAGGGAGATCAAATTTTTGGCCATGCTTGGTATGTGCTTCACCTCACTCAACGTGCGTGTCACGCCATCATGTGTCCTGATCTTAACAGATCCAACACCAACAATATGGCATGGGTTGTCATTCCCCACACGCACAAAATCTCCAGTCTGCACAGACTCATATGAACTGAACCAATCTTTGTTACAGCAAATATGAAACGAACATGCAGTATCAAGTATCCATTTATCATCACGAGAAGCACAAGCAGCAAAAACAGCTAAGCATTCACCATCAGAACTATCTGAAACAACAGTAGCCTTACCAGTACCTTCAGCCCTATCTTTCGGTTGGTAAGTTCCGTTTCTTTTCTCCTTATTCTGCAACTTCCAACAATCATCAATAACATGATTAGATTTCTTACAATACCTGCATAATTTATCCTTTCCCTTGGACTTTGAACGACTTCTACCGTCCTTGCTCTTATCTCTGTTATCATAGTTGTTGTATCTCTGCTCGGTCCTGCCACGAACCTGCAGAGCCTCAGCCTTGGATGACGTACCATCTGACCCTACCATAGTTTTCATTTTTTCCCTATGTTTGAGGGCATCATGTACTTCGGCAAGGGTTAGTTCATCACGGCTCAACAATATTGTATCACGAAAATGTGTATAGGAACTAGGCAACGAGCATAAGAGTAAAAGAGCTAAATCCTCATCATCATATTTTACCTCCATAGACTGCAAGTCTGAAACAATCTCTTTAAAAACAGATATGTGATTCATTACCGATCCACCTTCTTGCAGCCTGTGCGAGAACAACTTCATCTTCGCGTTCATCTTACTAGTTAGATCCTTTGACACACAGATCGTTTCCAGTTTTTCCCATAGGACAGCAGCAGATTTCATCTCCAGTACTTCCTGCAAAATATTATTAAACAGATGAAGTTGAATCAAAGACAAAGCCTTACGGTCCTTCCGCTTCTCTTTAGCGGACCAGGTCTTAGCATCCTTTTCACCAAATCCATCCGGCGCTTCATCCAGATCAGAAGTTTGGGCGAGAATCGCCCGCATCTTCACCTGCCACAAGGAGAATCTTGTGGTGTAGTCTAGCTGTGGTAGATCGAACTTCAATGACGACATGTCGCAAACCCTAGATTAGAACCTGGGGCTCTGATACCACTTGTTACAATTGCGACAAGAAGATAACGAAGAATGAAAACGAAAAACACAGCAAGGGGACACAGATTTAACGTGGAAAAACCTCTCCAACAAAGAGAGGAAAAAACCACGGGCGCCAGCCAGCGAAACTTCACTATATCGAGGAGTGTTTACAAATGCCGGGGATTTCACAGATGCAACTCATCCCAACCGGCGGCTTACAAGGGGTTTATATATCGGTGGAAACCTAGGTCTTCGACGATCCGTACCGTACCGCGGGGTTTACACTCGACCCAAGCCTCCGGCGACGGGTCTCGCGCCACTCGTGAGAAGTTGGCCTATACTTTGTAGAATTTGGATCAACATATAACATCAACTTCTAATTACACAAGGTTTGGTTTATCGGTAAACAAACTTCTGAAAAACAATGAGTAGACAGCAGAATAGTCTCACCTTGCTGCCTTAAATCGAGTTCTACCGATTTATATACCGGACGGATTGATAGGAATCAGCTGCCTATATAACAAACAAGCATCGCAAATTGATAGGAATCAGCCAGGAAGCACCACCACGATTTGAATCAGATCCTCTTGAAGGTAGATGAAGAGGAGAGCTTAGAGAGAGCGGGCGGTGGATGCAAGGATGATCAATATCTAGGTTTGAGCAGAGAGGGCCGGGCAGACCGGACTAGGCCCTATCGAGAGGGATTTGTTTTCCAGTTGGGAACGGGCATCGGGCCGGCCACACCGGATTAGACTCTTCTTGCCAGCGGGGGGAAGCTAGCGGTGGAGCAGAGAGGGATGGAGGGGGCGGACTAGGCTTGGTCCGAACGAGGGCTGGAGGGGCGGTAAATAAGAGCGGGTTGTGAGGAAGATGAAGTGGAGAAAACGGGGGCGACTGCGTAGGGATATCGATGGGAAAACGCGGTCTCACGTGGCTAGCGGCTTCTCGCGCGCGTGTGTGGTCTAGGTAGATTGGCTCCTTTTTTTCCATTCAACCTTTTTATTTTCTTTTTTTCTTGTTTGAAAATAGACTAAGGTTTTAATGTTTTAGGGGTTCAAATAGCATTAAAAAATTAGTAGAAAATTTGAACAACATCTGTAGTTACTTGTTTTCTATTTTACAACTTGCAATCCAAACAAGAACAATTTATCAACATTTGAAAATTTATCGTTTACTATTCCGTCGCACCACATGCACCAAATTTTTGCTGATTTTTTTATTCATAACTGGTTTAATATTCTATTGCAAACGCATGGACGTGTTTCCTAGTTAATAAAAAAAGACTAGATTGTCTTTTAATTTTATAGGGAAGGAGGAGCACCGAAACATGCCTCAAAATAGGAAAGGATACCGTCTCTATATCACGTGGAAGCTAGAATCGACATTTAATTAATGATCATACGCGCATGACAAAGACGTGTCACATACACACAAGCTGCGGTGTTCGCTGCTAGCCTGGTAATCGCCGACTTGGCTATACAGAAGGAAGCCGATCATCGATCAGCTGATTCTAGTTGGCGACGCATACGAGGAGGAATAAGGCGTGCGCCACTAGTCGGTGTACATAGAGATAGCGGATTGTTACACTAATCCAGCATGATTACGTACCTGTGAAAGTAAATTTCCAAACTAGACATGACAAGGAAAAAAGTACGAGTAGAACCCGGGATCCCTCATGTGACGGATCTTGGATCACCCCATGACCAGCAAGTACTCCGTCCCTTGACAATTATTAATTTGCATTCTAGCTAGGTTTAATCAAAGTAAAACTTTCTGAAGTTTGAGCAAGTAATTAAAGATAAAATATCAACACCTATAATGTGATACTTGTAGGTAGTATTGGAATCGTCATAAAATATATTTTATATTATATGCATATGATATTATGAGAGGACTTTTACGGTACACTCAAATCATTTTGGTCCATTGATTTTTCGAATCCTAAGGTTTAGATTAGTTTGTAATTGTAGTTAAAATAAAATGCCGGTAGTATTAGTTGCTCAAGGGCAAAATTGGCAATGTTCGACATAATTAGCGGTCATTCCGTTGTGACTAATCCGTAACTCTCGTGACTGCCTTCTTCCCGATGAAGCATCAACATCCGAGGGATTTCAAGGTCGTGGGAAAATCTTGCCATGAGATCGTTCACGAAGCCCAGGCATACTAATTTACATCGACGTGGTTCTGTGGATTAATCTATCGAGGGGTGTGCAAATGAGACCGTTCACGAAATGGTAACCCTAACAGAGAGGGTATGTTCTGCATACTAGTCACCTCTAACTAGTAGTAAAAGGTACTTTAATAACTACCTATTATGAATGTTGATATGTTTTCCTATATTACTCAGTACTAGTCATCTAGAATCCCGAATCGGAATCGAGTGATGGATAAATGTAATTCTGCATGGTGCATCCAAGTCATAGACGAAGGCACATGTGTTAATGTATCCAAGTCTCTCGACACACATCTCGACACGCTGATCCGTACCGGCTGTTTCCCTGTGATGCCACTCTTGCGCCCACCGTTACATGAAAGCTTGTTTTGAAACTTGTGTTCTTCAGAAATTGGTTGTAGGGTTGACAAATATGTAGGTTTTGGGTATTTTATCAAGAGCTGAGTAGGTTGTAGGCCAACAAATGGTGGTGAGCGACGTTTTCCGCTCCTCTAAACATGTCATGTGTGTGGCGAGACAGCATATGTTCGGTCAGTGCCTCAAGAGCAAGGACGAAGGGAAGGAAAAGACTATGGTAGCTAACTTGGTGCCCACATCTTCTTCTTTCGTAATTGATCTCGCATGAAACAATACGCATGCTGCAATCATGCAGTTTTTTGTAATTTGCAAAACTAAAATCATGTTTTATGAAATTTTTGAATAAGACGAGTTCATGTATACTAGTATTATCATTTGTATCTTGTTAAATACTCATGTTTTATGAAAATTTTGAATAAGACGAGTTCATGTATACTAGTATTATCATTTGTATCTTGTTAAATACTCATGTTCTCGTTCAAAGTTATAGTAACACGCCTCTATAAAACTTTATATAGCAATTTTAACGCAACACTTAATACTTCCATGTCAGCGAGACACTTTATAGTATAAGAAAGCTCTCTCATTTTTTATGGAATGAAACCATATTGATCTGGTTATGTGTTAGACTTTACATAAGTAGATCGTCCATTTTTTTGCACCTTTATTAATGTGTATTCCAACTACTGTCCTTATTTCTCTACACATACAATTTGGGTCTCATGCTTGAGGTAAGAATTAAATACCCTATTTATGTGCCTACCCACTAATTTCCCTTCTTATTTATGCAAGTCATATTTCCTCCCGGTCCATATAATTTCCCGCCACAAGGTACTTCAGTTGCTGAGCACCTATACTTCAGTCATAATTTCCTCCCGGTCCTTATACATATACTTCTTATTTATGTGCCTACACCTATACTTCAGCTCAATTAAATACTTCAGTCATAATTTCCTCCCGGTCCTTATACCTATACTTCTTATTTATGTGCCTACACCTATACTTCAGTTGCTCAGCTCGATTAAGAAACAAGAAGATGATGCTGTTGTAGTTGTTTCTAATGTTTCGTTCATAATTCGGCTTGGAAGGCATCAGGACAAGCAGATATAGGGAAGAACTAACGTAGTCTTAGCTTCGAAAAGAAAAGGCTACCAGGTTTCTTGTTTTCATAGGTTGGGAATACCTTAATTGCACGTGCCTTCAACCTCTTACGATCTCAACTTACCACTTTAGATTTCTCTCTACTAAATATCCCCACGTCCAACTATATAAATCTTTGTAATTATGGACACATGTACCTTCATCCCACGTTTGTCCAATAACTAAAACAGATAAAACGAGATATATAAGAACTTATCGAGTTCATCTAGGAGTTAACAAACAGGACAATGGAAATCTTGATTTACTTTGGATTGTATACATAGTTGGATGACTTGAAGAAGTCGTGCATGGGATTGACTGACAATGCGTCTGACTTAACTTCAAAACTTATAAAACAATAGATTTAGATCATGTACACACATCAAAGATGCAACAAGGAAATAAAATATCTCAACATAATTCCAGTGCACCGGCAATGCGCATCCACTACATGCCCGATCCCAATTAGTGCCAATGTGAGAGCTATCAAGAGTTTCTAGTCAACTCAGTCAACTAAATTGATCACAAAGACCCATGTTACATTCTGACATAGAAGTACATATATGCTAATAACATTTTTTGTACTTTGAAAGATAAAATATATGGTTTGTGAAGCGTAATAAGATGAAATCGTTTCTAGTTTTCTACCACCATTATTATTTAACTGTCCTTAATAGTTTTGAGTTACTGATGTTATCTTTTTGAAGTCCTAGTAACACACTGCTAGTTAATTTTAACCTAGCATTCTTGATGCACACTTAATTAATGTAGTCATATGTCATCCATGTGCTTTATGGCATAATATTTTATACCAACTAAAGCACATCGATCTAATTATTGGTTGTTACAGTTTGTTTCAGCTTATTGTTTGTTCATGTATCTTCCTCCATATTGATGTTATTTTTGTCTGCACTCCCTATCAGTTCAGTACAAATACATTTTATCTCAAAAAGTTATAATCAGGACCGCATGCTTGAGCTATGAATTAACTACGACTCTTCATTTGCCTACCCTCGGCTCACCCTTCTTATTTGTGCTTGTCATCCTTCCCTCCTAATATCAAACCACAGGGTAGTGACACAATAGATACTTCAATTGCGCAGCCCATCGAGCCTCTTAGTTGGCAAACCAAGATGAGGTGACTAGTTTACTCATTTCCTAGCTTGTTAAGTTGTCTATTAGTTTGTCTTGGGAGGCGTCTAGACAAGAAGTTGCACAAAAAGTGAAAGTGTGACTTTAAGTTCGAGAACACAAGGGTATATGGACAACAATGTTCACCGGTAAGGCACCAAAATTGCACATTTCAGCATCCTTTGTCTTGTCCCTGGTCGATAAAAAACTATGCACGAGATCCATTTATGACTCTCTGCATAATGTCATAATCAGTGGGGTCTCACATGTCATCTTTTCTTCCTGTCTATGTTTTGGATATGTGGATGACAAAGACGTCTTGGGTAAATGATCGAGCACGTGGCATATGAGTTCTCGTGCAAATCGTTAACTGCTCATTGGGTGGCGAATAATTCATATCTACAAAACCATAAACCAGAATTTGACAAATAATATATTTAAATTGATAAAAAATGAGAAGGAGTCTAAATATAACATCATATCATCTTTTTAATCATGCATCATGTCCTTAACACTTCACCAGTAGAATCTATGCCATGATTCTAGCCATGACATTAGTTGTTTGGCATGAAAGCCATGAAACATCAAACATGATAGCCTACTTCTGAGAAGGTTTTTTTAAGGTATTTGCAATACTCTAAGTTTGATATTTTTTCTTGCAACTATGTTACATAATATGAGTCCACGCGAAGGTTTTACATTGTTTCAATCTTTTGAATTTCTTATGCCCGTTTCAAATTATGGTCAAAACAGCAGGCACGATATTCTTAGCTCGGGGCTATGCCTCGCTAAACTTGCAATGGATCACTGATGAAATAGCATATTTTGAACCTAAAAATGTTTTTTCATAAAAAATGATGAGAATTAGATCATGTATATGTAGTTCAAATCTAACCCACTTCTTTCCGATTTGACAGGAATTTGTCTGTTTCACGAGTGGTGGAAGGAAAATTTTAAGATATCCCGGTTGTGCCATTGTGTGTGGAAGGTGGTCTAGTATTTTCAAAAAAATAAGGTGATACCATTCTGAAACTTTCATTTGGTGGTTTCTTCACAAAACACTCCATTTATGGCACTTGGAAAATAAAAATGGCTTTTTGTGTGACAAAAAGGAAAACTTTCTCCTGCAACATTGTTCACCGTCCCAAGATGCACATGTGTGCACAATATGGGTATATTATCACAAATTATGCCGCGATTCTAGCCATAACATTGGTCGTTTGGCCTGAAAGACATGAAACTTCAAACATGATAGCTTATTTGTGAGAAGCCATGGGAAAAGAGCTACGCTGATGGCTAAGCCGTCGGTGTATGTCTTATGCCTAGGCTGATGGCTAAGCCTTCAGTGTAGGTCTAACGGCGTCGCACCGCCATCATGGAATAGACTTCCGGGGCCACGGGTCATGTTGTACACCGATGACATTTGTACGCCAACAACCCTGCCTAGTCTATGCTGATGGCCATGTGTGCGCTGACGGTTGCCATCGACCCAGTAGGCCCTACGCCGACGACTTATCTGGCAGACGGCCAGGTTCATGGTCTGCCAGGGTCGTGGCCTAGGGCGACGGCCCCGACTAAGTGTCGTCGTCCCAGTGACCTGTTGCTGTAGTGCAACAACGAATACTTGTATTAATAAAAGTGTACTAATAAAAAGCTGATAAAAAATACTACAAATACATCAGGAAATCATATATCCAATATATGTCCCTATTTTTTCTAGGTTAATTCCATCCATAGCTTTGGTGAGGCAAAACCTATTGCTTTATGCCCTCCATCTTCATTCACTTCATTCTCATTTATCCCTCAATTAAGTGCAAAGTCAGGTCAAATGTCATAAGCTTGCAATATGGCAAGTTCATTTGATAATATCAAAAAACGAATTTGGACTATTCTTGCGTAACAGAACACAAATTGTTTTGGTCCCTAGTACAAGACCGACTCTAGAGAAGAAACTCCTACTGAGGAAAAATTTCATTTTGATGCCTTATCATGTGCCACTGACATGTGCCAAGGTGAACCGGAAAAGCACCTAGTCTGGTTCTTTGAATGTAACACATATACTTGATATTTATCCAGAAACCTCAAGCAATACGACATAAAAAATTATGAACCTAGAAGAAATATATCACAAAAACTATGAACATCATCAGAATAGGATCAACTATGTTCATGTAGATCTCAAATAAAAAATATGTTCATGTGACAGACATAACTTTAATGAAAGGCACATGTGAGCATACAGCAAAAAGGTACTATATTGCTTGTATGAAACAGAAAAACCATATTCTCTTACATACTGTTTGTGTGTCCCTTGTTAGTATGTTGCTTATTTAGTAAAGATCGATGATCCAACACAACCCTGAATGGCTTTGGTGAAGTATTCAGTATCCCTGCAACACAAGATCAGTTGAGCTATAGATAGAGAGAGAGAAATTCTGTAAAAGGGATTCCAAAGTGTACTCGCCTGACAAACTCTCGGCTCTGAAATTTGGAGAGGCTCTCTAGTCCAATTCTGCATGAACCAGGACAAGCAGAAAATATGGTTTCAGACATTGGTAAATCGTATCAGTGCATCACAGTTCACAGATGGACTACAAGTAGAACTAGCTGGTCCATGGAATCAGTAGATTGAAACACTATATATTGCTGAGGTCTGGTCCCCCATCTACAGTAATTTGTTGCAGAAAGTGAACAGGTAATTTTCACGTATATCAATTGCGAGACAAACGCAAAAAATTGGACGCGGGGGTGAAGACAATCAACATTGCAAGGCAAACCACAACCTACCGTAAGGAAAATTAGATGGCCATTGCATGCAACGCGGCATTAAAAACTTCCCCAAACTGTGATCTACCGAGAAGACAAGGATGATCCATCAGAGCCATCTGGCGGTCCACGGGACAGACCATGGAGGATCGAGTGGGGGAAAAGAGCAGAGGTTCAGTCGAGGCTGGTCCTAGTGGCAGTATCCTACTACTAGTATCATGCATATGGTAGTAGTATATGATACTATCTCCATAGTGCATGGTATCATATGATAGTATCATACTAGTACTATATTTAATAATTTGTAGAATCTTAATACAAAATTATGTACAAGATTTATTTGTATGAGGATTTTCTAGTTTAGAGTGCTATGATACGGTATCTACCTATGATACTCTAACCATCTCTTTCTTCATTAATTGTTGTGACACATCAGATTTTTGCCAACATGGCATGCATGATACTAGCTATGATACTCACTAGGACCAGCCTGAGACCTACTGGTTTTGACAATTGCGATGGGGCATATTTTCTTGCACTCTCTCGTCTTATGGTGGTGCCAACTGGCTTTCGTATGGCAGCAGGGAAGGTGAAATCTTGATGAACCCAGAATCAGAAACAAACGAGGAGATCAATAATGATTGTGCTAATAAATCCTTAACCCTAAACCCAGATCTGGACATCTGGTACTCATGTACATGAAGTAGTATTGAGAAATGCAAGCCCAGTAATGACCAACGAAAAAAATAGCGCGGGCTTAAAAAATGCTATGAACGTCATAGCATGCTAATAGCGCGCTATTTTTCAAAATAGCGTTTCACAAAAGAGTATGAAAAATCAGCATTTCAGCAGCTATAAAATCAAAGATATAGCATTCTGCACCTATAAAGCCACGGATATAGTATTCTACAGCTAAACATCAACTAGAGATAGTTCTCATAGTCCATAACTCCATATCACATAGCCGAAATCACAACAATAGTTCAAAATTCACACAAACTAACATAGAGTCATAGACACATAGTTCACACAGTCCAAAAAACAACCACAAGTTCAACAAGGATCAAATAAACATCATAAAATGGCAGCATAAAGTTACTTAATCAGATGAACAAGATGAGTTGGCATCATCGTCTGAATCTGAAGAAGAACCTGCAGATTGGACGAGGGGAACAATGGCAGGGTGAAGGCGTGAAGCGCTGAAGCTAGGCATGAAGGCGTCCCAGGCGGAGGCAATTCCAGGCGACGTCGTCCTAGGCGGAGGCGATTCCAGGTATAGGCACGTTGATGGGTGTTAGCATGTTGCCCTCTTAGGGTTAGTTGGATTAGGGTAGGCCACTGAGCCAAAATGGGCCAGAACGGGGAGATGGGCTACTAAAAATTAAAATCAACGAAAAAATAGCGCCTATACGACATAACATCAAATAGCACAAATAGCGCCGTATCGCTCCTGAAATGCATAGCATAGCGTCCAGCTCCTGAAAACGCTATAGTGACGCTAATAGCGTTAAATAGCGCGCTATTTTTTCATTGGTAATGACGCAGAGTGGAAAAGGAAACAAGTCCTTTCTATCCAACATGCATGCAGATGAAAAAAAACATAGCCTTCTTGAGATGGAATCATGCATGGAGGCAAGAGCGACCGCTACTATGGCCCCCTAGGGTAAGTAATAGGAGATAAACATTTATATTAGGGACAGTTTTAGGGCGTCCCTCGGGGGATTTGTGTTTTTTATCCCCCTAGACCCCAGCCAACCACGTGTTCTCTTTTTGGAGTCAAAATTCCGCTTTTGCTACAAAAAGTTCCGTTTTTGCTACAACTAGTCCCGCTTTTGCTACATGTAGCAGAAAACTGTCCGGTCTAAAAAAATAGAAAATTAGACTAGACCTCGCCGGCGATTTCGTCAGAGATCTCGCTGGCGACCGTGTAGCAAAAAAGTTGTGTTAATGTAGCAAACCCGACCTCACCGGAGACTCGCCGGAGACCTCATCGGAGAATTTCGCCGGAGATCTCGCTGGAGACCTTGTAGCAAAAACTTTACGCTATTGTAGCAAAACCACAAAACGGTTGTAGCAAAATGTTTTTTTAATGTAGCAAAAGGGACATCGTCGGATATTCCTCACCGGAGATCTCATAGCAAAACCATAGAGATTTGTTGTAGCATTTGGATATTCCTCGCCGGAGATCTCATAGCATTCGGAATTTATAGCCAATTTTTTTTAAAAAATGATTGTAGAATTTGGAGAATATAAATGTAGAAAAAACAAAACAGATACATGGCAAATCATAAACGAATATGTAGCAAAATTAGCTATCCGTCGTCTAAGATAGCAAAAGCCACTGCCGTCAGTAGCAACTTGTACACCCATGGTAGCAAAAGACACCCACCGTCGGTAGCAACACCGTACCCCATGATAGCAACGCCGTCCACCGTTGGTAGCATCTTCGGTATCCTCTTGCGGTAGCACCTTAGGCTGTCGTCAGGCTTCGCCAGGGATTTCGCAGAGACACTGCTCTATAGCGCCGGGAACCGTCTGCTGCGCTTGACCATGAAGTGACGGGGCAGTGACAGTGTGCAACGTTCGAGCGACAGTGTGCCCGATAACGACGGCGACTAGGCTGACGGTCTGGACCACGGCGGGGGTGGGGGTCGCGCTAGCCGGCACCCGGCAGGGGGGGAGATGCACTTGCCAGCGGAGGGGAGACTCGCTGGCCGCCGACAGGTGAGTCGTGGTGGAGAGGCGATGGCCGGTGGAAGAGCGGCGAGCTGAGAGGAGGGTCCATGGGCATGGCGGCGGCGGGAACCTTAGGGGCACAGGGCGGCGGCGGTAGCTACAGCGGAGGCGCGTGCGGCAGCAGCGCATGGCAGAGGAGAGTCGTGTTTTAGCCAGATGCGTTTTGGAGAAGAAGAGATATGGTGGGTCCCATCCAAAATATGGTGCGTTCTCTCTGACGTGAGGCAACCGATCCGGAGGATGGGAAAACACGATCCTGGGGAAAGCCTATCATTTTCCTTATATACTTTTATGTGTTCTCATTCCAAAATCCTCTACCTAAAAATGTAAAACCCGGCTCCATTCTCTATCTCTATAAAAATAAAAACTGCCCTTCAATTGAAGCGTTTTTTTTTTTCAAATATTCTGTAAGTTTGAAGTTTCGTACCCCTTGGGATTGATAAACCTTTTGGATTTTATTAACCAAAGAGATACGACTTTGGTATTCTTCAACTGATCGTTAGTCTCAATGGTGAAGATATTATTGATTGTGAACCCATGTATATTAAGGTGGCCGGTTTGTCTTTATTCACAACTAGTAAGTTGGCCCTCGTAAACCTGAGGGCACTATCTTTAGTCTGTCTAAAAATAACAGATAAGCAAACTAAAGATTTAAGTGTATTTATATTATATGTTGAGAAACGATATAGATCTAATACCAATTCAAATTATGCTAAAGAAAATGTCATTTGTGTGCAAAACATCTTTTAAGTTTTTGGGCAGATGAAAATGTCATAAGGCATAAGGATAGGAAGGTTTGGGGAAGAGAAATACTACATGATTATACGTAGGTGTCACATACTGTGACCACACTACTGCAACAACTCGTGCTTTTTGTGATATTCCCTTGCCAACTCTGTGCCTTGTCTTCGCCTACGGCAGCCAAGCACGATAGGCTACCAGAGCGCAGGAGCCAAGAAACCCGGAGGCCCAATCCCCTCTACAAGTGAAGCCTAACGCTTGGTTGACTACATATACCAGGGAGATCAACGTGTTTCGGGGGCATGAACTCGAATCTTAAGCCTTTTTCGGTTGCATGTGGAGCCACCGGTATAGCCAACAGGGTTTGATTGTGTATTGAGGGGGACTAAATCCCATCTAAGTGAAAATCTCCCCTAATACTCTCCAAACCAGTCCAATTCACTTGGAAAGTGGAATAACCGAACAAGGCCTAACGGGCGGCGGGCTCTATCTCTAACCCCCTTTGCTTCTATCTCAATCCATATAGATTCGTGTACCCAGCTACTTTTACCTGAATCGAGTGAGATAACTATCGGGAGTATAACAATTTGGTACGAGCCAGACTGAATTTTTTCCCCTCTGATCTACCAATCTCTCTGGTCGTCATTCATCAATTATCCAAATTTGCCTGGTTTAAGCTATCGCCATCGAAGATCAAGCCAATCTCTTTCCCGATCTGAATGTTTGATAAATGGAAATTGAATTTAGATTTATATGTTTGACTCCTTTTATGTGTAAATTTGATTATCTGCTTCAGCATCACAATAGATTACTAGTGATATTATGAAATCTTCAAAAACAACAAGTTTTAGATGTGGTGTGCTGACAGTTAGTACTGCACACAGTTCTCTGAAATCAGGTATAAACTTTATCTATTAAAAAATGCTGTGTGATTATATTATAGACTGTATATTTATGTTCCTCAAGTTTGCAGTACAATACATTTAGTCTATATTCTTTCCCATGTATAAACTTAGCTAGTGTGGCCGCCTGCTTTTCATGGTTACCATCACTACTTTGTGACCTGTTCATCACCTAGTTCACTACGGAAAAAAATGTCGCAGCCGTGTAGACACGTCTTTGTCGTGTGCCAAACGGACCGGAACAAGGCAAAGTCTGTCTTTGCCGTATGTAACTCAGAAAGTACACGGCAAAGTACGTGAACATGGCAAATTTCTGAAGAAAAAACACAGCAAAAAAATATACACGGCAAAGACCCACAAAGGAACACGACAAAGAAAATACACTCGGCAAAGTCAACAACGGCACACGACATAGGTGTTGTCACGGCAACGAGGTGGGACCCATGACCCCACATGTCCATTTGACGGGAGGAGCTAACGGCTGCAGACGGTGGTCTCTTTGTCATGTGCCCTTGTCGGTCCTTTGCCGTGTGTATTCTGCAGTATACACGGCATTTGCCGTGTGTATTCCATAGTACACACGACAAAGTCTTTTTTTTCTTTTTTCCCCTTTTCTCACATTACTTTTAGGAAAATCATTAAAAAATCATTCTAATTCAGAAAAATACAAATAATATATCAAAATTTAGAGAAAAATAAGATCTATCTATCTACACGCAAATATTAAATATTTATACTCAATAAGAATCTTAATGCTCGTCGTTTTAACCATAGTTTAAAACATGCATTAAAAATTCAAAAATGATCGAAACAATGGGAAACCTTCGCGTGGTGTCATATTATGTGACATAGTTGGTAGGAAAAATATCAAACTTGTTATATTGATCATGTCTCAAAATACCTTCACAAAATGACCTATCTCATTCGAGGTTTAATTTCCTGGCTTTTAGGTTAACCAATGTTATGGCTAGAATCAAGGCATAGTTTATGATAATGTGCTCATATTGTGCATGCATGTGCACCATAGAATGGCGAACAATGTTCCAGGAGGAAGTTTTTATTTTTGTCGCACCAAAAAGCCATTTTCCATTTTCCAAGCGTAAAAAATGGGGTATTTTATGAAGCAACCACCAAATGGCTAATTCAAAATTCTACCACCTCATTTTTCAAAAATACTAGACCATCTTAAATGGACAATGTTCCAACGGGGGATCTCAAACCTTTCCGTCCACTCCAGGTGAAAAAGACAAATTCCTGCCGTATCGGTAGGAAGTGGGTCAGATATGAACTACAGGTACATGATCTGATGGGCATGATTTTTTACAAAAAATATTTTTAGGTTCACAATATGCTATTTCATCAGAGATCCAATGAAAGTTTAGAGAGGCTCGGCTCCGAGCTAAGATTCTTCATACCCGTCGTTCGACAAAGTTTATCGATAGTTTAAAAGAGCCATAAAAAATTCAAAACCGATATAAACAATGCGAAACCTTCGCGTGGTGTCATATTATGTGACATGGTTGCAAGGAAAACTATCAAACTTGTTCTATTGAATATGTCTTAAAAAACCTTCACAAAATGACCTATCTCATTCGAGGTTTCCTGACTTTCGGGTCGAATGACAAATATTCTGGCTAGAATCAAGACATAGTTTATGATAATATGCCCATATTGTGCATTCATGTGCATCATGGGAAATCTTTTTTGATAAAGGGCATTTTATTACTTAAAGAGTTTTAAGCGTTAATTATTTTGCTTTAATATTTTTTTACGTGCGGAGGTGGGAGATCTACGTGTTTGCATCATGGATATCACCAAACCTTCCTCCTCCGTGACATCGCCTTCGAGAGCCATGTCGCTACTCGTTCCCTTTGCGACGAACATGCCAGAAGCAACATCACCAAAATCGGTCGTGTCCACCACTGCGGAGCACCTAGGTGAACATGGTGGCAATGGCCACGGGCAATCTAGGCAGGGTGACACATCAAACCTTTGGGTGACCGGCCCAAAGATCTCATGATCCTGGACAGGGCTCGGTCCAATGGTACATACTCTTTTAGTTCATATTAATTGACTCAACTTTGTCTAGATTCATATGTATTTAGTTGAGTGTCTTAACTAGATGCATGCATACCTATACAAAGTCGAGTCAACTAATTTGTATTGAAGGGAGTATTAATATCTTGGCCCTGGTTACAGTTTTTCCATTTTAAGTAATGATCGGTTTCCTCCTCATTGTGTGGATTTTCGCATTGTTCGATGGGGGTAATCACGCGCGTGGTTCCTTAAGTGTGAGGCTTACTTCATGTTGTGTTCAATGCTTCCCGACACTTCATCCATGGGAGTCTCTCTTGGATTCAGTCATCGGAAACACACCTGCATAATCCAGCTTGAAAAGATTTTGCTTCTTTCATTTGTGACCAGTTTCGTAGAGTGCATTTTCAACATCATTTGCGCATGTTTAACAAATAGTTTCACACAGCCACTCTTACTAAATATGTGAGAAAGTTTAACAAGTTTATGCATCATCTTAGATCACACAATAATTCGCAAGATCCTTCCGATTTTTCCACCCACTTCATAGATGGTTTCATTACAGGACGCGCGCGCTACGCCGAGGACAAAAAGCCGTCGGCGTAGGCTAAAATTCCCTCGACGTATGGTACGCCGACGGCTGCCCTTGGCGTAGCCCCCTCGGCGGAGCACATATAGACTGTCGGCGTATGCTACGCCGAGGCATAGCGGCCGTCGGCATAGCTTGTCGACAGGTTGCAAAAACATTTTTGTAAACAAAAAATAATTTTTTTTTATTTTTTTCTCGATTATTAAATCTTTGAATTGTTTGACTCGTTAATCTCTCACTTTGAACATTTTTAACACTAATTACACTTAATATTTAATTAAATTGCAGTCTTGGTCGAATTTTCCGGCCGGTCACCCATTCTAATATTACTCTAGCTCCAGCACGCTTAACTTCCTACTTCCTTTAGAATCTGTTTCCACAAAGTAATTCATACACTGTTGCCAATACTATGATATCAATCCTATTAATCCTTATATCAACATGTCAGGTGTTTGTACTTTTTAAAATTACAAACAATTATTTAAGTAAATATTAATGAATAAGTAAAAATATTATTGAATTCAAATAAAAATATAATAATTTTACTTTTTTGTATTTTTCTATTTAGTATGGAATAATTAATATCTTTAAATCTGTAAATTGGAATTTAACAAATAATATGTCTAAATTGATCAGAAAAATGAGATAAATCCAAATATGATATCCATATCAACTAATCACAAACCCTCCATTTTTGAATTATCTATTTGGTGGTTGCTTTAGAAAATTCTCTTTTTGCGCTCGGATAATGAAAAATGGCTTTTTGGTGCGATGAAAAGGAAAACTTGCATTGGATATTTGATAAAATAGCATATTTTGAACCTAAAAATGATTTTTGTAAAAAAACATGAGCATCGAATCATGTACCTGTAGTTCATATCTGACCCACTTCCTACCGATTCGGCAGAAATTGTCTTTTTCATCAGAGGTGGACGGAAAGGTTTCGGATCCCCTTGTTGGGACATTGTCCATATAAGGTGGTATAGTATTTTTGTAAAATGTGGTGGTAGAATTTTGAATTAACCATTTTGTGATTGCTTCACAAAACCGTCCGTTTTTTGTGCTCGGAAAATGGGAAATGGCTTTTTGGTGCGACAAAAAGGAAAACTTCCTCCTGCAACATTGTTCGTCATCCCATGATGCATGTGTATGCACAATATGGGCACATTATCACAAACTATGCCTTAATTCTAGCCATAACATTGGTCATTTGACCCGAAAGTCAAGAAACCTCGAATGAGATAGGTCATTTTGTGAAGGTTTTTTTGAGACATAATCAATATATCAAGTTTGATATTTTTACTTATAACTTTGTCACATAATAAGACACCACGCGAAGGTGTCACATTGTTTTGATCGTTTTGAATTTTTTATGCCCGTTTTAAACTATCGTCAAGCTTTGTCGAACGGCGGGCATGAAGATTCTTAGCTCGGGGCCGAGCATCACTAAACTTGCATTGGATCTTTGATAAAATAGAATATTGTGAACCAAAAAATGATTTTTTTTAAAAAACATGACCATTGGATCATATACCTTTAGTTCATATCTGACCCACTTCCTACCGATTCGGCAGGAATTTGTCTTTTTCACCAGAGGTGGACGGAAAGGTTTCGGATCCCCTATTTTGACATTGTCCATATAAGTTGGTATAGTATTTTTGTAAATTATGGTGGTAGCATTTTGAATTAGCCATTTGGTGGTTGCTTCACAAAACCATCCATTTTTTGTGCTCGGAAAATGGGAAATGGCTTTTTGGTGCGACGAAAAAGAAAACTTCCTCCTGCAACATTGTTCTCCATCCCATGATGCATGTGTATGCACAATATGGGCACATTATCACAAACTATGCCTTGATTCTAGCCATAACATTGGTAATTTGACCCGAAAGCCAAGAAACCTCGAATGAGATAGGTCATTTTGTGAAGGTTTTTTGAGACATAATCAATATATCAAGTTTGATATTTTTACTTATAACTATGTCACATAATATGACACCACGCGAAGGTTTCGCATTATTTCGATCGTTTTTGAATTTTTTTTATGTCCGTTTTAAACTATCGTCAAACTTCGTCGAACGGCGGGCATGAAGATTCTTAGCTCGGGGCCGATCATCGCTAAAATTGCATTGGATATTTGATAAAATAGCATATTGTGAACCTAAAAATGATTTTTGTAAAAAAACATGAGCATCGGATCATGTACCTGTAGTTCATATCTGACCCACTTCCTACCGATTCGGCAGGAATTTGTCTTTTTCACCAGAGGTGGACGGAAAGATTTCGGATACCCCATTGGGACATTGTCCATATAAGGTGGTATAATATTTTTGTAAAATATGGTGGTAGCATTTTGAATTAGCCATTTGGTGGTTGATTCACAAAACCGTCCATTTTTATGCTCGGAAAATGGAAAATGGCTTTTTGGTGCGACAAAAAGGAAAGATTCATCCTGCAACATTATTCGCCATCCTATGATGCACATGTATGCACAATATGGGCATATTATCACAAACTATTCCTTGATTCTAGCCATAACATTGGTCATTTGTCCCGAAAGCCAAGAAACCTCGAATGAGGTAGGTTATTTTGTGAAGGTTTTTTTGAGACATAATCAATATACCAAGTTTGATATTTTTTCTTCTAACTATGTCACATAATATAACACCACGCGAAGGTTTCGCATTGTTTCGATCATTTTTGAATTTTTTATGCCTGTTTTAAACTATATATAATTTTTTATGTTTTACTTAATTTTTATTTACAAATGTGTAATATTTGAGTGTAGATAGATAGGACTTATTTTTCTGCAAATTTTGATATATTATTTGTATTTTTCCGAATTAGAATGATTTAGTTATGATTTTTCAAAGTTTAATGAGATAAAATAAAAAATAGCTACGCCGAGGGCAGCCGTCGGCGTAGCATAGGATATGCCGAGGGCAATTCTACGCCGACGGATGCTTGACGGGGCTGGCCTAGACGATAGCTACGCCGACGGCCCCGACGTTTGGCCGTCGTCGTAGCAGCTTCCCACTACTGGAAAAACCATCTTCGGTTCGATCAGAGCAACGTCACCAGTCCCGGCCCGTCACGAACCGCGACTAGTGCTAGCACTAGTACCGGTCCGTGAGGCCTCCAATGGCTAGAAATGGCCATAAGAATTAGTCCCGGGCCGGACCAGAGCATTAGTCCCAGTCCGTAATACGGCCCGGGACTAATAAGCTGGAGCGGGGCAACAGCTCTTTTTGGGGACAATTAGTCCCGGGCCGTATCACGGCCCGGGACTAATTGTCCATCACTATATATATAGCTCCCTGGCCAGCTTCCCTAAAGCATATGGTGGCCATTTTTCTCAAATAAGAAAGAGAGTTCATGCCATTTTTTTTCTCAAGATTTAGTTTGCAACACCTAAATCCAAAGCTTTAAAAGGTTAGAACTTCATTCTTTCATCTCTTATTGCTACTTTAGCTCTATAATGCTCTAGAAGTATAGAGATATGGATCAAATGCATGCATGTTGTAGAAGTAGCTAGAAGGATTTTGATATATATGTGTAACAAATTTTGATTAGGCACATAGTTACTGAAAATTGAAATGTGTAATTTTAGAGTTTCAGAGCTTAGAATGGAATGAGGTTTTCACTGATAGAACAATAATAAAAAACTCCACATTTATCATGTTGATTGTTTTCTCCAATTCACAAATTGGTGCATGTAAATTTTTCAAAATTTAAAATCAATGCTCTAGAAGCTCTCAATATAACTTTTAATAATTTTATCATGTTGTGTAATGGTTTTTGATATACTTTTACTATAATGCAGATGGTCCGGGAATGGATGTGCAGTCTTGACCGGTCATCTGGCGAGTTCATTAATGGCGTGCATGAATTCATCCGTGTGTTGATGCAAACAAGCACAATGGTTTTGTAATCTGTCCATGTAATGGATGTAGGAATCAGAAGGATTGCTCTGACTCAAAAACCCTTCACAGCCACCTGTTGAAGTCCGGCTTCATGCCCAGTTATAATTGTTGGACCAAGCACGGAGAGAGAGGGGTTATAATGGAAGAAAATGAAGAAGAGGAGGAGGATGACAACTATCATGGTTTCCTGATGCGGAGATACTTCCATGGGGATCTTTGAAGGGAGGATGAAGAAGAGACACATGATGAACCCGCTGAAGATCTTGGTCGGACCATTGCCGATGCACGAAGAGATTGTGAAACTGAAAAGGATAGGGAGAAGTTCAATCACATGCTAGAGGATCACAAAAAGTTGTTGTACCCAAATTGCGAAAATGGTCTAAAAAGCTAGGCAGCACACTGGAATTGCTGCGATGGAAGGATGAGTGTTCTATACCTGACTCCTCATTTGAAACGTTGCTGAAAATGATGAAGAATATGCTTCCAAAAGATAATGTATTGCCCGCCAGTACATACGAAGCAAAGAAGGTCGTCTGCCCTCTAGGTTTAGAGGTTCAGAAGATACATGCATGCCCTAATGACTGCATCCTCTACCGCGGTGAGGAGTATGGGAATTTAGATGCATGCCCGGTATGCACTTCACTTCGGTATAAGATTAGACGAGATGACCCTGGTGACGTTGAGGGCGAGCCCCCCCGGAAGAGGGTTCCTGCGAAGGTGATGTGGTATGCTCCTATAATACCACTGTTGAAACGCTTTTTCAGAAACAAAGAGCACGCCAAGTTGTTGCGATGGCATAAAGAGGAACGTAAGTCAGGCGGGATGTTGAGACACCCCGCTGATGGGTCGCAATGGAGAAAAATCGATAGAAAGTACCCGGACTTTGCAGATGACGCAAGGAGTTTAAGGTTTGGTCTAAGTACAGATGGCATGAATCCCTTTGGGGAGCAGAGCTCGATCCACACACGGCCCGTGACTCTATGCATCTATAACCTTCCTCCTTGGTTGTGCATGAAGCGGAAGTTCATTATGATGCTAGTGTTGATCCAAGGTCCGAAGCAACCCGGCAACGATATTGATGTGTACCTAAGGCCATTAGTGGAAGAACTTTTATAGTTGTGGCACGAACCCAGGATACGCGTGTGGGATGAGCACAAGCAGGAAGAATTTAACCTTTGAGCATTGATTTTCGTAACAATCAATGATTGGCCTGCTCTTAGTAACCTTTTAGGACAGTCAAACAACGGATACAATGCATGCACACACTGTTTAGATGAGACTGAAAGTATATATTTGGAACATTGTAAGAAGAATGTATACAATGAGCATCGTCGATTTATTTTGGCCAAGCATCCCTTAAGAAAGAAAGGCAAGCATTTCAACGGTCTGGCATGTCACCAGACGAAGCCTAAGGAGCGTACTGGTGCTGATATATTTGATATGGTCAAAGATTTGGATCAACTGGTAACCTTTGGAAAGGGTCCTGGAGGAAAATCTGTTCCAAAAGACGCTGAAGGACACGCACCCATGTGGAAGAAGAAATCTATATTTTAGGAGCTACCATATTGGAAATTCTTAGAGCTCCGCTCTGCAATCGATGTGATGCATGTGACGAAGAATCTTTGGGTGAACCTGCTAGGCTTCTTGGGCGTGTATGGGAAGACAAAAGATACACCGGAAGCACGAAAGGACCATCAACGTATGAAAGACCCAGATGACCTGCATCCAGAATGGTTTCAAGGTCATGCCAGCTACGCTCTTACCAAACAAGAGAAGGAAATATTTTTTGAATGCCTAAGCAATATTAAGGTCCCGTCTGGCTTCTCGTCGAATATAACGGAGATAATAAATATGGCAGAAAAAAAGTTCCAAAACCTAAAGTCTCATGACTGCCACGTGATTATGACGCAAATGCTTCCGATTGCATTGAGGGGGCTTCTACCAGATAATGTTCGAGTACCCATTGTGAAGCTATGTGCATTTCTCAATGCAATCTCTCAGAAGATAATCAATCCTGAAGATCTACCACGGTTACAGAATGATGTGGTCCAATGTCTTGTTAGTTTTGAGTTGGTGTTCCCACCATCCTTCTTCAATATTATGGCCTTTTCTGGTTCACCTAGTCGAAGAGATTTCCATTCTCGGTCCTGTATTTCTACACAATATGTTTCCCTTTGAGAGGTTCATGGGAATCTTAAAGAAATATGTGCGTAACCGTGCTAGGCCAGAAGGAAGCATCTCCAAGGGCTATGGAACAGAGGAGGTCATTGAATTTTGTGTTGACTTTGTTCCTGACCTTAAGCCGATTGGTCTTCCTCAATCGCGATATGAGGGGAGACTGAGTGAAAGGGTACTCTAGGAAGGAAATCAATAATATGTAGAGACGGACATTCTTACACCGAAGCACATTACACCGTTCTATAGAATTCTATCTTGGCAGCCCCATATATCGAGGAACACAAGAAAATCTTACGCTCCAACAACCCTGGAAAGCATGACTCTTGGATTAGAGATGAACACATGAAGAGTTTCGGTGGTTGGTTGCAACATCTCATCAAAAACAACACTCTTGGAGATCAGCTATACTTGTTGTCTAGGTCACCATCTTCGACTATATCGACTTTCCAAGGGTACGAGATAAATGGGTATACATTTTACACGATAGCCCAAGATAAAAAGAGCACCCAAAAAAACAGTGGTGTCCGCTTTGATGCAACAGACAACAATGGGTCAAAGACCACATATTATGGTTACATAGAGGAGGTATGGGAACTTGACTATGGACCTACTTTTAAGGTCCTCTTGTTTCGGTGCAAATGGGTCAAGCTGACGGGAGGAGGGGTTGAGGTAGACAAGAAATACGGAATGACATCATTGGATCTCAGCAATCTTGGGTACTTAGACGAACCATTCGTCCTAGCCAATGATGTGGCCTAGGTTTTCTATGTGAAGGATATGTCTACCAAACCTAGAAAACGAAAAAATAAGAAAAAGAATACATAAGACGATGAGCCAAAGCGCCACATAGTTATTTCAGGAAAAAGAAACATCGTGGGAGTGGAGGACAAGACAGACATGTCAGAAGATTGTGATAAGTTTCATGAAATTCCGCCCTTCGTGGTGAAGGATGACCCAAGCATCATGTTAATGAATGAAGATGCTCCATGGATACGACGAGATCAGAAAGGAACACACGTGAAGAAATGATATGTAATAATTGTAACATTTTATGAGTGAAGATGTTCCATGCATGTGTCCATTTTTATAGTGTTGTCTGCAAACAATCTTGAGTGTGTTAGTCCCGTTTTGTGGCTAGACCGGGACTAAAGGAGGGCCTTTAGTCCTGATTCATACTTACCTTTAAGATCTGATCTCCAAACGCGTGAGGTCACATATTAGGGAGTGCCTCTATGACCAGTTTCTCGGAGATGCCCGTTGTGGCCCAGGCTCCGTCGGCATCTCCCTGAAACTGGCCGTAGTGGTGTCCCTGCTCTCGAAAACCATCTTGCAGCTTGTAACTTCTCTAACTAGATCAATACGCCTAGGAGCTAACTAATTTCACATATTAGGGAGTTCCTCTATGACCAGTTTCTCGGAGATGCCGGAGGACTGGGCTCCGTCGGCATCTCCCTGAAACTGGCCGTAGTGGTGTCCCTGCTCTCGAAAACCATCTTCGAGATGCCTCAAACTAGCTGGAGGACTGGACTCACAAGGATGCCTTTTATAGTACAAGCAGCTCGGCATAATGTCGACACTCACGACATAATGTCGACACTCACCCCTATTATTAGTGCTGACTCATGTTTAGTCCCGGTTGGTGTCTCCAACCGGGACTAAAGGTTCATCTTTAGTCCCGGTTGGTGACACCATACGGGACAAGGAAAAAGCCGCACGACATAATGTCAACACTCACCCCTATTATTAGTGTTGCCTAGCCCAGTCTGCCGCAATCCCTTCAGTCGCGGTTGGTTTCTCCAACCAGGACTAAAGATGAACCCTCTCTTTATATAGGCATTTCCCTCTATTTATTAGGTAACACTCAAGACATTTATTAATATTAAAAACCGGGACAAACCGGGACTAGCTAACATTCAGGACTAAAGCCGCCCCCTTTAGTCATAATCATGCTTAGTCCTATAGTACGCAGCTTTAGGGTCTTCATCGTCATCGTCATCATCATCGTCATCATCACCTGCCACTCCGGGGATCCTCAGGGGCCATTCCAGCCTCGGATTCAAGGCGGGCGGGAGAGGGGTCTCCTGGAAGACGATGCCGCTACCGCCGGGCCGGTGTGGGGCCTGTGGCGGGTGGACTCGTGGGCACCGTATGCGAGGATGGTCTCCCCCGGCGATGTAGCGCATCACTCCGATGATAGTACGGTTCGCCCACCACAGACGACGGCCGGCTTCGTTGTGGTTCACCGGTGGCGGGCCATCACCCTCGTACCTGGCGAGCTCCCTTTCCCGCCTATTAGCGAAGAAGGCATTCCAGGTGTCGTAGTTGTCGGGATCCCACTGGGAATCCATCCACTGCTCCGGCGTGAGCTCGTGGTAGAAATGGTTTGTGATGGTCACCTGGCGTGCAGAACCTTGAGGGACAGGAGGGATAGGAACCCCTCCAGCGCTCAGCATCCAGCTGGCGGTCGGCCGGTAGCCCGGCGGACAAGGGTAGTTGGAGCGCATAGCGCCTCGGTCTCCTCGAGTGTTAGAATGGCCTAGTAGGCGTTGTCCATTGTTCTAAGAGAGGAAGGTGTGGATGTGTGGATAGCCATGGCATGATCGCCCTAAATATAGAGGGAAAGGGCGGGAAAACTTGGCGTGAAGCTTTGGGAAATGGCGGGAAATATCTTTAGTCCCGGTTAGTGACTACATCCGGGACTAAAAGCTCTCGTAGAAAGGAAAGGGCGGGAAAACTTGGCGGGAAGAGGTGGGAAATGGCGGAAAATATCTTTAGTCCCGGTTTGTGACTACAATCGGGACTAAATGGATATTATATTAAGATTCATTATATTTTTTTGATAATAATAGACATATTTTTTGTTTTATTTGGATTATTACAATAAAAGATATGGCTTTTCAAAGTTTTTATATTTGATTTGAATTAAAAAAAGAAAATTTACAAATGAAATAACTTATAAATGATGCAAACAGATAAATGGATATTATATTAAAATTCTTTATATTGTTTTGATAATAATAGACATATTATTTGTTTTATTTGGATTATTAAAATAAAAGATATGATTTTTCAAATTTTTTATATTTGATTTGAATTAAAAAAGAAAATTTACAAATGAAATAATTTATAAATGATGCAAACAGATAAATGGATATTATATTAAAATTCTTTATATTTTTCTGATAATTATAGACATATTATTTGTTTTATTTGGATTATTACAATAAAAGGTATGATTTTTCAAAGTTTTTATATTTGATTTGAATTAAAAAAAGAAAATTTACAAATGAAACAACTTATAAATGATGCAAACAGATAAATGGATATTATATTAAAATTCTTTATATTTTTTTGATAATAATAGACATATTATTTGTTTTATTTGGATTATTACAATAAAATATATGATTTTTCAAAGTTTTTATATTTGATTTGAATTAAAAAAGAAAATTTACAAATGAAATAATTTATAAATGATGCAAACAGATAAATGGATATTATATTAAAATTCTTTATATTTTTCTGATAATAATAGACATATTATTTGTTTTATTTGGATTATTACAATAAAAGATATGATTTTTCAAAGTTTTTATATTAGTTTTGAATTAAAAAAGAAATTAAAAAAAACAAATAGTGGCGGGTCGTGGCTGGACCCGGAACTAAAGGGTGAGTCGTCTTGTGGCAAAAGTGGCGAAAAACCCTTTAGTCCCGGGCCGTGGCTTAGCCCGCGACTAAAGGGGGGGTCTTTAGTCGCGGGTTAAGCCACAGCCCGTGACTAAAGGGTCTTTAGTCGCGGGCGCTGGCTTAGCCCGGGACTAAAGGTCTGTCCCTTTATATTCTGGCGCCAGCGGAGGTGCTACGCCCCAACACTTCGCATTTCTCGTCGACGACGAAGCATGAACGACGAAGCATAAGCGAAGCGAGGTCTTGTCGATTCCGCCGCCCCAATGCATACGTGCTCCGTCGTGCCGCCGCCGCTCCGCAAGTGAGATGGTTCTCCAGGACGTGGCGCCGCTCCGTCCTGCCGCCGCCGCTCCGCAACGACAGCGCCTCTACGACAGTTAGGGTTCGGCCAAGGAAGGAAACGAGAGAGAGGGAGCGAGCCTGGGGGGAATGAGAGGATAGGGGAGAGGACAGAGAGGCGTGCTCTCCATGGCGGCGACGGCCACGGATCGATGAAGCGAGGCGAAGGCGTGTATACCACACCGCGCTTTGGCAGAGATCGGGAATGACGGCCCGAGGTGGTAGGGAGAGGGAGAGATGGGGCTGGGGGGCTCAAGCACTGTGGCTTTGGTTGGGGTCAATTTCTTTTTTTTCAAAATTTTTTCTTTTTTGTTTTTCCTTTTCTCTTTGTATTTTTTAAATACAAATCTGTTTTATATTATTTTTTTAAATATTGTTTTAATTATAATTAGCTAGGATTAGGATTATATTGTTAGCTAGGGTTATTTTAATTATAATTAGCTAGGGTTATTTTTTTAGTTATTGTTTTAATTATAATTAGCTAGGGTTATTTTTTAATTATTGTTTTAATTATAATTAGCTAGGGTTATTTTTTTTGTTTTAGTTATTAGCTATGATTATATTGTTTTACCACAATTAATATTAGGATTATTGTTTTACCACAAATAATATAAGGTTTTACCATAATTAATATTAGGAAATGTTATAGTTTTTTTCTATAGTTTTTTTTATATTAGGGTTTTTTGTTTGAGTATTAGGATTATTGTTTTAATCAAAATATTAGAATTAGGATTAGTATTATTGTTTTAGTGATTTTTTTGTTTTATTTATTAAGATTAGAATTAGGATTAGGATTAGTGTTATTTTTTTGTTTTAGTTATTATGATTATTGTTTTAGCACAAATAATATTAGGATTATTATAATTAGGATTATATTGTTTTAGTTATTAGGATTATTGTTTTTTCTAACCTATTTAACTCTCTTTTTGTTATAGATAATTAAGTCATGGATCCATCCGAAGATCCTGGTCGCATCGGTGAAGGTTTTCTTCAGGGCATGATAAGAGGTGAAATTCCTCTTAATATTACTACCGGCGCCGAAGATATTTTGCTCGAGGAAGAGATATCCTCATATCTGAATCCATCCGGTGATGGACTAGAGGAAAACCAAATTTACCAAGGGGAAGACGAGATGGACGAAGGGCAAACGAATAACAGCAATAATGATGGCCCCTCGACAGGATCCGGCGAGGTACATATATATATATATAAAGTCTCGTGTTACTTCTATTCATTAACTGATCTAGATATATATTAATCACTCCCTCTTCTTCTTTTAGCCCACTGGATCGAAGCAATCGACAGCTCGAACGAAACGAGGGCCGAACAAAAAGTTGGATGGTAATCAGAGGTGCACCATCGAAGAAATAGATGATGATGGTGAACCGATTGCTCCAGAGAAGCACCGGAGGATGTTTATAAATCAATGCGGGGTGCTTGTTAGGGACAACCTGCCGATCACCATCGAAGAATGGAATAAGTCAAAGAAAGCTGGTAAAGAATCCAACAGCTATGTCACCGATGATGCCAAAGATGACCTTTGGCAGAAGCTCATAGCGCATTTCATACTACCTCCAGAGTATGAGGAATTTGAGGTAGATGGTATTACCCCAAGGCCGGGTGGGCTTGAAAATAGAGCGAAAGTCAAGGAGTGGGCACTAAGCAAGATGGCTGAACTGTACCGGAACCACAAAAAAAATTTATACGCGAAATATGTCGCGAAAAAGAAAACTCCAGACTTCAAAGGAGTAAACGAGAAGTTGAGAGAACAGTGGCCCGATTTTGTACAGTACAAGAAATCTGATAAAGCAAAGGCAAAGTCGGCAAAGAACGCGTTAAATGCTGCCAACAAGAAATACCATCATAAAATGGGGACAGGTGGCTACAAGAGTGCCATCCCTAAGTGGGAAACTATGGAGAAGGATATGAGGGCTAGAGGCGTCACTCCTGGTACAGATGGATGGCCCGAGAGGTCAAAGCACGGTGGTACGGCACGGGGATCCTTGGACCCGAAGCAGGAAGACATAATTTCATGATAAAATTCTAAAACCCTACCAAGACCTTATTCAAGCAATGAACGATGCTCAATTGGGATTGTTCCGTCCGAGAGAGAAACGACAGTGACCGCGCGCCTAGGGAATCCTGAAAGGGAGGGCGAACACGAGGCAAAGGCGGTGTCTCGTGGAAGAAAGGGTTTCCTCGATGCGATGCGATTCTGAAGCCGTCAGAGAAAGAAGGACCGGGAGGCAGACCGGATCTCCAGGGTAGAGCAGGACCTAGCTGATCTGAAGAACCTCATGCATGAAATTAGCCAAAGGCCACCGTCGTCAACTCACCCGCGGTCTGATGTCCTGCATAGGATCTTAGCCAACGGAGAAGCAGCGTGGCTTCCACGGAGGTCCGTGCTGATGATCAAGCACTGCGGGATGATGCACCGGCTCCTCACTACCCCGTGGATGATGTCAGAGAGATGGCACAATGTGAGCTACATCAGCCAATGAACAACCTGTCCTTCAAGGTGGCGATCGGCACTGCTTTACCTTGTCTACCTGGAGCACTCCACCATTCACTTCCGATTCCACCAGGCTATGCTCATGTCACGGTGGATAACATAGTGGAGGATTTTGCGGACCTAGAGATTGAAATCGCTACGCCTGAAGGCCTTACGAAACTAGGAGATGTCAAGCGCAACATCATTCTATGGAATAAGAACTACATCAAGTTTCCAGGCTCGGCGCCAAGGCCACCGACTCCAAGGAATCCAAATCCACCCCGCATCGAATATCGTCAACCTCCAAGTCCACCCCAACCCGATTATCGCCAACCTCCAAGTCCACCCCAACCCGATTATCGCCAACCTCCAAGTCCACCCCGCCCCGCTGACGATCGCCGTAGCAAGAGTACATCAACTCGATCTCCGCCTCCACCTCCGTGCAATACTACTAGCTCGTCAAACAAACGGAAGTTAGACGGTCCCCCGCGCCCCACATCGAAGAAAGGTCAAACAAAAAAGATAGTCGATATCCCGTCGGCTCTTCCAAAGAGACCTTATGACAAGATCGATGAGGAAACTAACGCGGATGTGGCTGCCCAAGTTAAGACGCATTTTGCACCCAAAAAGCTTGAGCCAAAGCCGGTATATAACGAAAAAACCAAAAAGTGGGCTAAGTCCTTTCTTGAGCAACCATCCCAGATATCGATGAATCTGGAATCAGACTATGACCGGGAGATTATTAAGCAAGCACAGAAGAAAAAAATCACAAGTGCAAAAAGCAGGAAGCAAGTTGCCTAGCTCGGAGCACAAAAGAATCAATCGATCGTCCCGCTCAAAGTCATTTCAGACCTCGACACGGCCTTCAGAGCTGAAATGGATATGGACATACAAATAATGGACCCTAGAGCCCGTAATAGTGCTGCACTTATGGGAATCACTGTATCGCAGGCCAAAGCACTTGCTAACGAAGCAAATATGTCTCTTGGCCAATATTTAGGCTATGAAGATACGCCAGTGGGTTAGATAGTACGACAGTATGTCCAAGGGGCACCTCTAGTAAGTAATGAGGAGATCACGCGTCTATCCACACATATGCGAAATCTGCACGAATGGTACATGTCGCAAGCACAAAAAAAGCATCAGAAAGATTGTTTTCCGGTGGACGTTAGAACGGAGCATCACTTCAAACCATACTCGATACAGGTTCAAATGACCGAACTGTTTCAGTTATACAACCAGCGCGCCCTCGACAAATCTATCATTGGTTGCTACTATCTGTAAGTTATTTATTTCTATAATTAAGTTTGTAGCTTTAGCTCGTTCATTGCATTTAATATATTATCCTAACTATATATATCCTTTTGTATGATGATATTATATTCTACAGAATGAAGATGCTTGAATGCAAAAGAGCTAGAAGATACGACGTTGGGTTCATTGACCCATATATCATTAATGAATATACGTTAAATAATCACCCCAAAGACGTGGAGGAAGACCTGTCCAGGTTCTTAACCGAGAATAATTTTGTTAAGGAAATACTATTTCCTTACAACTTCAAGTGAGTGTTTATATCTTGTACACATTTTATTTTTGCTTACTCGATAAGCTATATATGCATGTATGCTTATGTAAACGTCGGCAGATTCCATGGATCTTGCTAAACATTCAAGTTGACAACTCCCTAGTTGAAGTCCATGACTCATTAAGTTGGGACCAAGAGAAGTGGAGTGACATGAAAGCAATGCTCCATAAGTAATTTCAATCATTATCGCATTATATCGTCCTCTTTCATTCATTTCCTGATATCAAGTAACTAATAACTCCTTTGTTCATTTTCTTTGCCGAGCAGGTGTTGGACACGGTTCAGACAGAAAATACCAGGTCCATTCAAAGAGGAGCTAACTTATAAAATGGCGAAGAGTTTACAGCAGCCACCGGGAACTCATTTATGTGGATACTACGTCTACGAGTACATCCGAGAGTTGACCAGTGAGCGGAAAGTTGACTCACATTATATTTATGATTTGCGGGAGAAACTAGAGCCAGACCAGCGCATAAGAGCAATTCAAGAGGAGCTGGCGGGATTTATGATGAAGGAAGTCCTTGATATACATGAAGAGCATTATGCGGATGACGTGGAACTCGATTTGCCTTAGTCATCTCCATGTAGCTCATATGATATATATATTCATCAATGACCATGTAATTTCAAACCATTTCTTCCTTTTGATATGATTGATTATATGTATGCTTGCAAGGGCTCGATTAATTATATAAATGCATCGACGTGTAGTGTGTATGTAGTAGCGTATAATATGTATACTGAAATATATGTTTGTTATAGTGAAACAAAAACGAAAAAGGAACAAAATGGCAAAAAAAAGGAAATACACAATCTCTGTCGCGGCAGAGAAATGTGGTGTTTCTCTGCCGCGGCAGGAAACCTTTTAGTCCCGGGTGGTGTGACAGCCCGGTACTAGAGGGTTTCCGTCCCCAGCAACTGAAAGATCACGTGGACTGTTATCGATCATGGGCGTTCTGGCCGGGACTAGAGGGGGCCTCTAGTCCGTTGCTGATCCACAGTTCAAAACCGGGACTAGAGCCCGTTGCGGCCCGGGACTTATAGTGTTTGGTGTGGTTCTTGCAGGAAAGTGTACTGAAATCCTTTTTTTTCGAAATGGAGACTTAGCCCCGGTCTCTGCATCGGTAGATGCATACGACCTTTTTATTAAATTTCTTATAGTTAAAGTATTACAAAGGATTACATCATGGATCGCACAGGGTTGATACATGTATCAACTATCTGAATAGAAAGGAGGACATAAAGTGGCTCTGCATCAATATGATAACCTATAATCAAAATGCCAGTTGCACTGGCTGTATAAATCTCGTGCCACCGACTCTAGTCGGCTGCATCCAGCATCCGTAGCCTCGCGCTGCTCCATAGATTGCAAGAAGGACCATGAACGGATCCAATGAGTAGCCTGTGGGATAACCTGCATGAAAGAAGTATTTTTTGCTTTGTTAAAGATATAATCATTTCGTATGTTCCATATGACCCAAAGAAGAGCACATACTCCAACTCGGATTTGTACTTTATCTTTCTCAGGCACCCCCCCTTAACCAATTAGCAAACAAATTATTAATACTAGTGGGAGGGGCTAAATTAAAAGCCATATGTACAATACGCCATACTACTTTTGCAAGGGGACAAGATAAAAACAAGTGTTGTATTGATTCATCCTGAGAACAAAAACAACATTTCTTACATCCTTGCCAATTTCTTTTTATCAAGTTGTCTTTCGTGAGAATTACTTTTCGTTCAAACCACATAAAAATTCTTATTTTAAGTGGTACTTTTATTTTCCATATGTATTTTCGCAAGTATCTAGTATGATCATTCATGTGGTCAAGGTATAGCGATTTTACTGTGAAAGAACCAGAGATTGTTAGCTTCCAAACAAATGCATCTGGTTATTCGGTCAAGTTGATGGTCATCAAACGATGCACTAGATGAAGCCATCTTGCCCCTCTATTGCCTGTTAGCGCTTGTCTGAAACCAATATTTAATGGCGTGTGTGCTAAGACATTTGCTACAGTGACATGTTTTCGCTGCACAATATTATATAAGATAGGATATTGATGAGATAATGGTGTATTGCCTAGCCATGTATCTTCCCAGAACCGAGTTTGCTCACCGTTTCCAATTTTGAAAGCGCTCCGGTCAAAAAATTCATCTTTAACTTTCATAGGACCTTTCCAAAAAGGGGAGTCTAAGGGTTTTGCCTTGACTTGAGGCAGCGAACTAGTGTGGAGGTATTTATTGTGTATGAGCTCTTGCCATACTCCTTGTTCATTTAATATCTTAGACAACCATTTACTTATCAGGCATTTGTTTTTAATGTCAAGTACCTCCACCCCGAGTCCCCCTTGGTCTTTAGGTCGGCATATGATGTTCCATCGAGTTAGTCTATACTTTCTCTTATGTCCATCACTTTGCCAAAAAAACCTCGAGCGAAAATAATCCAATCTTTTCTGTACCCCTTTAGGTATTTCAAAGAAGGATAACATGAACATCGGAAGGCTAGTTAATACTGAATTAATTAGCACAAGTCGATCCCCATAAGACAAAAGCTTGCCAACCCAACTCGCAAGTTTTCGTTCAAAACGATCTTCAACGGGTTTCCATTCACCATTTTTGAGCTTGCGAAAATGGATAGGGATTCCAAAATATCTGAACGGGAATGACCCAGCCTCGCACCCAAACAAGTTAATATATTGCTCCTGATCTTCTTTAGCCCTACCAAAACAAAATACTTCACTCTTGTGTAAGTTTATCTTAAGACCTGATAGCTGTTCGAAGATGCATAGGACGAGCTTCATGTTAAGAGCTTTTTCCAAATTGTGTTCCATAAAAATTATAGTATCGTCTCAGATTGCAGTATGGATATCCTCCTTCAACTAAATGAGGAATAAGACCCTCGACCTGACCATCCTCTTTATTTCGAAGCGATCAAAATTGCTAACATATCCATACAAGGTTAAAAAGCATAGGAGATAGGGGATCTCCTTGTCTTAAACCTTTGAAAGTTTGGAAATAATGACCTATGTCATCGTTTACTTTAATTCCAACACTTCCGTGACTAATAAACTCATCTATCCAATGACACTATTTAGAATCGAAACCTTTCATACGCATTACTTGTTGCAAGAACGACCATTTCACTTTATCATATGCCTTTTCAAAATCTATTTTCAATAAGACCCCATCCATTTTCTTCCTATGAAGTTCATGGATTGTCTCATGCAGAATTAACACCCCTTCTAGAATATGGCGCCCTGGCATGAATGCTGTTTGGGTTGGTTTAATAACTTTTTGAGCCACATCGGTGATCCTATTTGTTCCTACCTTTGTAAAAATTTTGAAGCTCACATTAAGCAAACAAATCGGCCTATATTGCTGAATCTGCACTGCGTTCTCCTTTTTAGGTAGTAGGATCACAGTACCATAGTTTAACCGAAACAAAGGTAATTCACCTTTATGAAAATTCTGAAACAGATTCATCAGATCGTATTTAATTATCTCCCAAAACGTTTGGTAAAATTCAGCGGGAAACCCATCTGGCCCCGAAGCTTTATTCTTTTCCATTTGCATAATTGCATCATACACCTCTTTTTCTGTAAAGTCTGCTGTAAGAATAATATTTTCCTCTTCAGAAAGTTGTGGAATGTCTCCAATTTCCGATTCAATTAAAGAAAAGCTATTCTGGGCCGATGCCCCAAACAACTTTTTATAAAACTCCGTAATGTAGTTTTTGATGTTTTCTTGACCTATAATTGTCCCTTCATCTTGTTCAAGTTGAAAATCCTTTTTTCTTCGATGCTTGCCATTTGCAATCAGATGAAAGTACTTAGTGTTATTTCCTCCTTCTTGAATGTGTTTTACTTCCGCACGCTGTGCCCATTTGGTTTCTTCATCACATCGGAGTTTGGCGATTTTATCATTAGCCTCTCTAAGTTCCTCTCTCTCGGAGGTACTAAGAGGCGCGGTTTCCGCTTTAATGTCAAGTGAGTCAATGACATTCAAAAGCTTTTCCTTTTCAATCTTATACATGCTACTTAAATTTCTTGCCAACCCCTAAGAAAATTCCGAAGGTGGCGGACCTTATTCTTCCAGAGCTCCATTGGGTTTTTTCCTTCAGAAATGACAGCCCACTCTCTCGCTATCATCTCATAAAATCCCTCTTGGTGCAGCCATGCTAGTTCAAAAGAAATTTGAGATTTATTGCCACGGTGAGCTTGTTCGCCGGAGTCAATAAGAAGAGGAGTGTGATCAGAGCTCGACCTCGTTAGAGCTCTCACACTAACTAGTGAAAATTTCTGCTCCCACGAAACGCTAGCTAGCACTCTGTCTAGCTTTTCAAACGTTGGGTTTTCTTTTCTATTGGCCCAAGTGAATTGCCTACCTGACAGAGCTAATTCTCTGAGGTCGAGGCTCTCAATGATTGCATTAAAGATGAATGGCCATCTAGCGTTAAAATTGTTGTTATTTTTTTCTTCTTATCTTCTAATAATGTTAAAATCGCCTCCGACTAACATAGGTAGCTCATCGTTCTCGCAAAAACGGACCAGCTCTGCCAAGAACTCTCCTTTCTGAGCATCTTGAGCAGCTCCGTAAACAGCAACTAGTGCCCATTTAAAATTATCGGATCTACAAGATAAGTGAAACTTGACACACCGTTCTCCAGACACGATATTTCTAACTGACAAGGTTAGTGAATTTAGGCCTACTAAAATGCCACCAGATCTTCCAATGGGGTGTAAGCAGTACCAAACAAAATCAAGGCCCCCCGAAAGATTTCTTAAAAAAGGTGCCGAAAAGTTATCTCTTCCTGTTTCAAGAATAGCAAAAAAATCTAGTTTGTTTTCTCTAATTGTTTCATGAACTATTGAGTGTTTTGCCGGGTCTCTAAAGCGATCGCTGTTCCAAAAAGATCCTTTCATCATGATTTTCTTTTAGAACTAATTCTGACACTACGTCTTGTGTCTGACACCACCACAGTTGATCTTTTTTTGTATGATCTCTTTTGTTTAAGGACAGGGGGAATAGGGTCCTCATAACCCTGTGAGCCTTGTTGCTCTTCCTCCTCTAGGTCTAGACTGAGCTCTTTAGCCTCATTCATAGTTAAATTGCTCGCAGAAAAGACTCCTTTCTTAACTTTCTTCTCGTTCTTTTTTAAAATGACCAAGGTATGTTGAAGGTCTATATCCTTTATATTACTAATTGATTCCTTCACTTGACCAGGAGAAGAACCTAGTGATACACCTAACTTAGCGGCCCTATCTACAACCACATCGTTAGAAATAGAAGCTATAGAAAAGCTTGAAACAAACTTGTGCACTGAAATCCTATCGACAAGAAACTTGGGTGGTCGGACTTCTCGCCTATGCCTCGAGCTATACCTCGCATAGCTATTCCATTGCCACCTCCACCGCATGCTCGTCCTAATCCACCTCAGGCATGCAGAATTTAGGGTCGTCAAGGCGGCAAGGCGCCAAGACCTACACCAACAGAGGACAAGGTAGCGGCGTGCATGGGAACTCTGCTTCACCTACGCGAGCATTGAAGCCGTTAATAACTCTTTAGACCAACAGTGTCGTTGCATGTGCTGCAAGAACTCTTGGCGATCGATGGTACAGACAAAGGAGGAGACAAATTCGTCAGGGGAGCACAAAACAAGAGCGACACTGGCTATGACTTGATGCATATCTCATAAGTTGTTGTGGAGGGTGGACACGGCGTAACAATCTCGCGTTTGCAAGGCTGGGTGCAGCAACTATAGAAGTTCTAATGGCTGTCGACTCCTACACACAAGATATGCCCTCTTCGAGTGAAAGTTTCCAATTGAGGAAAAATGCACCGGGAAGGAGGAATTGCATAACTGCGAGTGGTGGACGCAAGGATACAAATTTACTTCAAATTTCAAGATTTTGCAATTGCAATTGTATGATGTCATTATGTGGTATGATTGCCTCACGAAACATAGTCTAACATAGGAGGTTCCCTAGAGCCATCAAACAATATCCTTATTATGGATGGCACCAATGCAAGGTAAACCTTAAGGAGTTCTACCTAATACGTCAAAGTGTTATCTGTTGTGAGGTGATCAGCTACAAGCTCTGATGTGCCTATTGAGGTAAGCCTGGCGATAGAATTTGATGTGATGTTTGAACAGGGAGCCTAGCAACATGCCGCCTCAACTTAATTTTGATCATTCTATTCCCACGTCGCCACACTTGTGGTTGTAGGGTTGATATCCGACAATTGACTCGTGTCCATCTGATAGTGGTTGTAGGGTTCAGGTGTATATATGTAGGTTTCTAGCAATTTATCAAGAGTAGGCTCTAGACTGGCACCAACGAATGGTGGACGGCAGGGTTTTCGCTGCTCTAAACATGCCATATGCGCCTTATTGTGCATTGCAACCACCATGCTTCTTGTTTCTCTACACATCCATTTTGGGTCAAATGCTAGGAGTAAAGAATTTAATACCCTCTTTATTTGCATACCCTCTACTTTCCCTCCTTACTTATGCAAGTGTCATCCTTCCTCTCTTTCCCTGTAATATCTAACACGGTACTAGTTCTCAGATACATACTTCAGTTCCTCGCGATTTAGTAACAAGAAGATGAGTACTGGTGTTATTTTTGCTAGCTTGTTATCCCGTCCATTAGTTCAGCTTTGGAGGCATCAGGGCAAGCTGATCCTGAGAAGAACAAACATAGTCTTAGTTTCGAGCAAAAAAGGGTGCTGGGCTTCTTGCTTTCATAGGTTCGTGATGCCAATTTCGCATACTTCAACATCTTACTATCTCAACACAGCACAATGAGCTTTCTCTATACTACATACCAATGAATTCCATCGGGTTGATATCCGACAAGTCTGATCGACTACTAGTGCTATGTTACGGTTAGACATGCATGTGGCATTTAGGATTGAGACGAGCACAAGCTCCCAAGTGATCCAGACCTTGTATTATGTGCATCCAGACCTTGTATTGTGTGCACGCACAACGATTACTTCTTCAAGTCTCGTGACATCATTAGTGGAACATCATACGCATCCCTCTACCTGTTCCTGTCTTGTATCATTTTCTTTGTCTAGGGATACGGCCGGATGGCTTCTGCACAGACGTCTCAGTAAAGCACGTAGATGCAGGCATGAATCTGCGGTGTTCATTGGTACGTAGGTAGCCTCTCGTTGAGACTCTGGCTTAAATATGGAAACCAACTAGAATTTAGCTGTTCTTGTCACAAGGGTTGCAAGCGGGCGGGATGCGGGACTAGTCTCTAGTGAAATTTCCCTCGATATAAAGTTAAATGAAAATGGAGATCTCTAATTACAATTTATTCCAATCCATATATTTTGGGGGATATGTGGGATCCCGCTTCTGCAACCCTACTTGTCAACGCAATGCTGCACTCGGTGGTGGTACCGAGTATATAGAGCATGGTGGTGGTCCAAGCCTGCTTCGTGGGCGTACAAGGATTATCAGTCATCTATTTCTTTTATATACTAAAAACAATATGCGGATGTTTATGGAGATACCACAATAATCCACATCACTTAAATTATTTAGATTGTCTAATAGTTATATTAGTCTTGGATGACCGTACTTTTAAGCACACAACTTACTCAGAAAAATAATTATGAAAAAATTAAATAGTTTTTCTATACCCTAGTTAGTATAGAACGAAGCACTCTTAAGTGCACATGCTTGTACACAATTAGAGTACGAAGTGGGACTTGCGCACGTTAGGTCCACTGGGGATATGTAGATCAGGTCAAGTACTATGTGTCAACTAGCTAGAGCAGGAACCGGCGTTCAAATATCCATCCATTACCACCGTGGTCATGCAAGAGTAGGAAGCCTCTTTATTTGCCTACCATCCAGTTGTCCTTTTTATTTATGCATGTTTGCTTTTCTCTCTAAATATCTAACAACAAGGCAGTTATATAACATACATACTTCAGTTGCTGAGCCTATAGAGGTTCTTGATTGACAACCAAAGATGATGGGACTGTTTTTTATGTCTTGCTCGCAGGTTACCCCATCAATTAGTTCAGATTGGGAGGCATTGGGACAAACACTTGCGAGGAAGCCTAAGGATAATCTTAGATCGGTGAATAAAAGGTCACGTGGACTCCAATGTTCATGAGTCCAATGCTCTCGCAACGCACATCAGGATGTACTCAATATAAACACGGCTCGGGTCACTAGTGGAAATGAGGCCTTTGGTTGAGCCTGGAAATGGGCTTAGGGGGGTCCGTACCAGCGTGGCCCGTGTAGCAAAAAAAAGCCCCCCTTTAATACCAGTTCATGGCACGAACCGGTGTTAAAGGCCCCTGCACCAGTGGCCCGCGCAGCCCCCCCTTTAACACCGGTTCGTGGCTTGAACCGGTATTAAGGGGGGGTGGGGTCTATATAAGACACCGCAGCCCACACCCCACTCTTCCATTTTTTCACTATCTCATTTTGGAGCCTAGCAAGAGGGTGTGAAGTGTGCTAGTTTGTGTTTTTTTTCGTATGCACAAGAGGTGTCCGGTGAAATGCCCGAGAGTTTAAAATAAGTTTTCTCGTTGCTCTTTCCTTCTCGGTCGAGGTCGGCAACTATCCTTTCATGTGCCATTGATGTACTATATATATAAATGGTCATCTCCCTATTAATTTTTGATATATACTATATATTAATGCAGATGTACCGGCAATAGATGTACGGTGACCGCCGCACTTCCGAGTACATTACGGGCCTCCAAAATTTCATCGTTGTGGCTAATGCAAACCGTGGTCACAATGGTTTTATGTGCTGTCCGTGTGTTCACTGTCAGAACAAGAAAGACTACTCAAATACTAGAACCATTCACGCCGACCTGCTTTGATCCGGTTTCATGCCCAGCTATAATTGTTGGACCAAGCACGGAGAAAAAGGGGTTGTGATGGAAGACAACGAAGAAGAAGAGGATGATGACAACTATCATAATATGTATCCTGAATATGATGATACTGCAACGGGGGTAGATAATGAAGATCAAGAGGCAGCAGATGGGCCCGCTGATGACGATCTTGGTCGGGCCATTACTGATGCAAAGGAAGAATGTGAAACTGAAAAGGAGAAGGAGAAGCTGGAGCAGATGTTAAAGGATCACAAAACATTATTGTACCCAACTTGCGAAGATGGCCACAAAAAGCTAGGTACCACACTGGATTTGCTGCAATGGAAGGCAAAGAACGGTATGACTGACAGCGCATTTTCAAAGTTGTTGGTAAAAATGAAGAATCTTCTTCCAAGAAATAATGTGTTGCCCGACAGTACATACCGAGCAAAGAAGGTTGTCTGCCCTCTAGGATTAGACGTGCAGAAGATACATGCCTGCATTAATAACTGCATCCTCTACCGCGGTGAGAAGTACGAGAATTTGGATGCATGCCCGGTATGCACTGCACTGCGGTATAAGATCAGACGAGACGATCCTGGCGATGTTGAGGGCGAGGCCCCTAGGAAGAAGGTTCCTTCCAAGGTTATGTGGTATGCTCCTATAATACCACAGTTAAAACGTCTCTTCAGAAATAAAGAGCATGCCAAGTTGTTGCGATGGCACATGGAAGACCGTAAGAAAGACGCGATTTTGAGACACCCCGCTGATGGGTCACAGTGGAGAAAAGTCGAGCGAGAGTACCCGAACTTCGCACGTGACGCAAGGAACTTAAGGTTTGGTCTTAGTACAAATGGCATGAATCCTTTTGGTGAGCAGAGCTACAGTCACAGCACCTGGCCTATGACTCTATGCATCTATAACATTCCTCCTTGGTTGTGTATGAAGAGGAAGTTCATTATGATGCCAGTGCTCATCCAAGGCCCGAGGCAACCCGACAACGACATTGATGTGTACCTAAGGCCATTAGTTGAAGAACTTTTACAGCTGTGGGCCAAACCAGGTGTACGTATGTGGGATGAGCACAAAGGGGAGCCATTTGACCTACGAGCATTGCTTTTCGTAACCATCAATGATTGGCCTGCTCTTAGTAACATTTCAGGACAGACAAACAAGGGATACAATGCATGCACACACTGTTTAGATGAAACTGAAAGTGTATATTTGGATAAATGTAAGAAGGTTGTGTACCTAGGGTATCGTCGATTTCTTCTGAACCTGCATCCAGTAAGAAAGAAAGGCAAGCATTTCAAACGTCTGGCAGAACCCCGGAGGAAGCCTGTTCTCCGTACCGGTGAGGAGGTATTTGGTATGGTCAAGGACCTAGAAGTAATCTTTGGAAAAGGTCCTGGCAGTCTATCTGTTCCGAATGACGATGCCGGACACGTGCCCAGACCTACCCTATTGGAAAGTCTTAGAGGTCCGCTCTTCAATCGACGTGATGCACGTGACGAAGAATGTTTGCGTGAACCTGCTAGGCTTCCTAGGAGTGTATGGAAGACAAAAGATACACCGGAAGCACGGCAGGACCAGCAACGTCTGAAAGACCCTGAAGAGCCTATGCATCCTGAGAATAAGAAGGGTAAACGATGCCACTTAACTCCTGCCAGCTACGCTCTTACCAAAGCAGAGAAGGAAATCTTTTTTGAATGCCTGAGCAGTATCAAGGTACCGTCTGGCTTCTCGTCGAATATAAAGGGAATAATAAATATGGCAGAGAAAAAATTTCAAAACCTGAAGTCTCATGACTGCCACGTGATTATGACACAATTGCTTCCGATTGCATTGATGGGGCTTCTACCTGAAAATGTTCGAGTACCCATTGTGAAGCTATGTGCATTCCTCAATGCAATATCTCAGAAGGTAATCGATCCAGAAAGCCTACCAGGGTTATAGACAGATGTGGCCCAATGTCTTGTCATCTTTGAGTTGGTGTTCCCACCATCCTTCTTCAATATTATGACGCATCTCCTGGTTCACCTTGTAGAAGAGATTGTTATTCTCGGTCCTGTATTTCTACACAATATGTTCCCCTTTGAGAGGTACATAGGAGTCTTAAAGAAATATGTTCATAACCGTGCTAGGCCAGAAGGAAGCATCTCCAAGGGATATGTAACAGAGGAGGTCATTAAGTTCTGTGTTGATTTTATTCCTGACCTTAAGGCGATTGGTGTTCCAGAATCACGACATGAGGGGAGACTGCGTGGAAAAGGCACCCTAGGATGTAAAGCAATGATATGTAGGGACGGGCATTCTCTCAATCAAGCACACTACACGGTTTTACAAAGATCTATCTTGATTGTCCCGTATATCAAAGAACACAAGAATTTAATACGCCTCAAACACCCGAGACAGTCTGATGAATGTATTATAAGTGAACACATGGCGAGTTTTGGCGGCTGGCTGCAAAGACTTCTCACGAATAACACCACTGTTGGGGATCAGCTGTACTTGTTGGCCAGGACACCATCTTCGACTGTATGTACTTTCCAAGGGTACGAGATAAATGAGAATACATTTTACACTATAGGCCAAGATAAAAAGAGCACCAACCAAAATAGTGGTGTCCGCTTCGATGCAGCAGAAGATAATGGGCAAAAGACCACGTATTATGGGTTTATAGAGGAGATATGGGAACTTGACTATGAACCTAATTTTAAGGTCCCCTTGTTTCTGTTGGAGATATGCCCTAGAGGCAATAATAAAAGTAGTTATTATTATATCTTTGTGTTTATGATAAATGTTTACATTCATGCTATAATAGTATTAACAAGGAAACATTAATACTTGTGTGATTTGTAAACTTAATTTGAAGTCCCTAGTAAAGCCTCTATATAATACTAGCTTGTTGGTTAATAGATGATTGTGGTTTCCCTATCATGAACATTGAGATGTTATTAACAACAAGATCATATCATTAGGAGAATGATATGATGGACATACTCCTATAGATAAGCGTAGCATAAAGATCAAGTCATTTTAATAGTTCAATTGCTATATGCTTTCTGATACATAGTAATCTAATTCCTTCGACCATGAGATCATGCATATCACCTTTACTGGATGGATGCTTTGATGACATCAAACACCACACCGTGGCGGGTGGCTATAAAGGTGGCATTGAGTGTTCGGAAAGTGTTGGTTGAAACACATGGATCAAGAGTGGGATTTGTCCATCCATATGACGGATAGATATACTCTGGGCCCTCTCGGTGAAATGTCATCCAATTAGCTTGCAAGCATGTGACTGGCTCACAAGGGATCACATATCACGGGAACGAGAAAAGAGTACTTATCGGTAACGAGGTTGAACTAGGTATGCAGAGATACCGACGATCATAACCTCGGATAAGTAAACTATCGTGAGACAAAGGGAAATTGATATCGTATGTAAGTGGTTCATTCGATCGCAAAGTAATCGTTGAATTATGTGGGAGCCATATGAATTTACAGATTCCTCTATTGGTTATTGTTCGGAGAAGTGTCTCGATCATGTCCGCATAATTCACGAACCGTAGGGAGACACACTTAAGGATTCGACGTTGTTTTGAGTAGTTATGGAATGATGAGAAAGAGACCGAATGTTATTCGGAGTCCCGGATGGGATCCGGGATATCACGAGGAGATCCGGAATGGTCCGGAGAATAAGATTCATATAAGGAAAGTCCCATTTCGGAGTTGGGGAATGGTTCCGGTGTTTTCATCGAGAATGTTCTAGAATGTTCCGGAATATCCGGCACTCCGGAGGGGAAGGGTACATGAATGTGCAAGTTGGTATGATTGCATCATGTACTAAGTGTCATCGCTGTTCCAAATAAAGGATTAATTCAAATCCTAGTTTGAAAAGTCAAATAGCTAAATTGAAAAGTCAAACGGCTTAATTTGGAAAGTGGAAAAGAGGAGGAAGGGGGAAACCGAGTTGGGGAGGAGTTCCCTCCTCCAACCGGTGGCGCCCCCTCCAAGCCGAGTTGGGGAGGGACTCCTCTCCCTCCCCTTGGCCGGCCGGCCCCTCCACCTATATAAGGAGGGGCAGGGCTCCCTCCTAGAGACACACAAGTTCCCTGCCCCAAACCCTAGCTTGGCGCCACCACCTCCTGCAGCTGTCGCCGCCTCCTAGGGTTGCCCTAGCCGCCGACAGGCTTCCCCCCCCTAGCCGCCGGCTCTAGCACCTCCTCCTTGGTGTGTCTAAAACCTAGATCGCCGAGGAGCTCTCTCATACTCCACCATACTCGCTCCGGCTTAAGGCGAAGCCCTGCGAGATCTCCCCTCTACTTCCGGTACCACGCCGTTGTGCTGCCGGAATCGCGAGGAGAGTGCTACAACCTCCGCTGCCTGCTGGAACAAGGGAGAGGAAGGTCTTCGTCAGTACGAGCGTGTGACCAATCTGGGAGCGCTCAGGAACGCTTGGCGCCGAAGGATCGTCTACGCGATCTTGAGATCGGGAAGAAATCGACTACATCACCCACGAATCCGCTCTCGTTAAACACTTTGGAATCTTCGGTGAGGTATTCCATCGACTCGTTGCTACAATCTAGTAGATAGATCTTGGCTTGTTTGTTCGTATCGGTAGAAATTTTTGTTTTCCATGCTACTGAAACCCTACAGTGGTATCGAGCCGTGTCTATATGTAGATCTGTTGACGCAGTAGAACACAATGGTCATTGTGGGCGTTGATGCTTTATTGTCGATTGCTTCTTGTGTACTTTGCATCTTGTGGGATGTTGGGATGAAGCGGCCGGGCTAACCTTACATGACATCGTTCATGAGACTTGCTCCACGCTTGACATGCAACTTGTATTGCATAAGTGGCTTTATGGTGCCTGTTTCTCCTAGCATAGTTAAGATCCAATTTACAACGGGTGATTAACAATACTAGTATCAATGTTGTGATTCTTGTTCGTAAGTTAGAACGACACTTATTGAAAGCCCCAAACCACGTAAAACATGCAAAGAAAGTAGAGGCGTCTAACTTTGTTTTGCAGGGGTGTGCTGTGATGTGATATGGCCATGATTGTGATTATATTTGATGTATGCAATGTTCCTTATTGTAAGTTGGCAACCGGCAGGAGCCATATGGTTGTCTTTAATTTATGTTAAGACCCACGTGTCTATTCAAAGTAGTTGTAATAGTTGAAGCCGGTGGACGACAACCATGGAGAAGCGTCATTGACCTTGATGCAATGCCGGTGATGATGGAGATCATGTTCGTGCTAGAAGATGGAGGTCGGAAGCACAAAGAAGAAAGGCCATATCATATCACATATTATGAATTGCATGTGATGTTAATCCTTTATGTATCTTGTATTGCTTAGTAGACAACGGTAGCATTATAAGATGATCCCTCATGCACATGAATTTCAAGTCATAAAGTTTTCACCCTTAGTTAGTACCGTTGCTAAAGCTTGTTGTTTCGAAGCACCACGTGATGATCGGGTGTGTTAGATTCCGCAAGTGTATACAACGTGAGCAAGCCAGATTTGCTCATGCGGAAACTAAGGTTTGATCTTGACGAGCCTAGCATGTACAGACATGGTCTCGGAACACGGATCACCAAAAGGTAAAGCATGAATCATATAGTAGATATGATGAACATGTCGATTGTTCGCCATTGAAACTATATCAACTCTCGTGATGATCGGTGTTGATGTGGTGGATTTGGTTCGTGTGATCACTAAAACAATGTGAGGGATATTGTTTTGAGTGGGAGTTCACCTAGATTAATTTTAATATTAATTTGAACTCAATTTGTCATAAACTTAGTCTAAACTATTGCAAATATGTTGTAGATCAATGGCAGCCCCTACCATCAATTTTAATGCGTTCCTAGAGAAAGAAAAGTTGAAAAACAATGGAAGCAACTTCGCGGATTGGTTCCGCAATTTGAGGATTGTCCTCACAGCTAGTAATTTGACCTATGTGCTAGATGCACCGCTGGGTGACCCACCTGCAGCTGATGCTTCCGATGAAGTAAAGAATGTTTACCTCACTCGGAAGACTCGATACTCCGATTCAGTGTGCTATCTTGTATGGTTTAGAATCTGAGCTTGAGAAAAGGTTTGAGAATTCAGACCCATATGATATTGTCGAGGATCTCAAATTGATCTTTGAGACTCATGCGGCAATTGAAAGCTATGAGGCTTCGAAAAGTTCTTTAAGCGCAAGATGGAAGAGGGCAGCTCGTCGTGAGCATGTGCTTAAGATGTGCAGGCATAAACAAACTTCAAAGCTTGGGTATTGTGATTCCCAATACTTTGGGGATTTACCGTGTCCTCCAATCACTACCACCAAGTTACAAGAACTTTGTGATGAACTATAACATGCATAACATGAACAAGACATTGTCAGAACTCTTTGCCATGTTGAAGTCTGCAGAAGTGGAGATCAAGAAAGAGCACCAAGTGTTGTTGGTCAATAAGACCACCAAATTCAAGAAAGGCAAGTCTAAGCAGAAGGGACACTTCAAGAAGGGTGGTAAGAAAGTTACCACGACGAAGAAGACCAAGGCTGGACCTAAGCACGATCTTGAGTGCTTTACTACAAGGAGAAGGTCCTTTGAGCGGAATTGCCCAAAGTACTTGGCGGATTTGAAGAACGGCAACATCAAGAAGAAAGGTATATCTGATATACATGTTATTGATGTCTATCTCACTAGTACTCGTAGTAGTGCCTGGGTATTTGATACTGGTTCGGTTGCTCATATTTGTAACTCGAAACAAGTGCTGCAGAATAAACGGAAGCTAGCGAAGAACGAGGTGACGATGCGTGTTGGAAACGGATCAAAGGTTGATGTGATCGCGGTCGGCACGCTACCCCTTCATCTACCATCGGGATTAGTTTTATACTTAAATAATTGTTATTTGGTGCCTGCGTTAAGCATGAACATTATATCGGGATCTTGTTTATTGCGAGACGGTTACTTGTTTAAGTCCGAGAATAATGGTTGTTCGATTTATATGAGTAATATGTTTTATGCACATGCACCTTTGATATATGGTCTATTCTTATTGAATCTCAATAGTGGAAATGGAAATACACATATTAATAACATTGAGGCTAAACGTTTGAAATCGAGCGATAACTCGACCTATATGTGGCACTGTCGTCTTGGTCACATTGGAGTGAAGCGTATGAAGAAACTCCATTCCGATGGACTTCTTGAATCTCTTGATTTCGAATCACTTGATAGATGCGAAGCATGTCTAATGGGTAAAATGACTAAGACTCCATTTTCTGGTATGATGGAGCGAGCTACGGACTTGTTGGAAATCATACATACCGATGTGTGTGGTCCAATGAGTGTAGTATCGCGTGGTGGTTATCGTTATGTTCTTACCTTCACGGATGACTTGAGTAGATATGGGTATATCTATTTCATGAAACATAAGTCCGAAACTTTCGAGAAGTTTAAGGAATTTCAAAGTGAGGTAGAGAATCAACGTAACAAGAAGATTAAATTTCTACGTTCTAATCGTGGAGGTGAATATCTAATTCTGAGTTTGGCGAGCATTTGAAGAAATCGGAATACTTTGAGTTGACACCGCCAGAACACCACAGTAATGGTGTGTCCGAACGTCGTAATCGAACTCTCTTAGATATGGTTCGTTCTATGATGTCACTTACAGATTTACCGCTATCATTTTGGGGTTATGCATTAGAAACAGCCGCATTCACTTTAAATAGGGCACCATCTAAATCCGTTGAAACGACACCGTATGCATTATGGTTTGGGAAGAAACCTAGATTGTCGTTCCTTAAAGTTTGGGGGTGCGAAGCCTATGTAAAGAAGTTACAGCCGGACAAGCTTGAACCCAAAGCGGAAAATGCGTCTTCATAGGATACCGAAGGAAACTATTTGGTATACCTTCTATCATAGATCCGAGGCAAAATCTTCGTTGCCAAGAATGGATCCTTTCTAGAAGGAATTTCTCTCGAAAGAAGTATTTGGAAGGAAAGTAGAACTTCGACGAGGTTGTCGAACCTTCTCTCGAAATTGCAGTAGCGCGCGGAAGAAGTTCTGTGGTGCCTGCACCAATAAGAGAGGAAGCTAATGATGATGATCATGAAACTTGGTTGAAGTTGCTCTGAGCCTCATGAGTCAACGAGAACTCGTAACACTCCAGATTGGTATGATCCCGTTATGAGTGTCATGTTGGTGGACAACACCGATGACCCTGAGACTGATGAGGAAGCGATGATGAGCCCAGATTCCAATAAATGGCAAGAAGCCATGAAATCCGAGATTGGATCCATGTACGAAAACCAAGTATGGACTTTGGTGGACTTACCGGATGGCCGGAAGGCTGTCGAGAACAAATGGATCTTCAAGAAGAAAACAGATGCTGATGGTAATGTTACTGTCTATAAAGCTCGACTTGTCGCAAAAGGGTTTCGACAAATTCAAGGAGTTGACTATGATGAGACTTTCTCACCAGTAGCGAAGCTAAAGTCTGTGAGGATTATGTTAGCAATCGCTGCATATTACGATTATGAGATATGGCAGATGGATGTCAAAACAGCATTCCTCAATGGAGACATTGATGAAGAGTTGTATATGATGCAACCCAAAGGTTTTGTTGATCCTAAAGATGCTAACAAGGTATGCAAACTTCAACGGTCCATCTATGGATTAAAGCAAGCATCCCGAAGTTGGAATCAACGTTTTGATAAGGTGATCAAAAGTTTTGGTTTTATACAAACTTATGGAGAAGCTTGTATTTACAAGAAAGTGAGTGGGAGCTCTGTAGCATTCTTAATACTATATGTGGATGACATATTATTGATTGGGAATGATGTAGACCTTCTTAATAGTGTCAAGGAATATTTGAATAATAGTTTTTCAATGAAGGATCTTGGCGAAGCAGCTTACATATTAGGCATAAAGATTTATAGAGATAGATCGAAACGCCAAATATCATTGTCACAGAGTACATATTTGGACAAAGTTCTAAAGAGGTTTGGAATGGAAGATAGCAAGAAAGGGTTCTTTCCCATGTTGCCCAATACGACCTTGAGTAAAACTCAAAGTCCGACATCGGCAGAAGATAGAGAAAGGATGAGTAAGACTCCCTATGCCTCAGCCATAGGATGTCTAATGTATGCCATGCTATGTACTAGACCCGACATTGCATATGCTATTAGTTTAACTAACAGATATCAAAGTGATCCAAGAGTGGATCATTGGACAGCGGTCAAAAACATCCTTAAGTACTTGAGAAGAACTAAGGATATGGTTCTTTCTTATGGAGGTGATGAGCAGCTCGTTGTTAATGGTTACACCGATGCTAGTTGGAACACCGATCCGGATGATTCTAAATCACAATCTGGATATGTATTTATTTTGAATGGTGCAGCAGTTAGCTGGAGGAGTGCAAAGCAAAGCGTTGTGGCGAGATCTTCAACTGAATCGGAATACATGGCTGCTTCGGAGGCTTCACAAGAAGCGATATGGATGAAAGAGTTCATTACAGAGCTAGGTGTGGTTCCTAGTGCGCTGGACCCAATGTCTATCTACTGTGATAACATGGGTGCCATAGCCAATGCGCAAGAACCAAGGTCACACAAGAAGCTGAAGCATATCAATCTACGTTTTCACGCTATTCGAGAACATATCCAAGATGGGGATATAAAGATTTGCAAAGTACACACAGATCTGAATGTGGCGGATCCGTTGACTAAACCTCTCCCGAGGGCAAAACATGACCAGCACCAAACTGCCATGGGTGTTCGGTATATTACCATGTAATCTAGATTAGATGACTCTAGTGCAAGTGGGAGACTGTTGGAGATATGCCCTAGAGGCAATAATAAAAGTAGTTATTATTATATCTTTGTGTTTATGATAAATGTTTACATTCATGCTATAATAGTATTAACAAGGAAACATTAATACTTGTGTGATTTGTAAACTTAATTTGAAGTCCCTAGTAAAGCCTCTATATAATACTAGCTTGTTGGTTAATAGATGATTGTGGTTTCCCTATCATGAACATTGAGATGTTATTAACAACAAGATCATATCGTTAGGAGAATGATATGATGGACATACTCCTATAGATAAGCGTAGCATAAAGATCAAGTCATTTTAATAGTTCAATTGCTATATGCTTTCTGATACATAGTAATCTAATTCCTTCGACCATGAGATCATGCATATCACCTTTACCGGATGGATGCTTTGATGACATCAAACAGCACACCGTAACTGGGTGGCTATAAAGGTGGCATTGAGTGTTCGGAAAGTGTTGGTTGAAACACATGGATCAAGAGTGGGATTTGTCCATCCATATGACGGATAGATATACTCTGGGCCCTCTCGGTGAAATGTCATCCAATTAGCTTGCAAGCATGTGACTGGCTCTGAGGGATCACATATCACGGAGCGAGAAAGAGTACTTATCGGTGAGGTTGAACTAGGTATGCGGAGATACCGCGATCATTACCTCGGATAAGTAAACTATCATGAGACAAAGTGAAATTGATATCGTATGTAAGTGGTTCATTCGAACGCAAAGTAATCGTTGAAATATGTGGGAGACATATGAATTTACAGATTCCTCTATTGGTTATTGTTAGGAGAAGTGTCTCGATCATGTCCGCATAATTCACGAACCGTAGGGAGACACATAAGGATTCAACGTTGTTTTGAGTAGTTATGGAATGATGAGAAAGAGACGAATGTTGTTGAGTCCGGATGGGATCCGGGATATCGGGAGGAGATCCGGAATGGTCCGGAGAATAAGATTCATATAAGGAAAGTCCGTTTGAGTTGGGGAATGGTTCCGGTGTTTTCATCGAGAATGTTCTAGAATGTTCCGGAATGTCCGGCACTCCGGAGGGGAAGGGTACATGAATGTGTTGTATCAAGTTGGTATGATTGCATCATGTACTAAGTGTCATCGCTGTTCCAAATAAAGGATTAATTCAAATCCTAGTTTGAAAAGTCAAATAGCTAAATTGAAAAGTCAAACGGCTTAATTTGGAAAGTGGAAAAGAGGAGGAAGGAAACCGAGTTGGGGGAGGTTCCTCCTCCAACCGTGGCGCCTCCAAGCCGAGTTGGGGAGGACTCCTCCTCCCCTTGGCCGGCCGGCCCCTCCACCTATATAAGGAGGGGCAGGGCTCCCTCCTAGAGACACACAAGTTCCATGCCCCAAACCCTAGCTTGGCGCCACCACCTCCTGCAGCTGCCGCCGCCTCCTAGGGTTGCCCTAGCCGCCGACTTGGGCTTCCCCAAGCCCTAGCCGCCGGCTCTAGCACCTCCTCCTTGGTGTGTCTAAAACCTAGATCGCCGAGGATCTCTCTCATACTCCACCATACTCGCTCCGGCTTAAGGAGAAGCCCTGCGAGATCTCCCCTCTACTTCCGGTACCACGCCGTTGTGCTGCCGGAATCACGAGGAGAGTGCTACAACCTCCGCTGCCTGCTGGAACAAGGGAGAGGAAGGTCTTCGTCGAGTACCGAACGTGTGACCAACTGCGGGAGCGCTGCCGGAACGCAGCGCCGGAAGGATCGTCTACGCGATCTTGAGATCGGGAAGAGTACGACTACATCACCCACGAGAATCCGCTCTCGTTAAACACTTTGGAATCTTCGAGGGTGAGTTATTCCATCGACTCGTTGCTACAATCTAGTAGATACATCTTGGCTTGTTTGTTTGTATGCGGTAGAAATTTTTTGTTTTCCATGCTACGAAACCCTACAGTTTCTATACAAATGGGTCAAGCTAACAGCAGGGGGGTTTGAGGTAGACAAGAAGTACGGAATGACAACTGTGGATCTCAACAATCTTATGAAGGTAGACAAGAACTTAGACGAACCATTCGTCTTAGCCAATGATGTGGCTCAGGTTTTCTATGTGAAGGATATGTCTACCAAACCGAAAAATTAAAAAATAAGCAAACAGATACATCACACGATGAGCCAAAGTGTCACATAGTTCTTTCAGGGAAAAGAAACATCATGGGAGTGGAGGACAAGATAGACATGTCAGAAGATTATAATAAGTTTGATGAAATTCCGCCCTTCAGAGTGAAGATGACCAACCATCCATTAAACGGTGTTGATACTCCATGGTTACGGCCAACGCGATCATAAGATTGACTATATGTATTAATTGAGCCATTTTTAGCACACATATGTATCTCAACATGGAAATCAATGTCATATTTCTTATATGTATTAAATGAGCCATTTTTCTTCCTTCTATTTCTTCCCTCCATTTTTCTTCCCGCCATTTTTCTTCCCGCCATTTTTTCCCGCCATTTTTCCCGCCATTTTTCTTCCCGCCATTTTTCTTCCCACCATTTCTTCCCGCCAGTTCTACACTATATATATATATGTAGGGTTGGCCTCCATTGTCATTGCACATCTCTAGACTCATATCTACAACCTCATCACTCTTTCCCATGGCTTCCACCGTAGCACTAACCCCCAGGGAGGCGGAGGCGCTTTGCGCCTCGAACTACCCCTGCCCGCCGGGCTACTCTATCCCCGTCGGCTGGATGCTGAGTGCCGGAGGCGTGCCGGTTCCTCCTGTCCCTCTAGGTGTGGCGCGCCGGATGGCCATCACGAACCACTACTACTTCGAGCTCACGCCGGAGAAGCGGAGGAATCCCAGAAGGCATCCCGACTATTTCCCTACTTGGGAAGCCTTCTTCATGGATCGGCGTGAGAGGGCGCTCGCCAGGCACGAGGAGGACAGCCAACCTACTCCGAACTTCAACGAGGCCGGCCGTCGGCTATGGTGGTGCGGTCGGACTCTCCAGAGCGTCATGTCCTATGACACTGCCGCCGACTCTAACCCCCGTCTGCGCTACCCTCAAGTCCAGCCCACGCGTACTCAGCCTTCAAGGTTCAATTACGGCGACACCGACGGCGACAGTGATGACGGCGGCGGCGAGTACGATGCCTACAGTGGCGAGTATTATAGGTGTAGGCAGGAGCATGACTGAATCACTCCAACATTCTGAAACAAGTTCGGCCGATTGTTACTTAATATGGCCATGTATCTTAATTTTCAGTTCTTTTATGTATCTTAATTTTCAGTCGTACTTTATGTAACTTACTATTACTTGCATTCTGTATTTTAATTCCAGTTCTATCTCCTTCACAAAATGATCTATCTCATTCGAGGTTTCTTGGCATTTTCCATTTTCCGAGCATAAAAACGGACGGTTTTGTGAAGCAACCACCAAATGGCTAATTCAAAAAACCACCACCACATTTTAAAAAGAAACATCTCAAACTTGCTATATTGATTATGTCTCAAAAAAAGATCGAAACAGTGCGAAACCTTCGCGTGGTGTTATATTATGTGACATAGTTAGAAGGAAAAATCTCAAACTTGGTATATTGATTATGTCTCAAAAAAACCTTCGCGTGGTGTTATATTATGTGACATAGTTAGAAGGAAAAATCTCAAACTTGGTATATTGATTATGTCTCAAAAAAACCTTCACAAAATGACCTATCTCATTCGAGGTTTCTTGGCTTTCGGGTCAAATGACCAATGTTATGGCTAGAATCAAGGCATAGTTTGTGATAATATGGCCATATTGTGCATACATGTGCATCATGGCATGTCAAACAATGTTGCAAGAGGAAGTTTTCCTTTTTGTCGCACCAAAAAGGAATTTTCCATTTTCCGAGCATAAAAAATGGACGGTTTTGTGAAGCAACCACCAAATGGCTAATTCAAAAAACCACCACCACATTTTACAAAAATACTAGACCACCTTATATGGACAATGTACCAACAGGGGGATCTGAAACCTTTCCTTCCACCTCTGGTGAAAAAGACAAATTTCTACCGAATCGGTAGGAAGTGGCTTAGATATAAACTACAGGTACATGATACGATGCTCATGATTTTTTACAAAAATCATTTTTAGGTTTAAAATATGCTATTTTATCAAAAATCCAATGCAAGTTGAGCGAGGCTTGGCCCCGAGCTAAGAATCTTCATGCCCGTTGTTCGACAAAGTTTGACGATAGTTTAAAACAGGGATAAAAAAATAAAAAAAAGATCCAAACAAACCTTCGCGTGGTGTTATATTATGTGACATAGTTAGAAGTAAAATATCAAACTTGGTATATTGATTATGTCTCAAAAAAACCTTCACAAAATGACCTATCTCATTCGAGGTTTCTTGGCTTTCGGGTCAAATGACCAATGTTATGGCTAGAATCAAGGAATAGTTTGTGATAATGTGGCCCTATTGTGCATACATGTGCATCATGGCATGGCAAAAAATGTTGCAAGACGAAGTTTTCCTTTTTGTCGCACCAAAAGGCATTTTCCATTTTCCGAGCATAAAAAACGGACGATTTTATGAAGCAACCACCAAATGGCTAATTTAAAAAACCACCACCACATTTAAAAAAATACTAGACCACCTTATATAGACAATGTACCAACAAGGGGATCTGAAACCTTTCCGTCCACCTCTGGTGAAAAAGACAAATTCCTGCCGAATCGGTAGGAAGTGGGTCAGATATGAACTACAGGTACATGATATGATGCTCATGATTTTTTACAAAAATCATTTTTAGGTTCACAATATGCTATTTTATCAAAAATCCAATGCAAGTTGAGCGAGGCTTGGCCCCGAGCTAAGAATCTTCATGCCCGTTGTTCGACAAAGTTTGACGATAGTTGAAAACAGGGATAAAAAAATTAAAAAGATCGAAACAGTGCAAAATCTTCGCGTGGTGTTATATTATGTGACATAGTTAGAAGGAAAAATCTCAAACTTGGTATATTGATTATGTCTCAAAAAAACCTTCATAAAATGACCTATCTCATTCGTGGTTTCTTGGCTTTCGGGTCAAATGACCAATGTTATGGCTAGAATCAAGGCATAGTTTGTGATAATGTGGCCATATTGTGCATACATGTGCATCATGGCATGGAAAACAATGTTGCAAGAGGAAGTATTCCTTTTTGTCGCACCAAAAAGGCATTTTCCATTTTCCGAGAATAAAAAACGGACGGTTATGTGAAGCAACCACCAAATGGCTAATTCAAAAAACCACCACCACATTTTACAAAAATACTAGACCACCTTATATGGACAATGTACAAATAGGGGGATCCGAAACCTTTCCGTCCTCCTCTGGTGAAAAAGAAAAATTCCTGCCAAATCGGTAGGAAGTGGGTCAGATATGAACTACAGGTACATGATACGATGCTCATGATTTAAAAAAAATTATTTTTAGGTTCACAATATGCTATTTTATCAAAAATCCAATGCAAGTTGAGCGAGGCTTGGTCAGATTCAAGTGTATACAAAAGATGCGACATTTAAATATCCAAACAATTCAAAAATGTTAATACAAAATAAAATATGATTTGCTCTAATAAAATAGGGTTAGATTCCTTTTTAGATGCTTAATATTTCTTATGTTCAAAGTTTTAGGATTTAACAATTTATTTTTGTTTGAATTGAATAATCACAATTTATATGTAAGTGTTTTAATCATTTTGAAAATTTTCACACCCCCCCTTTAACACTGGTTTGTGGCTGGAACCGGTGTTAAAGAGAAAGCAACGAATCCCCCCTTTAACACCGGTTCCTGGCTGGAACCGGTGTTAAAGGGGGGGTATAAATGCGGGCGCGTTCCTCTTCCTCCTCCCCAGCCAGATTGATCGGGCGCAAAGAGGAGCGCGCAGAGAGCAGAGCCGCGGCGGAGGAGCAGAGCCGCCCGCCACCGCGACCTTCGTCGTCCGCCGCCATCACCGCCGCCCGCCACCGTGTCCGTGTCGTCCGCCCGCCTTCACTCACTCATGAGCCACCACAGCGTCACCGCCAGCAACTCTCGGGAGCGGCGCCTCCACCCCCGTCCACTTGTGGCGAGCCTCCGGCCGGTGCCGTGCGCCACCACTCGCCGCCGACCTCGCCGTCCTCTCCTGGTGCCGCGCGCCACTCCCCGCCGACCCCGCCGGCCGACCCCGCCGGTAGTAGTGTTATTATTTAGTTATAATTAAGTGTGTATATTGTATTATTATTAAGTTTGTTATAGGAATTTTGTTATAATTAGTTATATTGTAGTTATTATTAGAATTTTGTTATTGTATTAAGTTTAGGGTTAGTATTAAGTTTAGGGTTAGTATTAGTTTAGGGTTAGTATTAGTTTAGGGTTATTATATGTGGATTCGCAATAGATTTCTACTTGTTATTGTATTATTAGTAGTTTAGTGTTAGTATTAGTTTAGGGTTTATTTAGTTGAGGGTTATTAGTTTAGGGTTTATTTAGTTAAGGGTTATTAGTTTAGGGTTATTTAGTTTAGGTTATTTAGTTTAGGGTTATTTATTTAGTGTAGTTTAGTGTATTTAGTTTAGGGTTATTTAGTGTATTTTATAGTTAGTATTAGTTTAGGGTCGTCACCTCGCTGCTCTGCAAGCGCCGCCGCTGGCCGTTGTCGTTAACGTCGCTCCGGTGACCCCTAGGTAGTGGCGCCGCCCGTTTTAGGTAGGCCGCATCACGCTAAGGCGAACCCGCTACCTCGCATGCCCTAGGGTTTGGACCCCTCTCATATGCATCCGGGATTTCTTCAAATTAGGGTTTGGACCCCTTGGAACTCGTTTAAAATGATCAAGCATCCTTAGGGTTTTAATTTCATTTGTGTATTTATTTGTGTATTTTTGTATGAATAATATGTATATTTGTGTATGAATCCAAGTCCACTTGAATGTTTACTCTCTTACTCTAGATAATATTATGCCGTCGACCCTGACCTCCTCTGTCCTCGTCGAGCCCACGTTGTGCTGGTTCGAACGCACACCCCCACGCATCCCGGCCCCGCTGTCGCCCTAGCGCCGCCACCTCTCGTTGTCAATATAGCATTATAATAACCATGCTATGTTAATCAACTTTCATGACAAGTTAATTAGAAGAAGTAAATGTACCCTCTCGTATGAATCGGGGGTTTCTCCGAATTAGGGTTTGGAATGACCAAACATGTATTAGGGTTACATTTCAATACTTTTAACCTGTCATATCATCATCTTTGCTTGAGCATTTCAATAGATGTATTACTGATATTTGTGTGATCATATTTTGTTTTAGAAACTATGGATCCACTCAGTAGAAACCTTGAAGATGAACTTGGAGGAACATGATGACAGCTCAAGTAGTCATGGAGAAGATGACGACTCCGGTGAACGCACTTTAGTGATTACAAAGTCTGTCGAGGTATATGCATGGATTAAGCCTCTGCTGACTTGCACCGATTGATTTGTATATATGTAAATGTATTAATTAACGCTTCTTTCTTCTTTTATCCCTCTGGATCGACCAGCCAACAACAATCTTCTTCTATGAAAAAGAGCAAGCGAGGCGCGAGCCATCGGTTGAAAGATCGTGGAAAGTTCACGATCGAAGCAGTCCGTGTTGATGGCAGGCCGATGGAGCCCAAGAAGGCCGCAGAAAAATTTGTACGTCAGGCTGGAGTTCTTGTTAGGGACCAAATCCCAATCATAATTGAATATTGGAATAAGCCAAAGAAGGGCGACGGTACCTTTGTCGATGAAAGATCCAAAGAAACGCTTTGAAATTCGCTGTTGGTAAATTTCACCCTTCCGCCAGAGGAGGATGAAAAAAAAACCGGTTATAAAGGAAAAGGTCAAAGAGTGGACTCTAAAGAAGATGGCTGACACTTTCCGCAACTGGAAGACAAAATTGAACAAATTTGTCAAAGCTCGCGAGACTCCAGATTTCGAAGACGCATATTATGCGAAGATAGGACCCCACTGGCCCGAATTCGTGGCATATAAAAAAGGTGCTATAGCTAAAAAGAGGTCAGAAACCAATACGCTAAATGCCCAGAAGAAGGAATATCACCAGAGGACGGGGTCAGGTGACTACATATCTCAGAGGCCTAAGTGGGAGGAAGCTGAGAAGGCCCTGCGCGACAGAGGGATCACACCCCAGACAAATGGGTGGGACCTACGTGCAAAGACTTCGTTCTATGGAATCGGGGCAAGGTTGGACCCAGAAACAGGATTGTGTATCTTCCCAACCCTCCTTGCCAAACCCGTCACTAAACTCATCACGGCATACGAGGAAACAACCGCCAGGACCTTCGATCCCGACAAAGAGAATGACCAGCTCACACGCGCCATCGGTAAAAAAGAACACCCTGGACATGCACGAGGCACAAGGGGTATGACGTGGAAGGATGGGTTTGCCGAGTGGAGGTACTCTTACAGATGGCGCGGCAGAAAAGAAAAAGAGCATACAAAGCGGATGACACAGATAGAACATGCACTTGTGGCGCTGCAGGCGCAAGTGAATGCACAACAGAGCCATCAAGCTACCAGCCCATCTCAGAGGCACGAATTTCCTGCATTGGAAGCTGCCGGCGGCCTAGACTCTGCGCGGAAAAGCAGCGTGGCTTCACGGAGAACGTGCAGTCCATGCTTGAAATGGCGGGTCCTCGATACCCCGTGGATGAGATCACGGAGAGCGAACACGCTGAGCGGCATGTGAGATTAATGGGCTTATTCATTAAGGTGGCTGTCGGCTATGCCTTACCTCCTGTAGCTGGTGGAACTTACCACTACCGTTCGATTCCAGATGGCTATGCTATTGTCGGGGTGGATGAGGTTGTGAAGGAATATGAGGAAGCACAGCTTGACCATGCTACGGGTGAAGGGGAAACTCAACTCAAATTTGCAGTGAAAACAACCATTCTTTGTAAGAAGGAACACATCGTGCTTCCAAATTGGAGGCCACTGGCACCCCCGCCGTCTCCACAACGTCAGCAGTCTGAGCCGCTTCAGCCATCTCCTGCGCGGTAGCCATCTCCTGCCCGTCAGCCATCTCCGGCGCTTCAGCCATCTCCTCAGCATAAGCAGAAGACAACTGCCACAAAGAGCATCACTAGCACTGCCACAAAAAAATCCGCAGGAAACCGTACGCCAAAGAGTTCAAAAAACTACGTCCCGCAGCCTTCCGCCAAGCCATTGCCGGTTTTACCGTGGAATCGCAGCGACGAGGAGACCAATAGGATCTCGGAAGAAGAGGTCAAGAAATTCTTTGCACCTAGACGGGCCAAGCCAAAGGAGAAAATAGATCCGACGGTGGTGGAGAAGTTTTACAAAAATCTTTTGAAACCTGAAACCCCACTTGTGCCGGACTACGAGCGCCAGATTTTGAAGGGGGATGCAAGGCGCCGTAGGAAGACAGAAAGTAGCAGTCGTGCGGCACCCCAGAAAACAGTTCCCATGCTCGGAGAGTAGGAAACCAATCATGCGCCCCGCTCCAAGTGTTCGACACACCGGACGCTCCTTCCGTAAATGATTACGAGGCAGAGCTACAAAGAAAGGCCAATGAGATGGAGATGACTTACATTGCATACTTGAACATCATGGGAGACAACTTGCCCAAAGGCGATGCCAACCCCATATAGCCATGGAAGTATGGGAAGAATCTCGTCAAGAAAGAGGAGCTCAAGAATCTACCAACAAAGATGCGAAGATTGCACCAGTGATACCTAGATTTCTGCAAGACGAGAAAGGAAAAATGGATCACGACGCATATAAGAGATCAGATTTTGTTGTGCGGAGACGACGCGATCACCTTCAACATTCATGACTTGCATTTTCTATTCAATCAGAAGGAACTTGATAAAGCTGCCATGAGCCTTTATTGTGTGTAAGTACTATTTATTTAATTTCTATCTCATCTCATTCAATTCATTAATTGCATGTATATATATATATATGCTCACCATATATTTATATATATACTATTATACAGGAAAAAGGTTATGGAATGCATGAAAGGAGGCCCTTTTGACATTGGGTTCGTTGACCCAAATAGAGTTCATGAACAAGTGGTAAGAGACAAACCCGGGCAAACAGAAGATTTCTTGCTATGGTCTTTACTGAGACAACAAACCAAAAGGGAAATACTATTGCCTTACAACTTCTCGTGAGTACTGTTACCCTCTCTTGTACACATTCTGTTTCGGGACCAACTCCTACCATTTGACCGCATACGAGCCATTCAAGAGGAATTGGCGGGGTTCATACTTGATGAGGTCGTCACGCCTGGCGGAGAACTCTTTAGATATCCACCAAAATGAACGTTGTATATATGCTTGAACGTGTTTGTCTTGTACTTGATGCTTCAACGTTTACGGAAAATACCACACAATGACGATGTTGTGTATAATAATAGTTGCTTAATTATTCATGTACTCATATGTACCGATGACGATGTATGTATACGCTCGATCGATTCCCCTCCCGTCCCCGCGCGCGCCTTGAATACGCCGGCAGCAGGGGCGAGAACTCTTGCGGCAAATTTAGATTTTGTTCTGCCTGGCGAACTACTGCGCGGCAGATTTATCTCGTTTTCCTGCCACGGCACAGAACCTTTAAAGGGGGGGGCCTGAGCGCTGCGGCAGCCCCACGTGTGCCACCCTTTAACACCGGTTCGTATAAGAACCGGTGTTAAAGGGTGGCCTCTAACACCGAACCCTCAACAACGGTTCTACAACCGCTGTTAGAGGGTGTTCTGAACCGGTGTTAGTGGTAGTGTTCTGCACTAGTGGGTGATGGTTATCTATCCTAAAGATCTCGGCAGCCACCACTATCTAAAATCATTTACTAGTATTTTTTTATTGATTTTGAGAGTAACGGGAACACACATCCAGTCAGTCTATGTCAGGATCTACCTAACTCTACGCTGAATCTTGAACAACGAAACCAAGGTGAATGGTATTATCCTGGCCGGATCGACCAACCACCCGCTGAGACAGTTCTAGACGGCAATACCATATATCCATTCAGTTACATGACAAGTTCCTCTCATTCTATCGTCCACACCTAAATAGCCCTCGCCTATCATTCGAGCATGACCAGCTCCATCAGGTGACGAAAACGCTTTGGCCTGTCTCGCGTCGCCACCGCGGGCGACCGAGCAGGCGACCTACCCCGTGTTTTTAGCGCCTCCCTCACCTCCCTCTCCTCCTCCGTCGCCGGCGTGAGCTGCCGGGCGAAGCCTGCGTGGTGCCGGCGGCGGGGGCCTGCTTCTCCTCGCGTGGTAGAGGTCTGGCGTGGGACGTTCCGGCTACCGGCGGTCGTCCAAGATGGCGGAAGGAGCTCGCCTCGGTGGGGAGTTGGCGGCAGCCGCGGAGGGCTTCACCTGGGCGGCAGGAGTGGCGGTGGTCTGCGAGGTCCACTAGGGGACTCGCGACGGTGCGGCGGCGAGGAGTGCCTGGCCCGATTTGAGCCATAGTTGGGCCAGATCTGGGCAGCGGGCCTTGCAGGGGCCGGGTGGAACTAGGGCTGGCTGGCCTTGACATGCGGTGGGTGTCTGGGCGCCCTTCCTAAGGGCGGCGCGGCTGTGGCTGCTCGACCCGGGCTAGGCGGGCCTAGGTCGGGTGCCTGCCCCGTAGATCTGGCATAGTAGATGGCCTGACCAGGGCCATGTGGGCTTAGGTCGGGCCTCTCCTGTTGCCGTGCTGGCTCTGCGGTACGTGCGGTGAAACCCGCAATGCCCACTCCATGCCTTGTCCGCATAGCCCGGATCCGGACCTCATGGGTCTGGAATTGGTGCTGATGCTTTTTGCCCGTCCAAGTGAGACCGAGTTGGTCAAAGCTATGCCTTGCTGGGCGCGAGTGTTCCTCAGACTGACGGTGGTCCGACTGGCCTGGGTGTGCTTGTTTGAGATATGCCCTAGAGGCAATAATAAAAGTAGTTATTATTATATCTTTGTGTTTATGATAAATGTTTACATTCATGCTATAATAGTATTAACAAGGAAACATTAATACTTGTGTGATTTGTGAACTTAATTTGAAGTCCCTAGTAAAGCCTCTATATAATACTAGCTTGTTGGTTAATAGATGATTGTGGTTTCCCTATCATGAACATTGAGATGTTATTAACAACAAGATCATATTGTTAGGAGAATGATATGATGGACATACTCCTATAGATAAGCGTAGCATAAAGATCAAGTCATTTTAATAGTTCAATTGCTATATGCTTTCTGATACATAGTAATCTAATTCCTTCGACCATGAGATCATGCATATCACCTTTACCGGATGGATGCTTTGATGACATCAAACACCACACCGTAACTGGGCGGCTATAAAGGTGGCATTGAGTGTTCGGAAAGTATTGGTTGAAACACATGGATCAAGAGTGGGATTTGTCCATCCATATGACGGATAGATATACTCTAGGCCCTCTCGGTGAAATGTCATCCAATTAGCTTGCAAGCATGTGACTGGCTCACAAGGTATCACATATCACGGGAACGAGAAAAGAGTACTTATCGGTAACGAGGTTGAACTAGGTATGCAGAGATACCGACGATCATAACCTCGGATAAGTAAACTATCGTGAGACAAAGGGAAATTGATACCGTATGTAAGTGGTTCATTCGATCGCAAAGTAATCGTTGAAATATGTGGGAGCCATATGAATTTCCAGATTCCTCTATTGGTTATTGTTCGGAGAAGTGTCTCGATCATGTCCACATAATTCACGAACCGTAGGGAGACACACTTAATGTTTAGACGTTGTTTGAGTAGTTATGGAATGATGAGAAAGAGATCGAATGTTGTTGAGTCTCGAATGGGATTCGGATATCACGAGGAGATCCGGAATGGTCAGGAGAATAAGATTCATATAAGGAAAGTCCCGTTTCGAGATGGGGAATGGTTCCGTGTTTTCATCGAATGTTCTAGAATGTTCGAATGTCCAAGCACTCGAGAGGAAGGGTACATGAATGTGTTGTATCAAGTTGGTATGATTGCATCATGTACTAAGTGTCATCGCTGAACCAAATAAAGGATTAATTTAAATCCTAGTTTGAAAAGTCAAATAGCTAGTTTGAAAAGTCAAACGGCTAAATTTGGAAAGAGGAAAAGAGGAGGAGTGGGAAACCGAGTTGGGGAGGAGTTCCCTCCTCCAACCGGCGGCACCCAGCCAAGCCGAGTTGGGGAGGGACTCCTCTCCCTCCCCTTGGCCGGCCGGCCCCTCCACCTATATAAGGAGGGGCAGGGCTCCCTCCTAGGACACACAAGATCCTCTCCTCCAAATCCTAGCCGCCGGCGCCGTCACCTCCACTGCCGCCGCCGCCGACCTAGGTCAAGCCGCTGTCGCCTAGCAACCCTAGCCGCCGGCCAAGCTTCCTCCTCGGCGTGTCTAAACCCTAGATCGTCGAGGGACTCTCTCATACTCCACCATACTCGCTCCGGCTTAAGGCGAAGCCTCGAGATCTCCCTCTACTTCGGTACCACGCCAGTCTGCCGGAATCGCGAGGAGAGTGCTACAACCTCCGCTGCCTACTGGAACAAGGGAGAGGAAGGTCTTCGTCGAGTACCGAACGTGTGACCGACTGCGGTAGCGCTGCCGGAACGCAGCGCCGGAAGGATCGTCTACTTGATCTTGAGATCAGGAAGAGTATGACTACATCACCGACGAGAATCCGCTCTCGTTAAACACTTTGGAATCTTCAAGGTTGAGTTATTCCATCAACTTGTTGCTACAATCTAGTAGATATATCTTGGCTTGTTTGTTTGTATGTGGTAGAAATTTTTTGTTTTCCATGCTACGAAACCCTACCGTGGTATCAGAGCCGTGTCTATATGTAGATCTGTTGCACGAGTAGAACATAATGGTCATTGTGGGCGTTGATGCTTTTATTGTCGATTGCTTCTTGTGTACTTTGCATCTTGCGGGATGTTGGGATGAAGCGGACCGGGCTAACCTTACATGACATCGTTCATGAGACTTGCTCCACGCTTGACATGCAACTTGTATTGCATAAGTGGCTTTGCGGGTGCCTGTTTCTCCTAGCATAGTTAAGATCCAATTTACAACGGGTGATTAACAATACTAGTATCAATGTTGTGGTTCATGTTCGTAAGTTAGAACGACACTTATTGAAAGCCCCAAACCACGTAAAACATGCAAAGAAAGTAGAGGCGTCTAACTTTGTTTTGCAGGGGTGTGCTGTGATGTGATATGGCCATGATTGTGATTATATTTGATGTATGCAATGTTCCTTATTGTAAGTTGGCAACCGGCAGGAGCCATATGGTTGTCTTTAATTTATGTTAAAGACCCGCGTGTCTATTCAAAGTAGTTGTAATAGTTGAAGCCGGTGGACGACAACCATGGAGAAGCGTCATTGACCTTGATGAAATGCCGATGATGATGAAGATCATGTTCGTGCTAGAAGATGGAGATCGGAAGCACAAAGAAGAAAGGCCATATCATATCACATATTATGAATTGCATGTGATGTTAATCCTTTATGCATCTTGTATTGCTTAGTAGACAACGGTAGCATTATAAGATGATCCCTCATGCACATGAATTTCAAGTCATAAAGTGTTCACCCTTAGTTAGCACCGTTGCTAAAGCTTGTTGTTTCGAAGCACCACGTGATGATCAGGTGTGTTAGATTCTGCAAGTGTATACAACGTGAGCAAGCCAGATTTGCTCATGCGGAAACAAAGGTTTGATCTTGACGATCCTAGCATGTACAGACATGGTCTCGGAACACGGATCACCGAAAGGTAAAGCATGAATCATATAGTAGATATGATGAACATGTCGATTGTTCGCCATTGAAACTATATAAACTCTCGTGATGATCGGTGTTGATGTGGTGGATTTGGTTCGTGTGATCACTAAAACAATGTGAGGGATATTGTTTTGAGTGGGAGTTCACCTAGATTAATTTTAATTTGAACTCAATTTGTCATAAACTATGTCTAAACTATTGCAAATATGTTGTAGATCAATGGCAGCCCCTACCATCAATTTTAATGCGTTCCTAGAGAAAGAAAAGTTGAAAAACAATAGAAGCAACTTCGCGGATTGGTTCCGCAATTTGAGGATTGTCCTCACAGCTGGTAATTTGACCTATGTGCTGGATGCACCGCTGGGTGACCCACCTGTAGCTGATGCTTCCGATGAAGTAAAGAATGTTTACCTCACTCGGAAGATTGACTCCACGATTCAGTGTGCTATCTTGTATGGTTTAGAATCGAGCTTGTAAAAGGTTTGAGAATTCAGACCCATATGATATTGTCGAGGATCTCAAATTGATCTTTGAGACTCATGCGGCAATTGAAAGCTATGAGGCTTCTGAAAAGTTCTTTAACTGCAAGATGGAAGAGGGCAGCTCCGTCAGCGAGCATGTGCTTAAGATGTCTGGGCACGCAAACAAACTTCAAAGCTTGGGTATTGTGATTCCTAATGCTTTGGGGATTTACCGTGTTCTCCAATCACTACCACCAAGTTACAAGAACTTTGTGATGAACTACAACATGCAAAACATGAACAAGACGTTGCGAACTCTTTGCCATGTTGAAGTCTCAGAAGTGGAGATCAAGAAAGAGCACCAAGTGTTGTTGGTCAATAAGACCACCAAATTCAAGAAAGGCAAGTCTAGCGAAGAAGGACACTTCAAGAAGGGTGGTAAGAAAGTTACCACGCCGAAGAAGACCAAGGATGGACCTAAGCACGATCTTGAGTGCTTTACTGCAAGGGAGAAGGTCCTCGAAGCGGAATTGCCCAAAGTACTTGGATTTGAAGAACGGAAACATCAAGAAGAAAGGTATATCGATATACATGTTATTGATGTGTATCTCACTAGTACTGTAGTAGTGCTGTGTATTTGATCTTGGTTCGGTTGCTCATATTTGTAACTTCAAACAGGTGCTGCAGAATAAGCGGAAGCTAGCGAAGAACGAGGTGACGATGCGCGTTGAAGCGGATCAAAGGTTGATGTGATCGCGGTCGGCACGCTACCCCTTCATCTACCATCGGGATTAGTTTTATACTTAAATAATTGTTATTTGGTGCCTGCGTTAAGCATGAACATTATATGGGGATCTTGTTTATTGCGAGACGGTTACTTGTTTAAGTCCGAGAATAATGGTTGTTCGATTTATATGAGTAATATGTTTTATGCACATGCACCTTTGATATATGGTCTATTCTTATTGAATCTCAATAGTGGAAATACACATATTAATAACATTGAGGCTAAACGTTTGAAATCGAGCGATAACTCGACCTATATGTGGCACTGTCGTCTTGGTCACATTGGAGTGAAGCGTATGAAGAAACTCCATTCCGATGGACTTCTTGAATCACTTGATTTCGAATCACTTGATAGATGCGAAGCATGTCTGATGGGTAAAATGACTAAGACTCCATTTTTTGGTATGATGGAGCGAGCTACGGACTTGTTGGAAATCATACATACCGATGTGTGTGGTCCAATGAGTGTAGCATCGCGCGGTGGTTATCGTTATGTTCTTACCTTCACGGATGACTTGAGTAGATATGGGTATATCTATTTCATGAAACATAAGTCCGAAACTTTCGAGAAGTTTAAGGAATTTCAAAGTGAGGTAGAGAATCAACGTAACAAGAAGATTAAATTTCTACGTTCTGATCATGGAGGTGAATATCTAAGTTACGAGTTTGGCGAGCATTTGAAGAAATGTGGAATACTTTCGCAGTTGACACCGCCGGGAACACCACATCGTAATGGTGTGTCCGAACGTCGTAATCGAACTCTCTTAGATATGGTTCGTTCTATGATGTCACTTACAGATTTATCGCTATCATTTTGGGGTTATGCATTAGAAACAGCCGCATTCACTTTAAATAGGGCACCGTCTAAATCCGTTGAAACGACACCGTATGAATTATGGTTTGGGAAGAAACCTAGATTGTCGTTCCTTAAAGTTTGGGGGTGCGAAGCCTATGTAAAGAAGTTACAGCCGGACAAGCTTGAACCCAAAGCGGAAAAATGCGTCTTCATAGGATACCCGAAGCAAACTATTGGGTATACCTTCTATCATAGATCCGAAGGCAAAATCTTCGTTGCCAAGAATGGATCCTTTCTAGAGAAGGAATTTCTCTCGAAGGAAGTGACTGGAAGGAAAGTAGAACTCGACGAGGTTGTCGAACCTTCTCTCGAAATTGCGAGTAGCGCAGTGCCGGAAGAAGTTCATGTGATGCCTGCACCAATTAGAGAGGAAGCTAATGATGATGATCATGAAACTTCGGTCGAAGTTACTACAGAGTCTCGCAGGTCAACGAGAACTCATACCACTCCAGATTGGTATGATCCTGTTATGAGTGTCATGTTGGTGGACAACACCGATGACCCTGAGACATATGAGGAAGCGATGATGAGCCCAGATTCCAATAAATGGCAAGAAGCCATGAAATCCGAGATTGGATCCATGTACGAAAACCAAGTGTGGACTTTGGTGGACTTACGGATGGCGGAAGGGTCGAGAACAAATGGATCTTCAAGAAGAAAACAGATGCTGATGGTAATGTTACTGTCTATAAAGCTCGACTTGTCGCAAAAGGGTTTCGACAAATTCAAGGAGTTGACTACGATGAGACTTTCTCACCAGTAGCGAAGCTAAAGTCTGTGAGGATTATGTTAGCAATCGCTGCATATTACGATTATGAGATATGGCAGATGGATGTCAAAACAGCATTCCTCAATGGAGACATTGATGAAGAGTTGTATATGATGCAACCCAAAGGTTTTGTTGATCCTAAAGATGCTAACAAGGTATGCAAACTTCAACGGTCCATCTATGGATTGAAGCAAGCATCCCGAAGTTGGAATCAACGTTTTGATAAGGTGATCAAAACTTTTGGTTTTATACAAACTTATGGAGAAGCTTGTATTTACAAGAAAGTGAGTGGGAGCTCTGTAGCATTCTTAATACTATATGTAGATGACATATTGTTGATTGGGAATGATGTAGACCTTCTTAATAGTGTCAAGGAATATTTGAATAATAGTTTTTCAATGAAGGATCTTGGCGAAGCAGCTTACATATTAGGCATAAAGATTTATAGAGATAGATCGAAACGCCAAATATCATTGTCACAAAGTACATATTTGGACAAAGTTCTAAAGAGGTTTGGAATGGAAGATAGCAAGAAAGGGTTCTTGCCCATGTTGCCCAATACGACCTTGAGTAAAACTCAAAGTCCGACATCGGCAGAAGATAGAGAAAGGATGAGTAAGACTCCCTATGCCTCAGCCATAGGATCTCTAATGTATGCCATGCTATGTACTAGACCCGACATTGCATATCCGTTAGTTTAACTAGCAAATATCAAAGTGATCCAGGAGTGGATCATTGGACAGCGGTCAAAAACATCCTTAAGTACTTGAGAAGAACTAAGGATATGGTTCTTTCTTATGGAGGTGATGAACAACTCGTTGTTAATGGTTACACCGATGCTAGTTGGAACACCGATCCGGATGATTCTAAATCACAATCTGGATACGTATTTATTTTGAATGGTGCAGCAGTTAGCTAGAGGAGTGCAAAGCAAAGCGTTGTGGCGAGATCTTCAACTGAATCGGAATACATGGCTGCTTCGGAGGCTTCACAAGAAGCGATATGGATGAAAGAGTTCATTACAGAGCTGGGTGTGGTTCCTAGTGCGCTGGACCCAATGTCTATCTACTGTGATAACATGGGCGCCATAGCCAATGCGCAAGAACCAAGGTCACACAAGAAGCTGAAGCACATCAAGCTACGTTTTCACGCTATTCGAGAACATATCCAAGATGGGGATATAAATATTTGCAAAGTACACACAGATCTGAATGTGGCGGATCCGTTGACTAAACCTCTCCCGAGGGCAAAACATGACCAACACCAAACTGACATGGGTGTTCGGTATATTACCATGTAATCTAGATTAGATGACTCTAGTGCAAGTGGGAGACTGTTGGAGATATGCCCTAGAGGCAATAATAAAAGTAGTTATTATTATATCTTTGTGTTTATGATAAATGTTTACATTCATGCTATAATAGTATTAACAAGGAAACATTAATACTTGTGTGATTTGTGAACTTAATTTGAAGTCCCTAGTAAAGCCTCTATATAATACTAGCTTGTTGGTTAATAGATGATTGTGGTTTCCCTATCATGAACATTGAGATGTTATTAACAACAAGATCATATTGTTAGGAGAATGATATGATGGACATACTCCTATAGATAAGCGTAGCATAAAGATCAAGTCATTTTAATAGTTCAATTGCTATATGCTTTCTGATACATAGTAATCTAATTCCTTCGACCATGAGATCATGCATATCACCTTTACCGGATGGATGCTTTGATGACATCAAACACCACACCGTAACTGGGTGGCTATAAAGGTGGCATTGAGTGTTCGGAAAGTATTGGTTGAAACACATGGATCAAGAGTGGGATTTGTCCATCCATATGACGGATAGATATACTCTAGGCCCTCTCGGTGAAATGTCATCCAATTAGCTTGCAAGCATGTGACTGGCTCACAAGGGATCACATATCACGGGAACGAGAAAAGAGTACTTATCGGTAACGAGGTTGAACTAGGTATGCAGAGATACCGACGATCATAACCTCGGATAAGTAAACTATCGTGAGACAAAGGGAAATTGATATCGTATGTAAGTGGTTCATTCGATCGCAAAGTAATCGTTGAAATATGTGGGAGCCATATGAATTTCCAGATTCCTCTATTGGTTATTGTTCGGAGAAGTGTCTCGATCATGTCCGCATAATTCACGAACCGTAGGGAGACACACTTAAGGATTCGACGTTGTTTGAGTAGTTATGGAATGATGAGAAAGAGACCGAATGTTGTTCGGGGTCTCGAATGGGATTCGGGATATCACGAGGAGATCCGAAATGGTCTGGAGAATAAGATTCATATAAGGAAAGTCCTGTTTCGGAGTTGGGGAATGGTTCCGGTGTTTTCATCGGGAATGTTCTAGAATGTTCCGGAATGTCCGGCACTCCGGAGGGGAAGGGTACATGAATGTGTTGTATCAAGTTGGTATGATTGCATCATGTACTAAGTGTCATCGTTGAACCAAATAAAGGATTAATTTAAATCCTAGTTTGAAAAGTCAAATAGCTAGTTTGAAAAGTCAAACGGCTAAATTTGGAAAGAGGAAAAGAGGAGGAGTGGGAAACCGAGTTGGGGAGGAGTTCCCTCCTCCAACCGGCGGCACCCACCCAAGCCGAGTTGGGGAGGGACTCCTCTCCCTCCCCTTGGCCGGTCGGCCCCTCCACCTATATAAGGAGGGGCAGGGCTCCCTCCTAGGACACACAAGATCCTCTCCTCCAAACCCTAGCCGCCGGCACCGTCACCTCCACTGCCGCCGCCGCCGACCTAGGTCAAGCCGCCGCCGCCGCCTAGCAACCCTAGTCGCCGGCCAAGCTTCCTCCTCGGCGTTTCTAAACCCTAGATCGTCGAGGGACTCTCTCATACTCCACCATACTCGCTCCGGCTTAAGGCGAAGCCCTGCGAGATCTCCCCTCTACTTCCGGTACCACGCCGTTGTGCTGCCGGAATCGTGAGGAGAGTGCTACAACCTCCGCTGCCTGCTGGAACAAGGGAGAGGAAGGTCTTCACGAAAATCGAACGTGTGACCGATCAAGGGAGCGCTGCCGAACGAGCATACCGGAAGGATCGTCTACGCGATCTTGAGATCGGGAAGAGTACGACTACATCACCCACGAGAATCCGCTCTCGTTAAACACTTTGGAATCTTCGAGGGTGAGTTATTCCATCGACTTGTTGCTACAATCTAGTAGATGGATCTTGGCTTGTTTGTTTGTATGCGGTAGAAATTTTTTGTTTTCCATGCTACGAAACCCTACAGTGCTCGGTGGCGACGGAGCTGCTACTTAGCAGTTAGGATCTGCAGTGGTGGCAGATCTTTTGGGGGGTGAAGGAGCAGGGCCTAGTGCTGGGTTGGCATGCACGGGGGCGCTCTTGCTACAGTGCGGCGGTGGGGATTCACGATCCTTTTTCGGGCTTGGCTAGGCCAGAGAGGGCCTGGTTTTCCCTGCTGTGGTATCCGGTCGGCTACTACTTTTGGGTGGTGGAGGTAGTTCCCTCCCGCATGCTGATGTCATGCCATCCCTCACCGAAGCGTCCTCTCTATTCAGTCCTCCAGACCTCACACCGAAGGCACGATGAGACGACGGTGGTGGCTTCAAGTCTGTGGTGGCGCATGCTTGTGGGCGGCGAGTTTGGTGGAGCAGTCCGAAGCGTCCGGGAGTGTGGTTTTTTGAGGGGTCGGGAGAAATCCTTGTTGTCTTGACACCGACGTGATGACGCCCACGGGTGTCGCCGTCCTTACTGAAGGACGTCGGGTGTATCTCTTCCCCACCTCCTGTAACGTATCGGGGGAAACCCTAGGACATGTCCGGGCAGCAGCGTCGTTGTCTTCGCTTTCCTTCTTGGAGGTGTTGCTTGGTACGCGACGTTTCGGAGCGCTGGGAGCAGGGTGGTACTTCTTTGGAGGCCGCAGCGGGGGCGGGTCATCCTCGTTTTCGTCGAGCCACTGTCGTCGGCTTTGTTTTCTCTTCCTTTTCTTCTTCGATTTTTTTTTCTTTTGGGCGTTGTGCTGTCTGGCCCAACAGCGGTATCGGTCGTGATTGCTATATTAATATAGCTGGGCGTATGCCTATTTCGAGAGCTCCATCAGGTGACCCACGTTTCTCCAGTTAGCCAAGCCGGAGTGCGCTTCTTCCCCTTCGGCGGCACCTATTGGGCACTCTGTCCATCTCCCTCCACAATGTCGCTAGAAGGTGGGGACCAGTTGCTGATAGACTGGTCCCTTGTCTCCCTGCAGAAAAAGATAGCGAGTCCCTTAGTTCATTTTCGGTGAATAGGTGTAGCAATACGAGAAGTAAGATCGAAAGCACAAATCTCTTTGAATATGATATCTACCATATGGTTAAGAGAAGGAGCCTTTCACCTAACGAGCTCAACCATCACAATATACATTATGTGCACCTAGCTAATTGGACGGTTTTTATTTTCCCTTATCATGACACACTATTTCTGGGGTTGTGTTATGGATTCGACCGGCTGCATATAGGCACCATCGAACAAGATCGCCCATCAGCAGTGTGTGTCTTTGTTGATGGGGCGCTAAAGGTTCCGGTCAGTAAAGGAAGTTAGTGGGGAGTTAGTGTGGTGTCGCACAACGCTGGTGGCCTTTGTCTTCTAACCATAGCCTTCTGTCTACCAGTCCGAAGTTTCGTCCAGGAAAACTTCTGGACCTTCTGGTTGTTAGACTCCTGGATTCTACGCCTGTGAAAAGCTCAACAGTGCTCAAACATTTCACTATCCAGACAGACGTTTCGTTCAGATATTTTAGCTTCACATTGAACATTTCGTACAAGTACACATCTAATATTTGAACTAAAATAAATGGCATCGTTGTCACATGATATGAAGAGCACGAGGACATCGCTGACCCCTTTCAGAGTGGCACATGCATGCACTGACTAGCACGCTAGCAGATGTAGTAGTGGATAACCGCTGCCACCTGGAAGCATCGTTGAGTCGGACGCGCACCTGGACTGGAGTGTGACAAGAACCAACATTGTCATGCAGTAACGCGTATGTGGGCTCGACGCCGGCATCCTGGTGCTTTTCTTCTGCCGCACATTGGGCAAGACTTAATGGTGGAGAATAATATCAGGTTGATATCCGACAGTCCAATGGACGACCAGTACTATGTTGGGGTTAGAAATGTGGCATTCGGGATTGGCACAAGCTCCCTGTGGCATTCAGGATTGGTGTTAGGCATCATTAGTGGAACATCATAAGTATCTCTCTACCTGTTTGCGTCGTGTATCATCTTCTCTACCAGTTGAACTACCAGTGAACCTTGCACTCTTAAGTACAAATACTCTCGAAATAGGCTTTCGCCCCGCTATATTAATATAGCAACCACGGTACAACCAACGATATTGCTGGGGCATCAGCACAATCTAGCCCAAATGAAAATGAAGAGAAAGAAAAGAGAAACATATGCCAACATCGGACAGATCAACGAAACGAAGATGACACGCAACCGTCGCACCCTCCATAGTTTTCCACCCCACTCCTAGCGCTTCGAGTCACCGTGTATCAAGCAACACCTTCAAGAAGGAATGCGACGTTGACGACGCTGTTGCCCGGACTTGTCCTATGGTTTCCCCCGATACGCCGTGGAGAGTGGGAAAGAGGTACACTCGACACCCTTCATGAAGGAAGGTGGCACCCACAGGTGTCACCGCATCGGTGCCGAACGAGCCGACAGGGATTTCTCCCAACCCCCAACCCACCACCCTGTTGATCCATCGCGCTCCACCTGACTTGCCTTCCACCCCTACACGCCAGCCCGGTCTTGCTGCCATCATCGTTGTCTCACTGTGGCCGCCGATGCGAAGCCTACTAGGCTGAGAGAAGAAACCACATGAAACGAAGGAGGCAGCGCTACAGCCTCGCGGGAGGGACCAACCTCCACCGCCTTGCGGCAGTAGCCGACCGGACACAGCAACAGAGGCACACCAAGCCTAATCAGGCCCGACCGAGCCCGGATCAGGCCCGTAAAGCCACCGTCACTGCGCTGCAGCAGGCGTGCTGCCGGCGCCGCCCCTTGGTTCCGAGTAGTCCCAGCTCCAACCCGCAGGAAGCATCACCTGAGTAAGACCCGACTCGGCCCGCCCATACCCATCTGGAGCCCAAACGGGCCTAGATCTGGGAGAGGGCAAGCCACCCGCCGTCGCCTGAGGCTCTGCCCCGCCGCCAAGTGGCGGCGCTGCCGCATCCCAGCCTCCCGGGAGCACCAGGCCCGTTGCTGCATCTGGCCGCACCACCGGACTTGAAGACGCCCCGCGCCGCCTCCATGCCTAGCGGGTAGAAACGAGAAGCCGCCGCCGCCGGCACCGCGCGAGCCATGCCCGGGCGCACGCCGGCGACGGCGGAGGGGTGGGGGTTGAGGGAGGGGGCGAAGGGAGGGGGAGGGAGGCGGCGCGGCCGGCCGCTCACGGGAGCGACGCGGTCGCGCGTGGTTCGACTTTGTTTAAGTACAAATACTCGTACACATTTGGAGTAAGAAGTGGGAATTACGCACGTTAGATCCACTGGTGGGGATGTTGATCAGTTAGATACCAACAAGCCTCTAACGTCTATATATGTCAACTAGAGCAGGACCGTTGATACTTATTACCCTTCTTTATTTGCCTATCCTCTACTTGTCTATTTATACAAGTCCTCCTTTCCTTCAATATAATCTGCAACCACACGGTACTAGTTCTAACTCATATATTTCAGTTGGTCAGTTCGATTGACAAACAAGAAGATGATACTAGTCATATTTTTGCTAGCCCATTGCTCTTCTCATTAGTTTGGCATGAGAGATATCAGGACAACCGGATTCGAGGAAGCACAACCGTAGCCTTATCCTAGAATCCATAAAAGTGTGTGGATTCCAACATTCACATGCCATAGGATAACAAATATCATATTACAGAGTCCTCTACCTCATCATTGTTTTGTGTATTAGCACTGGGGGCAGACGTAGAGCTCCACTTCCATGGCCCGCCCATGATTCAGTCCCTCATTATTTTTTGCCGCTGCCGTGGTAATCCTAGAATTTTTTCTGCAACTTTGCCACTGAAAGTGTATGCCATATCTCCTCGCCAACTTATTTACTGTATCCTACTGTTAATTGCAAGGGAGAAGTAAACACCTAACACCATTGACTCAAGAGCATCTCTAGAAGCAGCCCCATTTGGGGCAGAAAATTCGACAGATGGGAAAGTTATTTTGCGCAAATGGGGAAGCAAAACGGCTGCCACTTTACTAGATGCCTCATTTTGCAACAACGGCTGCTCTAGCGGCTGTGCCAAAATGGGGCACGCAGCCACACCACCACTTGTCTTTTTCACAACATTGGCATACTTCTTTCATCTAGAATGATTTCAAAACTTTCAAAAATAAACACACATGATGAACACAAACAATTTCTTACAACGAAGTTTCATAGTTCAAAACATAAAAGAAAGTGCAAATTTGACCAAATAACTTTGATCACTCCTCATTGCCGGTGTTGGTGTTGCTTGGAACACCATGTTCTTCTTGCACATTTCCACCACCTTGATGCACATTGGCATCATCATGTCCCATGCCACCATTGCCTCCTCGTGAGTTCTCATCGAGAGTTTGTTCATACTCTTGCGATGGGGTATCTTGGGAAGCCAAAAGTTCTTGATGATAAGATCCAACATTCATAATAACAAGCCTCTAAGGTCTATATATGTCAACTAGAGCAGGAACTGGCGTTCAAGTATCTAGCTATTATCAACGTGGTCATGCAAGATTAGGAAGCCTCTTTGTTTGCATACCATCCACTTGCTCTTTTGATTTATGCATGTCTGCGTTTCTCTCTAAACTAGCAAGAGGGCCCTCGCATTTGCGAGGGCAACATCTTTATCATATTGGATATGCCTATGAAATAAGTTTATGTATCCCGAGATATTAAATGTTTGGAATTCTAAACTACATGGTTCTATGACCACAAAAATTTCTAATATTAAGTAAAACAATACCAATTGAAAAAAATATTTAGAACAAATTTAATTTGTTGTATAATATTAATTGTGATATTTCCAAAAATGGAATGTCACCATTTTGTAACATATAGCCGGTGGTGATTTTATTTACTTTTACTTCCTACCTATTATTCACCACTCTTCAGTTCAGTTGATCTGCAACCTTACTCAATGTAAATGTTGGGTGTAGTCACATGAATATGCCGACACATATTCCTCATAGTTTTACAACTAATTTGTCACAAATTTGATATTGTGACATGTATGTTGTGATTTTGTCCATTAAACCATTGATTCTCATTGATCATGTTCTCTTATATTTCCTTTGTTTCTATGTTTGTTCAGGGATGGACAACAATATGGTTCCATACCTTTCCGGAGATGGACTAAGACTGAGCTGGAAGCAGTACTTGTGGCCTACGTAGGATATTGAAGAAATATAGTCCATACACTAATTCTACGCGAGAGGAGCATATACTAACTTTCAGGCTAATAGTAAGGTTAAAAAAACCACCCTAAGTGCATGTGCACCCTTCTAGCTGCATGTAGATTCTCCAAAAATGACTTTGTGAGAAATGTGGCTATGGAAATTTTGCGCTCAAAGATCTTATGGTCCCATTTATATATGGATGTCTCTGATGGCTTCGAAGACTCACAAGGTTACTCAAAACTTTAGAGATCTAATAACATGTCTATTCGTCAATGGTGAAAAGAAATAATATAGGATGCAAAGAAATAATAGTTGAATTTGAGGAGTCAACATGGAGCTTTGATTTTTTTCAGAATTCTTTTCATCTTTTTTATCTATCAGATAAGCTTTGCCCTGATGCTTTTCTGAGAGATGTGGCTATGGACATTGTATGCTCAAAGATCTTACTGTCCCATTTTTAGGTGGGTGTCTCTGATGGCTTCGAAAACTCACAATGCTAGTCTAATCATTGGAAATTTTATTCCTTGTGTATTCGTCATGCTAAAATGGAGGAAAATAGGATGCGATGAAAGAATTCTTGATGTCGAGAGACCGTGCCCGAGCTTTAATATTGTAATTTTTTTGTATGCCTTCATTTCATTTTTTATCTATCAAATATTTTAATAGATTAATAAGTTATATTATTGCTAATAAAATAATATATGCATTCGCACTTGAAGAGAGAATTTTATAAAAATAATACAATTTTGGAAATGCTTTATCTAATTAACTACTTTAATTTGTGACAATATATAATTCACAACTCGTAGTCTGGAAAATAATATAGTCCATCCTCCAAATTTTTTTACTCCATGTTCATTCATTTCGCTATAATCCAATTTAGGTTTGTAGTTTAGCATATTGTTGCCATGACAAGTGTGTGTAATTATGTTGGAGAAGCCTACCTGTAATTCTTTTAAAAACGTCCACGTGTAACAGGTTATCAAAATTACCAATGCATGCAGCATGCTCCCCTACGCCGATGATAATTTGAAGAGGCTTTCCATATACATGTCCAAGATATACACGTATATGGCCAGGACTCCTTATTAACAGTGTTTGGGGATACATCCGAGCATGCCAAAAAAAATCGTTCTTTTTTGTTAAGAGTCCCGTAAAGATACGTCCTATCATGCTCCAAAAAAACAATTGTTTGTTTGGGCTGCCAGGATACATCGGCATGCCCCTTGAAAAAAAAAATCATAAATGGATCAATTCTTGTGTACGTCCTCTTATGTTTAACGTGTCAAGGTTGAACTTATCAAACCGATTAAACAGTTACGTTATTGCTAATATCTTTTTAATCTAAACCATAAATTTTAGATCCAACGATCATAATAATTAGATGATGTGGATTAACATGGTAGCTCTATTCCGAGCATGCCAAAAAAAAATCGTTCTATTTTGTTAAGAGTCCCGTAAAGATACGTCCTATCATGCTCCAAGAAAACAATTGTTTGTTTGGGCTGCCAGGATACATCGGCATGCCCCTTGAAAAAAAATCATAAATGGATCAATTCTTGTGTATGTCCTCTTATGTTTAACGTGTCAAGGTTGAACTTATCAAACCGATTAAATAGTTACGTTACTGCTAATATCTTTTCAATCTAAACCATAAATTTTGGATCCAACGATCGTAATAATTTAGATGATGTGGATTAACATGGTGGCTCTATTTCACATCCGTATATTGCTTTTTAGTATATAACTAGCAAGGTGGTCCTCGCAAATGCGAGGGCTTCATATTTAGCATATCAAATTTGTTCATAAAAAAATTATAATGTCATTGATATTGGAAACATGGTATCATAAATTTACATATCAAAATATTATATACCTACACCAACAATTATTTTTACCTAAAATACCACTTGTATGGGTGAAATTTTGAAACATATTGATGTTGGGGAGAGTAGGTATCATGTCATCTGAAAAAATACCATGCAATTATGTAGGTAGTGCTATTTAGATATATATTTTACACTATTTCTCCTATTCCTCGTGTTTTGATATGATGTTGTACTCTCCAACGGACTTATGTTTGTTGTGTCATATAACTATAAGTACATCTACTTGGATGCAACATAGCTTCATGAGATAAGTCGACCCTAAAAATGACTTGGTCACAAATTTATTGCATGCCTCTCACCAATAATAATCCAATTTCACCCCAAAATTATTTACAGGTGGTTATTAACACTCATTGTTAGCGTCGTCCTACTACTCAATCCTTCCGATCAAATACTTAAGTCCCATGATCACAAAACAATGAAAACTAAGCTTGTTGTTCCATACACTTAAATCTTACTAATTTTGAAGCCATAGCCTACATAAAAGTAACTCTGATTACAACATGGGAAATATTGAGGCGCTAATTCATTAGCATAGATATTTAGGAAAAATATCAGACCACAAAAGTTATCCTTCCAAATTTATTGTGTCCACAAATCATTTTGAAATTATTATACTACCTCTGTCCCAAGACTTAAGACCTATATTTTTTTGAAAAGTCAAGCTATAAATTTTTTGACCAAGTTTTTAGAAAAACTATCAAAAACTATGATATCATATAGATATCATGTGAATATATGTTTCACGATGTATCAAAGGATATGTATTTGATATTATAAATATTAATATATTTTTTACAAACTTGGTCAAACTTTGTATAGTTTGACTTTTCAAAAATAATATAAGCCTTAAGAATTGGAACGGATGTAGTAATAACTAAAATTCCTTCAGTCTTTCGTGCTGGTACTGAAGGTGGAACCATTCATTTGCAGATTCTTCTTGTGAGAGTCAACTATATTGGAATTGCTTCTTCTATAATAACGACATTGTTCTATGTATTGCTTGGTCGATGAGCGACTCCTCTATGCACATAGTGTGCTAGAACTCTCTTTTTTTGGTTGGCACCAACTATGTTAGTAGGTTACTAACATGTCATTCAGATCACATCCAATTGGAAAATCCATCGGTGCGCATGTAATCTTGAGGCACAGGGAGCACCAACAAAGTCTGTATTCTTACGCAATTGTGTAAAAATGCGCTACATCTATTGTCCCAGTACTATTTCCTTATAATGTAGGATGATATAGCATCTACATAGAACATAGCACATCAAACCATATATCTCCAACATGCGTCAATAATTCTAGATATCAGTATGAGCTCTTGAGGTGCATGACAATTAGAGGTAAACACTAAACATGATTGCGACATTGTCAACGAACTTCTTACTTAGGAATTACCAAAGTAAACACATAGGACCATGGTATTACAAAAATAAAGATAATACTGAATATGATCAAGTAGTACTCAAGAATTGGGAGGTAGTACATATCAACACCTCATAGTTAATGAATATCTTAATAATTATCCGAAAGAATGCTAAATGAGAATGTAATTAGGAACTAATCCTTAGATAGTGGTTTGCACCCTGCCAACCTCGGAGATCATATGAATATATAATTATTGGACAATACTATAGAAGAATATAGGTGATACCAAATATTTTTAAATAGTTATAAAGTAGTATTAATTTGTTTGTGTCTACATATATCCTGATAACTATCTAAGATACTACTTCCGTCTTTTTGTATCAACTACAACTTTCGCATACTCAAGGATACTATTTTTTAACAAATTTTAAAAATATCATGTATGTGTGACATGCTCGACGTCACACATGTCATTATGTAGTCACCATGAATGCTCGTGTGAAGGACCATGGTCGGGTACTACCTGACATGGTTATACCCTACGGGTACGTGACTTCAGCATACCTGGTCCAGCCCAAGGAAGGCCCACGGCAGATGTACGCCGGCCCATGAAGATTTTCGGGTGGCCAAGGCCCATGACGCCTTCGAGTCCTTGGAGAACAAGACTAGCGCAGATAGGAAATTCAAAGGGGTAAAACCCTAGAACCTGTAACCGACTAGGACTATGCCCGGGACCTGCCTAAGTCTATATAAAGGCCAGGAGGGCACGTCCTAGATCTCTCGACTCATACTTTCGCACACGCACCTCCACGCCAGATCAAATCTGCGCACCTGTAACCTTCGGTTCCGCCGTAATCAAGAGCAGACAAGCAGGAGTAGGGTTTTCCCTCCGGGGGCCTGAACCTGGGTAAATCTCGTGTCCCCTGGTTGCTTGTCTGTTAACCGTTCCACGATCTCCAGCATCCCCATCTTCTCCAAAACCCAAGTCCATAACAATGGGCATTGACGAGTCGAAACCTCGTCAATTGGCGCCGTCTGTGGGAATCGGGGCTGCTGATTGTGCGATCGTGACGGTCCCGACCCGATCGATCTACAACTCTGCGGAGACGGAGAATCACCTCCTCTTCGGCGCTTTCGACTTCACCTCCCACTCGCCGGCCACCATGAAAGATTTTGAGCCCGTAGGCGACGGACTCGAGATCCTATTCGGGAGTTTCTGCTTCCTGGTGGGTCAAACTGGCACCCTCCGTCTCCCTGAGCGGGTGCCCCTACCATCCATCAGGCCCGCCTCGTGGGATCCACACCCTGTGCTACGCACATCACCATCAACAGATGAGTTTTACAACAACAGCAGCTGTAACTCCGATCTGTGTGATCCACCTTCGGATGAGGGGACCTACGGTTCCGGATCCGAAAGCTGCGGCAGCAGCCGACCAATCTGCGAGCGCTATCTATGCGCCGCAGTCATCCAAGGCAACGAGGAAACACCTAACCCGCCGCCCAACCGAAGCGGCGAAAACAGAAGAAGCCAGTCCCCCCACCCAACAGGGAAAACAACGGCCACGTCATCCAACTTAGCAAAGAAGGATGGGTCCAAGCACGCCGTGCCGTCGCAGGCGACATAGTCCTGCCTGCCGACGCCTCACGTGAACTACTGATGGCATACAACTACCTCCTCATCGAGGAGCACAAGAAGCAAGTCAAGATGCAGGAGACGCTCGACAAACGCAAGCAAGCAGCCTCCGAGTCCAGCGCGCGACGAGCTGCGCTCTCCACCATGGCACCCGGCTCTAGCACAAACGGAAACCAGGGAAACAAGCATCGCTCTCGGGTGGAGAACATGGATCCCAAGGAGCGCCGTGACGTGACCCGAACTCTCCACACATCGTTCATGGATATGAATGCCGACGGCAACATCATCCCGAAGACACCGCAAGCTGCGATCATGGCAGCCACTGCATATCTAGCGGCCCACCCACCTCTGGGGGGGACTCGAAAAGATCCATGCATAAGTCCGCACTCACCAGACTCGGACTCGTCGGAGCTGCGCTCCACGAAGACGCTCCTGCGGAGCCGAAGAAGAAAGCTCCGGCCAGGCGCGACCGGAGTCCCACCCCTTCATCCGAAGAAGAGGAGGAACACGACCTTCATCGGAGGAAGAAGAGCTTGCGTCACCATAAACGCGACTACGACGCCAGAGACAAGCTTACACAGCGCAAAATCGACAAAGCACGAGCCAAACGTGCATGCTCGTCTGAATCCGAGATGGACGAAGATGAAGGAGAACTCTGCGGAGCACGATGTTTCAGCAGATCTGTTCGGCGAACACAGATGCCATGCAATTTCAAGCTTCCTTCGGATACTCCGAAGTTCGACGGCACGCAAGATCCAAAATCATGGCTCAGCGACCATCTGTCATCCGTCAAGCTTCACGGAGGCAACAAAGAAACCGCCATGCAATGCCTTCATTGCATTTGACAAAGCGGTGGCGGCGCTCGGCAGCCTATCATCAGGATCCATCCGAAGCTGGGAGGAGCTCGCTTACAACTTCATCCGAAATTTCAAGGGCACTAGCAAGAGGCCCGCCTCAATCGAAGAGTTGCGATCCTGCACTCAGAGAACGGGTGAATCTATTCGCTCGTACATACTATGCTGGTCTACAACCAAGAACTCCGCAGCACACATCTCCGAAGAGAGGGCCATCGACGCCTTCAGGGACGGCGTCAAACGACAAGATTTCAAGGAGGAACTTGGGCGCGTCAAGCCCAAGACACTCGATCACCTCATGGACATCGCCAACAGGTGGGCGGACGGCAAAGATTGCATTCACCGAGCACAATCGGATGAAGAGGACGACTAAGGCCGAAGACGCGAACGTCGCAGCAAGAGGAGATCGCGCGTCTACGAGGACCGCGACGGACCTGACATGGTCGCGGCAACGACAACAGCCGCAACAGCGGAGGATATCGCGGCGGAAACACCCGCGACAACGGACGCCCAGCGCAGTCGTGGCAATGCCGTGACCGCGACAATGGACCCTCAGCATACGACAAACTTTTGGGTCCATGCACCATCCACTTCTACATCGACAAACAGGATGGCAAAAAGAAAGCCAGCCACATGCTCAAGGACTGCCGCGAGTTTCAGAAACTCAGCGAAAGCATGGTGCAGATGAGGCAACAAGCCCCAATCCTTGCGTTTGGAAACGCACCCGCACAAGGAGAAATAGCACTCGGAGCTCCTCCACCGCCGCCTATTGGAGGCCCAAACCATCCAGTCGCACCGGCACAGAACAACGCTGGGAACGGGTACCCCCCACCGAAAGGAGCACTAAACATGATCCAGAAGGGACGCCCCACGAATAGAGTGCAGAAGAAAATCACCCGACAAATCAACTTGGCCGTGGCAACTCCACCTGCAATCCCCGAGTACCTCAGCGGATCGGAGTCCTGCATCACATTCACTCGCGCGGATCACCCTTGCCAGATCCCTCGCCCAGGTCATGCTGCCCTGGTGCTAGAGGCGCAAATCGGAGGCTTCGAGATGAGTCGCGTCTTCATGGACGGCGGCAGTGGCATCAATCTAATGTTCGCAAGCACTCTAGCAGCAATGCGGATCCCACAATGCAGCCTGGAACAGTCAGACAAAACGTTCCACGGCATCGTCCCAGGGAAGGGCATATTTCCCCTGGGAAAAATAGGGCTCGATGTCATCTTCAGGAAGCCGGATAACTTTCGGTAGGAGCGACTCGAATTCGAAGTGGTGGACTGGCCGTCGCAATACCACGCCATCCTGGGGCGTGTAGCATTCGCAAGGTTCCTGGCCGTCCCACACTATGCATACCTCCTACTCAAGATCCCAGGACCGAGAGGCGTCATCACGATCCACGAGAGCTTCACCCGATCGGACCAATGCGACAGGGATTTCAACAAAATCTCCCAGTCTTTCGGCATGCAGGACAAGCTTATAAGGCTCCGCGAGGTGACGGACAATGGGCACCCCCAGTCACAAAGCAGAACGCACCTGACATGTCCTTCGACTCCACCATCAACACCAAGAAAGTGCAGGTCCATCCGACGGATGCCTCCAAGACGGCGCTGATCGCCAACGACCTCAGTCCCAAGATAGAAGGCGCTCGTCGAATTCCTCCGTAAGCGCTGGGAAATCTTCGCCTGGTGTCCTGCGGACATGCCAGGAGTTCCCAGGGAATTCGCCGAGCATGCACTCAATGTCTTTCCAGACACCAAGCCAGTCAAACAGTCCATCCGGAGACTGTCCAAACCACGAGCCGAAGCCATCGGCAAGGAAATCAACAGATTACTCGCAGCAGACTTCATCCGGGAAATCAAGGAAAGCGAGTGGCTGGCAAACACAGTCATGGTCCAAAAGAAGGACACGGACATCCTGCGGATGTGTGTGGATTTCATGTTACTAAACAAGCATTGCCCAAAGGACCACTTCCCTCTTCCTCGGATCGATCAGATCATCGATTCGACTGCAGGTTGTGAGAAAATCTCCTTCCTCGACGCCTACTCAGGCTATAACCAGATTCGACTCAAGGTCGAAGATCAAGAGAAAACGGCATTTATCACACCGTTCGGAGTATTCTGCTACAATACAATGCCCTTCGGGCTAAAGAACGCAGGTGCCACGTACCAGCGATGCATGCAGGCCTGCCTCAAGGACCAGATCGGTCGCAACGTCCAAGTCTATGTCGACGACATAGTAATAAAAACCAAGGAGGCAAGGACACTTATCGACAATCTCCGCGAGACGTTCGACAATCTTGATCACTACAGGATCAAGCTCAACCCCGAAAAATGCGCCTTCGGCGTCCCATCGGGTCAGCTGCTTGGGTACTTCATCTCTCAGCGAGGGATCGAGGCGAACCCGAAGAAAATCAGAGCCATCATGGAAATGGAGAAGCCGAAAAACCTCAAAGGCGTCCAGCAACTCGCAGGGCGAATAGTGGCGCTAAGCAGATTCATCAGCCGCATGGGCGAGAAGGCCCTGCCATTCTATCAACTGCTGCGCAAAGCAGATAAATTCGAGTGGACTGTTGGAGATATGCCCTAGAGGCAATAATAAAATTAGTTATTATTATATCTTTGTGTTTATGATAAATGTTTACATTCATGCTATAATAGTATTAACAAGGAAACATTAATACTTGTGTGATTTGTGAACTTAATTTGAAGTCCCTGGTAAAGCCTCTATATAATACTAGCTTGTTGGTTAATGGATGATTGTGGTTTCCCTATCATGAACATTGAGATGTTATTAACAACAAGATCATATCGTTAGGAGAATGATATGATGGACATACTCCTATAGATAAGCGTAGCATAAAGATCAAGTCATTTTAATAGTTCAATTGCTATATGCTTTCTGATACATAGTAATCTAATTCCTTCGACCATGAGATCATGCATATCACCTTTACCGGATGGATGCTTTGATGACATCAAACACCACACCGTAACTGGGTGGCTATAAAGGTGGAATTGAGTGTTCGGAAAGTATTGGTTGAAACACATGGATCAAGAGTGGGATTTGTCCATCCATATGACGGATAGATATACTCTGGGCCCTCTCGGTGAAATGTCATCCAATTAGCTTGCAAGCATGTGACTGGCTCACAAGGGATCACATATCACGGGAACGAGAAAAGAGTACTTATCGGTAACGAGGTTGAACTAGGTATGCAAAGATACCGACGATCATAACCTCGGATAAGTAAACTATCGTGAGACAAAGGGAAATTGATATCGTATGTAAGTGGTTCATTCGATCGCAAAGTAATCGTAGAAATATGTGGGAGCCATATGAATTTCTAGATTCCTCTATTGGTTATTGTTCGGAGAAGTGTCTCGATCATGTCTGCATAATTCACGAACCGTAGGGAGACACACTTAAGGATTCGACGTTGTTTTGAGTAGTTATGGAATGATGAGAAAGAGACCGAATGTTGTTCGGAGTCCCGGATGGGATCCGGGATATCACGAGGAGATCCGGAATGGTCCAGAGAATAAGATTCATATAAGGAAAGTCCCGTTTTGGAGTTGGGGAATGGTTCCGGTGTTTTCATCGGGAATGTTCTAGAATGTTCCGGAATGTCCGGCACTCCGGAGGGGAAGGGTACATGAATGTGTTGTATCAAGTTGGTATGATTGCATCATGTACTAAGTGTCATCGCTGAACCAAATAAAGGATTAATTCAAATCCTAGTTTGAAAAGTCAAACAACTAGTTTGAAAAGTCAAACGGCTAAATTTGGAAAGAGGAAAAGAGGAGGAGTGGGAAACCGAGTTGGGGAGGAGTTCCCTCCTCCAACCGGCGACGCACCACCCAAGCCGAGTTGGGGAGGGACTCCGCTCCCTCCCATTGGCCGGCCGGCCCCTCCACCTATATAAGGAGGGGCAGGGCTCCCTCCTAGGACACACAAGATCCTCTCCTCCAAACCCTAGCCCCAAGCCGATGCCGCCTCTATAGCTGCCGCCGGCCCTAGGGAAAACCCGAGGACTCTCTCATACTCCACCATACTCGCTCCGGCTTAAGGCGAAGCCCTGCGAGATCTCCCCTCTACTTCCGGTACCACGCCGTTGTGCTGCCGGAATCGCGAGGAGAGTGCTACAACCTCCGCTGCCCGCTGGAACAAGGGAGAGGAAGGTCTTCATCGAGTACCGAACGTGACCAATCAAGGAGCGCTGCCGGAACGCAGCGCCAGAAGGATCGTCTACGCGATCTTGAGATCGGGAAGAGTACGACTACATCACCCACGAGAATCCGCTCTCGTTAAACACTTTGGAATCTTCGAGGGTGAGGTATTCCATCGACTCGTTGCTACAATCTAGTAGATAGATCTTGGCTTGTTTGTTCGTATGCGGTAGAAATTTTTTGTTTTCCATGCTACGAAACCCTACAGTGGTATCAGAGCCGTGTCTATATGTAGATCTGTTGCACGAGTAGAACACAATGGTCATTGTGGGCGTTGATGCTTTTATTGTCGATTGCTTCTTGTGTACTTTGCATCTTGTGGGATGTTGGGATGAAGCGGCCCGGGCTAACCTTACATGACATCGTTCATGAGACTTGCTCCACGCTTGACATGCAACTTGTATTGCATAAGTGGCTTTGCGGGTGCCTGTTTCTCCTAGCATAGTTAAGATCCAATTTACAACGGGTGATTAACAATACTAGTATCAATGTTGTGATTCTTGTTCGTAAGTTAGAACGACACTTATTGAAAGCCCCAAACCACGTAAAACATGCAAAGAAAGTAGAGGCGTCTAACTTTGTTTTGCAGGGGTGTGCTGTGATGTGATATGGCCATGATTGTGATTATATTTGATGTATGCAATGTTCCTTATTGTAAGTTGGCAACCGGCAGGAGCCATATGGTTGTCTTTAATTTATGTTAAGACCCACGTGTCTATTCAAAGTAGTTGTAATAGTTGAAGCCGTGGGCGACAACCATGGAGAAGCCGTCATTGACCTTGATGCAATGCCGGTGATGATGGATATCATGTTCGTGCTAGAAGATGGAGATCGGAAGCACAAAGAAGAAAGGCCATATCATATCACATATTATGAATTGCATGTGATGTTAATCCTTTATGCATCTTGTATTGCTTAGTAGACAACGGTAGCATTATAAGATGATCCCTCATGCACATGAATTTCAAGTCATATAGTGTTCACCCTTAGTTGGCACCGCTATAAAGCTTGTTGTTTGAAGCACCACGTGATGATCGGGTGTTAGATTCGCAAGTGCATACAACGTGAGCAAGCCAGATTTGCTCATGCGGAAACTAAGGTTTGATCTTGACGAGCCTATCATGTACAGGTCTCGTAACACGGATCACCGAAAGGTAAAGCATGAATCATATAGTAGATATGATGAACATGTCGATTGTTCGCCATTGAAACTATATCAACTCTCGTGATGATCGGTGTTGATGTGGTGGATTTGGTTCGTGTGATCACTAAAACAATGTGAGGGATATTGTTTTGAGTGGGAGTTCACCTAGATTAAATTTATTAATTTGAACTCAATTTGTCGTAAACTTAGTCTAAACTATTGCAAATATGTTGTAGATCAATGGCAGCCCCTACCATCAATTTTAATGCGTTCCTAGAGAAAGAAAAGTTGAAAAACAATGGAAGCAACTTCGCGGATTGGTTCCGCAATTTGAGGATTGTCCTCACAGCTGGTAATTTGACCTATGTGCTGGATGCACCGCTGGGTGACCCACCTGCAGCTGATGCTTCCGATGAAGTAAAGAATGTTTACCTCACTCGGAAGACTCAGTACTCCACAGTTCAGTGTGCTATCTTGTATGGTTTAGAATCGGATCTTCAAAAAAGGTTTGAGAATTCAGACCCATATGATATTGTCGAGGATCTCAAATTGATCTTTGAGACTCATGCGGCAATTGAAAGCTATGAGGCTTCTGAAAAGTTCTTTAACTGCAAGATGGAAGAGGGCATCTCCGTCAGCGAGCATGTGCTTAAGATGTCTGGGCACGCAAACAAACTTCAAAGCTTGGGTATTGTGATTCCTAATGCTTTGGGGATTTACCGTGTCCTCCAATCACTACCACCAAGTTACAAGAACTTTGTGATGAACTACAACATGCAAAACATGAACAAGACGTTGCCAGAACTCTTTGCCATGTTGAAGTCTGCAGAAGTGGAGATCAAGAAAGAGCACCAAGTGTTGTTGGTCAATAAGACCACCAAATTCAAGAAAGGCAAGTCTAAGCAGAAGGGACACTTCAAGAAGGGTGGTAAGAAAGTTACCACGCCGACGAAGAAGACCAAGGCTGGACCTAAGCCTGATACTGAGTGCTTTTACTGCAAGGGAGAAGGTCACTGGAAGCGGAATTGCCCAAAGTACTTGGCGGATTTGAAGAACGGCAACATCAAGAAGAAAGGTATATCTGATATACATGTTATTTGTGTATCTCACTAGTACTCGTAGTAGTGCCTGGGTATTTGATACTGGTTCGGTTGCTCATATTTATAACTCGAAACAGGTACTGCAGAATAAACGGAAGCTAGCGAAGAACGAGGTGACGATGTGCGTTGGAAACGGATCAAAGGTTGATGTGATCGCGGTCGGCACGCTACCCCTTCATCTACCATCGGGATTAGTTTTATACTTAAATAATTGTTATTTGGTGCCTGCGTTAAGCATGAACATTATATCGGGATCTTGTTTATTAAGTAGACCATTTGTTTAAGTCCGAGAATAATGGTTGTTCGATTTATATGAGTAATATGTTTTATGCACATGCACCTTTGATAGATGGTCTATTCTTATTGAATCTCGATAGTGGAAATACACATATTAATAACATTGAGGCTAAACGTTTGAAATCGAGCGATAACTCGACCTATATGTGGCAATCGCTGCCTTGGTCACATTGGAGTGAAGCGTATGAAGAAACTCCATTCCGATGGACTTCTTGAATCACTTGATTTCGAATCACTTGATAGATGCGAAGCATGTCTGATGGGTAAAATGACTAAGACTCCATTTTATATTATGATGGAGCGAGCTACGGACTTATTGGAAATCATACATACCAATGTGTGTGGTCCAATGAGTGTAGCATCGCGCGGTGGTTATCGTTATGTTCTTACCTTCACAGATGACTTGAGTAGATATGGATATATCTATTTCATGAAACATAAGTCCGAAACTTTCGAGAAGTTTAAGGAATTTCAAAGTGAGGTAGAGAATCAACGTAACAAGAAGATTAAATTTCTACGTTCTGATCGTGGAGGTGAATATCTAAGTTACGAGTTTGGCGAGCATTTGAAGAAATGCGGAATACTTTCACAATTGACACCGCCGGGAACACCACAACGTAATGGTGTGTCCGAACGTCGTAATCGAACTCTCTTAGATATGGTTCGTTCTATGATGTCACTTACAGATTTACCGCTATCATTTTGGGGTTATGCATTAGAAACAGCCGCATTCACTTTAAATAGGGCACCATCTAAATCCGTAGAAATGACACCATATGAATTATGGTTTGGGAAGAAACCTAGATTGTCGTTCCTTAAAGTTTGGGGATGCGAAGCCTATGTAAAGAAGTTACAGCCAGACAAGCTTGAACCCAAAGCGGAAAAATGCGTCTTCATAGGATACCCGAAGGAAACTATTGGGTATACCTTCTATCATACATCCAAAGGCAAAATCTTCGTTGCCAAGAATGGATCCTTTCTAGAGAAGGAATTTCTCTCGAAAGAAGTAACTGGAAGGAAAGTAGAACTTGACGAGGTTGTCGAACCTTCTCTCGAAATTGCGAGTAGCGCAACGCCGGAAGAAGTTCCTGTGGTGCCTGCACCAATTAGAGAGGAAGCTAATGATGATGATCATGAAACTTCGGTCGAAGTTACTACAGAGCCTCGCAGGTCAACAAGAACTCGTACCACTCCAGATTGGTATGATCCCGTTATGAGTGTCATGTTGGTGGACAACACCAATGACCCTGAGACATATGAGGAAGCGATGATGAGCCCAGATTCCAAAAAATGGCAAGAAGCCATGAAATCTGAGATTGGATCCATGTACGAAAACCAAGTGTGGACTTTGGTGGACTTACTAGATGGCCGGAAGGCTGTCGAGAACAAATGGATCTTCAAGAAGAAAACATATGCTAATGGTAATGTTACTGTCTATAAAGCTCGACTTGTCGCAAAAGGGTTTCGACAAATTCAAGGAGTTGACTACGATGAGACTTTCTCACCAGTAGCGAAGCTAAAGTCTGTGAGGATTATGTTAGCAATCGCTGCATATTACGATTATGAGATATGGCAGATGGATGTCAAAACAGCATTCCTCAATGGAGACATTAATGAAGAGTTGTATATGATGCAACCCAAAGGTTTTGTTGATCCTAAAGATGCTAACAAGGTATGCAAACTTCAATGGTCCATCTATGGATTGAAGCAAGCATCCCGAAGTTGGAATCAACGTTTTGATAAGGTGATCAAAAGTTTTGGTTTTATACAAACTTATGGAGAAGCTTGTATTTACAAGAAAGTGAGTGGGAGCTCTGTAGCATTCTTAATACTATATGTAGATGACATATTGTTGATTGGGAATGATGTAGACCTTCTTAATAGTGTCAAGGAATATTTGAATAATAGTTTTTCAATGAAGGATCTTGGCGAAGCAGCTTACATATTAGGCATAAAGATTTATAGAGATAGATCGAAACGCCAAATATCATTGTCACAAAGTACATATTTGGACAAAGTTCTAAAGAGGTTTGGAATGGAAGATAGCAAGAAAGGGTTCTTGCCCATGTTGCCCAATACGACCTTGAGTAAAACTCAAAGTCCGACATCGGCAGAAGACAGAGAAAGGATGAGTAAGACTCCCTATGCCTCAACCATAGGATCTCTAATGTATGCCATGCTATGTACTAGACCCGACATTGCATATGTTGTTAGTTTAACTAGCAGATATCAAAGTGATCCAGGAGTGGATCATTGGACAACGGTAAAAAACATCCTTAAGTACTTGAGAAGAACTAAGGATATGGTTCTTTCTTATGGAGGTGATGAACAGCTCGTTGTTAATGGTTACACCGATGCTAGTTGGAACACCGATCCAGATGATTCTAAATCACAATCTGGATACGTATTTATTTTGAATGGTGTAGCAGATAGCTGGAGGAGTGCAAAGCAAAGCGTTGTGGCGAGATCTTCAACTGAATCGGAATACATGGCTGCTTCGGAGGCTTCACAAGAAGTGATATGGATGAAAGAGTTCATTACAGAGCTGGGTGTGGTTCCTAGTGCGCTGGACCCAATGTCTATCTACTGTGATAACATGGGCGCCATAGCCAATGCGCAAGAACCAAGGTCACACAAGAAGCTGAAGCACATCAAGCTACGTTTTCACGCTATTCGAGAACATATCCAAGATGGGGATATAAAGATTTGCAAAGTACACATAGATCTGAATGTGGCGGATCCGTTGACTAAACCTCTCCCGAGGGCAAAACATGACCAGCACCAAACTGCCATGGGTGTTCGGTATATTACCATGTAATCTAGATTAGATGACTCTAGTGCAAGTGGGAGACTGTTGGAGATATGCCCTAGAGGCAATAATAAAAGTAGTTATTATTATATCTTTGTGTTTATGATAAATGTTTACATTCATGCTATAATAGTATTAACAAGGAAACATTAATACTTGTGTGATTTGTGAACTTAATTTGAAGTCCCTAGTAAAGCCTCTATATAATACTAGCTTGTTGGTTAATGGATGATTGTGGTTTCCCTATCATGAACATTGAGATGTTATTAACAACAAGATCATATCGTTAGGAGAATGATATGATGGACATACTCCTATAGATAAGCGTAGCATAAAGATCAAGTCATTTTAATAGTTCAATTGCTATATGCTTTCTGATACATAGTAATCTAATCCCTTCAACCATGAGATCATGCATATCATCTTTACCGGATGGATGCTTTGATGACATCAAACACCACACCGTGAATCGGGTGGCTATAAAGGTGGCATTGAGTGTTCGGAAAGTATTGGTTGAAACACATGGATCAAGAGTGGATTTGTCCATCCATATGACGGATAGATATACTGGGCCCTCTCGGTGAAATGTCATCCAATTAGCTTGCAAGCATGTGACTGCACAAGGGATCACATATCACGGGAACGAGAAAAGAGTACTTATCGGTAACGAGGTTGAACTAGGTATGCAGAGATACCGACGATCATAACCTCGGATAAGTAAACTATCGTGAGACAAAGGGAAATTGATATCGTATGTAAGTGGTTCATTCGGTCGCAAAGTAATCGTAGAAATATGTGGGAACCATATGAATTTCCAGATTCCTCTATTGGTTATTGTTCGGAGAAGTGTCTCGATCATGTCTGCATAATTCACGAACCGTAGGGAGACACACTTAAGGATTCGACGTTGTTTTGAGTAGTTATAGACTGATGAGAAAGAGACCGAATGTTGTTCGGAGTCCCGGATGGGATCCGGGATATCACGAGGAGATCCGGAATCGTCCGGAGAATAAGATTCATATAAGGAAAGTCCCGTTTTGGAGTTGGGGAATGGTTCCGGTGTTTTCATCGGGAATGTTCTAGAATGTTCCGTAATGTCCGACTCGGAGGGAAGGGTACATGAATGTGTTGTATCAAGTTGGTATGATTGCATCATGTACTAAGTGTCATCGCTGAACCAAATAAAGGATTAATTCAAATCCTAGTTTGAAAAGTCAAACAACTAGTTTGAAAAGTCAAACGGCTAAATTTGGAAAGAGGAAAAGAGGAGGAGTGGGAAACCGAGTTGGGGAGGAGTTCCCTCCTCCAACCGGCGGCGCACCACCCAAGCCGAGTTGGGGAGGGACTCCTCTCCCTCCCCTTGGCCGGCCGGCCCCTCCACCTATATAAGGAGGGGCAGGGCTCCCTCCTAGGACACACAAGATCCTCTCCTCCAAACCCTAGACCCAAGCCGCCGTTGCCTCCATAGCCACCGCCGGCCCTAGGGCAAACCCTAGCCGCCGTCTAGCTAATCCCTAGCCGCCAGCTTGCCCCCTCCTTGGTGTGTCTAAACCCTAGAACACCGAGGACTCTCTCATACTCCACCATACTCGCTCCGGCTTAAGGCGAAGCCCTGCGAGATCTCCCCTCTACTTCCGGTACCACACCGTTGTGCTGCCGAAATCGCGAGGAGAGTGCTACAACCTCTGCTGCCTGCTGGAACAAGGGAGAGGAAGGTCTTCGTCGAGTACCGAACGTGTGACCGACTGCGGGAGCGCTGCCGGAATGCAGCGCCGGAAGGATCGTCTACGCGATCTTGAGATCGGGAAGAGTACGACTACATCACCCACGAGAATCTGCTCTCGTTAAACACTTTGGAATCTTCGAGGGTGAGTTATTCCATCGACTCGTTGCTACAATCTAGTAGATAGATCTTGGCTTGTTTGTTTGTATGCGGTAGAAATTTTTTGTTTTCCATGCTACGAAACCCTACATGGACGCCAGAAGCCAACGACGCATTCGAAAGCCTCAAGCGGCTTCTCTCCACCTCGCCCGTCTTGGTCACGCCAAAGGAGCGCGAGCCTCTGCTGCTGTACATATCAGCCACACATCAGGTGGTCAGCACCATACTCGTTGTCGAACGACCCGAAGAAGGCATGACCCACGGGGTCCAACGCCCAATCTACTACCTCAGCGAGGTACTCACTCCAACAAAACAGAGGTACCCTCACTACCAGAAACTCGCCTACGGCGTGTTCATGACGGCTCGACGGTTGAGCCATTACTTCCAGGAGCATCAGGTGATGGTCGTCAATGAAGCACCCCTAAACAGCATCCTGAATAACCCGGAGGCCACAGGACGCGTGGCCCTGTGGGGCATCGAACTGTCACCTCTGGACATCGTCTATGAGAAGCGACTCGCAATCAAATCTCAAGTCCTCCCGGACTTTCTGGTACATTGGATGGAGCTGCAGCTGCCAGACACCCTAGACATGTCGCAGTCATGGACGATGCACTTCGACGGTTCCAAGAGAGAAGCCAGAGCAGGAGCAGGGGTCATACTTACCTCCCCGCAAGGCGACAAGATGAAGTACGTCCTCCGGATGAAATTCCGAGCCTCCAACAACGAGGCCGAATACGAAGCCCTCATACATGGCATGAGGATGGCAAAGATATGCGGCGCAACGCGCCTGGTCATCTATGGTGACTCCAACCTCGTCGTCCAGCAGACGATGAACGAGTGCGACGCACACGCCGAAAACATGATCGCGTACCGCGCGCTCTACAACACACTCGAAGGAAAATTCGACGACTGCGAGCTTCGACACGTCGGAAGAGAAAGCAACGAGGAAGCCGACAGACTCGCCAACATCGGCTCCACTTGCGCAAAGGTGCCACCAGGTGTGTTCCTCGAACAGATCTGCGTGCCGTCCATCAAGCGGAAATTCCCCAAGGGATCACCCGAAGAAGCAGAACACTCGGGGGCTACGCTACCCGAAGGCCATGAAGGACCCGAAAAGTTGGACACCGAGGTCGCCATGGTCAACCTAATGCAGGTCATGGAAGTCGAAGAAACCTGGACGCGCCCATACCTCCAGTTCCTGTTAAATGGAGAACTGCCTGACAACCCGACAGATGCCCGGCGCATATCTCGTCGGTCAAAGGCCTTCACCACCATCAATGGTGAGCTGTACAAGCGCAGTATCACGGGTGTACTACAACGGTGCGTCACCATCGACGACGGCAAAACCATCCTCCAAGAAATCCACGAGGGCATCTGCGGCCACCACGCAGGCAGTCGCTCCCTTGTCGCCAAAGCTCTACGAGCAGGATTCTACTGGCCAACGGCCATGAGCAACGCAAAGGACATCGTCCGAAGATGCAACGGGTGCCAACGGTTCGCCGACAAACCGCACGCACCCGGGTCTGAGCTTAGACCCATACCCATAGCTTGGCCTTTTGCTCAATGGGGCCTCGACATGATCGGCAAACTGCCAAAATCCTCAAAAGGGGGACACGTCTTCCTCCTGGTTGCAGTCGACAAATTCACCAAGTGGATCGAAGCCATGCCGGTCACCAACCAGAAAGGCAAAACTGCCGTCAAGTTCTTCGAGTCCATTGTCTACTGGTTCAGCGTACCGCACAGCATCATCACTGACAACGAATCGAATTTCATCTCCGAGGAATTCCAGGACTTCTGCGAAGTCCTTGGGATCAACATCACGTACGCCTCAGTGGCACACCCGCAAACAAACGGGCAAGTGGAAAAGGCCAACGGCCTAATCGGTGTTGGCATCAAGAAGCGCCTCATGAGTTCACTCGAACAAAAAGCTGGAGCCTGGACGAAAGAGCTACCATCCGTCCTGTGGAGCTTACCGACTACGCCAAACAGCGTCACCGGCTACACACCGTTCTTCATGGTACACGGAGCCGAGGCCGTGCTACCAGCCGAAGTACGCCACCAGGCCCCACGGGTCGTCGCTTACAGCGAAGCCTAATCCACGGCTGCACTCTAAGATGCCGTCGATACACTTGACGAAGCAAGAGACATAGCAGCAGCTCGATCAACGGTGTACCAGCAGAGTATCCGCAACTACCACAGTCGTCGGTTGCGCCCAAGGTCCTTCGTCGAAGGAGACCTCGTCTTACGACTCAAGCAAAAGCGACCGAATAAATTCGAGTCACCATGGGAAGGACCCTATGTCATCACCGAAGTCATCCCAGGTGGCGCCTATCGCCTCAAGCACGTGGAGTCTGGAGTCGCATACTCCAACCCATGAAACATCGCGCACCTGTGACGATTCTATCCGTAGCAACCTACCCCTTTACTTTCAATAAGGATTTCAGCCAAGGCTATTCAGCCGAACAATGTACCTCCTCCATTACGATATAAATAAAGCTAAGTGTCTCGTCCCAAAACTTCGAATTCTCTATTTTACAACTTTACTTCATGCTACAAACGCACTCGGGGGCTCCCTCCACCTCACGATTTCATCGACTAAGGATCAAGCGTGTACACTTGAGTAGCTGACAACGTCAGGCAAACAAAAAGGACACGTACTCAATCAAAGCACTGCGTGCTCACAAACCTTTACAACAAGGGGCACAACACGCCCAACCAAAATATACAAAGTTTACATTTATCTCTTTTTTTCAGGTACTACCTATTCTGAAGAATAACCTGAGCACGCTGCCCAAACAAATCTACGACCTGTTCGGCATACTGCCTTACAGCTTCGTAATGTGGACGCATGTCCCACTCACCGCCATCCGGCCGAAGAGGTGGCCCAGCGGCCACAGCAGCCAAATCTACGTCAGGCCGGTGCAACCTCACAAGGGACAAGGCAGCCTTCACTCCGGCGACGAGCTGTTGCCGCACCAACTCCTTTGACATTATTTACATCCCGAAACTTCGACAGCAGACTTGCAAGGCTTGTCGGCATGGCATCCAAAGGGAACATGACGTGCAGCACCGAGGCAAGCGACGTCTGCACTTGGAGAAGCATTCGAGAAACCTGATGCACACGATCCTGCACCGTAGCCAGAGCCATGGCGCGGTCACGATCCATCCAGAAGAAGCCACCGGCCTCCATGTCCTGTTGAGTCAGGCAATTGACTCGAATAGCGACACGCTCCTTCTCTTCCCTCGGAGCAAGGTTCGCACCTGTGACAATTGCAACAAATAAGCGAAAGGCCAGCAGGCTCATCCAAAAAACTGAGCTACAGCTCGAACCAAAGAACAACTTACATTGCAGCTGCTCGGACAGCCGAACCAGTTCCGCCATCAAGTACTCCTCTCTGGCTGCACAATGATCCGCCTTGGACTTCCAAACGTCGGCATGACCGCGCAACCCGAGCAACTCCCTCTCCAGACTACGCACCCGATCTCGAAGAAAAGCGAGCTGCGAGGAATCATCCAAAGATGGTCGCGGCGGCATTGCGGACGGGGTGTCAACAGGGTCAGCACCCGAAGGAACCTAGAGCAGCATAAAAAGAAAGGAACACAAATATTCAGGCAAGGGCAGAGCACAACTCAAAAGAATTCATTAACATATAAGGCCACTACGTGGCACAAGGATGGTGTTCTTCAAAATATTTATAGCAAAAGCAAACTACAAACTATCCTACGTCTACAAAGCCTAAGACGCGACACCCTGAGTCGCCTCGGAGCCAGACTGCCTAGCTTTGGCCCTACCCTGCTGCCGCAGTGCATACTCAGACAGCAAATCAATGAGCTTGGGCCCATATCGTTTGCAGCGAGCGGAGTAGGCAGCAAAGGCTACCTCGGATCCATCCGCAGTCGTCGGCATCCGGGAGGTGATCTGGGGCAGGTCCAGCTCCGCTCCAGCCGCCAAGGCCATCGCCAGCCCGACGGATGCGCCGATGCCCTTCTGCTTGCGCTTGTACTCCGCAGGCGCTTCGGCTGATAAAGCCTCCGCCAGGGCATCCACATCATCGAGGGCCACGCCCTTAGGGAAAAGCTCCCTGTAGAAGCGGCCAAGGACCTCCTTCGCCTTGGCAAGGGAGCTGACGACGGTGCTGCAGCGGTCTTCGACCGCCACAGTAGCATCATCTAGAGCACTCCCGTGCTCTAGAGCACCGCGGTCAAACTCGATGCCTGCGGCATCTGAGATATAAAAAAAGAGAAGACATGAAGAAAGGCAGCACAGAAGAGCAAAGGAAGCACGAAGAAACAGGCAGAAATATAGTACTTACCCGAAATAGCCTTGGCAGCAGCCATGAGCTTCGCCGCCACCTCCCTCTCGCGTGCAGCCGCAACAGTGGCCAGCTGCTCCTCACGGTCCGCGGCCTCCTGCTGCAGACGCTCTTTCGCTTCGGCTGCCTTAGTCAGCTCTAGCTCGAGGCGTTCTTTCGCACCAACGGCAGCCTCGGCCTTCTTCTTGAGAGCGTCGACCTCACGGAGAGAACTATTATGCTCCTCTGCATTCAAAACAAGAAACGTCAGGAAGCAGGACTGGACTAAACGAAAAAGGCACCCAAAGGCGAATAGATACCTTGAAGCTGCCGAAGGTTAGCCTCCAGCACCAGACGCTCCTGCACCAGCCGCTTGGCCTCCTGCACAAAAGGCTGCAGAAAAAGGAAATAGCAGTAAGAAAAGGACTTGGGGGCTACGCCCAACACAAAGGAGTAAAAACAATATCAGCACACGAAGACACTCGGGGCTCCCCCCGTGACATAAAGTAAAAAAACTTACATGCTCTGATGACGACTCCGAAGGCCCGCCTGCGAAATTCTGAGGCGCAACCACCTGCACAGGAGGATCCGGAGCGGCGCCTCCCAAAGTCACCACCGTTTGAGGAGGAGGAGACGCAACCTTTGACTCCCCCATCATCTCCCGCGCACCATCACTGGAGGAATCGTGGGAGGAATGCCTGCATACGAACCAATCAGCACAAGTGCAAAAATCATAAAGGAAAAAGGACAGTAGCACAACAAGAAACGTACGAGCCGAGCGAGCTCAGGTCGAAGACAGGATGAGCCTTTCGGATTCTCTTCTCCTCCTTTTTCTCTTCCTTCTTCTCCTATTTCTTTTCTTCCTTCTACCGCTTCGCTGGCGGGTGCGGCGCTACAGCCCGCACAGGAATGGCAGGAATGGGAGAGGAAGAATCCCCATGACCATCACTATGACGCTCAAGGCCCAGAGGGTTCCTGGGAGTCGGAGGAGTCGAGGCATCCGAAGACTCGCTGGAGCTCCGTGCTCGCTTGCGTGTATGATCCTCACTAGACTCGTCGGCATCCTCCACCGGAGATCGCGTCGACGACAGCTCGGACACGGACTCAACCACTTCATTATCCGGGGCAGCCGGAAATAATTCGGGCAATGGAGGTACCATGCCCGACACTTTGAAGCTCTGCAAATCAGAAGGAACTTTGTTAGCAAACAAAGGAAATAAATACGAAGCTGACAAAAAGCACTACGTGCACAAATCTACACCTGCGGTACGACCAACATCGAAGAAAATGGAGGCGTTAGCGACTTCCCCGCGATTTCTTCTCCGGCCTTGAACTTCAGCAGCGCGCGAAGGGCCTTGTCAAGATCCCCCTCGGAGATTTTCTCAGTCGAAACCCTCGTCGGATCACGGCGCCCAGAATAAAGGAACATCGGATGCGCCCTTGCTTGGAGAGGCTGCACGCGACGCTCAAGAAACGTCCAGATGATGTCCACGCCGTTCACCTCCTTCTCCGGAATCAGCTGGAGATCCTCCACTCGACAGTAAAGGGCCTCTATCTCCGCCTTCTCACCGTCCAAGATTTGGTTTTTCCAAGACCTTTTCGGCTCAATCATTTGGGAGGGGTCAAAGGGAACAAGACCAAAATCTTGCCCGGGCACTACGGAGTCGCGGATATAAAACCATCGCCTCCGCCAGTACTGGACAGATTCGGACATGGAAAAAGAAAAGAAGAAAAGATTGGGACTAAGGGAGATGATGCAACCCCCAATGGGATACACACCATCCAAACCAGATAACCTCTTCACGGAATAGAGCTTCCGGAAGAGGCCAAAGTGCGGCTCAATGCCAAGCCAGCACTCGCAAAAAGTGATAAAACAAGCAATGTGGAGAAGAGAATTGGGAGACAGATGATGAAGCTGAATCCCATAGAAGAAGAGCAGTCCACGGAGGAAGTTGTGGACTGGAAAAGAAAACCCGCGCATAACGAAGGCGAGAAACATAACCCGATACCCAGATGGGGGACGGGGGATTACCTCATTGCCGGGGAGTTTGACGGCCTCCCTATCCTGCGGGATCAGGCCCCGCTCGCGAAGTTTGCGGAGATCGCTCTCCCGCGTCTCTGATCGCCGCCAGCCACCATCGGTGACACGAGTAGCGGTGGCGCCTTTCTGTCCTCCGGCGGCGCTGGTCCCAACGGCGGACGAGGACTTCTTGGATTTCCCCATTGTGCTACGACGGCACCGGCGGTGAAAACACAGAGACGACGATGGAAATGTGAAGGAAATCCTAGCGCACAGCAAGAATCGCTAGAGCACAAGGAGGCAGTGAAAACAAGAACTGATGCGGTGAAAACAAACCGCGGCTTTCCCCAATGATTATAACAGCAAAGACGACGCACGGCAGCCGTCCATCCAGAAGACCTAACGCCAACGGCAGATCTGACCGTACACGTGTCAACATCACAACAAACCGTCGTTACCACGCCGTCCACTACGCGCGGAAATCGAGGAGACATCGTAATTATCTCCACGTCGTGCGTGACCGGTCAATTCAAAGTCAGCAAGTGGGACCCACGTTCGTCCAGTCAATTCATCTCTGGCGCAGCAGACGCTTGAGGTCATCGATCGTCAGCACTGACGTCATCAAAAGCTATACTAGCACAACCTACAATTCTTCGGCTCCACAGCAAGGAGTACTCACTCGAATCTTCGATTCGACTAAATACTCGGGGGCTAATCCTATCAGGAGCGCTGGCCGCGCACCCGAAAGACGAATAAAGACAAAGTATTTCTCTGAGTCCTACGTCGAGTCTACGACTCCACTACGGACTCGGAGGCTACTCCCATAGGGAGGATGGATTCAAGCAGCCGAAAAATTTTCGAGTCCTATGGACTTAACAACTGAACAATGCTTGAATTAAAGTCTCCGCTCGAGTCTACGACTCGAACATACACTCGGGGGCTACTCCCATAGGAAGCGCTGGTCGCGCACCCTTTGAAATCTTCGACTGCGATCTTTCGGATTAGCACGCAAAAACTTTTTGGCAACTCTGCCCCAACAAAATGCTGAGTGAGCGACAATCTCCTTGGCCACCCGAAGCACCTCCGTGGTGACAAATGTTCGGATGCTGCGTCTGCGACGCAAAGATAAGACCTGCAGATATCATCTGATGGCCTGGCAACGCACCTGACTGCGCTCTGCTAGTATAAATCCATGCCAACAGGCGTGATGAAAAATCCCGACGGACGCGTTGGGTACATCAATTAAAAACACTGGAATTCCACTCCTGTAAGTCCTCCGCGGCCTGAGTCGAATTACGCCAGCATATGTTCCGGGTTCAAGTTAAGGGACTCGAACCTGATGAAGATCGTGTTGTTTCGTCCTAAGACAGTTAACTGACCCTGATCCGTCGGGTGAGTCAGGCACATGTATCAACAATCCCTACACACGTATACTGTTACTACCCAGTTGCACCCGAAGGATTGAAGAGTCCTCAGCCGAATCTACGATTCGACTGATCACTCGGGGGCTACTGACATGGTTATACCCTACGGGTACGTGACTTCAGTATACCTGGTCCAGCCCAAGGAAGACCCACGGCAGATGTACGCCGGCTCATGAAGATTTTCGGGTGGCCAAGGCCCATGACGCCTTCGAGTCCTTGGAGAATAAGACTAGCGCAGATAGGAAATTTAAAGGGGTAAAACCCTAGAACCTGTAACCGACTAGGACTATGCCCGGGACCTGCCTAAGTCTATATAAAGGCTAGGAGGGCACGTCCTAGATCTCTCGACTCATACTTTCGCACACGCACCTCCACGCCAGATCGAATCTGCGCACCTGTAACCTTCGGTTCCGCCGTAATCAAGAGCAGACAAGCAGGAGTAGGGTTTTCCCTCCGGGGGCCTGAACCTGGGTAAATCTCGTGTCCCCTGGTTGCTTGTCTGTTAACCGTTCCACGATCTGCAGCATCCCTATCTTCTCCAAAATCCAAGTCTATAACAATAGGCATTAACGAGTCGAAACCTCGTCACTACCCGCAACCGAATTTGCCATCAAAGACTCGAAATTGAATTGTGCGCTCAATATGTATTCAGCTCTATAGCCTACTACAAATTGTCCATCACACATCTTATGGAGGCTGGCTAGTGCTGGTTCAGCGAGTAGGCGCCACTAATCGATAACGTTGCTATGTATATGTGTGGGAGAAATAAAAGACTTCTTCCTTTGGCAAGGCGATAAAGTCTTTCTATTATACGATTATTTTTTATTTTTTTATATGCCACACGTTAATTGTGCATCGGTGTCTTACTATTCTATGTCGACCCTTGACAATACTAAGGAAAAGAAAATATTAGTCCGGTAAGGAAAAAATAACGGCCGAGCTTTTTTTTTAACGGCCGATTGAGTACTGACACGGACCATCATATCCTAGCGTGATCATGCGGCATGCCTGCATTGCTGTTGTTCATGTCATTAAATCTCAACCATCCAACGTGGATCTGAATATCTATAGATAAATTAGTAATCCTGGCGTGTGCGGGCTGGACCCTATGTGCCTGGTACGTGCGTTACCTGTTGGACCCAATCGGACCCAACGTGTTGTATTAGTTAGTACACATGTATGTGTCGTATTTGTTACATAAATTTAACGGTTGTGATTTAAAACCTTTGACAAAAAAATTAGATCTAACCATTAAAATAATTTAGGTGATGTGGATCAACCTGGTGCCTCGAAAAACACCCTTATATTGCTTTTAGTATATAACTAGCAAGGTGGCCCTCGCAATTGCGAGGGTGTCATCTTTGATATGTCGAAAGTAACTGAAAATTTTACACATTTTATAGATATATATTATATTAAGGAAAATAATATTTTTCTATAGCCATTCCAAATTTTATGCTAAGTAGAACATCACATGTGTGAGAGACATGATTAATAATCTATAATTATACAAATAAGTGATGATATTCCATTTAGAAAAAACCCACAAATTGTAATTATTATAGTCTATCTTTTTGTGCAAACTATCCACGTCTTAGGTTTTTTTTCGGCCAGTGAATTCAACTTATCTATAACTTCAATTATCCTCATTTAGCATCCATCAAGTGTACTTCTAAACATTGCAACCTTTATTTGGTTAAAAGACAACATTTCACACTGGTTAAATTTGGATTATTGCGATAGTTGAACCATGCTTCCTTCCTCCCTTTAGTTTACAAAATAAAATTCTTAGATATTTTCACTGCATAAGTCTAAACACATTATATATTTTTTATATGGTGTTAGAGCAATATAAGAGGTTAAGATTCATGATGTGATCAATTTGTAGTAGTTGTATGTATAGAAAGAAAATCAATATGTTATGGTAAAATAATAATTATGACCCACCCAAGTAATGGTGATATGACTCGAGGCGGATTTTTTCAATTGAATGGAAAAACCAAAAAAAATCAAAGTAAAACAAAAGATAATTTCCATCGTTCAAAGGTCGGACAGCTACAAAAATATTTCTCATTTTTATCTATGCATATGTTCTTCCTTTTCTCCATTTTCTTACATTTAAGATATACAACATTTTTTATCAGTCTTCGGACATGAATCGTTACAACCAACAATTTGACCATAATTTCTTACATGTATCTTTCTAAAAACAATTAAATGATTATAAAATATTTTAACCAAAATTTAGTGATATTTTTATCTTTTGGACAATTTTATTGTGTATTTTATATCATCAACAAAGCTGGGGAAAGCTAGCTGCAAGCTTTTTAGATCGCCATTTATTTTCTCCTCCCGGTCAAGTTTATTATATGCTCTCGCTCATATATTTTTTTGTATCATTTAGCGTATATGAATATCCATAAGACATTAGTTTGGTATTTATATTCCTAAGATGGATCATTGCCTGCTCTTGTATTAACAACACCTAGTAGCGACCATTGAGCCTCCACCTCCTTGAACATCTGTACTGAATCTCCCTCTTTCATTTGACACTATTGGTTAAAACATTATTATGGGTGACCTTTCCACTAATCTTTGGACCAACTAAAACTTCAATCACCGACACTTCCTTGTAATGTTACAATCAGTATCTTTTACATTATAAATGTTGGTAATGATTAGTTAAGATGAGGCACCATTGAAATGAAGAAAATAGAATACGGGCCACTGAAATTTACCTCACTGTATCCAATATAGCAATTAAAACACTCAATTCAAATAAAAGGAAACTCAAATCGGATTTCTTAGCTCTTTGAGGAAGCAAAGCATGAGGGCTAAATTCTGCCACATTCATCATTTCTTGACTCAAATCAAACCAGCAACATTTTTGTCCCAAGTCTATCATCCTTTTGTTCTATGCACAACATCTAATGTATCTCACCTAAGGCAAATAGGCAATGTTCTAATGGCTCTTTCTTTTCTGTCAGCAATTAATTCATAAGAACTTATTGGGAAAAAGATCATCTGAAATAAGGAGATCCAACTAACTCTATAAACATTAAGAATCAAAGTGTCACTACATATCTATTGGTAGTGCTGATGTAGTGATGTGCACCTATATTTTACTTCCAAACCAAAAATTCTACTAAATCAACACAGATCGGAACCAACAAAATTTCACGCTCCACGAATAAAACAAACTATCATGCAGACATCATCACATGTCCTGCCATTGACAACATAATTAGTTGGTTTCAAAATAGCATACGAAGATATAGGGTTTTCCTTTGTTAATTTTTCAGCCTCGCAGATATTATCAAACCACTAATAAGCACACAACGCCCCATAAAAAATTGATGCACATATGATTTGGGGGCTTGTTCCTATAGATGATCTTCTGCCTTGACCACCAGCCTAACACCAAATGAGCACCGGACGAACATACCTATCAGATCTCAGGCTCGACAGGACCTTGTTCCTTATCTTCTGCCCGTTGGCCATATGTCTTGTGACTTTGTCATATCTCATGCTCCGCTCTTGCAAAAATTGCTTATGGCCTCCTAGCATTAAAAGAAAACCCGTCGGTAGCACGGATAGTTTGAATGAGTTAGTAGCTAAGGTTAGAACCATCCTGACTTAGGCTCGAGATGCAAGGGCTATGTATTTGCAAATTATTCGAGAAGAAGCGGATGCCATGTTCATCATTCGGCCGTCTAGTTGAGGCGAATAGTGGGGTTCAACTAAATGGCGAGGAAGAGAGTAGAGAGAGACAGAGGAAGATCAGGGAAAATTTAGGGGTTTGATTCATACAGTCAAACGTGAATCGTTCTAGGCCAATGGAATGTATCGATTAATGATTGCCAAGTATTGTACTTCCTATGTCCGAACATAAGTGACTCAGATTTGTATAGTTTTGCTCGTATCCACACATTAAAATGCATCTAGATATGTGAATCTAGACAAATCCGAGTCACTTAATTTTGGATGGAGAGAGTATTATTTGACATGGACTCTATCTATATATGAGATCATACAAAACAATCTCAGGTAAAATCTATCATTAATTAATGATCTTGTATGCGGTAAGATATAACCCACATGTGTCCAGATCAATTGTTAAAATCAAATGGTCTTGATATGTTTTGAATCTTGATAAATCCATAAAGGAGAAGAGCACCTGCAGGTTGGCTAGGCTTAACCTTTTTTATTTCTGTATCTAGGAATGTAAAGGGAAATATAGAATATATAAAAGGGATGAGTGAATGCACCCTCCTAAACAGAATATGTGACTTCTCTTCGAAGATGAAAAGATTCTCTATTCATGCAGAAGCTGGACCTAGAGGATAGACAGATATAGAGGAATAGGAAAAATAAAAATAAAATAAATTAAGAATAAAGCAAAATCAATAAGTCAAAGATAGAAAATTCGTAACGAAGAAATAGAAATGATCCTTGGGATTCTCAAAGAATGAGGGGCAAGGGTTTTGACACCGAGAAAGATTTCTTTTTAATATAAGACGTGATTTGATCCACATATTTTTGGTAAAAGAACAATATTCTCCTTTAAACATATCATATAGGCTAATGCGTTTAAGTTTCATAGAGCTTGTTAAATCGTGCGCGTAGGAGGGAGGGTCTTAGTAATTTTTTCTTCTACCATTTACACAGATGGACCAGAGAATGTGTTGAAGAATAGATTTTTTTCTTAAACCGTGTATGAAAGAGATATATAGAAACATAATAATGTTAGTTTGATTGGATTAAATACTAACCATATACAGTATTTTAGATCTAACTATCTTAAATAACTCCTGAGATGTAGATTGACATTCTCGAAAATAAGTGTGGATTAGGACAACGGCCGGAAAACAATACAAAAAAATTGTTAGACTATATGTGTGCCTGGTGAGTTACAAAATAAATATTTGTTTCTGTACGGCCGGTGCATCCATTCTTTTGTTTTTTAGGATCCTAGAGTCCTATTGGGACACGTCTAGGCATGCCATCTATTATGGTATATCAAGTCTACCGACCAATTTGGGTTGGGAGGGAGACTGTCTACGTAAACGTGTCAAATATTATGTGGTTACGATTCCTTATACTATCATAAAATTCGCTAGATTTTTGTTGCATGCCATCTATTATGGTATATCAAGTCTACCGACCAATTTGGGTTCTTTATTTTACTTACGGGAGGGAGACTGTCTACGTAAACGTGTCAAATATTACGTGGTTACGATTCCTTATACTATCATAAAATTCGCTAGATTTTTGTTGATTTATATTACAGATATGGCAAAGTATCACGTCTCATTATGCACGTGATGTGCAAAAAAAAAATTCTGGCAAGAGAACAAAAACGTGACATGGACTAAATACGTGTATATGAAAAACCATAATTATGTTACGTTTATTAGATTAAATCCTAACCATTTATTTTAGATCTAACTATCTTAAATAACTCTGATGATGTGGATCAACGTGGTGCCTCTAAAAACACCCTTATATTGCTTTTAGTATATAATAGATAGATAGATAGATAAATATCTAACCACATGGTAGTTCTATATCATATATACTTCAGTTGCTGGGCCGTATAGAGGTTCTTGATTGACAACCAAGGATGATGGGAATGTTTTTAGCTCTTGCTAGCTTGATACTGCATCCATTAGTTCAGATTGTGAGGCATCGGGACAAACAGTTGTGCTAGCATGGACGAGTAATCTTAGTACTAGTTTTGTGAAGAAAAGAGCACGTGTCTAGTCAGGCTAGTCCTCATATGAGTAATCTTATACTAGTAATCTCTGCTAAAGATCTCGGCTGGCAGCAGTTTCTATAATAATAGACTTTTGACCGACTTTGACAGTGATGAGAACCCGTGTCTAGTCAGGCTAGTCCCTTGTCTCCCCACAAAAGAAAAGAGACGAGAGACTAGTCCCTTGTCTCATTTTTGGTGAATACATTTCTAGCAATACAAGAAGCAAGACCCAAAGCACAAATTTGTTTAAAAAGCTTCCTGAATCAGCATGTTGTGCAACATAGTGCATGTCACCTAACGAGCTCAACCATCACAGTATACATCACAGTATTATGGATTTGAGTTGCCGCAGACCTGTTAGGAGTGTGTGTCTTTGTTTGACTAGGTGCTAAATTAAGGTATGGGTTAGTAAGGGAAATTCTAGCCCAAAATCTAAGGAGAAAACGTGCCCTCTCTAGGAACATACACACGCCTATGTTGCCAGAGCATTTTTCATTTTTTGCATGACATTTTTAGGTTTTTTGGGGTTTATTCCTGGATTTTTCTTTTAACATTGGATCAAAATCATGTGGGCAAGGAGGCGTCGCGCGTGGGAGCTTCTGCGGGCACGTTCGCGCGCTAGCTCATCTCAATTTTAGTGGTGTCGCACAACGCTGATGGTCTTTGTCTTCTAACGGCTACCTTTTGTCTACCAATTTTATCAAGTCGGTAACTAAGATCACTATATCATCTAGAGGCTGGTATTGGTTTTTAGCTATCCATCTATATCAGTGTAGTAGCTAGCTTATAGATGAACGGTTCTGCGGAGAGCCGTTGGGAGGGCGATTCTGGGCGATCGCCCCTTCCTCCGATGATGAGGCTGATCCGCCATCGCCGGTGTGCAGTGGTGGCTCGCCGGAGACTGCGAGCTCTTTAGCGTACCTCTGCAGAACGTCGGAATCTGAGGAGTGTGATCTTCCTTTGGATTCAAACTCGTTTTTGCGGCGAAAATAGATGAAGAAGACTCGTCAACGGGAGATCACGATGATCCTGAACTCGGCGTCGAACTCGGTAAGGGATCATGGTGTTGTGTCTCGTCTTGCAGGTCGGAAGACTAGGGCACGGAGGGTGCCGGTGCTGTCGCCATCGACCTTCGCCTTGGAGATTCTCAATGCAAAGGAATGGATCACCGTTCAAAGGAATAAGACAAGCTGGTCAAGAAGAAGGATGGCTGGTCGCCGCAGAGGAGGGTCGCCGGCGATGTGGATTCCGGCATCGTCATCAGCTATGGTAGGATCCAGAATTTTCAAACCTGATGCGTTCTGTCCGGGCCAGATGGGCCATGTCAAAGATATTAACGACGAGTTGTTGGTCTCAAAAATATGCAAGATGGGCCTACGATCCAGGGTGCCTGCTGATCGTGTATTTCCACCATCTCGATTCACGTCTAGGGTGCGCTGTGCATCGCTAGGTTCTAGCCAAAAACAAAATGTGGCGCCGATCGTCTCCTGGTGATCTGATATCTGGCGGGATAGTCGCCGCAGCTATGGCAAACCGTGGTGGCGGCCGTTTTCCCATCGGAGGCCGTGGACAGGGAGTCAATGAGGGTGGCTTCAATGGTGGACAAGGTAGAGGACAGGGAGGCGGAGGTGGTAGGAATTATGGAAGAGGGGTCAATGGAGGTTTCTCCGGTGGTCGGGGTAGAACTTTCTATCAAGAAGAGGGGAGCGGAACTGCTGGTGATGGTGATGGATCTAACTATGGGCACCATAACAGCAATGTCTTCAACGACGGCGTGTTTAGGGCTAGCCGGGAGAATTATGATCGGAGTCGTGGTAGGTTTACCAACTCGTCCAATGTCAATCAGAGCAATGATTTCAGGTCCAACCTAAGGGGCAATTTTCAATATGGCAATGGAGGAAATCAACATGGGAATTTTGTGAATCGTTATCGCTGGAACAACACGTTGCAGGAGGCAAACGAAGTTCAGAGTCAATTGATCAAAGAGACAGCTGCGGCTTTGGCTAGGCAGCTTGTGGAGTTTCCCAATCAACCGACAGCAGTTACTGCGACGAATCCTTCTGTTACACATGTTACTTCTCCTGAGACGGTTTCGATGGTCCCCAACCCGGTGATGACTACGGCTCCTCATGCCACTCAACAGCAGAGGCGCCCCGAGGAAGTGATCCTGGTCATGGCTGGCTTGGCGCCAAAACCAACTAATCCTGCACCACATCTGGTGGTACCTAAACCTATGAAAAAGAATCTATTGTTTTAAATGTGGTAAACCTGGACATCACCTCAATGATTGTAGGATGGAGCTTTGCTTGTGCTGTCAGAGTCCTGATTATTTGTCTAAATCATGCCCTTTGCTTTTGGCTCCAAAACCGACTATGGTTATGTATGGTGTGGCTCATGAAGAGCTAATGTTTTGGGATATCCCTTCCTCGAGCACTGTCAGACCTAGGATGGATAACACCAGACTAAGTCGTGTCACTATTTCTGATGGCTCTCTTACTATTGATGAGATCATCGCTCACTTGAAGTGGATGGTGCCGGATGATCAATATCAGTGGGAAGTGAAACGTGTGGAAGGTAATGTTTTCAGGGTCACTTTTCCAAGCAAGGTTGATATCTCTAGGGCTTAATATTTTGGAACATACACCATTCCAAATAGTAAGGTTACTATGAAATTTGAAGCTTGGAAGAAACCCGGTGAATCGGCATGGTCCTGTGACAACGTATGGGTAAGGATCTTTGACTTGCCTTTCCAGGCACTTGATGATTTTCTTGGATTATGGGCTTTGCACTACAAGAAAGATTTGCTACGCCGATGGCCGGCTGCCGTCGGTACAACGCCAAATTGCCATCGGCACAGGCGGTGGCCGTCGGCGTAGCCCATCGGCGTACGTCCTTGTCGGCACAGCTCCGTGGCCGTTGGCACAGCCCTCCCCCTCGGCATAGCGTCTTCTAGCGGGCCCCGCGTGTCAGTCAACGGCCGTATTCGATAACGATCCAGCCTGCAGCTACATCGACGGCCAGGCCGTCGGCACGGGAATGGAGCTACGTCGACGGCCAGGCCGTCGGCATAGCCTAAAATATTTTTTTAAAATCTTTGAATTGTTTGACTCCTTAATCTCTCGCTTTAATCATTTTAACACTATTTATAGTTAATAATTGATTAAATTGCAGTTTTAGTCAAAGTTCTAATTCCGTAACCAATCCTAGGACTACTCCAGCTCTAGCACGCTTAACTTTCTCGTTTCTTCAGAATCTTTTCCCGCAAAGCAATTTACACATTGTTGTCAATACTATGATATTATTCCTATTAACTCTTATATCATCATGTCACATGGTTGTATTTTTTGAAATTACAAGCAATTATTTAAGTAAACAACAATGAATAAATAAAAATATTATTGAATTAAAATAAAAATATAATGATTTTTTTGTATTTTTATTTAATATGGAATAATTAATATCTTTAAATCTGAAAATCGGAATTCAGAAAATAATATGTCTAAATTGATTAAAAAATGAGAAGAATCCAAATATGATATCAATATAAACTTATCACAAACTATGCCGTGAGTCTTATCATAATTTCATTTGCCCGTTTAAAACGACAAGCATAAAGATTCTTAGCTTGGGACTGAGACTCGCTAAACTTGAAGTGATCCTATGATGAAACAACATATTTTGAACATAAAAATGATTTTTATAAAAAATCATGAGCATCCGATCATGTACCTGTAGTTCATATCTGACCCAGTTCCTGCCGATTCGGCAGGAATTCGTCTTTTTCACTAGGGATAGACGGAAATGTTTGAGATCCCCCTGTTATAAAAATATCCATATAAGGTGGTCTAGTATTTTTGAAAAATGTGACGGTAGTATTTTGAATTAGCCATTTGATGGTTGCTTCACAAAACCGTACGTTTTTTGCACTCGGAAAATGGAAAACGGATTTTTGGTGCGACGAAAAGGAAAACTTCCTCCTGAAACATTGTTCGCCATCCCATGATGCACACTTATGAAAAATATGGATACATTATCATAAACTATGCCTTCATTCTATCCATAATATTGGTTATTTAACCTAAAAGCCAAGAAACCTCGAATGAGATAGGTCATTTTTTGAATGTTTTTTTGAAACATAATCAATATACCAAGTTTGATATTTTTATTCTAAATATGTCATATAATATGACACCACGTGAAGGTTTCACGTTGTTTGGATCATTTTTAAATTTATGATGCCCGTTTCAAACTATCGTTAAACTTTGTCGAAGGGCGGGCATGAAGATTTTTAACTCGGGGCTGAGACTCGCTAAACTTGAAGTGGATCTATGATGAAACAACATATTTTGAACCTAAAAATTATTTTTATAAAAGATCATGAGCATCCGATCATGTACCTGTAGTTCATATCTGACCCACTTTCTACCGATTCAACAGGAATTTGTTTTTTTACCAGGGATAGACGGAAATGTTTGAGATCTCCCTATTATTTCATTATCCATGTAAGGTGGTCTAGTATTTTTGAAAAATTTGACGGTACTATTTTGAATTAGCCATTTGGTGGTTGCTTCACAAAATCGTCCGTTTTTTGCACTCGGTAAATGGAAAACTGCTTTTTGGTGCGACGAAAAGGAAAATTTCCTCCTGAAACATTGTTCACCATCCCATGATGCACACTTATGCACAATATGGACACATTATCACAAACTAGGCCTTTATTCTAGCCATAACACTGGTCATTTCACCCGAAAGCTAAGAAACCTCGAACGAGATAGGTCATTTTGTGAAGGTTTTTTGAGACATAATCAATATACCAAGTTTCATATTTTTTCTTCTAACTATGTCACATAATATGACACCACGCGAAGGTTTCACGTTGTTTGGATCGTTTTTGAATTTATAATGCCCGTTTTAAACTATATATAATGTTTTATGTTTCACTTAATTTTTTTATAAATGTGTAATATTTGAGTGTAGATAGATAGATATTATTTTTCTGCAAATTTGGATATATTATTTGTACTTTTTTGAATTAGAATGATTTAGTTATGATTTTTCAAAAAATAATGAGATTAAAGGAAAAAAAATCTGGAGGCCTACGCCGACGGACTAGCCGTCGGCACAGACCAAACAAAATTTTCTAAAGAGCTGTGCCGACAGCCAGGCCGTCGACACAGCATGTCTTCCTAACACCGTTTCCATCGCCGTGTCTAAACTGAGGCTATGCCGAGCGCTGTACCTACGCCGATGGCCACCATCGGCATAGCCCTCTCTACTACGCCGACGGCCACGCTACGCCGACGTCTACCCTCGGCACCGTCATGTACGCCGACGGCCGTCCCTACGCCGACGGCCAGGCTGGTCACCTGGCCAGGGAAGGCAGCTACACCGACGGCACCGATATTTGGCCGTCAGCGTAGCCGGCCGTGTTGGAATTATGCCCTAGAGACAATAATAAAGATGTTATTATTATAATTCTTGTTCATGATAAAGTTTATATTCCATCCTAGAATTGTATTACGCGGAAACTTTAATACTTGTGTGGTTTGTAAACAACACCGTGTCCCTAGTACGCCTCTATGGACTAGCTCATTGATTAATGATGGTTAAGATTTCCTAAACATAGACATGAGTTGTCGATTGATAATAAGATCATATCATTGGGATAATGATATGATGGACAGACCCAAATTAAGCAGAGCAATTAGATCGTGTCATCGTGTTCATCTTTGCGAAGCTTTTCTTATGTCAAATATTGTATTCCTTAGACCATGAGATGATACAACTTCCTGGTATCGGAAGAAAGCTTTGAGATCATCAAACGTCATCCTATGAGAGGGTGATCATAAAGGTGTCTCTCAGGTGATCGGAAAGTACCTGTTGGGTTGTATGTATCGAGATGGGATTTGTCCCTCCCAAGTCGGAGAGATATACTTCGGGCCCACTTGGTAATCGATATCAACACCGCTTGCAAGCACGTGGTTAAGGAGTTAATCACAAAGTGATATCGAATTACGGAACGAGTAAAGTACTTGCTGTGAACGAGATTGAACTAGGTATCCGGTACCGATGATTGAATCTCGGGCAAGTAAAATATCGCGAGACAAAGGGAATATATATATATGGGATTGATTGAATCCCGGCATCGTGGTTCATCCGATATGATCATCGATGAATGTGTGGGAGTCAATATGGGTTTCCAGACCCCGCTGTTGATTATTGATAGAAGATCATGTCTGCATATTCTCGAACCCGAAGGGTCACACACTTAACGTGTCTCGACTCTAGGATAGATTGGATAATTGGTTTATGAGTTTTTGTTCAGAGTCTCAGATGAGATCTAGGACATCACGAGAGGTTCCGGAATGGTCCGGAGAATAAGATTCATATAAGGCAAAGCAGATTTTGGAGTTCGGAATTGTTTCGGGTTATTCGGTATTGTACCGAAAGCTTCTAAAACCTTCCAGAGTGGGACCAACGTGGCCCTACTTGTCGGGAGGGGGAGTGGGCCTACGAGGGAGTGCCCTGTCCGCATTGGGCCAGGGGCACAAGGCCCCATAGGCCCAGCCGGCCAAGCACCTAGGGAAACCCTAGGGGAGCTTCTAGAAGGGGGGAACTTGCCCCCCACTCCTCCCTCCTTGGCCCCTGGCCTAGGTCTTGGGGGAGGGGCAAGGGCCATCCGCCCACCCCTCTATATAAAGAGGGCTGGGGGCGCACCCTCCCCACACCACCTCCTCAACCCTAGCCGCCCTGCTGCCCCTCCTCTCTCTCTCCCTCCCGACTGCGCGTAGGCGAAGCCCTGCCGCAGAAACTCTCCACCACTTGCACCGTGCCGTCGCGTTGTAGATCCAATCCATCTCTCCACCCCACTTGCTAGACAGAGGAAGGAGGATACATCGAGGTGCCGCACGTGTGCATCTGTCGGAGGCATCGCCACTTGTGGTGTTAGATCGGATCAGATCGCGAGGAGGAGAAGCGAGTACGACTACATCAACCACGTTCCGTCGAATGTTCCCGCTATGCGAATCTTCAAGGGTATGAAGATCTCATATATTCCCCCTCGTTGTTTGCATCTCCTATATTAGATCTTGGCTTTTCCCGTTCGCATCCGTAGAAAATTTTGATTTACTATGCTGCAAAACCATTCAGTGGTATCAGAGCTAGATCTATGCGTAGATGTGTTTCACGAGTAGAACGCAACATGATTGTTGCGGGCGTTGATGTTTTCTGTTGCAAGCCTCTTGTTTGTGTACTTCTTATGACGCGGGATAGTGAGATCGAAGCGGTCCAGGCCAACCTTACACGACCTCGTTCGCGAGACCGGCTCCGCACTTGACGTATGGCTTGTTCCACACATGCGGCTGGTGGATGCCAGTTTCTCTCACTATAGTTGTCATGAGGTTTACACCGGAGTTTGGCAACCATAATATCACCGTTGTGGCTTTCCGTAGGTAAGAATCGTTCTTAGCTTGTTACTCCCATAAGCCACGTAAAACATGCAACAACAAAGTAGAGGCATCTAACTTGTTTTGCGAGTGTTCTGTGATATGGTATGGCCCAAGATGTGATGTGTATGTTGTATGCAATGATCATGTTTTATAATGTTTCACGACTTGCATGTCGATGAGTACACAACCGGCAGGAGCCATATGGTTGTGTTTATAATTGTGTATGACCTGTGTGTCAACTTCTTATACGCCATGTAATAGCTTTACTTTATCGCTAAGTAGTTAGCAATAGTTGTAGTTGCTATTCGTGGTGGAGGCAATCATGGTGGAGTGATGGAGATCATGCCGGCACGCACAAGATGGAGATCATTGCGCGAAGATTGGCTATACCATGTCACATAAAGTTATATGCATGTGATGTTTATCCTTTTATATATCTTATTTGCTTAGATCGCGATGGTAGGATTATAAGATGATTCCTCACTTAAAGATCAATATAAAACTGTGTTCTCCCCATGTATGCACCGTTGCGAAAGTTCGTCGTGTTCAAGCATCACGTGATGATCGGGTGCTATAAACTCTACGTTCACATACAACGGGTGCAAGCCAGTTTTGCACACGCAGAAATACTTGGGTTTGACTTGACGAGCCTAGCATGTACAGACATGGCCTCGGAACACATGAACCGAAAGGTTAAGCATGAGTCATATGAATGATATGATCGACACTTCGTTGTCCACCATTGAAACCACATCTCTTCTCGTGAAGATCGGATTAGGTGTGGTGAATTTGGATCATGTTTACTAAACAACTTGAGGGATGTTGAATTTAGTGGGAGTTCATCTAGTAATTTGATTAAGTTGAACTAGTTATCATGAACATAGTCTAAATTGTACTTGCAAATTTTGTAGATCAAATGGCTAAGTCCAACTTCAACTTCAACGTTTTTGCTGAGAAAGAAAAGCTTAAGAACAATGGGTCTAACTTCACCAACTGGTTCTGCAATCTGAGAATCATTCTCGCTGGCGGACAAAAGGACTATGTCCTTGAGAATGCGCTAGGTGACGCCCCTGCTGTAGATGCGCCGGCTGATGAGAAAGCTGTTTATCAGTCGCGCAATGATGATTATGGTGTGATTAAGAGCACCATGTTGTTTGCTACGTTGCCCAACCGCGCGCCATATAGAACCAATCCAGAGGAGACAAAGGAGATACAACGCCAAATTCAGGAACTACTCGACAGAGATCATATTCGTGAGTCCCTTAGCCCTTGTGCTGTTCCTATTATTTTGGTACCTAAGAAAGATGGTTCTTCGCGCATGTGTACTGATTGTAGAGCTATCAATAATATTACTATTCGCTATCGTCATTCTATTCCATGTTTAGATGACATGCTTGATGAATTGAGTGGCTCTACCATGTTTTCTAAAGTTGATTTGCGTAGTGGTTACCACCAAATTCGTATGAAATTAGGAGATGAATGGAAAACAGCATTCAAAACTAAGTTCGATTTATATGAGTGGTTAGTGATGCCGTTTGGTTTAACTAATGCACCTAGCACTTTCATGAGATTAATGAACGAAGTTTTACGTGCTTTCATTGGACGTTTTGTGGTAGTCTACTTTGATGATATTCTGATTTATAGCAAATCTTTAGAGGATCATTTGGACCATTTACGTGCTATTTTCAATGCTTTACGTGATGCACGTTTGTTTGGTAACCTTGAGAAGTGCACCTTTTGCACCAATCGAGTTGCGTTTCTTGGCTATGTTGTTACATCACAGGGTATTGAAGTGGATCTAGCCAAGATTGAAGCTATTGAGAATTGGCCGCAGCCCAAGACGGTCACACAAGTGAGGAGTTTTCTTGGCCTCGCTGGTTTTTATAGGCGCTTTGTCAAAGACTTTGGATCAATTGCCGCGCCGCTGAATAAGCTTACCAAGAAGGATGTGCCCTTTGTTTGGGGCGATGCACAACAACAGGCCTTCGTCATATTGAAAGATAAGCTAACACATGCTCCCTTACTCCAACTTCCTGATTTTACTAAGACTTTTGAGCTTGAATGTGATGCTAGTGGAATTGGTTTGGGAGGGTTGTTATTACAAGAGGGAAAACCTGTTGCATATTTTAGTGAGAAATTGAGTGGGGATAGTCAGAACTATTCTACTTATGATAAAGAATTATATGCGTTAGTTCGGACATTAGAAACTTGGCAACATTATCTATGGCCAAAAGAATTTGTTATACATTCCGATCATGAACCTTTGAAGCATATTCGTAGTCAAGCTAAGTTGAATCATCGTCATGCAAAGTGGATTGAATTTATTGAGTCTTCTCCTTATGTTATCAAACACAAAAAGGGTAAAGATAATATTATTGCTGATGCTTTGTCGCCCCGTTATGCTTTGTTATCTCAACTTGACTTCAAAATATTTGGATTAGAAACTATTAAGGAACAATATGTGCATGATGCTGAATTTAAAGATGTGTTGCAGAATTGTAGAGATGGTAGAACATGGAACAAGTTCGTCTTCAATGATGGATTTGTGTTCCGCGCTAACAAACTATGCATTCCGGATTGTTCTGTTCGTCTTTTGTTGTTACAGGAGGCGCATGGAGGAGGATTGATGGGACACTTTGGTGTCAAGAAGACGGAGGATGTTCTTGCTGCACACTTCTTTTGGCCACGTATGCGTCGAGATGTTGAGAGATTTGTGGCACGCTGCACTACTTGTCAAAAAGCTAAGTTTCGCCTTAATCCACATGGTTTATATATGCCTCTTCCTGTTCCTAGTGTTCCTTGCGAGGATATTTCTATGGACTTTGTTTTGGGATTGCCACGAACACAGAAGGGGAGGGATAGTATTTTTGTTGTTGTGGATCGGTTTTCTAAGATGGCACACTTTATTCCTTGTCATAAAACGGATGATGCTGCGCATATTGCTGATTTGTTCTTTCGTGAAATTGTTCGTTTGCATGGTGTGCCAAATACTATTGTTTCTGATCGTGATACTAAATTTCTTAGCCACTTTTGGAGATGTTTATGGGCTAAGTTGGGGACTAAATTGCTGTTTAGTACTACATGTCATCCTCAAACTGATGGACAAACTGAAGTAGTAAATAGAACTTTGTCTACTATGTTGCGGGTTGTTTTAAAGAAGAATTTAAAATTGTGGGAAGAGTGTTTACCTCATATAGAATTTGCTTATAATCGTTCGTTGCATTCTACCACAAAGATGTGCACGTTTGAGATTGTGTATGGTTCTGTTCCTCGTGCACCTATTGATTTATTGCCTTTACCTTCTTCGGTGCAAAATAATTTGGATGCTACACAACACGCTGAAATGATATTAAACTTGCATAAGACTACTTAAGATAACATTGAACACATGAATGCTAAGTATAAACTTGCTGGGGATAAAGGGAGAAAGCATGTTGTGTTTGATGTTGGAGATCTTGTTTGGTTACATTTGCGTAAAGATCGTTTTCCTGATTTACGCAAGTCTAAGTTAATGCCGCGTGCTGCTGGTCCCTTTAAGGTGTTAGAGAAAATAAATGATAATGCATATAAACTTGAGTTGCCTGCAGACTTTGGTACGGTTAGTCCTACGTTTAACATTGCAGATTTGAAACCTTACTTTGGTGAGGAAGATGAGATTGCGTCGAGGACGACTTCAATTCAAGAAGGGAGCATGATGTGGACATCCCTTCTATGATACAACCATTGTACCTACAGCAGCACACATACAAGGACCCATCACAAGATCTCGTGCCAAACAACTTAACTATCAGGTACTTTCGTTTCTTGGAACTATTCCTTACATACATGAGAATATGATGCTGCCTAAATCAGATGTATTTCTTACTCTTAGGAATGATGGACCAAGCATGGATGAGAGGGACAAGCATTGGAGCATGGCCATGCATGGAGATGGCAGCAAGCATGTGATGATCCAAGAGAAGGCCACGGATGAAGATTTCAGAACTTTGAGGCCACCATAATGAAGAAAGAAGGCTTGGACGAAATATTCAAGATTAATACTTCACGAATTCGTCCATAGCTTAATATGGTGCTGCGACACCTTTTTTTTGGGCCAGGCCCATGTAATTTTCGCCGGATTTTAAATAGCCACTTTTTAGAGTCCGTATTTGAGGGGAAAAGGACTTCTAGGGTTGGATTCGGCCACCACTTCCATGGCTGGCCGAAACCCCACCTTTTCGCCCTTACATACTCCCCATAGCCGTCACCCTAGACTCGGATTTTGTTTAGACATTAAGTTAGCCATCATAGCAACTTCGCCAAGGCTCGAGCGTCGCAGAGGCCTCTTGTACTTCGCACCTATACAGGATCCCACCTTTTCAATAAAGCTTTCCTCTTAATCCGCAATATCTTGATTGCAATATTAGTTCTTACTTGTTCTCGATTTCAGGTAGGAACTAAGACCCTCGCTGGTCAGGCTGATCGTGTTCCCGCAGGATCGGTAACCTCCAGGAGATTGGCCTAGTGATTGCATTGGCGCTCGTGCTCGCACGTGTAGTCGGATCGTCAAGCCCGAACTCCACCAAATCGATTATCTTCATCTCATCGAAAGATCGGACACCTTTGCCCTATCACTAATGACAAGGATCATGAAGCTTCGGACGATGCTACTACTGAACGTCGCAGGTCGACAAGGTCGCGTGCCCCACCTGAGTGGTACGGCAACCTTGTCTTAACTGTCTTGTTAGTAGACGACAGTGAACCTGCGAACTATGAGGAAGCAATGATGAGCTTAGACTCTGAGAAATGGCTAGAGTCCATGAAATCCGAATTGGGATCCATGAGCGAAAACCAAGTATGGACTTTGGTGGACCCTCCTAGCGACCGAAAGGCCGTTGAGTGCAAATGAATTTTCAAGAAGAAAACGGACGCGGATGGTAATGTTACTGTCTATAAAGCACGACTTGTCGCAAAAGGTTTTCGACAAGTTCAAGGTGTTGACTACGATGAGACTTCCTCTCCCGTAGCGATGTTTAAGTCCATTTGGATTTTATTAGCAATTGCTGCGTTTCATGATTATGAAATATGGCAGATGGATGTCAAGACTGCGTTCCTCAATGGCAACATTGATGAAGAGTTGTATATGATGCAACCCGAAGGTTTTGTCGATCCTAAGGACGCTGATAAAGTGTGCAAACTTCAACGTTCCATTTATGGACTGAAGCAAGCATCTCGGAGTTGGAACCTTCATTTTGATCAAGTGATCAAGAGCTTTGGATTTGTTCCAAATAGCTACGAAGCTTGTATCTACAAGAAAGTGAGTGGGAGCTCAGTGACATTTCTGGTACTATATGTGGATGACATATTGATTATTGGAAATGACATTGACATGCTTAACGATGTGAAGAGTTATTTGAACAAATGTTTTTCAATGAAATACCTAGGGGAAACCGCTTATATATTAGGCATCAAAATCTATAGAGATAGACAAAGACGCCTAATAGCTTTAAGCCAGAGTACATACCTAGACAAAGTTCTGAAAAGGTTCAGAATGGATAAGGCAAAGAAAAGTTCAGTGCCTATGTTGTCAGGTAAGATATTGAGCAAGGCTCAGTGTCCAGCTACGGTAAATGATAGAGAATCTATGAGCAAAGTGCCTTATGCCTCGGCCATAGGTTCAATCATGTATGCCATGCTGTGTACAAGACCAGATGTGTCCAATGCTCTTAGTTTGACGAGCAGATATCAAAGTGATCCAGGAGTGGAACACTGGACAGCCGTGAAGAACATCCTAAAGTACCTAAATAGGACTAAAGAAATTTTCTTAGTCTATGGAGGTGATGAACAGCTCATCGTAAAAGGTTACGTCGATGCTAGTTTCGACACCGACAAGGATGATTCTAAATCTCAGACAGGATACGTTTATATTTTGAATGGAGGAGCTGTGAGCTGGAGAAGCTGCAAGCAAAGCGTGATCGCGGGATCTAAAGTAGAAGCGGAATACATGGCTGCTGCAGAAGCGTCAAGTGAAGGAGTTTGGATCAGGACTTCATCACTGAGCTTGGTGTGGTTCCAAGTGCCTTGGACCCACTGGAGATATTGTGTGACAACACTGGCGCCATAGCACTGGCAAAGGAACCAAGATATCATCCAAAGACCAAGCACATCAACCGCAAGTTTCATATAATCCGAGATTATATAACAGATGGAGATCTGAAGATTAGCAAAGTAGATACAGATCTGATGTCACAGATCCATTTACTAAACCTCTTCCACGTGCAAAACATGATCAACACCTTAGTGCCATGGGTGTTAGATTGTTGCCAGATGTAAACTAGATTATTGACTCTAGTGCAAGTGGGAGACTGTTGGAATTATGCCCTAGAGGCAATAATAAAGATGTTATTATTATAATTCTTGTTCATGATAAAGTTTATATTCCATGCTAGAATTGTATTAAGCGGAAACTTTAATACTTGTGTAGTTTGTAAACAACATTGTGTCCCTAGTACGCCTCTATGGACTAGCTCATTGATTAATGATGGTTAAGGTTTCCTAACCATAGACATGATTTGTCGATTGATAATGAGATCATATTATTGGGAGAATGATATGATGGACAGACCCAAATTAAGCAGAGCAATTAGATCGTGTCATCGTGTTCATCTTTGCGAAGCTTTTCTTATGTCAAATATTGTATTCCTTAGACCATGAGATGATACAACTCCCTGGTATCGAAAGAAAGCTTTGAGGTCATCAAACGTCATCCTATGAGAGGGTGATCATAAAGGTGTCTCTCAGGTGATCGGAAAGTACCTGTTGGGTTGTATGTATCGAGATGGGATTTGTCCCTCCCAAGTCGGAGAGATATACTTCGGGCCCACTCGGTAATCGATATCAACACCGCTTGCAAGCACGTGGTTAATGAGTTAATCACAAAGTGATATCGAATTACGGAACGAGTAAAGTACTTGCTGTGAACGAAATTGAACTAGGTATCCGGTACCGACGATCGAATCTCGGGCAAGTAAAATATCGCGAGACGAAGGGAATATATATGGGATTGATTGAATCCTGGCATCGTGGTTCATCCGATATGATCATCGATGAATGTGTGGGAGTCAATATGGGTTTCCAGACCCCACTGTTGATTATTGATAGAAGATCATGTCTGCATATTCTCGAACCCGAAGGGTCACACACTTAACGTGTCTTGACGCTAGGATAGATTAGATAATTGGTTTATGAGTTTTTGTTCGGAGTCTCGGATGAGATCCAGGACATCACGAGAGGTTCCAGAATGGTCCAGAGAATAAGATTCATATAAGGCAAAGCAGATTTTGGAGTTCGGAATTGTTTCGGGTTATTCGGTATTGTACCGAAAGCTTCTAGAACCTTCCAGAGTGGGACCAACGTGGCCCCACTTGTCGGGAGGGGGCGTGGGCCTACGAGGGAGTGCCCTGGCCGCATTGGGCCAGAGGCACAAGGCCCCATAGGCCCAGCCGGCCAAGCACCTAGGGAAAACCTAGGGGAGCTTCTAGAAGGGGGGGGGACATGCCCCCCACTCTTCCCTCCTTGGACGCCGGCCTAGGGCTTGGGGGAGGGGCAAGGGCCATCCTCCCACCCCTCTATATAAAGAGGGCTGGGGGCGCACCCTCCCCACACCACCTCCTCAACCCTAGCCGCCCTGCTGCCCCTCCTCTCTCTCTCCCTCCCGACTGTGCGTAGGCGAAGCCCTGCCGCAGAAACTCTCCACCGCTTGCACCGCGCCGTCGCGTTGTAGATCCAATCCATCTCTCCACCCCACTTGCTAGACCCGAGGAAGGAGGAGACGTCGAGGTGCCGCACGTGTGCATCTCTCGGAGGCATCGCCACTTGCGGTGTTAGATCGGATCGGATCGCGAGGACGAGAAGCGAGTACGACTACATCAACCACGTTCCGTCGAACGTTCCGCTGTGCGAATCTTCAAGGATATGGAGATCTCATCTATTCCCCCTCGTTGTTTGCATCTCCTAGATTAGATCTTGATTTTTTCCATTCGCATCCGTAGAAAATTTTGATTTAATATGCTGGGAAACCCTTCAGGCCGGCCGTCGGCGCCTTAGTTCTTTCCTGTAGTGTTGGGAAACTTGTTTGGAAAAACTATTGATATTGACATGGAGTTCACAAGAAGAACAGATGTTTTGAGGATAAATATTAATTGTCTTGATCCTAGTGTGATCTCGGATAGGATGGATATTATAATTAAAGGGGAGTTCTACAAGCTCAGGTTTGATATAGAGGGAGTACCCCCACCATTGGAGGATACTCGCATGGAGGATGTTCATGATGATGATGGAGATGAGAATGGCCCGGCGCAGGAGGATGGTAATGACTCGGATAAGAGAGAGCCTAAGAGGTCAAAAAATGGATCAGATAAAAAGCAACAAGAGGAAGGAACTGTACAATATCCAATCCCTGTGGATGGTCAAAATATGCAGCAAAATATACTTAAAGTGGGAGATTTTGAGCTTTCCCTAAAGAATAATAAGAGGCAATCGTGGGAAGACATGGTGGAGGAAGAGGAGATGTCCAAGTCTGCACCTCCTAAGATTTGTGTTCAAAAACTTGACACGGCGCCACAGATTAATGGTTGTTCTGTCGCGACAGATCTTTTAGTTGCCAAGGGTGTGCGGCAGGCTGTCGTCGATGGGCGGCACGCTGCAGAGGGCGCGTGTCATGCTGCGGTGGCTGTGCGTCAGGTTATTAGTCATTCCTGCTCTTGTAGAGGAGAATCAGGTGGCCAAGGATGTGTATGATTCTGCTGTCATGTAGGAATGGTAATGAAGTGAAGAATGGAACATCGAAGGTGTTGTTTACGACTCCAAGATCGAGCTATGATTGCATAGGTGATGCGGTATCGTCTGGTGCTGTGTGAACCTCCAGTATTCCTTCCCCGTTGGGGATGGCCTCATCGTCTATGGGTACAGGTGTGACACCTAGTTCTTTAATCTCTTATGTTTCTCCTACTTATGGTATGGCTGGTGATGATAAAAACCATGAACCGTTGGCAGCTAATCCTCCTTTTTATTTGGTCTTGCATACTCAGAATATAAATGTTCTAATTGATGTCAGTTTGAAAGGAAATGCGGGAGCCTAGGATGGCAGATGTAATTTCTTTTGGTGGCATTAAGGAGAGCGACCTGGTTGGGTTGCGCTCTAGCGGGAGGCTGCGTGCACAGCCGAATGCGGACGACACTCAGCTCATGCACGCACAGTAGCTGACCATGAAGAGGAATGCGATGTTAAGTGCAGGTAAAAAATTAAATACCTAGTTTGCTTTGTTATCTTACTCAAATGAGGAAATAATAAGTAAATCGCATACTATTGGCATTAGTATGGGGAGTGATATTAACTGTACGATGGTTGCTGCAAAAATTATAAAGGATAATAAATTGAATCGCGCTTTAACCATCCTAAAAAGAAGGAAGAGAGGGAGAAAAATGATTCAAAATCACACCTGCTGTTGGTGTCTAGAGTTTCGTACCTATGTGAAGATTTAGTGGACGAGGAAATAATGTCATCGGATGAGAGCCATGAAGTTTTAGAAAGTACTGTTAAAGTAGGAAGACAAGGTAGACGAAAATCTTATGATAAGAAGAACTTACGGAGAAGCACAAGAGTTAAAATAAATAAAACTTATTAAGATGAGAGGAATGACTTGGAATAGACAGGGGTTTAGAGATCCGGGGAAACATTTGTTTGTTAGTGAATCAAAAAGAGACTACACACTAGATTTTATTGCTCGTTTGGGAACAGAAAGATCTAATTTTACGGTTTCGTTTCTAAAGCACCTTGCGTCTACTAAGGAATTTTCGTGGTTTTGTCTACCGCCACATGGACGGTCAGGGGGTATTTTAGTAGGAATTAACATGGAATCATTGAAGGTAACTAAAGTAGACACGGGTGATTTCTGTGTTAAATTGCATATGCGTAATAAAAATGATGTGTTTGAATGCGTATTTTTACCGGTGTATGGAGCTACGCAAGATTCTCATAAATCTGATTTTTTTGTCGGAATTAGTTCGATTCTGTGAATCAGAAACGCTTCCTATGTTGCTAGGTGGCGATTTTAATATCATGCGAAGACGTGAGGACAAAAATAATGACAATTTTAATCCTCACTGGCCTTTCGTTTTTAATGCAACAATTAAAAGCCTAGATCTTAGAGAAATTGCTCACTTCGGTAGACAGTTCACTTAGGTCAATGGATCGTGACAATCCAACTTTTGAGAAGCTGGATCGTGTCTTAGTCAGTGTTGAGTGGGAATAAAAGTTCCCTTTGGTAACAATTAGGGCTTTAACTTGATCCGAGTCAGATCATACTCCGTTAACTTATTGATTCTAGATGTCCAGCCCATTTGGGGAATACAGCTAAGTTCGGTTTTCATGAGATGGTGGAGAGGGAGTGGAATTCGGTGTGCACCTATGACACCCATATTCACATATGGCAAAATAAAATGAGACACCTTAGGCGTTACCTAAGAGGATGGGCTAAAATTATGAGTGGTAAGTATAAAAAATAAAAATAAAAATTGCTTGCCATCATTGTTGAGCTGGACATTAAGGCATAATTCATCCCGTTATCAACATCTGAAAAAACAAGGTTAAAAGACGATAATGAAACAATCAAGTAATTATGAAGAGATGAGGAAACAAAATGGGCCCAGAGGGCAAAAGTATAGCATGTCCAGGAAGGTGGAAACAATACAAAATATTTCCATCTTATTGCAAATGGAAAATTTAGGAAGAAAAAATTATTTCAATTAGAACAGGAGGAAGGAACCATTGTTGGCGAAGAAAATCTTAAAGTTTACATTACTGAGTATTACAAGAAGTTGTTTGGGGAGCCTGAGCGTAATGATTTTTCCATGATGGAGGATCATACCGATGATATCCCCCAGTTGTCTGCTGAAGGGAATGCACTCCTTACAACAGACTTTATTGAGGAAGAGGTCCTGGAGGCAATTTCTCAGATGGAACATAATAAAGCTCTTGGACCAGATGGGTTTCCAACTGAGTTTTACCAGAAATTCTGGAAGATAGTTAAAGATAATTTGATGTCTCTATTTAAGAAACTTCACGTAAGAGAGTTACCTTTGTATAAACTCAAGTTTGGAGTTATTACTCTACTACCTAAAAAATATAATGACATACAAATTCAACAATATCGACCGATTTGTTTTCTTAATGTGAGCTTTAAGATCTTTACAAAAGTAGCTACGAATCGTATTACGAACATTGCCTAGAAAGTGGTGAGACCAACTCAAACCGCGTTTATGCCGGATCGTCATATTTTAGAAAGGGTGGTTGTCTTGCACGAAACCATCCATGAGCTTTACCCTAAAAAACTTTACGTTGTTGTTTTCAAGATTGACTTTGAAAATACATATGATAAGGTCAAATGGTCATTCTTACAACAGGCCTTGCGTATGAAGGGTTTTGATCCGTTATGGTGTAAATGGATAAAAGAATTCATCCAAGGCGGTAGTGTGGGAATTAGGGTTAATGATGACATTGGTAAATTTTTCCAGACGAGAAAAGGTTTGCGACAAGGAGATCCTTTATCTCTGATGCTCTTCAATATTGTAGAAAATATGCTTGCTATCATCATTACAAGAGCAAATGAGGATGGACAAGTTGGAGGTCCCATACCTCATTTGGTGGAGGGAGGTGTTTACAGTATGCGGACGATACAATCCTATTCTTGGAACATGATCTTGAAAAGGCGGCCAATGGGCTTAAAGATCAATTTCCATAAGAGCGAAATTTTCTATTTTGGGAAAGCTAAGGATATGGAATAGCAGTACAAGCAAATTTTTGTCTATGAAGCTGGTTCCCTACCCTTTCGGTACCTTGGAGTACCAATTCATCATAGGAAATTGCGTAATTCTGAATGGAATCCGGTTGAGACTCGTCTAATGTCGAAACTCGAGTGTTTGCAGGGCAAGTTGCTCTCATATGGAGATCGTCTTGTCCTAATTAATTCAGTTTTGATGAGTCTGGCAATGTTCATGTTGTCTTTTCTTGAAATACCAAAAGGAGTGAGAAAGCGAATAGACTTTTTCCGCTCACGATTTTTCTGGCAAAGGGATGATAACAAAAAAAAAGTATAGGTTAACCAAATGGAATATTTTATGCCGCCCTAAGGACCAAGGGGGTTTAGGAATTCAAGTTCTGTAGTTGAAAAACAAGTATTTGTTAAGCAAATGGCTATTCAAACTACTAAGAGAAGAAGGGATGTGGCAAGAATTTTTACAAAACAATACATGAATAATAAGACGTTAGCACAAGTTGAAGCTAAGCCGACGGATTCCCCATTTTAGAAGGGCCTTATGCGTGTAAAAAATGATTTGTTTTGTCGGGTTTTTTTCAAAATTGGAGATGGGACTACTGTCAGGTTCTAGGAAGACGTTTGGTTAGGCGACACTACGTTAGCTCAATAATACCCGGCACTTATAACATAGCCCAACGAAAGAATATTTTAGTAGCTGATGTGTTAAATCAAAACCGTCTGAATATTGCATTTAGGCGGGGATTGACTGGTAGTAAGTGGAATAACTGGTTGCACTTGTGCCAAAACCTAATATTGGTTCGTTCCATTGGAGTCTTACACCTATGGGATCCTTTACGGTCAAATCAATGTATTTAGATCTTATGAACAGGCATGTTAGGTATTTAAAGACATACTTGTGGAAATTGAAGATCCCTTTGAAAATAAAAATCTTTATGTGGTTCCTTAATGAGAACGTCATGTTAACTAAGGATAATTTGGCAACGCATAAATGGCATGGGTGTCAAAAATATTGTTTTTGTGACTCGGTGGAGACTATTGAACATCTTTTTCTCTCATGTCCGTTTGCAAAAATAATTTGGCAAATGATATATTTCACGTTTAATATTACTCCTCCGACTAGTATTACTATTATGTTTGGTACTGCTTGAATGGATGGAGAGAGAAAATAAGGCTAGAACTCGTGTCGGAGTTTCAGCCTTGTGTTGGTCTATTTAAACATGTCGAAATAATATTATCTTTAATAAACAATCGGGTTCAAAAAATTTGCAGGTTATCCATCTCACTGCGCACTGGATACACCTATGGTCCCTTTTGCTCCTTATGGATAAGCGGGAGCCTATGCTTTCGAGATGCAACCGTTTGCTAATGGTTACACAGGACTTCTACTTCCGGGCTACTGGATGGCAGCACACTAGAAGAATCCTAGATGGATAGTTTCATGTTTTTTCTCTTTTTTTACTGGTTGATACATGTCTCAACCTTAGCTGATCCGTGATTGTAATAAATTACTATAACTATTACTATGCAATAAATGAAAGGTTGTGTGCATCACTTAATGCATAGGCCGGGGCTATGCTTCCATTTCGGAAAAAAATCAATGTAGTTCTTCATGCAAGATTAGGAAGCAATGCATGAGTGTGTCGTACCAAAAAGAACCATGCACCGACCTATCAATCAACAACAAAGATAAAAATGGAACCATGCATCCATCGATGTATTGCAGCCAAGGCGCGTGTTAATACCAGCAGCAAGTGTTGTAATGTCAATTTGGAAAAAAGGATAGAACTAGCTCATGGGAGGATCAATGGATTTCAGATAATCTCTATCCATTTTTTCTAGGTCCCTACTACTTTGGGACTTATTGTTGTCTTTACACATACTTGATTCAACCCTACTACTTTGGGAGAAGGATTTATCGTGTCACATTGGCAATGTTGCCTTTACTCCCTCCTCACTGTACTATATATCAATGTTACAACATTTTTTTTCTGAGTGTGCCTTATCCTTGACATATGCGTTAACTATCGAATCTTTATTTGTCTACCATATATTTTCCCTTCTTATTTATTGGTGTCCCTATAAATATCTAACAACGTGAGTCAGATATTGAGCGAACCAAGCATAGCTTGATCGACAGTCGAGAACATGAGGCTGGTTTTATCTTTTGCCAGATATTTGCCCTGCCCATTTTTCGGCTTAGGAGGCGTTGGGACAAGTTGTTGTGCAGAAGTGAGTACATAGCATTAGCTCAGAGAACAAAAGGGTGCGTAGAATCCAATGTTCATAGACGATCTGAAGTGCCCATTTCGCAAACCAGCAAGAATGAGTAGAATCCAATGTACATATGTCGGAGGTGCCCATTTCTCACTGGAGCGTCCCCATCAACTACTTCTCACCAAATCAGAGATTGGTAGGAAGAAGCGGGGCATCTAGCCGGTCACGATTCAGCATGTTTTGGAAAATAGTGAATTCACCGAGCAAGGTCAACCATCACAAACTACATTCTGTACACCTAAATGGACGGTTTGTAGGTTGAGATACACAAGGCAGCATGGTCGGAGTAGCTTAGTTATTGCGCTGTTACAATACACGAACGTGTCCACACAACTGCATCTAGTCGAATATCTCAATCTTAAATTCTTAATACGCCTCTCGCATGAGCTAGAACTACCGGCGAAGGGCACCGACATTTAGCGGCCCCATACTCAGCAAATGTCGGTCGCTAGTACTAGTGTATTAGATAGGTAATAGCTTGATTGTTCTCATCACGAGGTACTAGATAGCATATGACATTGAAGCATCAACGTTGGAGGTGTGCTTCGGTCCCCCCACCCCCTAAACTTAAGTTGCATATACCGTTTTATTTTTTTGACCTATCGAAACCTATGTCGAGGCCACGTATATTTTCGTATATATGTACTCAGTCGAACTGGGTATAATCCACATTCCGGCTGATCCTATCTCCCATTATCACGATCTACGTCTTTGCATATTATATTTTAAATTTTATTGTTGCTATTATATAACTTTTGATTTTTGCCTTCCGTAGGCACATGAGTATACATATATGGTGAGTATACGTCTAAGAGGACCATACCGACTTCAGGTATGTTCGTACGGTCCTCTAAACAATCGGTATCGAGTTTTTGTTTGTCAAAGCTTAAAACAAGAGAGTGGGGGAGGGGGGGGGACCGAAGCAAAAGTGTCAGCGTTGACATTGTTACCGGCGTGGCAGGTAGAGCAAGAACGCCGCTCATAGTGCAGAGTAACATAAATTAGCAACATTCTCTCTGTCCCTGTGCATTACCAGCTCATCCGGGAAAAATAAAACATTAATTGTGGACCATCAGAGATATACTCCTATATATATAGTTGTTGATGTGCCACCCACCGCGTCTGAATATGTATTACTCCCTTTATTGCATGATATAAGATGTTTTACATTTTGTGAAAGGAATATATCTAGACGTTTTTTAGCGTGTGGTTCAGTCCGAACCTATTACATACTAAAAGATGTCTAGATATATCTATTTCGCCAAAACTAAAACATCTTATATCTTATAAAACGGAGGAAGTAGATTACCATAACAGATTCGCATCCACTAAACAAGCGCATGCAATCATCTTCAAGGTTCATCGGGAAGCTCACTGCCGGCACCGAATAAGTAAAATACGGAAAACAATAAATCATCAACTCCCTAACAAGTTGTATTGCACCCACAAGGCTATCGATCGGTATGCAGGCTATGTGCTTACTTGCGAGGCCGGCAGCACTGATGAGTGAATGAGGATGAGATTGAGGTGTTGAGAACGAGTATGGAGGGAAGACTAGCTCCCGGACAGCAACCCAACCGACATTCTCTAGATGAGACTATTAGAACTAGTAACATAGTTGGTTACCGAGATATTAGCATGAGATAGTTTTGTATCAGGACTCTCCAACTGTATTGCTTGTGCTGCAAAGCACCTATATAAACATGAGATAAGGGGCTCGGTAAATCATCCGAGTAGAACCCTTTTTACCCTAGTCGCAAGTTTGACATGGTATCAAGAGCAGGCTCTTCCGCCGCATCTACCTGATCGCATCTACAAACAACTTTCCATCCCTTCCACCGCCGCCCACCTCCACAAATCTACCCTCCACCATGACTTCCACCAGCCACAATTCCGGGATCAACCTCGGCAATCCCCCCTCCGACAAACTCACGCGTCGGAACTACTCCATGTGGCGCGCTCAAGTGCTGCCGCCGATCTGAGGAGCTCGCCTTCTTGGACTGCTTACTGGAGCTGATGCTGCCCCCTCGCCCATGTTGGAATTGGCGCCAGCGGACAAGGCAACCAACACCGCGGCCAAGACCGCCCCCAATCCCGCCTACGACGACTGGATCAGTCGTGATCAGATCGTTCTCGGGTATCTGTTCCAATCCCTCTCGCCTGAAGTGCTTCCTCACGTTCAGCGTCTGGAGCACTCCGCCCAAGTCTGGCGTGCGATAGAGGAGATGTTCGCCTCACAGAATCAGGCAAAGGTCACGAACCTGAAGATTGCTCTGGCAAAGACAAAGAAACTCAACATGTCTACCGGCGCCTTCCTTACCAAGATGCAGGAGATCGCCGACGAACTTGCTACTGCGGGTTCCCCCATCACCGACAAGGAGCATATCTCCTTTATTCTTGCCGGTCTTGGACCGAGCTACAACTCCCTAGTTGCTTCCATTGGCGTTGTCTCCACCACCATCACCCTTGCATCCTTGTACTCTCAGATCCACGCCTATCATGAACGTCAGGAGATGCTGCAAAACAAGGTCCCCACGGAGTTCGAGACCTCTGCTAATCTGTCCTCGCGTGGTCGCCCGTACCGTCCTCAGTTCAATCAGAACCGTGGAGCCCGGCCTGATCGTGGCGACCGTCGTGATGATCGCCGCGATGTCCGACATGATGATCACCCTCAGCCTCAGCGCCCGGGTGGTGGCCGTGGTCGCGCCCCTCCTGCCGGTGGTGGAGGTCGTGGCCGTGGCCGTCGTCGTACCACACCTTGGGTCGATGTGACGTGCCAGATCTACAACCGCGAGGGGCACCCTGCCAAAGACTGCTGGTACCGGTTTCAGGACTGTGATGATGATGGTGCGAAGGAGGGAAACGTTGCCTCCTATGGCGTGGACACCAATTGGTACTTGGATTCAGGAGCCACACATCATGTCGCCAATGAGCTCCACAACCTGACTGTCCATGACTCTTACCATGGACATGACAAGGTCAACACTGCCAATGGTCAAGGTATGGAAATTTCCCATGTTGGTCACTCAATAATTCACAATCCTATTCAGAATTTTCATCTTCGCAATATCTTACATGTCCCCAGTGCGTCTAAAAACCTGCTTTCTGTTCATCGTTTCACCCTTGATAACCGTGTGTTCATAGAGTTTCATCCTTTCTATTTTTTGATCAAGGATCAGGTCACGCGGAAAACCATTCATAGAGGGAGATGCGTTGGTGGTCTCTACCCACTCATCCCATCCATGGTGTCATCCCCAAACTCCACAAAGCACGCTTTTCTCGCCACCAAGCCTTCTCAATCAAAGTGGCATAGTCGTCTTGGTCATCCTTCGTTTACAGTTGTTAGTCAAGTCATTAGCAAAAATAAACTTCCTTTTGTAAAGGACCTTAGTTGTTAATCCGTTTGTGATCCTTGTCAGCAAGCAAAAAGTCATCAATTGTCTTATCCTGTGTCTACCAGTGTTTCTACAGCTCCTTTACAATTAGTTTTTACTGATGTTTGGGGCCCAGCTCCCACCTCTATTGGGAGACATGATTACTATATTAGTTTCATAGATGATTATAGCAAGTTCACCTGGATTTACTTGCTTAAACACAAATCTGATGCTTTTTCTGCCTTTGTGAACTTTCAAAAACTTGTTGAACGTCAGCTTGACAAAAAGATTCTTACAATTCAATCTGATTGGGGAGGCGAATATGTTAAGTTAAACTCTTTCTTTCAAACACATGGGATATCCCATCATGTTTCATGTCCACATGAGCATCAACAAAATGGCTCTGCTGAAAGAAAGCATCGCCACATTGTTGAAGTAGGACTCGCCCTTCTTGCCCATGCACACATGCCACTAAAATTTTGGGATGAAGCTTTTCTCACCGCCACATATCTTATCAACATGCTTCCCAGCAAAGTTATCAATAATGACACTCCTGTCCATCGTCTTCTAGGCACTGAACCTGATTATAATTCCCTTCGTGTTTTTGGTTGTGCCTGTTGGCCTAATTTGCGCCCATACAATAAACGGAAGCTTGCTTTCTGCTCCAAACAATGCGTCTTTTTGGGATACAGTCCCCACCACAAAGGTGTTAAGTGCCTAGATGTTGCCTCTAGACGCATGTATATTTCTCGCGACGTTGTCTTTGATGAAGCGGTGTTTCCCTTTAAAAACCTTCATCCCAATGCTGGTGCTCGTCTCCAACATGAAATTCTACTCCTTGATCCATCTCTTCGAAATTCTGAGTCAAGGGATGCAATTATTGATGATTTTAACATGTCAAATTTCCCTGCTACTAATCCTTCCACAAGTGCTCCCGCTACTGTACAGGTTCTAGGATATGAATCTTCTCAAAATTTGGAGCCAAATGGTGGTTAAAACAATCAAAACAGTGTGTCCAATGCTTTTTCAGAAGAAGACAGAAGCTCAGGACACGAGGTGGATTCCCTGCCATTATCATCCTCGGGATCCGCGAGCTCTGCACCAGGATCAGGTGGATCCTCCTCGGTTCCGTCGAGCAGCAGACGCTCCCGCGCAGTTGACCCGCCCAGTCCTGTGCAGCGGTCCCTAGCTGGATCCTCTGCGTCCTCCAGCCCTCAGCCTGCCACTACCACCTCTCCTTCCGCCACAGCCACGGCCACAGGATCAAGTGCGGCGTCTGGCGCCTCCTCAGGTGTGCGCGCTGACAGCCCGCCTGGAGACAGTGGGGAGACAAGGGAGCCCGGATCTTCTGTGCCTCCAGCGGGTGCAGCTTCAGGTGTGGGACGACCAGCAACTCGTGCATCTAGAGGTGTGCATCGCCCTAAAGAATACAAAGATGGTACGGTTCGCTGGTGCCTTTCTGCTATTACAAATGAACCTGCAAATCTGCAAATGGCTCTACAGGATGATCATTGGAAGGATGCAATGCAGGAGGAATACAATGCCTTGATGAAAAATAAAACTTGGAGGCTAGTACCGCCAAAACATGGGTCCAATGTTATTGATTGTCATTGGATATACAAAATTAAAAGGAAGTCAGATGGCTCTATTGACAGGTACAAGGCTAGACTGGTAGCCAAAGGATTCAAACAACGATATGGCATTGATTATGAGGACACCTTTAGTCCAGTGGTTAAAATCAGCACTGTCCGACTTGTGTTAGCCATTTCAGTTTCCAGGGGATGGAGTTTGCGACATCTGGATGTTAAGAATGCGTTCCTTCATGGTGTTCTGGAAGAGGAGGTCTATATGAGCAGCCACCAGGTTATGAGGACAGGCTCAAACCCAATTATGTCTGCAAGTTGGATAAAACTCTCTATGGACTGAAACAAGCACCCAGAGCATGGTACTCTCGATTGAGTGCTAAACTGATCAGCCTTGGTTTCTTTGCTTCCAAGTCTGACATGTCCTTGTTTATTTATCACAAGTCCAACATCACCATTTATATGCTTATTTATGTTGATGACATCATAGTTGCCAGTTCTTCACAGGCAGCTACTGATGCTCTCTTGAAGGATCTGAGCAGTGAGTTTGCATTAAAGGATCTGGGTGACCTTCACTTCTTTCTTGGTATTGAGGTACAACAAGTCAATGATGGTTTGGTCTTGACTCAGAAAAAGTATGCTCAAGAAGTGTTAGCACGTGTTGGCATGACACAGTGCAAAGGGGCGACCACACCCTTGTCATCTTCAGAGAAGATTACAGCACACGAGGGTAATTTATTAGGTCCTGATGATATTACCAGCTACAGGAGCATGGTAGGTGCTTTACAATACTTGACCCTTACAAGGCCTGACATATCCTATGCAGTAAACAAAGTATGTCAGTATTTGCATGCTCTTACTTCTATACATTGGACAGCTGCCAAGCGTATTCTAAGATATGTGAAACATACAGTTGGTATTGGACTTACCTTCACAAAGTCTCAATCTTTTCTAGTAAGTGCCTTTTCAGACGCAGACTGGGCAAGCTGTGTAGATGACAGAAGATCCACTGGAGGTTTTGCTGTGTTCTTTGGACCAAACTTAATTTCTTGGAGTGCAAAGAAACAAGCTACTGTTCCTAGGTCCAGTACTGAGGCAGAATACAACTCTGTAGCTAATGCTACAGCTGAGGTAATTTGGATGCAATCCTTACTTGAAGAACTTGGTATAAAATTGACACAAACTCCTTGTTTGTGGTGTGACAACTTGGGTGCAACATACTTGTCAGCCAATCCAGTATTTCATGCTAGAGCAAAGCATATAGAGATTGACTTTCACTTTGTTAGAGAACGAGTTCTTAACAAACAGTTGGAGATACGGTTTATATCATCAAAGGATCAAATTGCTGATGGATTTACTAAACCACTTCCTGTGCGCAGTTTTGAAGAATTCAAGCATAATCTCAACTTAAGTAAGTTGTGATTAAGGGAGGGTATTAGAACTAGTAACATAGTTGGTTACCGAGATATTAGCATGAGATAGTTTTGTATCAGGACTCTCCAACTGTATTGCTTGTGCCGCAAAGCACCTATATAAACATGAGATAAGGGGCTCGGTAAATCATCCGAGTAGAACCCTTTTTACCTTAGTCGCAAGTTTGACAGAGACAAGATCTAGGTGTAGTTTTCAGGCGGCGAGACAAGGAAACACCATGCACAACATGAAGAAAGAAATCACATGATATCTTATCCCTTTTCTGCAGCTTGTGGCAGGGTGACTCCCTTGACTTGTCCAAAATCCCAAGTCCTCTCATGCTAAAGTAAGATCAGCGCATTGAGAGCAGGCAAAACATAAGTCAAAACTCTCTTCCATCGGGGAGGTTTATTCTTCCATCATCTTCAGAAATTGCTGCCCGACCTAAGCTAGTAGAGCCGCAGTCATCAGAGAAGTTTGTGTCTGATGTCTGAACATGCAAGAATATACTCTTCCGCTTGTGGAAGGGTGCCCCCTTTACTTGTAGAAAATCCCAATACCTGTCATGCTAACGTAAGATCAGTGCAATGAGGAGGCAAAACATATGTCCATCCACCAGGGAGGTTTATTATGCGATCGTCTCCAGAAATTGCTGCCCGGCCTAAGTTAATAGAGCCTTAGTCCGTGGAGAAGTTTGTGTCCGAAGTCTGAACATGATAGTATATAATCGGAACTTAGTTGGAACTTCTACCCACGGAGAGGAAGAGTGACATGAATGAATAATGACAATGAAGGCAAGAAGAAGGTTTGTAAATAAAATAGTGCATCTACATTATGAAATAGACTAATAGAGGGTGTAGCAGTTAAAACTAAAAAGTACAAGATATTTGACTCCCACGTATACGCACGACATCGTGCGGTAGGCGCAACGATGCAAAGTCCCACGAGGCATTAACTGATGCCTATGACATGGGCCGTGTTGTGTCAAGACATGGTGATAAAACGGAAGGGACTCATCAACAAATGCGTGGTGTCGCGCTAGGCAACAAATGATCCTCATAACAAAATGGTAACGTTATACTAAGAGCTGCACATAAAAAGACACGAGGGACCGCGTCGGTCGTCTAGAAGCTAGAATTAACATTTGTATCATGTAATACTGTCCTTCATGGTGCATTGAATCGACACTTGTGTTTGGCAGAAAATGTCAATTCTAGCTATTCAGCGGAGAAGCAGGCACGGAGGAGGCCGGTGTGAATAGCTGGTGATGGGAAGCGTGTCTGCCTGCTCCATACGTGCCAGTTGTAAGTCGGAAACCGGGCGTATCAGGTAGGGACGATATATGACGAAGACACAAGAAGAATACATGATGTAACTTACCCATTGGTAGCTCCTTGCGCAATTGAATTCATCACACATGGACGCATGTCATCGACAGGTTCTATGTCCTATGGCTTTATTATGAACAAAAGCACATATATCCCATTGTTTCTTACACTTTGCTTCAGCATACTGTTGGTTCTTGCGACATTCATGCCGGAATTGTGTGCACTCCCCCATCACTTCACTGCACATAAATTTTAGCTCACAAAGTATTACCCAGTGCCATATGCTTGAGGTATGAATTAACTATGCCAGTTATTTGCTTACCCTCGACTCACCATTCTTATATATGGATGCCCTTCTCCCCTCTAAATCTATAACCACACAATACTTCTATAACAGACACTTGAGTTGCTCGGCCTATGAAGCCTCTTGATTGGCAAACTAAGATGACGAGACTAGTTGTTTTCTTGAATTGTTTCCATGCATATCTCTTAGTATGGCTTGGGAGGTATCAGGAAAAGAAGGTGCACAAAGCCACAGAGAGAGCCTTAGGTTGAAGGAGAAAGTGGTACTTGGACAAATATATATGTTCACACGTCAGAGCACCTATGCATAGAGATGCAACCAGAGACATAGTTGCACCCATTCACCCTCAACTTAGTTAGTGCTAGGGATGTGCTCCATTAGAGTATCAAGCACATCAGACAGATGTATGTTATGTCCATGTGAGATTAGGAAGCCATGCGTGACAGGTGCTTTCGCAGCAAGCAGAGCAAAGCACGTAGCAGATGGAACCATATGCATCAATGTATGCCGTCGGCCGTCCAAATAATATGACAAGCCTCCTATTTACACAATCTTAACAGCACATTGTCCTCTGCCCGTAGGTGCCATGACACGAACAAACTCAACTCATGGCACCCTGCTGACTGACTTCTTTGGGTAGCTTAGCTTCCATTCGACCCATCACTATGTGCATCAGGTGAGAAAATGCTTACAAGGTTCACACGAACTATTTAAGGGAAGAAATACGTATGGAGTTCAGGCCGGTTAGAATGGTGATGGGGCGGCGTCCCTGGCTGTGTGTGAGGAGAGCCTTGGTCATCGGAGCGCATGACGATAGGAGGAGAAGAATGAAGACATGTTGCTACTCGTTAATCTCAGTCAACTTAATTCGTCACCGAAGATATGAACACATGCTGGATTGTGTTGATTGATATGCGCCTACAAGAGTAAATGCATATTGTGCAATTTGTAAGAACATAAAATTTACTCCCTCCGTCCCAAAATAGATGTCTTAGATTTGTCAAAATTTGGATGAATGTAGACACTATTTAGTATATAGATTTATCCAAATTTTGACAAATCTAAGACATCTATTTTAGAACGGAGGGAGTATTATTTTTGCCCAGTTTGAAAATAGATCGAATTCATTCCACAAACATTTAGGGTACGTTTGGATGCTTAGTATTTTTTGATGTATTTGGGGGAATACCATGGTTTCTCAAAATACTAGTCTCAAATACTTTGGTGTGTTTGGTAGCAAAAAATACAACAGTTTCGTAAACCATAGTATGATCAAAACTGTGATTTTTTGTAGTATTTGAGAAAGAGGCCAAGAGCTCTTTTTTTCTAATATTAAGAAATGGGAGAAACCAAAGTATTGCCTTGCCTGGCACTGAGATACCATGGTATTGAAATACTTTGGTGTTAGAAAAACCGAGACTCCAAACGAAGCCTTATTATTTATCTGTTCTTATTCATCGGTATTTTCAGCATACAGGTATTTCCCATAGGGTGTCGTGTCCTCACACCTCTCAACAAAACGGTGTCGCTGAACGCAAGCACCGTCATCTTGTCGAGACAGGATTAGCTCTTCTTGCACACTCCTGAACTCCGTTACGGTTTTGGGATGAAGCTTTCCTAACAGCATGTTATCTCATTAATCGCATGCCGACTCCTGTCTTAGGAAAAGATACACCTATCCGTCGCTTGTTTAAAATTCAGCCCAACTATGATTTTCTCCGTACTTTTGATTTTCTAGCGTCAACACGCGCGTCGCCGTCCTCTGCTCGGATGTCTCCGGTTTCAGCTCAAATTGAGCAGCAGTCCGCGTCGCCTGTTGCTGGAAATTTTCCAGCTGCGACGCCATCGACTGATGTTGCCGCCCAGGATTCTGCTTGTTCCGATGCTCCTGGTCATGCCATGATTACGCGTCACAGGGACTCTACGAGGCGTGAAAAGAAATACACTGATGGTACGGTGCGCTATGATCCGAGTTGCCGCGCGTTCTTCGCTGCACCGGTCTAGCATCGTGATGCTCTTCGTGAACCCGCTTGGCGTGCTGCAATGGAGGATGAATTCTTGCTCTGTGTCAGACAAACACCTGGACTTTGGATCCTCGCCCGCCAAATGTCAATGTTGTTGGTAGCAAATGGGTCTTCAAAACCAAGCACAAGCCAGATGGTTCTGTTGACAAGCATAAGGCACGTCTTGTTGCTCGTGGTTTTACTCAGCAGAACGGTATTGATTATGGTGACACGTTCAGCCCCGTTGTCAAGCCGGCGACCGTGCGTTTGGTTATCTCTCTTGCTTTATCTCGAGGTTGGACTTTGCGTCAGATTGATGTGAGTAATGCTTTTCTTCATGGCTTCTTGTCTGAGGATGTCTATATGCAGCAGCCTCCAGGTTTTGAGGATGATCAGCATCCCTCTCATCTTTGTAAGTTACAACGTGCTATTTATGGTCTTAAGCAGTCTCCTCGGGCTTGGTACGCTCGTTTGAGTGCTCGTTTGCATCAGTTGGGGTTTATTTCTTCCAAGGCTGATACGTCCTTATTTATCTTCACTCATAATGATGTTCATATCTACATGCTGGTCTATGTTGATGACATTGTCATTGTTGGCTCGAGTCCGGTTGTTGTTGATCGCCTGGTGCGCTCTCTCGCCGACAATTTTCCTATTAACGATCTTGGTGTGTTGGCATATTTTCATGTACTTGAAGTGTCTCACACTTCCGGGGGCATGACATTGACTCAACGTAAGTATGCACTTGATCTTCTTCATCGTGTCAGCATGGAGAACTGTAAGTCCACTCCAACTCCATTGGTTCCTTCAGAACGACTTGCTCGAGATACTGGTTCGCCATTGGGTATTGATGATTCTTTCCGGTACCGTAGCATTGTTGGTGGTTTACAGTATTTGACTCTCACACGCCCAGATATTTCTTTTGCTGTCAACAAGGTGTGTCAGTTCCTCGCCCAGCCTACTGAGGTGCATTGGGAAGCAGTTAAGAGCATTTTGCGCTATGTTAAAGGAACTTTGGACACTGGCTTGACGATCCACAAGTCACCTTCTGTGGGTATTGGCATTTTCACTGATGCGGACTGGGTTGGATGTGTTGATGATCGTTGTTCCACTGGAGGTTTTGCGATTTTTGTTGGATCCAACCTTGTGTTGTGGAGTTCGAAGAAACAGCCTACCGTCTCGAGTTCAAGTACAGAGGCAGAGTATAAGGCATTAGCAAATGGTGCTGCTGAAGCTATGTGGGTAGATTCTTTGCTTAAAGAACTTGTAGTTCATCAGCAGCGTGTTCCCATTTTATGGTGTGATAATTTAGGGGCTACTTACCTGACAGCAAATCCGGTTTTTCATGCTCGCACTAAGCATATTGAGATCGACTTTCATTTTGCGCGTGAGCAAGTTGCCGATGGTGCACTAGAGGTGAGGTTTATCTCTTCAGATGATCAGTTGGCTAATGTATTTACTAAACCAGCCACCGACAGATGCTAGATCGATTCAGGACCAATCTAAATCTTGTATGTACTAGTTTAGATTGAGGGGGAGTGTTAGAATCAGTATACGGAGCGGACCCGTATTGTAACATGTATGTGTATATCTCCTGTCATATATATAAAGAGACACCTGGTGGGCATGTAGCCACACCACATACCCTAATCAAAACTCCTATTCAAATTTTGAGGAATATAACTCTAGTTTATTTCAATCCATTGTTCTCGGTTCAGACTTAACAATCCCATGTAATGGACATGTTTTATAGTACTCCCTCTGACCCAAATTAGTTGACTTAAATTTGTTAAGGTATGGATAAATCTAATACAAAATCATATTTGGATACAATTGAATTTAGACAAATCTAAGTCAACTAATTTGGATCGGAGGGAGTATTATGTTTTTATGAACAAAAGCGCATCTACAATTAGTTGTCAAACTTTATTTCAAGGGAGTGTTGGTTCATGCACCTTACTCGGTATTCCTTTTTATATTGCCTTCACTCTTCTTCACTACGGATCAGTTTTATATGTCCTACACTTGAAGTCTTAATCAACTACCACCGTTTAATTTCCTACCTTCTAGTTATCTTGTCATTTATACATGGCTCCCTTCCCCTCATTCCATGTGTAATACCCACATGGTATAGTTCTAACATAGCTACTTCAGTTGCTCGACCTATCGAGCATAGCTTGACTCGGAACAATTATGATGAGATCAGTGTTATGTTCTTCCAGCTCATTTCCCTATCCCTTCGATAGGCCTCAGAGGCATCGGGATAATCAGGTGTGGGTAATTAAAAATGGAGCCCTAAACTGGAGAACACGGGGGTATTCTGTTTGCTTGTTCAACATGTTTGAACTGGCCTCTCTGAGCTCGGCGTTGATGGGAGGCATCTATCTCTGACAGTGACCGTTCCCGCAATCAATATGACACACCTGGAAGGAGGTTTATGCATCTCCACACAAACTTTCAGAGCCTTTAGTTAGACTAGTCTCTGACAATAAGTGTGATCTCCCTCACTACATCCGATTAATAAATCTTTTGAATTTGAAACCGATTAGATGCTTAAGGATTCAGAGGGAGCTGGAGAAACTTATCCAAGAAGTAGGCAAATTTGATGGAAGAAAGTTTCGGAATACAATCATTTCAATGATGAGCTTAATCGGTTTCTCAAAAGAAAAATGATGAGCTTAATCATCATTATATTAATCTGCATTTTCTACACCTAGTTAGGTTCTTTGCTAGTTTTAGACACCGTATTTAGTCCAATTAATTACTCTCCCCGATCAAAAATAAGTACTTCCTCCGACCCATATTAGTTGACTTCAATTTGGATCGGAGGGAGTATCACTAATTTAGTACAACTTTGTACTAAATTAACGAGACTTATTATGGATAAGAGGGATTACTAGGTTTAGTTTGAGTTAGTTTTCATATTGCACTATGGTCAGTTGGTTAAAGCATTATTTAGCACTAGAGAATCCAACTTTTTCCCTGTCACGAATGATCAAATTTTAATAGTGGGACCCTGACAACTAAATTATTTGTTACACACGATTTGCATCAATTAAATTAACTAAGGTTCTATGCAAGCACTCTAAGGCCCTTTGTGCAACGCTGCCATGTGGGCCCACCTACATTGCCAGTTGGCCCATTTTTAGGAGAAAATTCCTTATTTGACACTACATTTAAATATGATTCACTGTAAAATTTTGACTTCTTTGTTTGACACTTGGTATAAATTTTTATGCCTTATATAACAATCTAGTGAATTTTGAGAGTTAACAGTGTTAATTGAAACCTACAAAGACACTTTTGCCCCCAATGCATAATATGACCAAATACAAGACAAAAGCTGTTGTACCGGCGATGTGTTTGGTTATGATTAATCCATGAATACTACTTTGCCCCAACATGCACGTATAGCTAGCTATTCTTGGCTAATCCTAGCTAATTAGTAGCTCAACTACGCACATATGGAAACACAAATTGCTGGACACGGCGAGTTGCTGGAAGCACGTGTGTAGCCTCTTAAAATGTCTTTATTCCTTCTGCTCCGGAGTTAATTAAGAAATTAAAACCGAGCAACCTGGGAGCCACCACGGCCATTTAACATTCACAACCGTATGATCATTGTATTGAACGTCTTAGATCGTCCGTTAGTCCCACCTAGAATCTCTGGAATATTTTTACCGTCCCGTCCGTCGTTACCGGGCTGCTACTCCAGAGATTGAGCTGGACACCTTTTTATTAACCGGGACGATTTGACCGTACAGATAGTGATTTCTTGATGGGTTGTTGCACTAGTTTGTGTAAATTTCTGTTGCTGTAGTCTTCGATGCTTTTATGCCCAATTTAGTTTTCTCAGCACCGATCCCCGTCGTCTCCCCTACAGGCTATAGTCCTCCTCCTTTGCTTCAAAGGAACCGATCGTGAAACCTTGCTCGAAAAAAAAATCATGATACCGACAGTGGCGGAGTAATGACGATGAAGCTCGTTCATCTCCCTTCCGTTATGGTTAATCAGAGTTGATATACGTTACTTCCTGCCGCCTCCATATATGGTGCGTGCCTTCATCTCTTCATCTTGCTTTTCATCCTCCACCCCTTTGGAATTATTTCAGGAATTTTCGAATTGCTCTATTCAGGCTGAATTTGGCATGATGGCTTCAAGTTGCAATTCACTCCAACCGTAGCGAAAGGATCAGGGGATGTGTGTGGACACGTCCAACTTCATGGCGCTCCGGCGTCAATGCCATCATGGTAACTTAATTCAGGTCAAATGCCAGATCCAATTTGCTCGCCTTGCCGCGATTGGGGTAAGCAACGGTTTGCGAATTTCAAGTTTTGGGTTTTTTAATCTGGTTGTGGATTGGTTCATTTTGGTGTTTGGCAGGAGAACGACAAACTAAGGCTTCTCTTGGGGCACACATGAGATGCTTTAGGTCTTGCGCAACAGCATACAGAGGGTTGTTGTGTAGCATGCTAAACTTCCGCTATATAAAAACATTACCTTGTAAAATGTAGACCATGTCGATCTGACATGAAAAATAGTGCTGCTACTTTCTTTCAACCAGTTTGGTTACTCCCTTCGTTTTTAAATATAAGATGTTTTAGCTTTGTGAAAGCAGTGTATCCAGACCTATTTTAGTGTGTAGGTTCACTCCGAATCTACACACTAAAATGGGTTTATATACACTTCTTTCACAAAGTTAAAACATCTTATATTTTAAAATAGAGGGAGTAAGTTATTATTAGTCTGAGGTTGAGTCTATAGTTCTACATGAGTTTATATGGCATATAGCTAAGAGATCAGTTTCTTTTTCCCTACATAGCAGATTGCCACCCAGATTAACTTTGAAAGCTGCACAAACATTTGGAATAACATATAATTGCTGCAAGGACATGAAACTAATGTAGTGTCATTCATGTTTTCATATAGTATCCCTTTGAGATGGAAGAAATTAAGTTGTGACATTTGATAAGATTTGTAATGCATAAGCATTTGCGATGAATATAACTACATCTTTACAATTGATTGATGTGATATGCTACTTGGTATAAGGCCATAAGTTGATTATTTGATTGAAATTCATTACATCGATTCGTGTTGAGTAGTTTAACTTGTTACATGGATGGTACATTGATCTAAATCCTTTTTTCTTTCATATTTTCTTGTCTTAAAATAACATAATGTTGATATGCATTTTGGGAAATAGTTTTTTCTTTTACACTAGAAAATGATCTCAGCCCCAGGTGAAAATCGGGGTTTCAGTCTTCCATCTGATGTTGTTCTTTGTCTTCGGCCTTCAAGGTGTCTCATAATATGATTTGACTGCTGTTAGAACTCATTTTGTATATACTAAAGACAAGCTGCCTTATTTTCTTAAAATTGTTATTTTGGCGAGAACAAAATATTGGAGGCCATCAAATCAATTGGGATCCTCCCTATAAGCATATATAGTTACAATTGTTCCTTTTGTTTTTTACAGACTTTTGTTTTTGTGTTTAAATATTTGCTTTCTAAAATCTAGCTGGCAATAAACTTTTTTCTTTGTTGACAACGATACCATTCAAAGTGTGTGTGTATGTGTGTGCATGTTGTAAATGGTGGTGTTGATAACTTGGTAGTATTATATTCATGTAGAAACAACTCCGTCTAGACAAATGTTGTGGTTTGCCGCTCAAGAACTATACAAAGAAAATTTAGGTGTACTTACTTTGTTTGCTAGACTTCATATTTTAGGGTGCAAAGTACCTACTATTCATCATATATCTCTTTTATTGTGCTTATGGTCTTGAATAAACAGAGCCATGTTCTTGAATACCTGTCATGATTTATTCATCTTTTTTGAAGCAGTTTTACTACGGTGATCAGATGTAATGACCTGGAAGCAAGCGAGACAACAAACTTGACAAAAGGCAACCAAGCAAATTTAGAAGGTCGTGGAACAACAGGAAGAAACTCAACTCTGTCCTCGAGACTCTTTGATTGAATGGTATCCTATGTTTTAGACAATACTACATCCGTCCCAAGGCTTAAGGTTTATAACTTTTTTCAAAAGTCAAACTACCTAAAGTTTGACCAAGTTTTTAGAGAAAAATATTAATATTTACAAGACGTAATCCATATCCTTTCATACATCATGAAACATATTTTCACATGGTATCTATATAATATAATAGTTCTTGATAGTTTTTTCTAAAACTTTGGTCAAATTTTACATGGATTGACTTTTTAAAAAAGTAGGTCTTAAGCCTTGGAATGGAGGGAGTAGCTGTTAACACCCAAATGAAACTATTGTAGCATTGATAGTCGTGATCGATTTGAACTGTTGCTTGTAAAATCTCTGCATATTAGAATATAATATAGATATTTTCTACAATATCCACAGTACTCATATATTGTCCATATTTATCCAGTATTTGAACTAACCAGTTATTCACAAGTACCTTTAGTTATTCATTTATCAAGATGAACAGGCGCAGAAATGCGCACTTATATGGTCTAGTGTGGTCAAGGATCTGAAGGTGATGAGGATATATTCTATAAATATGATGATTCTAGTAGGTTATATAGTTGGTCCGCTTATATACAGGTACTACCGTGCTGATTAGTAAACTACTTTTCTATATATATATATATACCTACATGAACAAAACTATGTCAGGGGTATTTTGGTCTGTCTGAGAGAAAACTAACGGAACCAAGTAATGGAACAAACGGTAGTGTCATATAAGGCATCAAAATTGACACCTAGTGTCAAATAAGGAAGTCAAAAAATTTCCGATGTCATATAAAGAATCATATTTGAAAGTAGTGTAAAAATAAGGAATTCTCTCCATTTTTAGTCACCACCTCGAGACGAAGCAAAACCCTATAATCCCTTTGCTTCCCTCGTCTTGCGCCGCCTCCTCCACACCATCATTGCTCCTTCTCCTCTTGGTAACCACATCTCCGCCGAGTCTTCCACAACCGAGTGTGCATTGTCACTATCGCTCCCTCTTGCCAGAAAGACACCCTGCACCGTGGTTGTGTAGTCGCTCCTTCTCAACCCCATGTTCCATGTCGCTCCTCTCTTTCAGATGACATATCTGTCGTGGGAAAGAAAGTCATCATACGAGGTGTCTATGTTGAACCTCGCGCATCAACAAATCAAGAGAGGGTTGACAAGCCAGCGGACTGTTGCACGGGCAACATCGGTGAGTACAGTGGCTCAAATGAAACCCATGGCCTCCTAATGGTGCTCTCACACTACAAAAATATCCTCCATTTGCCACACTTTTTTGGGACGACATAAGCCAAAAGTACCTATAAAAGTTGGCTACCCAGTAGATGAGGGTTCACGGCCGCTATCGAGGGCGGCACAAATATTTACATTGTGGTATTACTGATACTGATGGCTATGAAATATAGCCATCTTCATCGGCTTTTAAATGTTATTTTAAGTAAAGAAATTGACTAAATAACTCTCTGGGCTTGCTAAGACACATGGAGTTGAGGACGGTTAGTGTCAATGGTGATGGGCGGCGTCCCCGGCTGTGTGGGAGGAGAGCCTTGGCCATCAGCGAGCATGGAGGATAGGAGGAGAGAAGACATCTTGCCACTCGTCACCCCAGTAAACTTAATTTGTGATTGAAGATATGAACGCATGCATTGTGGTGATTTATATACACCTACAAGAGTAAAGGCATTTAGTGAAAATTTTCAGAACATCAAAGTTATTATTTTTGACTAGTGTGAAAAAAAGAACGAATTCATTTCACAGACATTTATTATTTATCTGTACGTATGTTCATGTTCAAATTTTCAGCAACACAACTCTAGTTATTTCAACCCATTGACTTAACAATCCCATGTAATCAACATGTTTTATAGTATAATATTTTTTATGAACAAAAACACATCTACAATTAGTTGTCAGTCTTTACTTCAAGGGCCGGAGTGTTGGTTCGTGCATCTAACTCTTTATTTCTTTTGCTATTTCCTGCACTCTTCTTCACTACGGATCAGTTTTATATGTCATAAAGTTGAAGTATTAAGTAACTTCCACTGTTCATTTTCCTACCTTCTACTTGCTCTTGTTATTTATACAAGGGTCCCTTCCCCTCGTTCCATGTAATAACCAGATGGTAGTTCTAACATAGATACTTTAGTTGCTCGGCGTATCGAGCATAACTTGACTCACAGTTAACAACGATGATGAGATGAGCGGTATGTTCTTCCAACTCATTGCTCTGTCCCTTTGATAGGCCTGAGAGGCATCAGGATAATCAGGTGTGGATAATTAAAAATGTAGCCTCAATTTGGAGAACACAGGTGTACAACATTTGCATGTTCAACATGTCTCTTCTGATCACTTCAAGCTAGCAGTTGATGTGAGGCATCTATCCGTGACAATGACCATGCCTGCAATCAATATGACCCACCTCGAGGGAGGTTTATGCATTAATGATGAGCTTTCAAAGTTCTCCAAGAACTAGGCAAATTTGATGGAACCGGGTTTCAGAATACCATAATTCAATGATGAGCTTAATCGTTACTATATTAATCTACATTTTCTGCACCTAGTCAGGTTCTTTGCTAGCTTTAGAGACTATATCCAGTCCAATTAGTTACTCTCTCTCCCCCCTCCCCCCATTCAAAATAAATGTTGCTGATTTAGTATAACTTTGTACTAAACCAACGATACTTATTATGGATCATAGGGGATATTAGGTTTAGTTTTAGCGAGTTCTCATATTGCACTATGGTTAGTTGGTTAATGCATTATTTAGAAATAGAGAACCCTTCCTTTTTCCTGTCAGGAATGATCAAATATTAATAGTGGGACCCTGACCACTAAATTATTTTTGACACATGATCTTTTGTCTAGAAACCTTTGCTGCCCTCATCCTGCGCCGCCTCCACCCCACCCTAATTTCTCCCCCTCTTCTTCCCCACATCTCTGCCGAGTCTGCTGCAACCGAGTGCGCGTTTTCACTGCCGCTCCCTCTAGCCAGAAAAAGGCCATGTACCGAGGTTGTCCATCTACTCCTCAACCCCGTCTTCTATGTGGTTCCTCTATTTCAGATGGCATAGATGTGGTGGGAAAGGAATTCATCACACAAGGTGTCTATGTTGAACCCCACGCGTCAATGAATCGTGTTGGTTGACGAGCCAGCGACCATTTGCATGGGCGGCAGCAGTGAGTATTGTGGCTTGAATGAAGACCATGGCCTCCTGGCGGTACTCTGAACTTTAGCTGTAATCGACCTCCTTCAGGTTTTCTAATGCCCCTATAGATTCAATCTAGAGAGATTCAAGATGACTTTCGCAATTTTTTGTAGTTTTTCTTAAATCAAATGGGGACTCAAGATTCTAATCATACTTCTTTATAGGAAAAGAGGAATTTTCATGAGGGATTATATTCCTAGATTTAGGATTGAGGGAACGTAGGTTTGAAGGACATGAATACTTAGTCGTTGTAGATGAATTCATGGAGGTTGTTCATGCAGGATGGTCTGAAGCAATTATGCAGGTATGTGTTTTGTGTTCACAGTTTTGCTTGCTGACTCAATCATGCTCAATTTGAAGACCTCCCAATGAAATGGATATTTGAAACTCTTCTGAGATATTAGAAGTTCGGAAACAATTTTGCATGTTCAATGATGACGTAGTTTTGCATGTTCAATGATAATGCACTCGGACTTTGATCCCTGCCACGTAGGAGAATCCGAGACCGATATTGGCAAGGACGATGTTACCCCGGGTCTAGTCTCCAGAAATGGAGGATACCTAGTGCTTCTATAAATCACTATATCATCATATATCTGTTTATAATATCATCGACTTACAAGCTTGGGAGGTTTTGCATCTTAGGCCCGTGGCTTTTCTTTCTCCATGGCCGCATGTGGCCCCTGCCTAGTTTTATATACTGTTACAATCGCGACAAGAAGATAACGAAGAACGAAAACGAAAAACACAGCAAGGGGACACAGATTTAACGTGGAAAAACCTCTCCAACAAAGAGAGGAAAAAACCACAGGCGCCAGCCAGCGAAACTTCACTATATCGAGGAGTGTTTACAAACGCCGGGGATTTCACAGATGCAACACATCCCAACCAGCGGCTTACAAGGGGTTTATATATCGGTGTAAACCTAGGTCTTCGACGATCCTATACTTTGTAGAATTTGGATCAACATATAACATATACGACAGCAGGATTTGGGTTACATGAGTTCCGCTGGGAATCCTATGCCAAGTACTTTCCATGTACTCCAAGTAAAATGTTGAGATAACATTGCTAACGCTCAATAGGTGGTGCCTATCAATATAGTGCCATGTCGCACGATGCGATTTCAGAGGTGACTCCCTACAACGCTACGTGGAAGGTGGCCTCACGTGATGCGACTTTGGAGGAACCTCCCTTTGACTGCGCTAAAGGTGACCTCGCAATATGTGACTTTGGAAGCGCATCCCTTCAACTCTACATCGAAGCTGGCCTCACAATATGCAACTACAGTGGAGAAGGACCCAATGGAGTTCTACAAATTATTTCTAGGGTCTATTATGCAAAAGTGTGTGTGTAGGTTGAATTTTCCTTTTCTTTTAGATTTTTCTGCAAAATGTATTACCGTTGCTGAAATATATAGCAAGTTCGGGATCCTTGGAGATCCTTTCATGTTAAAATAAATTAGCCCATTAGTCACACTTTCTTCTGTAACTAGCACAGTGGCCCTCGCAAATGCGAGGACATGCTGCTATTTTAGTGTTGTCCTCAACTTAATAGACTCTTTGTTGCAAATGCCTAAATTTAACTTTGATATATTTTTGAGGTGTAATTTTGACATCTAGTTTCGTATATGATGTTCTGAAATACCTCTAAACAACATCATAGTAATTTCCTATGTATCTTTAGTTTTAGTATATAAAGATGTTAGTTTTGGAAAGAAATGGTATTTGTGGTGCTTGGTGCGAAAAAAATAACAATGGTGATCCAAATAAACTATTTTAAGCCCTTTTAGAGCATATATGTTTTGTGATTTTTTCACAAAACATCGAGAATGGCATTTCATGATGATTTGTTGCAGGTAAGTAGAATAATCGAAATTTCAGTTTCCCAAAAGTTCCAGTTTCTTTGTGAACTCACTATTTGGTTCCAAAAATTTTGGTTTATTGAATTTATTGGTCATGAGCATGTATATGAGCTAAATTTCTCATTTTCTGGCATGTCATGAACATGCGTATGAGCTCAGAAGCTGAGTTCAATTTCTCATTTTATAGCATGTCAATTATTTCTTACTTATCAATATGAGCTCATTTTCTGAGTTGTATACAAATTATTATTTTTGCAACAAACATGTTTGAGTGTCTACGTATGTGTATAGTTTCGTGAAGAAATGACATCCTTGGTGATTCCTCCAAATAGACACAAAATAGATGCTCTAAAAGGGATTTAACAATATTATTTTCAAAGCATGTATTTAAAATAGATGTCATTTCATGATGATTTTTTCCCTATAAGTAGAACTTGGTCATTTTTGTTTCTAAGAAGTTACATCTATTAAATTTACTTTTCATGAAAAAGTTATGCATGTAAGTAGACCACTCGAATATTTTTACCAAAAACATCAGTCTTTTGAACTTATTGTTCAAGAGGGTGCATATGAACTCTAGGAACCGAATATAATTTCTCATTTTCTAGCATATATATATATTTGTTTTTCCTATGTATCTTTCTTTTAGTATATAATAGATGGCTAGGTTGTTTGGTTGTGCGGGATACAATTTTCATCACTATTTATTTATTACAATTAGATAATTGGTAGGTTTATTTTTTGCTAACATAAGATACACGAGATAATTATGCTTTGTATGGGGAATAAAAATATTACCTCTGTCTCAAATAAAAATACAAATTGAAGAGATAAACTGAACTATTTAGTTAGTAATAGACTGAGAGTTGTGAGTATTGGAAGATCGATGACAAAGTTTCATTGGATAACACAATGGTAATGGTCTGAAGAATCTCTGGCATGTAAATTATTTCTTACTTCATATCAATATGAGCTGGTTTTTGAGTTGTATACATTTTTTTTTGCAGAAAACATGTTTGAGTGTCTACATATATGCATAGTTTCGTGAAGAAATGACATTCTCGGTGATTCCTACAAATACACACAAAATAGATCCTCTAAAGGGCTTTAAAAATAAATAAATGTCATTTCATGATGATTTTTTCCATGTATGTAGAACTTGGATATTTTTTATTCCAAGAAGTTTCATCTATTAAATTTACTTTTCATGAAAAATTTATGCATGTAAGTAGACCACTTGAATAGTTTTACCAAAAAAAACCAGTCTTTTGAACTTGTTGTTCAAGAGGGTGCATACGAACTCGGGAACCAAATCTAATTTCTCATTTTCTACCATATATACATATATATTTGTTTTTCCTATGTATATTTCTTTTAATATATAATAGATGGCTAGATTTATTGGTTATGTGGGATACAGTTTTATCACCGTTTATTTATTACAATTAGATAGTTGGTAGAATTATTTTTTGCTAACATAAGGTACACAATATAATTATGCTTTGTATGAGGAAATACAAATATTACCTCTTTCTCAAAGAAAAAATAAAAATTTAAGAAATAAACTAAACTATTTAGTTAGTAGTAGATCGTGAGTATTTAATTGTTAAATAACACTCAAAATGCTAAGTGAGATAAAATATGTAGGAACTTGTTTAGTTGCATTCACCATATAGATGCATCATTTTTTGCTCTCGCTGTGTGACCTTGTACATGTGTCTCACAATTTGTATCGATCATCATTCAGTGATTCCAAATGAATTATAGAATATCTATTATTTCATATTTAGATGCACTTATAGTACTACTCCATAACTTTTAGGAGAAACCATGAATTTACGTTTTAAGTTGAAGTTTAATCTGGGAGATCAAAGTTCTTCGCTTTTTCTGGGGTGAGCCTTTCGTTTGGATGATCGTGATGCATGACGGGATTTATCTCATCAAGCTCAGCTACAAACAAATCCGATCCACAACCTTAATTATTAATCATCTTGTACTACCAACAATAAAAGAATATGCCACCGGTGTTATCATGTCAGGAGTTAAGTATGCTGAAAACCAATGGATTCAACATGTTGAATTGACAATATATATAGACCCTTTTACAGTGAAATATCTAATGAATCACTGGCCAGGTTGGTAATTTTTTAGAGACATCGAAACAAATATATCATCTTATCTTGCATATGCATATTGTCATGGTGTGTATTCTACGGAAATCAAGAGATCAAAAAAAAACCTACCACATGCCCTCAGCTTTTGGATCGATTTGTACATGCAAATCTTGGATTAATCTTCCATGGCTGAGCTCGTTGGGCAAGATTTGAAGCTTCCTCTCCTGGCCTGCATGCACGGATCGCACACAAAGACATCCAGCTGGCCGGCCAAGGGCGATCAAAAGCAAAATTATCTACCACGTGTGCCTAGCCTAGCTTTGGGATCTGTATGAGGGAAAAATCTGCATGGTTAAACGCATGGGGCAAGTTTGAAATTTCATGATGACCTGATGTGCACGGAAAGCACCGGAACACAGCCGGCCGGCCTGCCGGACAAGGGCATCGAGGCCATCGCCATGAGTTAGGAATCGGTGCTGCTCACCATCATGGGAAGAGTGCCGGCTTCCCTCAAAAAAAAAAAAAGAAGAGGGCCGCCGGCCGCCCGGCCGGTCAAGAAGGACATATATCGGGGCATCCGGGCAGTCGGTTGGGACTCGCGTCCGGACTCTGGAGATAATAGGCACGACAGAACCGCTTTTTGTACGGTCTATGGAACAATCGTAATCGTAAGTTTTAGATCTAACGGTTAAAATAATTTAGATGATGTGGATCAATCTGGTGCCTCGAAAAACACCCATATATTGCTTTTAGTATATAATAGATTTGATCATGTATGTCATGGATGCGTGCTGCATTTTAGAAAATTGTAAAACTTAATATTATTATTTTGCCAAGTTCCAAAACGATGACTTCATATGTTACCCTTAATACTTTTGAGCTACTAATGTTCTCATTCAAAGTTCTAGCAACACATGCCTAGTAAATTTCAATGTAGCAATCTGAATGCACACTTAGTACACACGACTACCAAATCCTAGACGCACGACCGCACTCCCCCCCCCCCCCGCCTCCTATCATGCGCCACTGGCAAAGGACGCCGCTGGGCAAAGCCTTTGCGGCTGAAGGCAGCGTGATACGTCGGAAACGTATCTATAATTTTTGATGCTCCATGCTTGTTTTGTATCTACTTTGCTTTGCTTTGTCTACACTTTGAGGTGTTTTTATATCTTTTCTGTAACTAACCTATTAACAAGATGCCACAGTGTCAGTTGCCTGTTTTCTTCTGCTTTTGGTTCCAGAAAGGCAGAAAATCAATATTCTCGGAATTGGACGGGACAAAAGCCAAAGTTACTATTTTTCCCGGAGCAACATGGAACCACGAAGCAGAGCCGGAGCGGGGCCACATGGGTGGCCAAACCCCCCTAGGCGCGGGCAAACCCTAGAGGCGCCTGGAGGGGGTGTGGGCCCCCTGGACCCCCACCAACCTTGATTCCTGCGCCTATAAGAAGCCCCCGACCCAAAAACCCTAGGGAATCCAGAAGAAAACCATGAAAACCTCCGTAGCGCCGCCGACACCGAAGGGGAGATTCGGGGGACAGAAAGTCTCTGTTCCGGCACCCTGCCGGGACGGGGAAGTGCCCCCGGAGCCATCTCCATCGATCTCCATCGCCATCTTCATCATCATTGTTGATTCCCATGATAAGGAGGGAGTAGTTCCTCCTCGAGGCTAAGGGATCTACTGATAGCTATGTGTTCATCTCTCTCTATGCATGATCTTGTGGTCATGAGCTTTGTAATCAAGTAGATCTACCTTGCTACTCAAGTGCTTTAATAGATCTCTACTCTCCCCATGTGTGTGAAAGTGACAGCGTGCACGCCATGGTGGCACTTAGGTTTGAGTCTACATAAATACTCTTTGTGCTTTCATAGATCTATGCTTTTCCCCATGTGTGTGAAAGTGACAGCGTGCATACCGTGTATGGCACTTTGGCTAGATTGAATATTTTTTATGAGTTATATTTGGAGTTGGATGTCTTTATGAAATTGTGGTGTTTGTTGGAACCATCTAGCGCTCAAGGTGACAGTGTGAAGTTATCTAGATTGGCGAAGGCAGACTTTGAGGTGTGCTGTTATAGCCCTATCAAGGATTAGAGTGTCCAAGCGGAGAGTAGTTAAGAGTAGTATCATGAAGAGCGGATATTTATATGAGAGAGTGTTCACTAGTGAAAGTATGATCCCTATACCTTGTTTCTAAACATTGAAACACCGTTTTCTACTAGATATGTTGCATGTTTGCTTGCTTCCATCTTTAATTCAGTTTCACACATGTTACCCCATGTCAACAACAAGTCAGGAGCTCTTTTTTAACACCGTTACCACTTGTATTTCACTATCTTTTCGCCGAACTAGTGCACCTATACACCTGACAAGTGTATTGGGTGTGTTGGGGACACAAGAGACTTCTTGTATCTTAATTGCAGGGTTGCTTGAGAGGGATACCTTTGACCACTTCCTTCCTGAGTTCGATAAACCTTGGGTGATCCACTTAAGAGAAACTTGCTGCTGTTCTACAAACCTCTGCACTTGGAGGCCCAACAACTGTCTACAAGAATAGAAGTGCGTAAACATCAAGCTCTTTTCTGGCGCCGTTGTCGGGGAAGTAAGGTGAAAGGTACTCACATCCTCCGGTGTGAGTGCTCGAAGTTATTTCCCTTAGATTCTGCAGTTTTGTATTTTTGTTTCTTGTTTTCACTAGTTAGGCTTAATGGGCAAAAAATTAGAGAGCTTTATAGTATCTATCTTGAGTTAGGACATGATGTGTTTGAAGAGAAAATTAAAAAACCTATGGAGCTTTATTTGCATGCTAATAGCAATGTTATTAGTATGAATTTTTTGAACACCATTGTTACTAATGGTATGGAAACATCTAAGTTGAGGGAAGCTAGTTTTTATGAGAAGGATCTTTTTAGTTCCCCAGCTTTAGGGAAGAAAATTTGCTCTGATGATACTTTATCTCCCATATGTGGTAATTCTAATGATACTTGTTATATTTTAAATCCACATACTAAAAGTGTCCCTTTTAAAATACCTATTGAAATTGTTGAACGTGTTATGAATAACTGCTATTTTGGAGATGGAACTGTCCATCCTAGTGATCATTTACTCTTTATACATGAATTATGCGAGTTGTTCAAGCGTGCTGGTATTTCAATGGACCAAGTTAAAAGGAAGCTATTCCCTTTCTCACTTAGGGACAAAGCAAGGGATTGGTATGAGCTAGTAGATGATCCTCATCATTTGGAGTGGAAGGAACTTGAATCTCTCCTTTATTCTAAATTTTATCCTCCTCATGAAATTCATAAAGATAGGAATTATATTTATAATTTCCATACTCATGAGGGATAAAGTATTGCCCAAGCTTGGGTGATATTGAAGTCACTAATGCTCAAATGTCCCATTCATGAGCTCCCCAGTAATATTGTTATCAATAATTTTTATGCAAGGCTTTCAGGACATTACGAGGACTACCTAGATACCTGTTCAGAGGGATCCTTCACAAGTAAGAAGGTCAAAGCTAAGTGGGATCTTCTTGAAACAATTCAAAGCAATACTGACGATTGGGATAACGACAAAGGTAAAGAACCAGGTATAAACTATGAGTATGATTGCATTAAGTCTTTCGCTAAAACTGCTGATTTTCAAGAGCTTAGTGCTAAATATGGTCTTGATCCTCAAATTCTTGTTAGATATTATGGAGCCTTTTCTTCCCATATTAATGCTCCTAAAGAAAAATGGGACATGTATGATGAACCTTTTAAACACACTTGCATGGAAAATGAAAATGTTATTAATGATTGCAATAAACATGCTCAAACTTCTGAAAGTGCTATTTCTTATAAGCATTTTAATTTTTATGGCATGCATAGACCTTGTGAGAAGAATCAAACAGAAGAATAATATTGTATCACCCACTGGAATGAAAAAACTAGAAAGTGGTATAAGGCTCTAGACGATCTTGGTAAAAAAGTTTGTGCCCTCTATCCTTTTATTTGTGAACTTTTCTTTGAAGTGGGTCATTTCAATTTTCAATGCTCTGGCCATAATAATCCTGCAAGTTTGTATTGTGATAACGTGATCACTGATAATCAACATGATGAACTTACATTATTTTTGGGGTGTGAAGAGTTATCAAGAAAAACTTTTTTGATAGACATGAGTACTTTTGATATGAATAGCGTCCTGCATGGTTTTCATCTTTATTGTGTTGAAAACTACCACCAAATACTTACATACAAAATCTTATAAAAGATGATATTTTACCAAATTATGATAGGACTGATATGTGTTTTGATCTTATTAATGAAAAGGAGGAATCCTCCAAAGTTTCTTCTATTGTCTGTAACAATAAGCCAGGGTATGTGGAGAATCTTCCTTTCAAGCCTCTCCCTCCTAAAGAGGAGGAGGAGAAGAAGAAGAAGAAGAAGAAGAAGAAGAAGAGGAGGAGTAAAAGGAGATAGGAAACGATATCTTCCTCTAATCATGTTGCTCCTATCATAGTTTTTGCTGATGAGTCTGAACTAGATGATGTTCCTATGCCTGTTACATATAGTAGTGATCATAATTGGGAAAAACACACCACTTTTGATATTGAAAATCTCTTTGGTACCAATTCTGGAAATGATGATATTAATAGTTGTTGTGCAATTAGTGCTATCCATGTTCCTTCCAATGATGATATGTTTATAATTGAACACACTTGGGAAGATAGCTATTCTATTGATTATGATGATACTACACCTCCAATATATGATGATTATAATGATGAATATGATATTTTCAGTCCACCTACTATTGAGGAGAAAAATTATTGTGATTACAATATGCCTCCTATATTTGATGATTATGGTGATGATAATAATAGTGATAGCTATTTTGTTGAATTTGCTCCCACTACAATTAATAAGAATGGCTATTCTTATGTGGAGAGTAATAATCATTTTATGTATGTGGCTCATGATAAGAATATTTTATATGATAGCTATATTGTTAATTTTATTCAAGATGCTACTGAAAGTTATTATGAGAGAGGGAAACATGGTTTTATGCATCTCAATAATATTAAGTTTCCCCTCTTTATGTTGAAAATTTTGGAGTTGCACTTGTTTTGCTTTCCTATGCTTGTTGCTTTGTGCTTTCATGACTTGTTTTTTTACAAGATTCCTATGCATAGGCAGTGGGTTAGACTTAAATGTGTTTTGAATTTGCTTCTTGATGCTCTCTTTCACTTCAATTCATATTTCTTATGTGAGCATCTTCTTAAACTATCAAGCCTAACTTAAAGGCGCTAAAGAAAAGTGCTTGTTGGGAGATAACCCAAGAGTTTTCTTGAGTCTTGGAAGTTATTACTTCAGTAATTACCTCTTCTTATCTTTTTTATTTGCCTTTTGTGCCAAGAATGACCTCTAATGCGAGGGATGTAAGATTTGTGGAGTTGCTGTCCCGAAACAGATTTCCGTCGTCCACCATAAAAATTCTTGAGGAGTCTATGTAAGTAGGATTCAGATGAAAATTTAGGAATAAATCCCCCAGTATGTTATCTAACTATCGTTAGTTCAACACTTTTTGATTTGAGCAACAGAAGGTCTTCGAAAAAATTGGTTTCTACCTGCTGGTCTGTTTTGACAGATTTCTGCCATTATTTGCATTTGCTTCTTATTGATTCCTTTTTGAGTTCTCTTTTGGGGAATTGAGATTTTTGAAGGAGTTGATACAGTAGCTTGTGTTTTTACTGAAAATATTTGCTGTTCCAAAGCTTTTCCTAAGGGTCTAATATCTTTTGAATACACTAATGTTGCTAATGAAGATTGTGTGAAGTTTTGTATGAAGTAAAAATTTTAGGTGTAGAGAAAGAATGATGTAATGAGACAAAGAATGGACAAAAGCTCAAGCTTGGGTATGCCACCCCGGTGTCACCCCAAGAAATATCCAAGAGGTACAAGCATCAAAGCTTGGGGATGCCCAAGGCATCCCCTTCTTCATCAATAAAAATTTCAGGTCTTTCTAGACACTTCGTTTTTATTGTTTCATGCACTGTTTTGTTGTTCTTGGAGCGTCTTAGTTTTCATTTTTTGTTTTAGTTTGCTTGAGTAAGTTGGTTGGTTACACCACACTTCTTTTAGAGAAAGACACACTCTGTTTCCATTGCCTAGAACACTCTAGTTTTCACGCTTATTGTTTTATGAGTGTTCACTTTTGCTAGCACTGTGTTTAACCTTAGTTTTCTTGTGCTTTTAGCTTAGAACTTTTTAGTTCTTCTATGTGGATTTGTGAGACAAGCTCACTGGTATTTATTGATTATTATCTTTGTGAGTTGTTTCAAATAAGTTGATTGGTGTCGGAAAAAGAGTAGAAAGTTTCATGCTTAAGTAGTACAAAAGGGAGCTTGTTTTGACTGTGACTTATACTTTAGCATGTCATGATAGATGTTGTTTTGACCTTATGCTTAGTGATTATTTTTGTAGCATAAATTGTTCCAAACACTTAGGATTGCTTAGTGTGCCTTGATAGAATCATGCATGGTTTTAGCATACAAAAGGATCGTATTGTGGTATTCTCCTTTGATGCTTTGTTTGGGTTGACTTGGCACATGCTCACACCATGTTATGACTATGAAAAAGTCACAATAGCCTCTATGATCATTTATTCCTTGACTTGTAGTACCACTCTATGCTTTGATTAGTTAATGTTTTGTTGCTCTTCATGATTATGGCCATTATTGCTCTCTTAGTTGGTTGCTCCCAGTCTTTTGCTAGCCTCCACTTGTATGAGTAAGCTCTACTCATGCTTCCAACTCCCAAGAAACCAAGTTATTCCAAAGTGTCCACTATAAACTCCTATGCATGGTGTGTTACACCATTCCAAGTATATTCTTGTTTTCAGCTATCTTCCAATTAAAAACTATTTTGTTATGTGAAAACTTAGTGATTAAAGCCCTCACAAACTTTTTTTTTGACGTGGAACTCCCTGATTCCATTAACTCGGCGCAGCGAACTTGCTGGCCACCAACACCCTTAGATCATCTGGTACATTCTCCGGCCAGAGTAGCCGAGCCACATTTTGCCTAGCTCCCAACGCAGCAAGTTCATGGGATACCTTATTACAAGCTCTAGGCATATGTGCCACTTCACAAGAAATAAAATTTAGCCTAATGAAGGTTCGCATATCTCGGTACAGAATACCTTCCGGAGCCAGGTCGTAATCTGGGCTTTGCAAAGCACGAGCTAGAATCAGTGAATCCGTCTCCAACTGCACCTTCCCCATCCCCCATGTTGATATCGCATGCAACGCTTCACAGCAAGCCATAGCTTCCGTTTGTGTCGCGTTAGCAGCATGGTGAATTCTCCCGGCGCCAGATCCACGAGCTTCCCCCCAGCAATCTCTTGCCACAAAACCCCATCCTCCCTGACGTGTATCATGCTGGAAAGCGCCGTCAGTATTGATCTTAATCACTTCTCCCACCGGCCTCTGCCATCGCTGATCCGCAACAGCTGAGCTACTCGAACCTTTAGTGCTGCAATTTAGCAAGCATTCTCTCGCACAATACTTGGCTTGTCTCAGGACTACCGCGGTAGAGATCTTCTAGCCTTCCTTATTCTTTTTGTTTTGTTGCAACCACCATTGCCAAAGCATGCAAAGAATAAGAACTCGTTTCTCATCCGCTAGTTTCAGGATCTCATGTATTACAGCTGGGACTGAGTCGTATGCGCTCATACTCCGACGGAGCTCCTCCATTCCCACGCTTCTCCATAGCTCCTTCATATATTTACATTTGAGGAACAAATGGGATCCGTCTTCATCAAGCCTGCCGCAGCAGACGCAGAGTGGGTCGCATGTCATCCCCCTTCTTTTCACCCCCGTCATCAGTGGAAGGCTGTTATGGGATAGCCGCCATACGAACTGCTTGATCTTAGGAACACAAGGTAGTTGCCAGATTTTCCGCCACTGTTCCTTTTCCTCATTACTATTCGAAGATGAGTTTGTATCCCTATCCCGGATCTGAATATACACTTTATATGCTGACTTAACCGAGAAAACGCCCTTGCTGTCAAAGTGCCATGCTGGGAAGTCTTCAAATTCATCCCTAATTGGTGTGGACAGAATAATACGTGCATCCATCTCCCAAAAGGTGTCATGCACAAGATGTTCGTCCCACCGACCAGTATAAGGATCGATAAGTTCGCTGACCCTAGTCAGGATGCACGGGCCTCTCGGAGTGACTGGAATACGGCAACCCTCCCTAGAGAGTCATGGCTTTGACCAGATATTGATGCTTGTACCATCACCAACTCTCCAAATCAACCCTTCCTTCAACAGCTGGATACCCTTCAGTATAATTCTCCAAGTGTATGAGATCCCCTCACTAGGAATAGCGTCCAGTACAGAGGTATTTGGGAAATACCTAGCCTTCATCACACGAGCACACAATGATTCTGGATTAGTGAGCATTCTCCACCCTTGTCTCGCTAGCATGGCCATATTAAAACCATACAGGTCCCGAAAGCCGAGCCCCCCCTTCACTCTTCGGTTTTGTGAGCACTTCCCAGCTAAGCCAATGTAATTTGTTCTCTTTATCTTGCTGTGACCACCAGAAACGACAAATCATCATGCTCATCTCTTCACACAAGGATTTTGTTAGGTCAAAGCATGACATAGCAAAAGTTGGAATTGCCTGTGCACAAGCCTTTATAAGAATGTCCTTTCCCATCTTGGACAGTAACTTCTCCTTCCATCCTTGAATCAACTTCGAAATCCTATCTTTTAGATATTCAAACATCTTCTTCCTTGATCTGCCCACATATACAGGCAGACCCAAATACTTCTCCGTTTTTGCCTCAGCATTAATCTTCAATTCCTCTAGCACTTTGTTGCGTTGAGCCTCTTTCGTGTTATCACTAAACATCACAGCGGACTTATCGAAATTAATTTTTTGTCCCGAGCACACCTCATAAAGTTGTAGAATTTGTTGCAGGGATTTGGCACTCTCGCTAGTAGCTTTCATAAGCACCAAGGAATCGTTTGCAAACAGCAAATGGTTAAAACTCGGGGCATTATTACATATTTGAATGCCCTCTAACTTCCCATCCAGCTCTGCCTTATTCAACAAAGAGGAGAACGCCTCAGCACATATAAGGAAGAGGTACGGCGACAGGGGGTCGCCTTGCCTCAACCCTCTCTCTTGTACAAACACCTCTGAAAGGACCCCATTGATCCGCACCTGATAGCTACCGAGGTCACACATAACATCCACCGGTTGATCCATCTTTCATCAAACCCAAGTTTCCTCATCATCCTCTCCAAAAAATGCCATTCTACGCGATCATATGCCTTGCTCATATCCAACTTGACAGCAGCAAACCCCTCATTCCCCTTTTTCTTAGTCTTCATGTAGTGAGTACATTCATATGCTAAGAGGATATTATCCGTAATCAACCGGCCAGGAACAAAGGCACTCTGGTTCGGCGATATGATGTCATCCAAAATTAATTTGAGTCTGCCAGCCAACATCTTGGAAATGAGTTTATACACCACATTGCAAAGGCTAATCGGCCGGAGATCCTTCATGCTTTCAGGTTTTTGCACTTTTGGGATCAGCACAATACAAGTGTCATTCCAGTCCGATGGCATAGGTCCTCCGTTCAGCACATTCAGCACCTCTTTAGTCACTTTCTCCCCCACCACATCCCAGATTTTTTTATAGAAGAGAGCATGCATACCATCAAGCCCCGGAGCTTTCATATCCCAAATACTGTCTAGAGCCTCTTTAACCTCTTTTTCAGTGAATTCCTTTCCTAGCATTTCATTCATCTCAGTTGTCACACGTGGGTCGACATGGGAGATCAGCTCCTCCATTCGTGTACCTGTAGAGGAGGTGAAAAGTTTTGTAAAATAGTTAGTTGCCACATCTCTCATGGCCTCCTCTTCCTCCACCACCACCCCATCATCTGTTTTGAGACTATTGATCAGATTCCTCCTCCTTCTGGCCGACGCATAGGTAAGGAAGAACTTGGTATTGCGGTCACCCTCTTTCATCCAGTGGGCATGCGCCCTCTGCTTCCAGTATATCTCCCGCTGCTCTTCTAGTCTGCCCAGTTTAAACCGGAGCACCTCCTCTGTTCACTACTGATCCCCTTCCTCCTCCACTCCTCCAACTCCTTTTTTATTTTTTTATTCTCCTCTCTAGATCACCTAGCACATTCCTACTCCAACCTACAAGCTCCCCAAGCACCCCTCTAACCGCCGACGAGACTCCGTGGTTATGGAGGTCAACCTCTCTCTTCCAACCGTTCTCCATAATGCCTCTACAATCTTCCTCCTCCAGCCACCTAGATTCGAAGCGTGGCATTTGGTCCCGAGCCGGACCTTGCCTCATTCTAACAGCCCCCGTCGTGTAAACAGTTACTGGCCGATGATCCGAGTGTCGGTGATCCCCATTCACCACTCGAAAGCTAGGGAAGCGCTCCTTCCAGGACCGTGTTTCCACAGCCCTATTGAGTCTCTCCCGAATATACTTATCAAATGTGTGGCTGTTGTTTCTCCAGGTGAAAGTATCACCTACGTACCCCAGATCATCAAGTTCACAATCCACCAGAGCTTCCTTGAACTTGTCCATCTGAATTTGCGGCTTTGGTACACCCCCTTCCTTCTCCCATGAATGGAGAATCTCATTAAAATCCCCAATACATAGCCACGGTTTGCCACCTTGATGTTTCAACGTACGTAACAATTTCCAGGTATTTTCCTTTAGTTCTGTCTTGGGCTCCCCATATATTCCAGTAAATCGCCACTTGAAGCCATCAGATTCCGTAATCTCTGTATCGATGTGATATCTAGAGACGAACCCAATCAGCTTCACATTAATCTCATTTTTCCAAAACATCGCCAGACCTCCACTCTTCCCCTCACAATCCTTTACTATCATGTTGGGCATGCCCAGCTTCCATCGCAGCCATTCTATCTTATCTTTTCTCATCTTCGTCTCCGACACAAAGAGCACGTCAGGGTTCTCCTGCTTCTGGAGGTCCAGAAGCCCACGAATGGCCGAGTCGTTTCCCAACCCCCGGCCATTCCATCCTGTTAATTTCATTGTGCCTCGCGGAGCTGTTCCGACAGTCCCGCTTTCTTTAACATGTTGTGTGTTGCGTCATCCCCCTCCATATTCTTCTGTACTTTGTTTATCTTCGAGCTTCCCCCCTCATCAACTTCCATATCGTCTGCCCCCCTCTTCTTCTCTCTCTTCTCACTTCGCCCAACGCCCTTCCCTTCCGACCCCCTCACCACACGTTTAAATGTCCCCCTCTTCTGCTCCCCCTTGTGATACGTGCTCGTTTGAATACCAGTAGCGGCCCCTTCTCCACCCCCATCATCTAGAACCTCCCATCTCTGCAAGATTAGAGGGAGTTCGGGCTCCTTTCTCTCCACAACTGAGACAGCTCCCTCATGTGCTCTATCCTCGGCCTGTACCCCATCGGATGCATTTTCCTCGTCTCTCTTTCCAACCTTCTCCTCAAAAGACAATTTTCTTGAAGCATCCATCTTCTCCACCAGGCTCCGGTCACCCACTCCCTGCCCACTATTGTCCCCACCTCCTATCTTCATCGGGCTTATCACTTCTTTCTCCCCCTCCGATGTGCTCCTGTTACTATAGGCATTACCCTCCGAGCTCTTTTTCCAGGATAGACTATCACTCCCTCTGCCTCCTCCCCCACTGCTTCCCAACGTATAGTTCCTTCTACCCCTCGACTCATTCCAGTTCCTCCGTGGAGGGATAAAGCTTCCCCTTCTCGGTGGTACGTACCTCAACCATTTGCCAAACTGTGGTTCCTCACCTCTTTTTAGCTTTGACAAGCAGTTTTTATCCACATGACCTATAACACCATAGATATAGCAGAAATCTGGTAGGTGTTCATACTCCAGTGGGCACCATATCATCCTTCCACTCCCCCAACCTCCACCATGGTACCTCTCATAATTGGATCAGCTATTTTCTTCTTCACCTTGATCCGCAAGCACTTACCCACCGCTAATCCATCCACGGCACCATCCATCACCATGAATTCCCCAATAAGGTCTCCAATCAGGATCCCATTTGCTTTTGTCATCTCTCCTAGCGGTAGCTTATACACCCTCACCCAAATTGACACTAGCGCAAACTCATACTCATCAACCCCCTTCCCTGGGTCAAAATCTTCCACCACCAGAAGCTCGTTGTCAAACATCCATGGGCCACCCTCTAACGCCTTCCTCTTCCCTCCAATCTAGTTGAAAGTGAATAGGAAGATGTTATCCCCTAAATCCTTGCACTCCACCCCCTTCATCGGGCACCACACCGGTCCTAGTGCGCCTCATCGTATGCCTGCTTCTCTGAAAATAGCTTCCCGATGGCCTTCGATTTCCAATCTCCCAAGGATCTCTCAGATGCACCCTCGATCTTCACCCCTGCCATCTCTGCTTCCGATAGCTTCAGGCCCTTCATCAACCCTTCCACGTTGTCCAATCCCTCACCTCCAATTCCCTTCCCCTTCTCCATCTCCCTCCAGACTATCACACAAACCGAAAGTGACGGAAACTAGGTCACAGTGTTTTACGACCGCAAGCCCTAGACACTCGCGAAAGGCTTATGGAAGTGGATGGGACTGAGGCCCTATAGAGATCTACTAGCTACCAGAGGTCCGAGTTCCTCCCACAGGCGAGGTGTGGGAAGATCACGATGATCGCCGATGGAACCAGGGCCCGACGAGAACCTAGATCGCGATCGCCTCAAAATCGCCTGAAACTGACGCGCGATAATTACGGAACCGTCACCCTATGGGATGGACTCTGCATGCATGCGTATTATAAGCCCTCACAAACTTGATGGAACACTTTATATTCCTTGCCCCTAATAAACTTGAACCATTGTGTCATCTATGTTGTATATGCTTGCACTTATACTTTGGAATTAGCAGAACCGTGCTATCACAGGGAACGTTTTCAAACATTGCACTTGTACTTTGTACTCAGTTGATATCATGATCTTTTGTCTATGGATGTCAGTGGTGTGAAATAAAGAGGAAACTTGTAAGTCCATAGAGTTTGTATCCTGTGTTAGAGAAACGCCTGGGCTGCTAGCCTAAGCCATGCCTAATCATGGTGGAAACTTGCAGCATCAGCATAGTGACATCTATGAAGCATTCTTCTTATAAAAAAAGAGACACATTGAGAAAAAAGGAAAGAGAGAAAAAAGCACCATATTCCCATGGTAAATAAGAATATTGCTGAGATGCTCATTGTCTGTTTGCCTTGTCATTTTGGTTATGGGATAGCTCCTGTACCATGTGCAAGGGGTATCCCGTTGACAGTTCTCAATGATATGCAAATACTTACAATAACAAGAACTTACAGGTGACTAAAGTTGAGTAGCATGAGGTGTGGCCATCGTATTCAAGGGACTTGAGATTGCCAACTTATACTTCGTCAAGCATATACTCCATCTTTGTTCACTTTAGCCTTAACCACTTCAAGCTTCTTATGATATGGGCAATGAGGGCTGAAAGCTAACAAGTACCATAATTTTTGGAAGCTCTTTTTGAAACTTGTAATCCCTGCTTCCTTTATAAAAAGGACTTTCTTCCACCATTATCGAGTCTCCACCTTCTACCTTTAGGCACCATTAAGAGAGCATAGTTGTCATTCTGTGTGCAGTGTTCCAAAGCTTATTGATTGATGCATATTGTGATATTACTTGTTCTTGTGGTATTTGTTTCTAGTCACCCTTGTGAACTTTGAAGGTGTCCTATGCATATATTTGCTACTCTATGAGGGACAAGCTGATTGCCACTATGCCATGTTTTTGTTTGTGAAACAAACAAACGTTTTTCAATGCATATTATTCATGATCTTTGTTTGTAGCTTGACATGTTGCTTGCATAGTTACTATGTCCTATTGTTAGAACTCCATCCTTCATGAACATGTTTAGAGTTCTTTGTTCCCAACTTTCAATGCTTGCAAATGGTTTGATCTTGGTTTTGATGGTGCATGTCACCTCAAAAATTATTCTTTTTTATCACTTACCTACTCGAGGACGAGCAGGAGTTAAACTCGGGGATGCTTGATACGTCAGAAACATATCTATAATTTTTGATGCTCCATGCTTGTTTTGTATCTACTTTGCTTTGGTTTGTCTACACTTTGAGGTGTTTTTATATCTTTTCTAGAACTAACCTATTAACAAGATTCCATAGTGCCAGTTGCCTATTTTCTTCTGTTTTTGGTTCCAGAAAGGCAGAAAATCAATATTCTAGGAATTGGACGGGACAAAAGCCAAAGTCATTATTTTTCCCGGAGCAACACGGAACTACAAAGCAGAGCTGGAGGGGGGCCACAGGGTGGCCAAACCCCCTAGGCGCGGGCAAGCCCTGGAGGCGCCTGGAGGGGGTGTGGTCCCCATGGACCCCCACCGACCTTGATTCCTACGCCTATAAGAAGCCTCCGACCCAAAAACCCTAGGAAATCCAGAAGAAATCTACGAAAACCTCCGTAGCGCCGCTGACACCGAAGGGGAGATTCGGGGGACAGAAAGTCTCTGTTTCGGCACCCTGCTGGGACGGGGAAGTGCCCTAGGAGCCATCTCCATCGATCTCCATCGCCATCTTCATCATCGTTGCTGATTCCCATGATGAGGAGGGAGTAGTTCCTCCTCGAGGCTAAGGGCTCTACAGGTAGCTATGTGTTCATCTCTCTCTATGCATGATCTTGTGGTCATGATCTTTGTATCAAGTAGATCTACCTTGCTACTCAAGTGCTTTAATAGATCTCTACTCTCCCCATGTGTGTGAAAGTGACAGCGTGCACGCCATGGTGGCACTTAGGTTTGAGTCTACATAAATACTCTTTGTGCTTTAATAGATCTATGCTTTTCCCCACGTGTGTGAAAGTGACAGCGTGCATACCGTGTGTGGCACTTTGGCTAGATTGAATATTTTTTATGAGTTATATTTGGAGTTGGATGTCTCTATAAAATTGTGGTGTTTGTTGGAACCATCTAGCGCTCAAGGTGACAGTGTGGGGTTATCTAGATTGGGGAAGGCAGACTTTAAGGTGTGCTGTTATAGCCCTATCATGGATTAGATTGTCCAACCGGAGAGTAGTTAAGAGTAGTATCATGAAGAGCGGATATTTATATGAGAGAGTGTTCACTAGTGAAAGTATGATCCCTATGCCTTGTTTCTAAACATTGAAACATCGTTTTCTACTAGATATGTTGCATGTTTGCTTGCTTCCATCTTTATTTCAGTTTCACACACGTTACCCCACGTCAACAACAAGTCAGAAGCTCTTTTTTAGCACCGTTACCACTTGTATTTCACTATCTCTTCGCCGAACTAGTGCACCTATACACCTGACAAGTGTATTGGGTGTGTTGGGGACACAAGAGACTTCTTGTATCTTAATTGCAGGGTTGCTTGAGAGGGATACCTTTGATCACTTCCTCCCTGAGTTCGATAAACCTTGGGTGATCCACTTAAGGGAAACTTGCTATTGTTCTACAAACCTTTGCACTTGGAGGCCCAACAACCGTCTACATGAATAGAAGTGCGTAGACATCACAACATCGAGGCAGATGTTGGTGGTTCATTCGGAACTTGAGGCATCTCCCTACCGTGCGGTGGTGGGGCTATGCACGTGTTGGAATGTCCTCCCTGGCATGGTGGCCGAGAGTGGTGGCTAGCATATGATCTAGCAAGCTGCAGGTTTTGCGAGGCACAATTTCTGGTTAAAACCGAGTCGACTTTGGTCCTGGCAGACAATGGCGTTGTCTTGTGCGTCATTACCTTCTCAAAGGAAACTCTAGATCCGGGTTTCCTAGATCGAAAAATGGCAGCGCTTGGCATCTTTATCCTTTTTGGGTACACTGATATTACGAGCTAGCATGTGCTGGATACAGAAGTAAGGATGTGTAGTTGTGTGGCATCTACAATGTCAAAGGCGGTGACTCTTGGCTGCGTGGCATATCAGGGTCTTGATGGTAGACATGTGAAGATGGAAGCACACATGGGTGTGGCATTGTCTGTCGCCGTAGCGGCGTCGACCGGCGGGCTTGGTGTGAGGTCTATGAGTTGATCTTTGCCCTGAAGTGGGTCGACCAAGATGTCGGCAGCTTGGGGAGCATGCACATGCGGTGTGCGTTGATGGTCGGCTAGACTGGATCTGTTCTCTGGGATCTCGATAGGGTGGCTTGGTTATGCCTACAGATCAAGTTACTAGTCTGTACTCCCTCCGTTTCAAAATATAAGATGTATTAAGTTTGTGAAAAAAAATGTATCTAGAGTTGTTTTAGTGTATAGATTCACTATAAACATGAGTGAACCTATATATTAGAAATAGTCTATATACATTTGATTTACAAAGCTAAAACATCTTATATTTTGAAACGGAGGGAGTAGTTGTGAGGTTAGGTCACAAAGCCCTGATGACATGACCACCCCATCGCCAATCCTTTAGTTATGGCGGCATGTCAACGAGGAAGTTGGCATTGGGTTGATTTCTTTATGCTTTTACCAGACTTTGTTAATAATCTAATAATGAACGATTGTATGCATTACTTCGATGCAGAGGCCGGGGGTTTCAAACTCCCTTTTTTAAAATATTGGAATGCTGTGTTGCACAGAAATTTTCCTTTTTATATAAAGGAAAGCATATTTATCGGATAGGGTTTTAGGTTTTGCTTTAATGGAGCGCTTGTTCGTATACCTACGTGCTAATATTTCCTTGGCCGATTAGGTCCTTTGCTTAAAGTATGGTTTAAATACCCATCTTTGCTTGCATACCCTCTACCATGTCCTTCGTATCTCTATATATGCAAGTCCTTCTTTCTCTCCGCATGTATGTAATCTCTAACCATAGGGTACTAGTTCTGAAGTATATACTTCGATCGGTTGCCCACCCTATAGCTGTGCAGCTCGATTGCCAAACAGCAAGATGATACTTTTGCTAGCCCCCATTGCCCAGTCCATTAATTCGGCTTGGAAGTCATCGGGACAAGCAGATGTGAGAAAATATACACGTAGCCCTGGCTTTAGTTGTCCATGTGTTGGACCATGTCATTATTGCTGAGTGGCTCGTACGTATGCTCAATACATCGGCTGCATCAACATTGCTATGAGCACGGGGTGTTTCGTATCTGTTTACACAATCTTTGAGTGCAATGAAAATATGCCCGTAGTCAGATTAGCCTCTTATTTCACTTGCTGATCGCCCGTATGCGAGATGCCATTGATGATCCAATAGCCCTCCATGGTACTACTATCGGGGCCAGCCGCATATACAACAGAGAGAAACTGTGCACGCCATCCATGTCCGATGTTATGTATTTTTTGCCGTTTTCCCCAACAACGTCATGGTCGAGGTCGCTCCTAAATTAGGCACAAACATCCATCAGCAGCTGTTAATTATGTATTCACCATGACTAAATATTGTCCCTCTCTTGTCTACCTAGGGATATACTACTATGGTTTTTACACGCATGAGAGAGAGACGTGCATACCTTCGGTGGTTGCCGACTCGATTATGGAAAGCAACTGATCAACAACTAGTTCTCACATGGTGCTTGGCGGCCACGCTGATGAGGAGGAACAAGGCATGCGCCCCCACGTAGTACATAGACATGGCCAGTCTAGAGACAATGTCGAATCCTAGCAAATATGTTTGCGTCGATGCAAAAGTTCTTGCTAAGCGCCCTAGCTCGCTCTTTCCCCCTGCCCCGATTTGACAATATGCTTGTGTTTTCATTTAGTATTTCTTCATACCGTATAAGTATTGACACACTCGTATTAGCTTTGGAACCTTCGATACTTGACATAAACGAGGCCAAGCATTTCTGTAATATTGTTTTTGTCAAGCTTCAAAACAAGCCTTATCTGTCGGGGATGTCCTGAAATTCAATTAATAAGTACTTAAGGTGTGTATAAAATCAATAATTATATAAATAAGTAACACATATTAGTAATCGCAATCGCGGACTTATCTATCAGTGATTGGGCAAAAAATGAAACACTAGGACCACAAATAAAAATTTGAGTGGTCGGGGCAAGTTAATCCTAATGAACCTGTAACCACAGCCATCATGCTGCGCTTCGTTCATAGTAGACGAGGAGGTATCCACCATTAACATATCGAGGCTCTGCTCCAGGTTGTCAGCCAGATTCTCCAGCCCACGATCTCCGCCGCATGCCATCACCTCATGTTGCCCCCACAGGCCTCCCCGGAGAGACATCTATATATCCAGATTATTTTTTCCCACATTGAGCGAGCAGCAAGTTGTTTACCGTGGAGCTACCAGCCACATCTGAACCATCTACCTTGTTCGTCGCTGTTCCACTCTATGTTGCGAGAATTCAATTGCTCCCTGTATTTCTTGCAATTAATAAGAGATGTTCTGTAATTCAATTAATAAGAACATAAGGTGTATACAAAATCAACAATTATATAAACTAGTTGATACCCCGCGCGTTGCTGCGGGCATTAGAGAAGGATTTTATGTACCCAAAACCATATTGCAAGCATATGTTGTTAGTGAAGAATATAATGTTTTCCATATATTGTTATCAAGTGCAAGCATATTGCTTTTTTTTTTTTCTTTGCTGTTCCGTTAGTCAAGTCCTAATTGTCAACAGGGCAACTATTTACTTTAGCATGCATCGTAACTGGAAGAGACTTTACTTATGATTCGGTCTTATGATTTAACTTGTGAAGTACCATCATATATTAATCTTTCAATGCCGAAGAACAATAAGTAGAAAAAGTAATAAAAGCCAACTTGACTATGGACTGATGCTAGCTGGGAAACGCGACATCTGTGAATTCGAAAATGAGATGGGGAGTAGATTAAAAAAGCAAGAACATATGATGTTCTTGGCTGTCCATGGCTAAGTTAGCCGAGAAGCTTCATGAATTTTTCTCTTGTAAGACAAAACAAATATTCTCCAATAACTTTTGGAGATAAATTATATATTAGGAGATGAAATTTCTAAACTTTGTAGGTATAAGTCTTGTTCAAAAGATACTAATTTCCTCATAATTTTTACTTGCCACATAAACACCCAACTTTGCATAACCATGTATCCTACATGCCCAACAATGAACGTGAGATTCTAACAGGATCAGCAATATAATGAATCACATGAACATACTGCCCTATAGTTTTTAACATAAATATTGCTAGATTTTACCGATGCAGTACACCAATTTGACATGCACAGATTGAAAGTCACTCTTGCCCTTCCAATCAAAGCAATATGGGTAAAAAACTAAAAATCAATAATAAACCATCAGTGTAGATATGTAGTATATACAGATGGCTGAATTGTATTAGTATCTAATTACATATACCTTCCAGAGAGACATAAGAAGTGAATATTAGCATAGGACAAAAAATAGAGATTTTCTTACCAATCTCATCGTTGCCATAGTATGGGTTCTGAGACGATCTATGTAACAGTTAGGAAGCGATCAGTTAGACCAATTTCTGCACATACCACCGTACCGGAAGATGGGCGCAGAGATCTTTCTGGAGTGAAAATCAGCAGCACGATAAGGTCCATATACATAGTGAATGAATCATGAAGAATTAGTAAACAGAGCACAGACACCATAGTGGAGAAGAGGAAGCGCATGTGCCCGTCACCACTCACCTGTCTCACCAGCTCCAGGCCGTGCACTTGGCAGACATGTCGATGGGGCTCTGATTATAGCTAGCTTATCTTCGAGGGGCATTATAGAGATAGCGAGGCTGCAACTGACTATTGGTTGCAAAGTAGTTGATGAGAAGCATGTCTCCAGGCCCAGTAGAAAACTCAGGTGGAGGATGTTGTCATCTCGGCGCTTGGCCTCTCCAACGAAACACCCTACAATAAACGATTTACATGACCATTTGTCAGTCTCCTGTGCCCACATGCGTGAAATCCCAGTCTCTGTTTTACCGACGTACGCATGTATGTGCTTTATCGGCTTCCTCCTGTGCTGGTTCGGTGGAGATGAAGATGAGGTGCCGCATGGAGGTGAAGGCATGAGGCGGAGAGAGGTTGATCTGGTAGGGGTGCGGCGCGACGGCGCCGACGAGAAGTCGAGAAGAACGCGTGCCGTATAGGGACTAGGAGGGGCAGCCTTTCAGGGGAGTAAGAAGGGGTGGATGGCTGGATGACGGGGTAGGGAAGGGACGTATTTCAACACGGAAGTACTGGGGCGAGGAGAATAAAGAGGCCCATGTCCGCTCGTCTACCTCTCACGTCGATCCGTTTCTAACACGGCAGGGGAGGTCAGGAGACACAGAGAAAAGGGAATATCGCGACCACGGAAAGAAAGGGAAACGAAAATCTTTGTGATCTGACGGATAACCAATGGCCATAGATTTGAAATCCAATGGATGAGAACAATTAAGGTGATGTGGCTCCATCATATTTCAGCTTGCAAACATTAAATGCATCTTAGTGGGGATGAACTTTATAGATATTATAGATAAGTCAGACATATTAGTAATAGCAATCACGGACTTATCTATCAGTGATTGGACCAAAAAAATGAAACACTAGGTTGAGTGGTCGTGGGGTTCCACGCACGGCGATTCAACTAGTTAATCCTAATGAACCTGTAACCACGGCCATCGTGCGCCATCGCACGTCCTCACCTGGTGCGACGCTTCATCATCGTAGACAAGGAGGTAGCCACCATTGACGTATCAAGGCTCTGCTCTAGGTTGTCGGCCAAATCCTCTATCCCACGACTGCGCCGTATGCCATCACCTCATGTTGCCCTCTCACAGGGCTCCCCAGAAAGACATCTATATATCTAGATTATTCTTTCCCGCATTGAGGGAGCAGCAAGTTGTTTACCGTGGAGCTACCAGCCACATCTGAACCATCTACCTTGTTCTCGTCGTTGTTCCACTCTATATGTTGCGAGAATTCTCAATTGATCCCTGTATTTCTTGCTCCTGAATAACTTTTTTTCTGGATCGTTGATACTAGGCCGAGATCCTATATCACAATTCTCCCACAATGCTTGGATGCTGTGTGAGCTCCCTGGCCGCGTGCCACCCTGGACTCGTGTTCATCTTGTCAAATGGTTCTGCGGAGACATCATGCCCTTGACGAGGGAAACTCAGTGGCGGTCATATAACATATTTATATCTCCTGATGATCGCTGGGCACATCTTCTGGGTGCAGCCGTCTCCTGATGATCGCCGGGCACATCTTCAGCTAGTCTGGCTGGATGTGTTTTAATAGAATAGAGCATGATGTTTATTCTATTAACTCATATTTTTCGTTGGTTGATCCATGTTTCGACCTCGAGTGATCTTTGAATTGTAATAAGAGTAAATTCCGGTTTTTACCCTTTAGTTTAATTTTTTTAGGCTAATTACCCCATTTAGTATATTTTCATCCTAATTAGCCCATTTAGAAAAATTTGTGCCAAATTTTACCCCCTCTAATTTCTGCAAGTGATTCGCTAGGTGGATCGTAGACACCATGTACATGGCGTGCCCTGTACAATGTTTTAGTTCTCACCAGGTTGATATTTGAAAGACATACATAGTTAAATTTTAAAATTTTAGCGTTAGTACTGTGCAAAACTAGAGCTGAATCGGATGAAGTTCATCAACCATTCTAAGTAAGGAGATGAATAGAGAGTCGGAGAATTTAGCAAACTTCGCATAGTTCGTAAGTGTGGCCGCAACACAAGCTACGCAGCACAAGTAACGTCTAAAGTATGCAAACGCTAGCTATCCAAACACTAAGCAGATTGCACGGGCGCTCTTAGAGAGTAAAATCAGACTCGGCTTCAATCACCTAGTAGCCTTTAAATATCTCATGTGTCTCCTACCAAAGCAATCGAGTAAGAGAGCAGCCAGGTGCTATATACCGGCGTGGCAATCAGAAATCGGGTGTGCGATTATATTGTGTACTAGCGAACAAGTTATTAAGCAATATGCTTGTGGTCACCTATGGAATTATTGCTTAAAAATTTCAACACTTTGACCAGGTATGTGTCCACGAAAATGAAAACAGTCTACCTGGCAAGCCACCTGTACTTTTTTTTGATCAAAAGGGATTTTATTCCCCCGTTCCTTTTCAAAGAAAAGAAACGCCAAAACCAGTATCCAACATTTTAAAAATGATTACAGCCAACAGAAACTAACGGGTAGAGGAGAGCTAGCCTCTACAGCTACCACAGAGAAACATTTAAACTGAACATTCAGAATACGACGCTAGCGAGAGAAACTACCCCCAGAACAACTACAGAAGTCATCGAAAATCAGGCTTCGAGGCCACATGACAGGTAACCTGAAACCACCAGCAGGAAGAGCAACTCAAAACACCACGTGAATGGAGTCCCCTTCCTCCGGACGCTGCTGCAGGTAACCCAGCGATGTCCTCCCCCCATGCATCTTCGCCAGCGCTGAGGAGTTCCAGGTCGAGACCCAGCCAAAGCCTGGGCATGTCAGCACGGGGCAAGCCTCAATGGTCTTCTTAGCTTTTGCAGTAGTCGTTCTGTGAACTGGATTGTTTCTCCGCTTTCTAGATCCTTGAACGGCACTTTCCAGTTCCTCAGATAGGAAAGCACCAGACTCCACACCCGTTTCATATTAATCCAGATAGCTCTGTTAAATACTAAACTATTTCTAAAATTCCACAGACCCCACAGAATAGCCGCAGAAACTACATTGAAATGTAAATATTTCTTATTACACAACCATCTACCAGCTATTGATTCATAGTTTGTAACTAGAATATGAAAAATCTTAAAGACATCAGCCCACAAACTTCTAGCTACAATGCAGTCAAAGAGCAGATGATGAACAGATTCAACTTCCTTACAAAATTCACACTCTAGGGGTTTAATGATACCACGAGCCCTCAAATTATTCCTAGTCATTATCTTATTTTGGGAAAGGAGCCACAGAAAAACTTGTACCCTTGGAGGAATTTTAAGCTTCCACACGCCAGACAAAAAGATCTGCTTAACTCCTCTAAAATTTACTATGGCATACATGGAGCTAGAAGAATAAACACCTTTTGACTCAAACTGCCGGACCAACTGATCTTCCTGAGTACTAAAAACTATACTACTGGCAATAGTCATCAACTCTTGCCATTGAACCATCATGTCATCATTAAAAGTCCTCCTAAAGTCATTCCTAATCTGTGTACCATCCCAAACCTCAACAACAGTTAAAGTCTGCTGATTCGAGACGATATACAGATCCCAGAATTGTACAGCTAAAGGGGAATTGCCAAACCAAACATCTTCCCAAAATTTTATTAATCTACCATTCCCAACAACCCATCTATATCCTACCTTAACAGCTTTAGCAGCCCACATCACTCCTTTCCAAAAAGTGGATGGGTGAACATCTTGGCAAGATAAGATATTAGGACTCTTAGTTTCATACTTAGCATCAATAACTTTCCTCCACAAAGATCCCTCCCCTTGTATATACCTCTTGATCCAAGATCCAAGGAGACAAAGATTGAGATCCTGTAAATTTGGTATACCCATACCACCATATTCTTTTTCCATGCAAATAGAAGGCCAATTAGCAAGATGAATCTTATGATTACCTTCCTCATCATTCCACATGAAATTAGCTAAACTAGAATTTAAAAGGTTCAAAGCCTATTTAGGGAATTTGAAAAAAGAGAGAAGGTACACAGGAATACTAGCCAGCACAGCTTGGATCAAAGTTTTTTTAGCAGCAGAGGATAAAAGTTTTCCTCTCCAACCAGTCATCCTTGCTAAAATATTTTCAAAAAGAGGTTGTAAATCTTCTCTACTTAATCTATCAAAATGCAGAGGGATTCCTAAATATTTAACAGGGAATTCACCAGCTACACATTGAAAAATATCAAGGAAGGGGGCAAACTCTTCCTGATCTAAATTAATAGGAATTAATTCACTTTTATGAAAATTAATTCTCATACCCGATATCTGCTCAAAACAAGTGAGGATCCATTTCAAATTTCTAGCAACTATAATATCCTTATCTAGGAAAAGGAGAGTATCATCTGCATATTGTAAACTAATCACCCCACCAGGGACAAAGTTTGGGCACAGCCCCCTAATCAGGCCATGTTGAGCCCCTTTGATTAACATTCTAGAAAAAACATCTACTACAGAATTAAAAAGGAGAGGAGCAATCGGATCACCTTACCTCAATCCTTTTCCTGTGAGAATAAAGCTACTTTCTACATCATTAATTTTAACACCCACAGAACCTCCAGCAGTAACCTGTTTTATCATTCTAATAAAAGTACTATCAAAACCCCTACATTCTAGTACCACATACAGAAACTCTAAGTTAACTCTATCATAAGCCTTCTCATAATCTATTTTTAAAACTAGACCTTTATCTTTTCTCCTATGCACCTCATGGACAATTTCATGAGCAGTAACTACACTTTCCAGAATAAATCTACCCTTAATAAAAGCAGACTGGTAAGGAGAAATTAATCTCCCAATGATCTTGGCATATCTATTAGTTAAGACCTTAGTAAAAATCTTAAAGGAACAATTCAACAGGCTAATAGGCCTGAATTTCCTCATAGATCTAGCATCATTTTCCTTAGGAATAAGAGTAATCATAGCAAAATTTAGTCTATACAAATTTAGCTTATCTTGTGACCATGCATCAAACATGGCCAACAGATCAGATTTAATAATATCCCAGAAGTATTGATAAAACATAAAAGAGAAACCATCTGGACCAGGAGCTCCATCAGAGTAAGAATCAAAGACAGCTATCTTTATCTCTTCCTCTGAGAAAGCTCCACCCAAAATATTATTTTCATCAATGCTAACTTTCTCTTCACTAGAGAAAAAATCAGGTCTAAGACTAATATCAGCCCTGGGTTCAAAACCAAACAGATCTTTATAGAAATCTAGAGCTACCTTAAGCATTTCCTTTGTTTCAGTAACAGGACCCTCAGGTCCATCTAGAACAGAGATCATCTTCTTCCTTCTTCTCTGGTTACCCACAGCATGAAAGTAAGCAGTGTTCCTGTCCCCTTCTAGTACATCTCTATCCCTAGACCTTTGCTTAGCTTTAGTTTCCTCAAGAATCCAAAACTTATTAAGATCACTAAGGATAAAGTCCAATCTATCTCTCTCCTCATCACTAAGAGGGCTAGTCTCAGATTTAATATCCAAAATATCATATTCTACCATCAAGTCTTTCTTTTCTTTTCTTTTCTAATAGCAGCCTCTAAATTGGCACTCCACCCCTTAGCTAATTTCCTAAGATATCTAATTTTAGCTTGCCAAATATCAACCACATCTGAACTCCTAACAGTAATATCCCAAGCTTTCATTACCACTAGTTTAAAATCAGGTTTAGCCAGCCACCATTTCTCAAATTTAAACTTTCTTTCTCTAACAATCTGAGCTTCACCAGACTCCCAAACAATGGGAGTATGATCACTGCAGATTCTAGCTAAAGTTCTAGCACTAGCCAAAGGGAAAAGACTATCAAAGTTAGTAGAGCAAAAAATCCTTTCAATTCTACTCATAATAAGGTTCTCCTGGTTATTACCCCAGGTAAAAGCTCTACCAGCTAGACCAATTTCCATTAAAGCCCAAATCTCTATCCATTCATTAAATTTATCTACCCATTTATAATCCACATTACCACTACTTTTATCACTAGCTGATCTAATTAAATTGAAATCCCCACCAATCATAGCAGGGCCATCCCAATTAACAAACAATTCATGCAATTCAGAAATAAAAGCCTGTTTCCTATCCTCATACACAGGACCATAGACAGTAGAAATTCTAAGAGTGACACCATTAGACTTAATTCTAAGCACATAATTAACAGAGAAACTCTTAATCTCCCAACTAATTAGCTCAAAAATATCACAGTTAATTCCAACTAGAATTCCACCAGCAGTACCTACAGCAGGTAAATAATTCCACTCAAAATTCCTATTTCCTAACAAAGACTTCAAATAAGATTTGCTAAATTGATCCTTCTTAGTCTCCTGAAAGCCTATATAATCAACATTAAGTGGAGCAATATTATCATCAATAAACTTTTTCCTACTAGGAGCAGAAATACTCCTGCAATTCCAAAAGGAGATAATCATTTAGTCTTTTTCCTGGGGTGCTTGCCCCAAGACTTATCAACTACCTCAATCCAACCCTCAGCCAGAACATCAACCAACTCCTTCTCAGTAGAGAAGGATTTTCCTAGAGACTCAATATTAGAACTAACAACAGACATGTCTACAGAACTCTCTACAGATTCAGTAGAAACTAAATCCTCATTAATATTAACACCCACCACTACAGCCATATTATCTAACTCATCAACAGGTAAAACATTAAAAGGATTAGAGATCATTATACCTTTCATCTTTGGTTTCTCAAGGTTAACCATCTTCTTCCTTTCCATAGCCTTATCCAGCACCCTCTGAGACCTGTCAATCCTACTGCTCTGCCTGGTAGGATGAACAGGACCCCATGCCTTTGGTTTTTTGATTCTCCCAGCATCCTTCTCCAGATTCTGGTCCACAATTTCTTTCACAGAAGGTAAAAGACAGTCAGGCAGTTGTAGCCCCACCTCATCAGCAGCCACTTTCCCAGCTTGGAAAGAACCTTATTCCTCATTCCCAAACCCAGAGACTTGATCCACCTTCCTGGAGGTAATGGGGGACTTATCCCACACAAAACCACCAGAGCTGTCAATCAAACCTTTGGTCTGGAGGATCTGGAACACTTTGTTTGCACTGAACACTTCATCCTCCTGGGCTTCATTGTCACCAGCCATCATTCTAGCTCTGACACTAGCATTACCCTGAGCATTAGTGGTCTGATTACTAGCATCACTTTTATCTTGAGGGCCAGCATTCCTATCAGAGTCCATACCACCCTGCCTCTGGTTGTTCTCATTCCTTTTATTCTGGTTAAGCTCATCTCCTAACAAATCATCAGCTTCATCACCCTCTATAGGAATTTCAGCTAGGAAGCCCAACTGAAATAAGCCCCCATGGAAGTGAAAAAGTCTGTTGCTAGGTATTTTAGTAGGATCCCTACATTTAACTTTCACCCTAACAGACTTAGCATTATCTTTGAAGACACTCAGCCAGTCAACATCCTGCAATATGCCACAAACAGAGCTAACCTGGTCAAGCACATTCCACTCACACCATTTGGCCTGGAGCCCAGTCACATTAATCCAAGTATCAACTAAGCTTTCCAAAGGTTCTGGATCATCATTCCAAGCTTCAACTTTCACCCAGAGCCCATCCCTAGACAAGCCAAACCTGGGTTAACCAATAACCTGTTCCACTAATATGTGGGGAGAAAATTTGACCAGAAAGACACCTGGCTGTCCTAGCTCCCTGACCTGCCAAGGCCAGTTTGTCTTGTATATTTTGGAGAATTCCCCAGCCAGTTCAGTACTAGAGATCATACCACCTTCAACCACAACTAAACCACAATTCTTTGCTGAAGACACAGGATTCACAATCACTTCAGGAGTCTCTATGTGATAAAATCCCAAGCCAGTAGCAGCACTCCCAACATATCTTGCCAGTTGGTGTGGCCTCTTCTTAACAGGGCAGACATCAGCTCTGTGGTTGATAGCCTTGCAGACAAAACATGCAGCTCGCTTGGCACAAACAGCCTGATGATGTCCAGGTTCCCCACAGCATATACAAATAGAGCTGGTATAGTTCAGCTGAGCTAACACCTCACTCCCTGTATTGATCTGTTCCTGCTGTGTCCCCCCTTTCTTCTTTGATTTACCCTGAACCTTAAGCTTCTGAGTTTCTCCACTACTCTGGGATTGCTGCTGTTGAGCACCCCCCTGGGAAGAAGCCACCCACTGATTTGACTGCAAACTAAACTGAGGTGGAGGAGGATATGGTGGAAAACCCCCATGGAAACCCCGGTGTGGTGGCATATTACCAGGCATGAAACCATAAGGAGGAGGTGGATGCTGAAATCCAAAAGGAGGAGGAGGCATCTGAGGATATTCATACCCTTGCATCTGCTGCTGTTGCTGCATCTGAGGTTGCATCTGGTGCATATGGGGATGCTGCATCTGCTGTTGTTGCCAGGTTTCAGGTTTTTTGCCTTTCCCCTGCTTCACACCACCACCAGCCATGGACATCTCCTCCAGACCAGAAACTAGAGGCAGCACGTCCTCCACACCTAAAACTCTCAAGCCCACCAACTCCTCCGCCGCCAGCTTAGGAAGGAGAGAACAAACCCTAGGAGGGGTAGGGGTGCTGGTTATAAGGGGTGCAGTGATGGTGATTTTACGGAAGTGCCACGGGATATGCCAAAGTTGGTGGAAAAAGGTCTCCACCTCACAGTCACCATGGACCAAGCTTCCTTCCCCACCTTTACCACTGCTGGCTGGACCCCTCCAAAGACAGCTCCTCCTCCCAGTACCATGACCAGAGGAAAATTCCCGCTTCTTCTGAAGTCCAAAAACCATCGGCACCTCAACTAACATCCCATCCCTGAGATTTCTATCCGAGGAAACAGAGACACCGGCAGACAACACCTCATCTACCTGGGCTGAAACAGGAGTAGTAGAGATTCCAGAGCAACCCTCTCCAGCGCAGACAAGTTCATCAGATCCATCTTCTCCAACGAGCCAGGAGCTTCCAGAAAATCCTGCACCGGTGGCATCTCCATGTCCAAGCAAATTTTCTAAGCTCGCATGTATGCTCCCCTGAGACTTCCCATATTCCGTCCCTGCATCGCTTCTCTCTGTGCTTGAGCAGGAAGAGCTAGCACGGCCAACCCATCCCTCATCACGAAAGCCGATGTCGAAGGGTGTGACGATGAGCTCACCCGAGGTTGACGAAGTAGCTCAGAGCGGGGCGCTCGAAAACCCCACGGCAGCGCCACCCTCCGCTCGCCCCCATTTCTCCTCCCCTGCTCCCGAAGCCTTCCCCGCGCCAACCGAGCAGCAGCTCGGCTCATCCTCGCCTCCATCCTTCGCTACCGCGAGCGTGAGACGAGGCTCTGCCGCAGATCTAGCTCGGAGAAGCAGAGGTGGAGAAAACGGGGCACCACAGGAGAGAGCGCTTTGCTAGGAGTAGGTAAGGGACCGAGACGGGATCCGGGGCGCGCCCGCGCACCCGTCATCCTCCCCGGAGAGCGGGCGCCCGCCATGAAAAGGAAGCCCGCCATGAACAGGAACCCCGCAGATGACGGAGCGCACGGGAGACGTGTCGGAAGACGTCATCTCCTCCCAGTCAAGAATTCGAGTTCCCATGTTTAAGCCACCTGTACTTTACAGCGGAGCTTCACTGGTTGAATCGCTGGCAAAATCTGGAGGGGGTAAAAATTGGCATAAGTTTCGCTAAATAGGGTAATTAGGATAAACATTTGCTAAAATGGGTAATTAGCGTCAAAATTGTGAAAGTACGTGGTAAAAACTGGAATTTACTCTTGTAATAACATTGGATATTTGGATTCTTGAAATAAAAGGCTATGTGCATCAACCGATGCAGAGGCCAGGGATTTTTCTCCCTTTTTAAAAAATAACTTATTTAGATGAGAAGATATTGTCCGCACTTCAATCTGAAGGTGAAACCAAGCACCGAACACTGATTTATGAGTGTTTTGCACACGAACCGGCTCTAGGTCACTTTCCTTCTCCATGTGGCGTTCGGGGTGTGTCCAGGGTCGAGTTGGGGCTCTTTAAATTTTGTGGAAATGATCCTTCCTTGATTTGTATCCATTATACGGGTTGATGATCCTTCAGTTCACACATGATCATTGTCTCTTGGAAATGGACTATTACAAGTTGTTGAAGGAAGCACGAAGCAAATAGCCTTGCGCAACCATCCACAAAAGAGTTCGTGGCTTGACACTTTCCGATCTAAGCAACAGACACTTCGCTCTGAGAACACTTGAGCAAGACTGTCGATGCTGAACTCAGACCGTGGGCACTATATGTAAAATCTCAAGGCTACCGTTCCTATTGCTTTTAGGAACGAACCTGCAGGCAGCGGGGTTTTTTTTACGTGAACTACCAAGAAAGCTAGCCGTTGCCGAATTAATATAGTACACTAATTCATGTGTAGTATGCCACATCTGGACTGTCAGATCTCAAAAATAAATAGTCCAAGATGATCTTATGTACTGTAAAATGACACAACTATTTTTTTGTACCTAAAAAAATAAAATATATGGTTTGTGAAGCTTAAAAAATGAGATTATTCGTCCCAATATCATTATTTCACAAGCCTTAGTAGTTTTGAGTTACTCATGTTCTTCTTTGAAGTTCTAGTAATGCACGGCTAGTTACTTCGAACCTAGCATTCTTATTTCCCCACTCAATAGTCAGATGTCATTGACATGCTCTATGTCATGAGATTTTCTTATGAACGCACATCACACATGGATCCGATTAGTTGTTAGACTTTGCTTCAGAGACCTGTCGGTTCATACACCTTCATCCATATTCATGCCAACTCCCCCGTCACTTCACTACACGTAAATTTTAGCACATCAAGTTATACTTACATATGATTTAACAAGGCCTATTTATTTGCCTAGCTACCCTATGTTTGCCCATCATATAGATGCATGCCCTCCTTCCCTCTAAATTTCTATCCACATTGTAGTTCTATAACAGATACTTCAGTTACTAAACCTCGTGGTTGACAGCCGAACATGCGACTGGTTTTAGATTTTCTTAGCTTGTTTCCTTGTTAATTAATTTAGCTCGGGAAGCATCGGGAGAAGCGGTTGTGCGGTTGTGCAAATGCCACCTTAGCTAGGAGAATAAAAGGGTACTTGCAATCCAACTTTCACTGCCCCGGCATCCAAATTGCACACAATTATAGCATCAACCTCGGCACTGCCCGCTGACAGTTTCGCTGCTTAAAGATCCATGCCGCCATGGATATCAATAATCAGTAATTTTTGACCAACTGTGACAGCGATGGGAAGAAACTATCTGTAGACTGTTAGATTGACCTGCAGGCCAAACCAAACACATGGCTGCTGTAGTTGTCAAAACTAAATTGACAAAGTGTCCTGATTGGGGACACAAATATCTAACTGACAGGTGGGTCCCCCTATGGCAGTGTGCATATATATATAAGAGGTGTACAAGGGAAGAAGAGTATGAATCCAGAACTCTCTCTCTCAACTCCTTAACCGCTGTCCAACCCAGCAAGCACAGACAGCCACGGGAAGGATCTCACCAGCATCTCCTACATGTTCTAGGAGCTGTGCTAAAGGAAGAAGAAGAAGGAGAAGCCCCAGATGCTATCTTCTGCAGCAAGATATGTTTTCCCTAATCTTTTCTCTCTGTTTGTGGTTCAAATCTTGAGCTAGTTGATCCATGGGATCCAACAGTGGTATCAGAGCTCTCTAGTTTCAAGTCTGCACCCCTAATCATGCTAAGATCATGCCCTGGTGCATGTTTTTGATGTAAGAATCAATCTCATGTTCAAGTTTGTGGTTCCTGAGCTGTTTTCCACTTTCGGTTTAGCCCTATTTGAATAATCTGAGCCCTAACTAAGGAAGCTATGATTCTAGGGTTTCAATTAAGGATTTATTTGGTGGGGATTAAGCTAATTTTGCAATTTATAAGTGAAATTCCCCAAATCAGAAACCCTACTTCATCATTTCCTAAGAACCCTAACCCTAATTCCTAAATTGAGGAACCCTAACCCTAATTTTATGAACTGAGACGTGGTGGATGTTCACCTTACGGGCTTCTCGTCCTCGCTGACCACGGCGCCGCTGAAGCCATTTTCTTAGCTGAGTGGATGCGTTCGGGCTCATACCCGAGCCGTCTGCTGTCCACCACACCGGGCGCTGGTCTCGCTTCCTCGTCCGCTAGTCGATGTTGGAGGTCGTCGTCGTGCTGGACTTGGCGACGCGCCGCAGCTCTCCTTCGCGGGGACGCCCGCACGCTCTTGCTCGCGGTCGTGTCGCATAGGTCGCCGGCAAGCACTGCTCGATGGAGCTGCGCGCTAGCCAAAGCTGCATGCAACTCCGGCGAGAGGTACCTACCGGCGCCGCCGTCCTCCATTCTGTGGCTGGCTTCGCCGCCACGTTCGCTCTCTCTTGCTGCGTTTTATCGCCGTGGGAGGGAGAGACCGAGGGGAATGGGGGCGAATGAGGATTAGGGTTTGGGCGGGGGCAGTCTACAGGGGCTGGTTTTGTTCCGCCCGCGCCCCTCGTCCACCATTGGATGAAATCCAACGGGTCATGGTGAGTCAGCCACTTGTCTGGTCCAATGGGCCATGGAGGGGCATCAGGTGAGATGGGATGGGATGGGCTGTTTTGGCTCAGTCCAGAAGGACTTTTTGGCCCACTTATATATATAAAGGGTAGTGGGCTAGACAGACTAATGGGCTATCATGGGCCAGAATTAAATAAGGGCAGGGTCTAATGCAGCCATATTAAGGAGGGTTTTAATCCTTTCTTCAAATTAAGAGCTTTCCCGCTCTTTTCAATTTAAGTTAAAGAGGGCTGCATAAATAATGTTTTGGCTAAAATAAATAAGGTTTAAAGGGCTAAATTTTACATGGCATATTATGTTTAATAATGTTAAGTAATTCCTTAATGTTTTAATCATGCAATTAAATGCTTTGCTCAATTATTGATAATTCCTTCTAATTGGTTGAAGGCATTTTATTATTTAATTATCATCATGGCATTATTGTATTGTGCTTAAGTTTTCCTAAGGTAATTTTATGCCATGGTTTTTAGTTTGAGACATTGTTATGTCTTAATATTATGGTGATTATAGCTATCATTATGCCATGAAGTTTTCTGCTGCAAAATTAAGTTTTATAATCCTCCTATTAAGCATGGCTTATATCCGTCATTCTGGCCAAAGCTGATTGGTGGGCATTTTGACCATGAAATTTTATTTGTCTGTTCATTTCTGGCCAAAGCTGATGTGAATTGGATTGATAAAAGAAGTTTATACTCGCTAGGATTTAGATAAGTGTGGCTATTTTGTCCACAAAGTTTTATTGATTCTTACCCATCTCTGGCTAAGATGTTTTGGGTTTGATCAATAAAAGAAGTTCATGGTACTTATGCTTATTAAAGCATCTAATTCTTTGCAGCATCTAATGCTCCTCTTATTGATAGCAATTATTTTTCATGGAAGGAGAAGTTTTAAAATTGCTCTAGTTTTACTAAAGTTTTATTATGCTCTCCTTCGTGATCCTCCTAAAGCACCTAAAGGTGCGGAATAAAATATGATGACCTAGAAAGGGGTAATGATGATAGAAATTAAGATGGAGGATTCAAAATTAAGTGGCTTTTGATCTAAGCTATCCTTAAGTTTTGGGCATAAATATATCTAAAGTTGACCTATCATGGTTATGTTTCAACTAAACCATGATTTTTCAAATTCAATTGCTTATCCATAAAGTTTATGTCCCTAAGCTATGTATGTTCTATAAGGTTGTTTCTTTCAAATGTCTCTAAATAAATAAAGTGTGGTTTGTGTTAGTCATTCTGGCCAAAGCTGATTGATGAACACATTGACCACACGATTTTATTGTTCTTGTTCACTTCTGGCTAAAACTAATGTGGACTAGGTCAATAAAAGAAGAGAATAGAGACATGATTTTAGTTAAGTGTGACTGATATTTGTCATTCTGGCCAAAGCTGATTGATGTATATCTGATCACAACATTTTGCTGGTCTTGTCCATTTTCTGGCCAAAGCTGATGTGAGCTAGATCGGTGAAAGAAGTTCAAAAGAGGCTATAAAGTGTGATGTATTTATTATTCTGGACAAAGCTGATTAATAAATACTTGCTCACAAAATTTTGTTGTTCTGGTCTGTTTTCTGGCCAAAGCTGATATAGATCGGATCAACAAAAGAAGTTTATGATCTGGGAAGGTTTTCCATGCATAAGGCTTGTGGACACGATGAAGTTGGCCACTAATATTAAAGTAACTTTGATAATTATGTTGTTATAAATTTTTACTGATAATCTATTTGAATATGCTTCCGCAATTAAGTGCCTCTGATTAATTCCTAGCTAAGTCAAATTATGAAGTTCTAAGCATTTATGATCATTAAGTTATCCACTAAGTCATCTCCATTTAAGTTGAAACCAAAGGGAAATTTTGGTTGTAGATTTAATGGTTATTTTGGGATAAAATGTGGCACATGAATTCATTCCGATCAAACTTGATTGGATGCATGTGTCATACTCTAATGTGCTCAGAATTATTTTATGCATGATCACTATTGAAATTTGTGATCATATTCCTATTAGTAATGTTTTTCAATCCAGTTATAAGGTTTTTCGGCTGGTTTTAGCACTTTTCATAAGAAATGAGCTAAGTACATTAGCACATTATTGCTTCATGAGTTCATAAGTAATGAAAAGAGCTCCCATTATAGAATTATCAAGGTATTGATGAGAATGCAATGGATTTCTTACCTATTAATGGTTGTTGGGAGCAAAACCCAGTGAGAATCTGGGGGAGTATGCTAGTAAGGATCTAGGGAAGCAATTTCCTAGTTCATTTGTAATAATAGTAAAAAACTGGCATTAATGGAGAAGCAATTTTGTAGAGCTTCTCAAAATCCTATAAGATCATGCAAATTCTCATGAGTTAAGGCTTATGACATGATGAAATTTTTGGAGCTTTTGAGTTCACTCTATTATGTTGTACATTATAAAGTATCCAAAGTGAACTAGGATAAATCTCAAAGTATTCTACATCCTTAAGTGAAATATGTAAACATCTTAGATAAGATGATGTGAGTATTATTTTATTATGACCTCATGGATAAGAAATTCTTAAAGAGAAGCCTTAAAACTAGATTGGAGGCTAATGTTTAAGGCTATTGGAATTTGTTTTTCCATTATCATAAAATGAGTTCTTCATCCTCCATTCCAATAGTGCGATTTATGTTACGAGTTTTATTGACTTCTCTACTAAAAGAGGAATACTCATTGAAAGTTCGTCGAAATGTTGAGCTATGGTTCAGTTCACATTTCGAGGGGGAGAAATGAACTTCCTAATGAAAAGAGACCCCAAAGATAAGAGCATTAAGAGAAGATGAAGACAATATTCCATCACTAAGGTATGTTTGAAAGAGATTTTGCTATTTAAGTAGATTTCTTAAGTTTCCATTTCCTGAATATTATTATGTTCATGCCATAACTTTTTTCTCCCTATAATGATTCTCCTAAATTGAGTATAATGTTGAAAACTAAGAGGGAGCAGTCGTCAAATTGTTAATGTTGCATGGCAATTAAGAGCTCTATCATGGATGTCATGATAAGAGGTTCCTAACTCCTAGATTTCCAAGAACTATCTTGGCAAAAGTTCCTCTAATGTTCAAACAACATGTCTTGTCAAAAGACTTGTTGGTAACAGATATAACATGAATGGGAGTTTGAAGGAACAAGAACATATTATGAAAAGGTGCCTTCCGGAAATTCATAAGGTTTTTCGTTATGATGATTATTCCTTTTATGTGCATGTCATAATGGTACAAAGCTCAATAAGAAATAAGTTCTTGATTGATCATGTTATGTTGATCATGGGTAATGGGATATTGCATAAGACCCGAGGTTTTTCCCCAGGGATGATAAGTTCATCTTAGTGATGTTCTTTATGTTATTCACTCACTAAGATGGGTCCATTGAAAGGGAGTATTGAGTTCATTCAAGGATAATTTTATGTTTGCTCCCTTAAGGGCAATAATTTTTTGCTTATGTTGTCACTAATACTTGGGTTATTATGTGACCTTAAGTTTTTCTTTTGTGACCGAGATATCTGGCAGATCGACATAAGTCTGGGATTGGACTCCTGGAAAATTATTAAGGAGAGCTTTGCCTTTATAGGTATAAGCGCTAAAGTATATGTGTGATATATCACACCAAGGGATTACATGCTCACATTTAAGAAACATGACGACCACTAATTTGTGGGTTCATAAAGTTTTCAAGGAGTGGAAAAGAAATCCACAATAGTTTCACCCTTGCGGGGGACTCATATGTGGAATGGCTTCACCCAAATTTTTGAAGGCATCACTAAAGATGCAAATTAAGTTGTGGCATGTTTTTATCCCGATACTTTAGGGTATGGATTTATGTCCCTGATCCATACAAATTAAATAATGAGAAAGTTTCTTAAGAAATTTATCTCGGGACACATTGTGTAAGAGTGCAATCTATTAGAGTAGCATGTCAAGAGGTACCTGTCATACCTAAGACATTGTGAAAGATTGATTTCAGAGTCAAACATGTTCTAGGGCTTGATGTTTTAGTGTTCAACGAAAGTAAATACTAAACATAAGGCATAACTGTTTAACACTACATAAGTTTAACTTTTGGGTGCTTAGTATATATAAGCATTACACTAAGGTATTAAGTGTTAAGCACATATTTAAGAGGCTTGTCTTCTAATGTTGCCGGCATTAAGAATTTATGGCAGCCTATTGTTGAGGGACTGATTATAACTCTGAAAACAAAACCATTTTTTGTTCTCATTTCAAGAATGCGCATAAGTACATACATATAAGAGAACAAACTGCACTATTGGGACTATTGTAACACCATCTCCCCGTAAGCATAAGGGTTTGTTTCTTCAATGGAATGATGTACTGTAGTCAATTAGTTCAATGGTACTTAATTGACCATTGTAATTTATTGTCTCTGTATAAGTTGCAGTAAAAAAATGATCTCATAAGTTTTTCTACTTAAGCTTAAGTTTATGGAGCTCCTAAGTTAAAGAAGTTCCATTCTGAGATGGGGTGGTATATTGTAGTTACTGGGTTTCTATGGTACTAGATAACTGACCTCAGTAATACTTTTATCTCATACGCCATTTCATTGATAGGTGGGCTTATAAGTTTAGCCTTACGATCAAGGGGGAGAATTTTAGATTGACCTGCAGGCCAAACCAAACACATGGCTACTGTAGTTGTCAAAACCAAATTGACAAAGTGTCCTGATTGGAGACACAAATATCTAACTGACAGGTGGGCCCTCCTATGGCACCGTGCATATATATAAGAGGTGTACAAGAGAAGAAGAGTATGAATCCAGAACTCTCTCTCTCTCTCAACTCCTTAACCGCTGCCTAACCCAGCAAGCACAGACAGCCACGGGAAGGATCTCACCAGCATCTCCTACATGTTCTAGGAGCTGTGCTAAAGGAAGAAGAAGAAGTTCCAGATGCTATCTTCTATAGCAAGATATGTTTTTCCTAATCTTTTCTCTCTGTTTGTGGTTCAAATATTGAGCTAGTTGATCCATGAGATCTAACATAGACTACCTGACGAGATGTAGTACGCCGACAAGACATTTGATTAGTACCCAGATGTGGTTGGGTGACGTGTCTGCGCGAGGTTCCACTAGATTAAACGTCACTGTGTATATTATTGGAGTGGATTGTTACACCAATCTTGCATAGTTGAAATACGAGTACTCCCTCTATCCAAAAATAAGTGACTCGTATTTATCTAGATTTGCATATATGTATATATTAAAATGCGTCTAAATACAAATAAATCTAAATAAATCAAAATCACTTATTTTTTGACAGAGGGTGTAATATTAATGCAGTTGATTGTTACACTAACTAGCACAGTGGCCCTCGCAAATGCGAGGGCATCATCTTTAGTCCGTAAAAGGTATTGTAGAAATAAATTTATGAATTCATCCATAATAATGAATAAAGTAAAAATATATAAATTGGAGTCACAGTAAATGTTATGCTGAATAAAATATGTTGTGACAAACATTTTTTTATTGTGGCTTATTGACTTTTGAACAATTTATAAAACACCACACCACTGACCATGAGAACCTATATGTGGTTGGGTTAGGAATTATACTCCCAAACCACCACAGATCCGTGATGATCAATGTTTTTCACTAAGCGGAATACTGTTTAGGTGGAGGCAATGTTCTAGTCAATAGCAAGGCATTTGTAGTGAATTCGTCAATCTTTAAGTTTCACAACTCCCAGTCTCCAGTAGGTGATGTGTGCATGTCCTAGTGGTGTTTGCGTGTCTACATTGCTCTCGGTGTTTCTAAGAAAAGACTATTGGTTATATGTGTGTCCCTCTTACATGATATTATATTAGAACCTAAATTAAAGATCACATTTATATTTTCTGTATATAAGTATTTGAAGTTGGAACTCAAATTGTTCCTCATTATATTTACACTTAAGGAAATATGCATATTTCACAATTAGGACAGCGAAACAAATATGGTCTATTATCCCTGCATGGAACAAATATATGTCCATTGTAATATAATACGTTAGATCACTCATTTTAGGGTGTATCTAGACATCTAGTCTATTTTGAAATATCTAGAGGATATTATATTAGTGAACGGAGGGAGTATATATATACTTACACATTGTGCATACACTAGTAGAAAAAAGGCTATCCGTTCGTGCCTCCTAACAATATTAGTCCCGGTTCCGCCACGAACCGGGACTAATGCTGGCACGCGTCCCGGTTCGAGCGGGCACGGGGTCCGGAGGCATGCATCCCGGTTGGTAGGGGGGCATACGTCCCGGTTTGTAACACAAACCGGGACTAAAGGTTGGGCGTCAGCCACGTGGCGTGGCACACACCTTCACACTACTAGGAAAACGGCTATAGGTAATCAGCACATCCGTGGCTCACATGGTTGAAGTGCCCCACGGCTAAAACAGGCGTGGCTCACCTGTGGGCAGTGCCCTACTAGTAACTAGAACAACCGTGGCGCACATGACTATAGTGCGCCACAGATGTGTGTGGGCCAGGGCCCTGTTGGCCGCACGCCAAACATCTGTAGCGCACTATAGTCATGTGCGCCATGGTTGTTAGTGTCAACTGTGGCGCACGTGGGGGGTGCGCTACGCCTAAGCGCATGCCCCCCTCTGCTGTGAAACGGCCACAAACATCTGTGGCGCACTCGGCCTAGTGCGCCACAGGGAGTAGGAGCATCCGTGGCGCACATGGCATAGTGCGCCACAGATGTTTGTACTCCCTGTGGCGCACTATGGCGTGTCTTGCCACCATGTGTCGATTTTTTAAGACAGCACTTTATGTGCACATGTGTGACCACATCCACCACCCCACACACTTTCCCTTCTTCTTCCTCCTTAGATCTAGTCGGGATCTTCTCCTTCCCACCTCAATTTCTCCACCCATTCACCATTTTTAGCATGTAAAACTTGCTTTGGATGTTACATAAGTAATAGAGGAGGTCTCCGGTCTCTCATCTCCTTCTCCGGTCGACGCGCGCACCTCTCCTTTCCATCTTTCTCGCGATCGGTCTCTCATCTCGGTAAGTTGTCCATGTAAGGATGTGTTCATGTGTATATGGATGATGTGCTCATATGTATGTAGATGATCGATGCTCATGACGTGTGTATGTGGAGAGGATCGATGGTCATATGTGTGTGTATATGGAGAGTATCGATGATGCTCATGCATGTGTGTATGGAGAGGATAATTATATGTTCATGTGTGTATGGATCGGTCTATCTCTCTCTTGTGTTTGTATGTGAACAAGTTGCCATTTGTTTTGCCAAAATGTTGATTCATTTCCATTTTGGCAAGACTTTGGCATTCATAAAGGTCCTAATTTTAGGATAGGTCATGCGAAATTTTCTATCGACCATTGCATGCATGCATTCATTATGTGGTTCTAATAGACTTCAAAATTGTCTTGTGTATACCGTGCGAGCAAAATGGTCCGCATAATGGCGAAGGCATTGTGGCTAGATTTTTGAAATGTCTGACGGCCGACATGATCTGAAATAACAAGACAGATATAAGATGTCCATGCAGAAGATGCAAACTCAAGCTGGGTGATCGACCAGTTAGAATCTGCGGCGCACTGCTCCGCCATGGTTTCATGGATGGATACACTCGTTGGATAAGCGATGGCGTGAGCGATGGAGGCGGTGAAGGTGGCCAACATGGCGATGATCATCATCACGGCGAGCAGGCGAGATGATGAAGAGTCTCCTGGAGATGGTGAAGGTGCGGAAGCAGACCGGGATGATGATGATCTAGATGCCGGAGGAGCAGACGACGATGGAACAACGTCAGGCTAGGTGCAGGACCCTTATGTGCAAGAGCTGCTTCTCAAGCAGACGAGTAACGCCAGGGCTGCCGCTAGAGAGAAAGCCAAGCTTGCGCAACTTGAGAAAGACGCGGTTACTCCATTGTATGAAGGATGCAGGCCCGATGATACCCGGTTGAATGTAACGCTCAAGGATATGGAGATGAAGCAAAACACAAATTGAGCGACGCAAGCTTCGACGATATGATGGCATTCTGGCACGATCGTCTCCTGGAGGGGAACACATGTCCAACTAGTATCGAGGATGCCAAGAAAATCGTCTGTCCTCTCGATCTACCGCACGTTAGATATCACGTATGCATCAACGATTGCATCATTTATCGGGGCGATGACGCGGAGAAAACCACATATCCGGTGTGCGGCGTGAGTCGATACAAGAAAGGGAAGAAAGCACCTCGAAAAGTGGTATGGTACTTTCCTATCACTCCTCGTCTGCAGTGCTATTTCGCGGACCCTAAGGAAGCGAAGCTCATGCGATGGCATGCGGAAATGAAGAAGCCAGGAGATGATGATGACCCCGAAAAGGATGAGCTGCTGACGCACCCTTTAGATGCTAGCCAGTGGAAAGCATTGGACCTCGAATTCCCAGAATTCGGTGGAGATTCGAGGAACATCAGGCTTGGTGCGAGCACCGATGGACTCAATCCATTCGGTAGCCAGAGCAGCACGCACAACACTTGCCCCGTGTTTGTATGGATGTACAACCTCCCTCCATGGTTGTGCATGAAGAAGAAGTACATACAAATGAGTATGCTAATTCAAGGGCCGAAACAACCTGGTACCGACATCAATCTGTATCTCGGGCTGTTGAAAGAGGAGCTAGCCACGTTATGGGAATCTGGAGCCAATACTTACGACGCCGTCGCACAAGATTATTTCACTATGAGAGCCGCGTTGGTCACTACAGTGCAAGACTATCCAGGTTGCGGGTATATCTCGGGGCAGGTTATCCAAGGATTCTGCGCATGTGTTAGGTGCATGGATAACACAAGCTATCTCCAACTAGAGAAAGATCCAGGGTCATCGAAAACCATGTTCATGGCGCACCGGAGGTGGCTCGGCAAGAATGATCCATGGAGAAAACGCGGAGACCTGTTTGATGGAAAATCAGAGACCCGAGGAATCCCAGAGCGTAGGAGCAGCGAAGAAGTGGAAGAGTTGCTGAAAAACTGGAAAGATTGTCCTAAGCCTGGAAAGAAGCGAAAGAGGCAGCAACAAGACAAGCCGCTGATGAAGGTATGGTAAAAAGTTCAAGAAGAACGAATATTACTGCCCTCCTTCTTGCTTCACTCTAAGCCAGGATGAGATCAAACAGTTTTTCAAGTGCCTTCTAGGAGTCAAATTTCCTTACGGCTACGCGCGCAAGATAAGCAGATACCTAGACGAATGACGAGAGGTTGATGGCATGAAGTCTCACGACTGTGCCGTGCTAATGATGCGGTACTTCCGGTCGCACTAAGAGGGATAATGGGCGAAACGTCGTGAAACGTTATTTGGCCTATGCAAGTTTTTCGACGTCATCTCTAGGAAGTCGATTGGCGTGAATCAGCTCCGGAGGCTACAGGAGGAGATCGTGGTGATACTATGTGAGCTTGAGGTCTACTTCCCACCCGCATTCTTCGACATTATGGTGCATCTGCTGGCCATGTCGTGGAGGACATCGTACAACTCGGGCCGATGTTCCTCCGCAGCATGATGGCGTTCGAAAGGATGAACGGACACATCAAAGGATACATTCACAACAGGTCCCGTCCAGATGGAAGCATAGCCAAGGGCTTTCTGGCCAAAGAATGCATCTCTTTCTGCACGAATTATCTAGACATCGAGAACCCTGTCGGTCTTCCCGTCAACAGGCACCTTGGCAAGCTCGACGGATCTGGTCACCGAGAGGGTAAATGCATCTGCATGCAGACTTCAATTTTCGACGCGCAGACTTTGATCGAGCAAACCTTGTCGCGCTACAGCATTTAGAACTGGTCGATCCTTGGGTACAGAAGCACAAAAGGTTAATCGAGAAGAAGTACAGTGACCGGGGCATACAGAGGACGCAGGGAGAAATAATCAAAGAGCACAACTCAGATTTCACGTGTTGGTTTAGGCAGACGCTCCTTGATAATCCCCCGCGATCGCATTCTTCTGACACGGAAAAGATCATATTCACCTTGTCGTAGGGACCGATGCAAAACCTGGTGACCTATCAGGCGTATGATATCAACGACTACACATTCTACACGGAGGAAAAGGACAACAAGTGTGATTATCAGAACTCAGCGTAATGCCGAATTCTACACCGATGACAACATGAAGGAAAGATTCTACGGAAGAATCGAGGAGATCTGGGAGCTCGATTACTGTGGAGAAAAGGTGCCGATGTTCCGTGTCAGATGGGCAAAGAGTGTCGAAAGAGAAGACCGGGATTTCACAACCATGGTTATACCCGAAGCAGCCAAAATCCAAGGCCGCCGGTGCAAACGTGGCCGCGAAAAATGAACCGTGGGTACTGGCTACCAAAGTGGACCAATGTTTTTTCATTACCGACCCGACAAAGCCTAGCCGTGTTGTCGTGAGGAGAGGAAAAAGAAACATCATCGGAATGGATGGAGTCACCAACGAGCAAGACTTCGACCAGTATGGCGATCCAAAGATTGAAGATGACGACGACTACGATGCAGCAACATACATCACAAGAAGAAAAAGGACAATCCTACCCAAAAAAGGTAGCCCGTTCGAAAGAAGAAACATTAAAGTGCCGGGGCTAAATTACTCAACCGCGACAAAGGAGGGAAAAAAGATTGTAAAACGCTAGCTCAAAAAATATTGTAAAACGCGTGGTCGAAAAAGATTGTAATATTCATGGACAAATTATTATGAAATTTAGTTATACTTTGAATCATATTTGTAACACTTTTATGACATATATCACTACTTTTGAGCATTTTTGGAATATTTAAAAGTATTTTAAAAACAAAACAAAACTTGTATGGCATATATCACCACTTTTGGGAATTTTTTGGAACATTTAAAAGTATTTTTAAAATAAAAATAAAAAAGTGGAGCACCAGGATTTGAACTTGGGTGCTCATAATTTAGAATAGAGCTAAGGGGCAAAACCAGTGGGCTATGACACTACTAGTGTTAACTAGTGGGGTGGCCGCCCTCTTATCTGGTAGTCCAACACACATAGGCGTAGCGTACCCTGGCCAAGTGCGCTATCCGTAGCGCACTTGGCCAGGGTGCGCTACGCCTATGTGTGTTGGACTAGTCAACCGCGCGTGCCACGTCCGCCTCTCTCTCATCCCCGTATCTCACAGACACCGCCACCGCCGCACTGCGCTCTCGATCCGCCACCGCCGCCCTGCGCTCTCGATCCGCCACCGCCGCGCTGCGCTCTCGAGGAGGAGGAGGCCCGCGCCGTGCCGCTTGTGGAGGAGGAGGATCTCGCGCCGCTCGAGGAGGTGGAGGCCACCGTCGTCCGCCCGCCGTCGTCCGCCTGTCAGAGGTGAGCGTCGCCCCTCCCCTGTCTCTCCCTCTCTCCCTCTCTCTCCCTCTCTCTCCCTCTGTCCCTCTCTCTCCCTCTGTATGGTGGCCTCGGACACGCCGGAGTTCTTGAGAAGCTTGCTAGTGAAGTATTTTTATGATTGTGTGGCATGTCCTTCTGCTTGTCGACGTTCTTTATGAACATGGAAACTCTCAGGCTGTGTGGAATTTAACTTCTCGGTCAGATATCCATAGGTTCACCGGAGCATACGAAATAGACTTAAGTGAAATTGGAATTGGTTGGACAGGTCAAATAGGCTATAGAGTTCCAACGATCACCTTTTGAACACCAACTTCAGTAGATACGACTATATCATGATTTCCTTTCTTGTATTCACCAAAGGCAGCAGATTCAGGTTAATCAGTGGAGCAGCAACATCAGGAAAAGCTATGGCAAGTAGAAAACGAAACATCACTGACCCTTCTAGAGCTACGAAAAGGAAAACTGTTAAAGAGCAACCATAGTTACAGGAGGATGTGGATACATGCATGGTTAACAGCTGGATTTGTATGTTTTGTATAGCATTGCTCTCAAGTGTCCAGATTGTCACTAAACAATGCTAATATTTTCCTGATTTTCATTGAATATAAATTCCCAATTCCTCAATGTATACCACTATATTGTAGTACTAGTACTAAACAGAGTTCAGAAACAGAGCGTGTGGTATGAACTCTGAAGTGATAAAACAATCTGCAATATACTAAACTTAGAAGTTGAGAAAAACCATTGTTTCCTTTATTTGAGTGAACCTAACAGATTCAAAAACTGCAATGGTTTGGAGGACGTAGTGTACTCTCGTGATTCAGAAATAAGAACTTGAAAGCTTAGACTGCACAAAAGAGTGAAAGGACATATGAGATATACACCCATGCTAATTTATTTTTCCTAATATTACCAACACTAAATCAGCATGACAGAGTGAAAGGATGTCATCTAAGTTAGCACCAAGCAATTGGTAAATTTACTTCTAGCAAACTTGTATTACTCTCTTGCATATCTCCATCAGGATATGTTCTCAGTATAACTAACAGCAAAAAGAAATTAGAATCAATGACAAGAATAAGTTATTTTCTCTGTTCAGGTCATTTCCATCATATGAGCACAACTAAATGCTATTTTCTTTTTCCAAGAGACCTAGCAGGCTTTAGTTGACAGAAACATGTATCCTTGGGTTTTAGTTGCTGTTGTGTATGCTCATATGTGTTATTTTCTTTTTTCAAGAGACCTAGCAAGCTTTAGTTATTTTCTTTCCATCATATGCTTGGTGCCTGGTGAATCCAGATGATAACTGTAAATGCCCATTGCTTGATGTGGCTGGGCATGTTGATGCATCTTAACCAATGTGTTTTCTACCTAGATGTTTATGTGCTGGCTGTGTTGGCCAGATTATCCTATGTGACCAGATTATGTGCTGGCTGTGTTGGCCATTTATTGTGTGCTGGTTGTGCTGGCTATGATGGCCATTTATTGTGTGCTAGCTATGCTGGCCATATATATGCAGGTTCTTGTATGAAATGAGTCCCGATTTTTGCCGGAATGTTGATTAACTTCCGTTTCGGCAGAAATCGGGCACTCCTAGTTTAAGAAAATTAGCAAAGGTCATGCCGGATTTTTCCGTTAATTTAACCATTTTTTTGTTTTTTATTAGTGAAAATATGTGTGACAACGAGGCTGGATGTTCTAAGCGCGCCAGCTGAAGGAGAACTCAGACCTCCGAATAAACAATTGACATTACGGGGCGGCCTAGCGGCTAGAAGGCGATGAAGAATACCATCCTCGGAGAGCAAGGATTATGACATGGAAGGCGGAGGAAGAAGCGAAGGCGGCGGACGATGAAACCACTGATGGCGGCGAGGGCACAGGGAGTGGTAGCAACCCTCCTAAGAAGAAGAAGAAGAAGAAGCCGAAGGACCGGCGCCCGAACACGGTCGGCACGGTCAGGGAGGAAATTACCGAAGTGAGCCCATCAGGGGTTCCTTTGGAGCCCGCCCTTGTCGTCAAAGGGTACGGTGGGCAAGTGGCGGCGATCACCCGGACAACCATCTCGATCAACACCGAGAATCTCCGGCATAAAGATAATGGCCACTTGCGCACACTCCTCTTCGAGAAGCTGCACGCAAGATACAAGTTCCCCGCTAAGTATCAGAACACAAATTATCATGGGAACAAAGTAAACAAATCCGCCCTCACAAAGATGAGCACTGCCCTGGCCAGTTGGAGAACCCGGATAAAGAAGAAGATCTATAAAGAAGGCAAAAGTCTTGAGGAGATCCAGAAGATTGACCCGCAGATCACCGAAGATCAGTTCCGGGAGTTCAAGGAGAGGTGTGAATCCGAAGAGCCGCCAATAGTAATCGGGGAAAGGTCTGCGAGCGATGAATATAGGTCATCACCATCTCGGATCTGGTGGATCAGAACCATGGAGGCCAAATGGAATAAGGATGAAGAGTATAGATCCAAGGGGATAGAAAACCCCTTTGCTAAATTCGAACCCGGGCAGGTTCGAAACTTCATCAGGGCCCGTTACCATGTGGACCCAAAAACCAAACAACTCACCGCGGATCCTGCGGTGAAGGAATTCGAGGAAATTGTGGTAAGTATAATCTAATTACCGCGGATCAACTCGATTGCAATCTAATCGATGATCTAAATGATTCACTGTTACTTCTTCTGCAGGAGGAGGACATTGTTGCTAGTCATGGATCGGGGTTCCTCATCCCGAAGTCGACGGCCACCACCGGTGGGATAACCCTTTTAACAGGGCGATGAACCGGGCCAAGAAAATAGAGCCGGTTACGAAGAAGCCGTCGTCGGCTGGCCGTCTGGCCGGCCTCGGGGGTAAGAATTGGGTGGATCATTTTGGTCCACCGCCGAGGACGCATGTGGCGTCGTCGGGAAGGAGCGAGGAGGAAAACCGCGAGGTTCAAGAACTTAAGGCACAAGTGCCGCGGATCCCGCAGATCGTCCAAGACAACCTGGCAATCACCCTCACGTCCTTCCTGCCTACCTTGGTGGAGTCAATAGCGAACTGGAGTGCGGGTGGTCGAGTAGGGCCGTGCCCGATTCCAAGCATGGTCAGCAGCCACTCGAACAACGCGACACCGACGAATCAGGCGAACTACGTGTTCGTGACTCCACCCGCTAGCACCGCGGCGCCGCAAGTGTTGGTGACTCCCCCTGCCATCACCGCGGCGCCGGAGTACATGTTGGTGCCCCCTGCCATCGTCGCGGCGGCACCGGAGCTCCAAGCACCCGTCGGTAGGGAGAATACACCGGTGGCCAGCACCGCGCCATCAAGCAGCCCTTCCGTCTCTTGCACGCCCATCGCCGTATGCGGTGCGTCGACATTAGCCGATCTCGACGCCATCACGGTAAACAAATTGCTTTAATTACCGCCTTTAATGCCATCTATTACTCTTATGGCATCTCTGATGACGCCGTACATGTTTTCCGCAGACGGATGTTCCTTGCACTCCCTTATGCTACGTGAACAACGAGCTGAGGGATGTTGCCATGGGTACCATCGTTCAACCCTTGCAGCGCACGTTCCACTCAAGGCCGATGTCAGATAGCGTGCACAGGGTTAAAATTAGTCGGGTGCTAAGGGGCTGCGACGACCTGGAACCTCCCATTCAACCCCCAGGAGCGGATGAAGAAGAGCCGTCTGTCATCAGAACTTGCTTCGGCTTATTCTTGCTATGGCCAAAGAGCATGATCCGTTTGGGGACGACGGGGGCCATCACGCCATAGACAACAGCACCGCCTGTGTGCCAGCGACAAGCGGTGGCAAGTCCCCCTTACCGCCCTCGCCGTCACCTCCACGCGGTGGGTCGGATGATCATGTTGATGATATGCACATGGCGCAGGATCCGGCCGAGGACGATGAAGACTGGAATGATCACTTCTTCAGCACTCAGTTTGGCAACAAAGAAGACCTAGCTGGTGGCCCCACAGAGAAAGCCACTATCACCAAGAGTCTGTTTGGTTCTCAGGAGACGCCTCCAGCTTGCGCCTTTACAGAGCCAGCAGATACAACCAACCCGCCCTTTATTCTAAGCCCTGACACACTACATAGGGCGGCCGGTGCTCAGATTGCGGTGCCTTCCCGCTCTCCAAAAGGAAAAAAGGGCAGGAAAAGAAAATCTAGCAGCTCGAGCCAGCCGGTGGCGTCAACAACTGCGAATCCGATCAGGTTTCGGGACGGGCCACCAAGACCCGAGGGTATTATGTGGAGGATTCATGTGGCAGGTGAGCCCGTGCTACCTAAGAATTTGCGGAAGTTCGCCAGTTCGGAACTGCAGAGTGTGCATGACGGCGTGCTGACGATAGAGAGACGCCTTCTATCGGAGAAAGATCCCTCGCACCCGGTATTCGTGGTTAAGGAGCCACCAGGCTTGGACTTCGTCGACAATGCCCCTGCGGATCTGTTCTTCCTGCGGTTCGATGACATCTTCAATATGTTCCACCTATACCCGCTGCACTATACCATGGTCCGTCTTTCTCTCGGCCGCCATGCAGATCATTAGAGAGAACACACCGGGCATCGCTATAGTGGACCCCTACTACATGCGTGACGGCTGCTTGGGTTCCCCCGCCGAACGACGTATCGTGGCCTCGTACCTAAAAAGAATCCTCGTGGTGAACAAGACAAAGGAATACATTCTCGTGCCTTACTTTCCCGAGTAAGTCGTTATTCACTCGCCACCGTCGATTGGCTTTATTAGATCATCATCATTCTTTTTCCAACACGTTCCATTTGAATTTTTGCGAGAGATGAACACTGCGCTCATCTCCTTATCGCCAAGCATTCCCACGCCACGTATTTCGACTAAGGAGTCTAGAAAAAAGAAAAACTACGACAAGATCAAGGAAGTTACGGATGATGCTCTCACGGCTTTGCCTCGACGGAAGGCACCACCTTCGATGCGTCTGAAGGTCAAGTTCGGCACGCGTCTTCAACCACATAACGGAGTTCCCTGCGTGAAGCAGCCGGAAAACAGTAAGAAGGAAGCCTACTCGCACTCCATCACATGAGGCGTTCCTACTTGACCAGCAGAATTCTCGCGCCGGATCATCTCAAGCAGTGGCGAAGCAAAGGCCAAGATCAATGATTCGCATATTAGACAAGAGATGTATCGCATCCGGCGATTTGGGGCAATCATATTTCGTGATGTCATGACTTGAGGGGATCTTCTGAGGAAATATCGAATAACCGTGACATAGAAGATCGCCTAGAGATGCGAGGTGACTATAGGAAGTTCATGACGAGACAAGCGTCCTCCGTTCCTAAGCCGAGCCAGAAGGCTTGATGTTGGCCTAGTTGTAGTTACAAACTATAGATGACCTTTGTGTGTGTGGACAAGTGTACTTATCTTATTAGGTTTATGAATCATCGCTTACTTATTTTGCTTATTATTATTATATATCAATCAATGCTTGGTTTTTTTGCTTACTCTTTGGTCCTTTGCTCAATTTGGTCCTTCTTTTTTTCCTTACTCTTTTTTCGAGAATAATGCCGATGATTGAAATGTCGTGGCACACTATATATGTGAATGTGCTACGATGGGATTGTAAGCCTTGTGATATGCACAAGTCCAGGTCTTATGCATCCTACTTGGCTCACGGTTCCATCATTGCATATTCCTGTGTCCAACGACCTATGTATATATATGAGGCATTCTTTTCGAGTTATTTTTGTCTTTTTCGAGAATATGCCGATGATTGAAATGTCGTGGCACAATATATATGTGAATGTGCTATGACGGGATAGTTAGCCTTGTGATATGCACAAGTCCAGGAATTGTGCATCCTACTTGGCTAACGGTTCCGTCATAGCATATTCCTGTGTCCAACGACCTAGCTAGTTATATATGAGGCATTCTTTTCGAGCTACTTTGGTCTTTTTCGAGAATAATGCCGATGATTGAAATGTCGTGGCACACTATATATGTGAATGTGCTACGATGGGATTGTGAGCCTTGTGATATGCACAAGTCCAGGTCGTGTGCATCCTACTTGGCTCACCGTTCCATCATAGCATATTCCTGTGTCCAACGACCTATGTATATATATGAGGCATTCTTTTCGAGTTATTTTTGTCTTTTTCGAGAATAATGCCGATGATTGAAATGTAGTGGCACAATATATATGTGAATATGCTACGACGGGATAGTTAGCCTTGTGATATGCACAGGTCCAGGAATTGTGCATCCTACTTGGTTGACTGTTCCGTCGTAGCATATTCTTGTGTCCAACGACCTATGTATATATATGAGGCATTCTTTTCGAGTTATTTTTGTCTTTTTCGAGAATATGCCGATGATTGAAATGTCGTGGCACAATATATATGTGAATGTGCTATGACGGGATAGTTAGCCTTGTGATATGCACAGGTCCAGGAATTGTGCATCCTACTTGGCTAACCGTTCCGTCATAGCATATTCTTGTGTCCAACGACCTAGCTAGTTATATATGAGGCATTCTTGTCGAGCTACTTTGGTCTTCTTCGAGAATAGTGCCGATGATTAAAATGCCGTGGCACACTATATATGTGAATGTGCTACGGTGGGATTGTACGCCTTGTGCTATGCACAAGTCCAGGTGTTGTGCATCCTACTTGGCGTACGGTTCCATCGTAGCATATTCCTGTGTCCAACGACCTATGTATATATATGAGGCATGCTTTTTGAGTTACTTTGGTCTTTTTCGAGAATAATGCCGATGATTGAAATGTCGTGGCACACTATATGTGAATGTGCTGCGATGGGATTGTTCGCCTTGTGCTATGCACAGGTCCAGGTGTTGTGCATCCTACTTGGCGAACAGTTCCATCGTAGCATATTCCTGTGTCGAACAACCTAGTTATATATGAGGCATGCTTTTTGAGTTTGGTCTTTTTGATTTAGGAGTACTTTCTATAAGTGTATCTTCATATGCGACATTAATTATATATGTTTTTTTCAATCATCGGTTAATTATTATTGTCAACTTATAGATGACGTGGTACGTCGTGTACAAGGGACGGGTTCCCGGAGTCTACGATGATTGGGAAGACTGCCGGAGACAGGTGCACCGTTTCAGCGGCAATAGCTACAAAGGGTACAACACTATGGCGGAGGCGGAAGCTAGATACACGCGCTATCTAGCGGGAGTTAGGACAAGGAACCGGATGAAGACCTACACCTTCGTCGCGGCGGTGATCATGCTTATCTTCTTTGGTTATTTATCCCGCGTTTGTGTCTAGCTAGTTTAGATGTCTAGGCGAGCTTCTGAGCTCTAACTTGTTCGATCGACACATGTATTCGCATGTCACCAACTAATATTTTATAACATGATCGAAACAATGTAACTTAGACTATGTATTCATGTATGAGACTTATCTATATGTATTTGTTTCAATCTTGTTTTTCATATTGTGTATTTATATATATAATTGTATATCTTGTATCTGTGTGTGTATATCTGTTGTAATATTGTATATAATCTGTATTGTATATAATCTGGCTCGGAAATTAAAAAAACAAAAAATACATCTGTGGCGCACATGGTCTACCTTCTGTGGCGCACTACACCTAAAGCGCACTATGGAAGCTTAGTGGCGCACTAGGTAGTGCGCCACAGAAGATCCCAGGGGTAGCGCACCTGCCCAAACATCTGTGGCGCACTAGCAGGTGCGCTACGCCTGTCTCTACACAACCGTGGCGCACTAGGCAGTGCGCCACGGCTGAGAGATAGCCGTAGCGCAAGGCCCGTGGCGCACTGCTAGTGCGCCACGGATGATGTTTCCAGGTGCGCCACTAAAGGCCATTTTCCTAGTAGTGTTAGTCCCGGTTTGTGACGTATGCTCTCACCCTTTATAAATGCAACGCCCCAGCCCTCTGCCTCCACTCTGTTTTTTCTTGGTGGAAGGTGTGAGGGGTGTGCTAGTTTTTTTCCCCTATGCATGCATTCAAGGTGTTTGATAAAATGTTTGAGTGAATGATCACGTTCAGTTTCTCATAGAACAAAAATATAGAAGGTGTCCGAGACGCACTTGAGCTTTCTCCTCTTTATTTCCCTCGATCGAGGTTAGCAATCTTATCTTTTCTCTGTCATTGATACAATGCATGTGTCGATGTGAATTGGTCATTTCACTATTTATGATGTCCTGTTTTTGATAAACTTACTTATATGATGCAGATGAACGGTCGGGAATGGATGTACGGTGACCGGCGTGTACCCGGGTATATGAAAGGCGTGGATAAATTTATCGATGTGGCTACGGCAAACAAAGAGAATGGTTTTATACGTTGTCCATGTGTTCAATGTCGGAACAACAAGGAGTACTCTTCCTCGAAAATCATTCGCGGCCACCTGATTATGAAAGGTTTCATGCCCAACTATAATTGTTGGACCAAGCACGGGGAAAGAGGGGTTATGATGGAAGATGGTGAAGAAGAAGATGATGATAACAACTATCATTATATGTTTCCTGAATACAGTCATACTGCAATGGAATACAATGGAGAGGAAGGAGGTGAAGAACGGGCATCAGATGAGCCTGCTGATGAACTTGGTAAGGTCATTTCTGATGCAAAGCGAGACTGTGAAACATAAAATGAGAAGTTGAAGTTAGAGGGCATGTTAGAGATCACAAGAAATTGTTGTACCCAAATTGTGAAGATGGCAGCACAAAGCTCGGTACCACACTGGAATTGTTGCGATGGAAGGCAGAGTGTGGTCTAACTGACTCCTCATTTGAAAAGATGCTGAAAATAATGAAGCCGAAGTTTCCAAAACATAACGAACTTCCCGAGAGTACCTACCAAGCAAAGAAGACTCTCTGTCCTCTAGGATTAGATGTGCAAAAGATACATGCATGCATTAATGACTGCATCCTCTACCGCGGTAAGGAGTATGAGAATTTAGATAAATGCCCAGTATGCAATGCATTGCGGTATAAGATCAGACGAGATGACCCTGGTGACGTTGAGGGAGAGCCCCTCCGAAAGAGGGTTCCTGCTAAGGTTATGTGGTATGCTCCTATAATACCAAGGTTGAAACGCATGTTCAGAAACAAAGAGCATGCCAGGTTGTTGCGATGGCACAAAGAAGACCGTAAGAAAGACGGGAAGTTGAGACACCCTGCTGATGGGTCACAGTGGAGAAAAATCGAGAGAGACTTCCCAGACTTTCCAGGTGACGCAAGGAACTTATGGTTTGGTCTAAGTACGGATGGCATGAATCCTTTTGGGGAGCAGAGCTACAGTCACAGCACCGGGCCCGTGACTCTATGTATCTACAACCTGCCTCCTTGGTTGTGTATGAAGTGTAAGTTTATTATGATGCCAGTGCTCATCCAAGGCCCGAAGCAATCGGGCAACGACATTGATGTGTACCTTAGGCCATTAGTTGAAGAACTCTTACAGTTGTGGGGCAAACCAGGTGTACGATGCGTGGGATGAGAACAAACAGGAGCCATTTGTTCAATGATTGGCCTGCTCTTAGTAACCTTTCAGGACAGACAAACAAGGGATATAAGGTATGCACACACTGTTTAGATAAGATTGAAGGTACATATTTTCATAAATGCAAGAAGGTTGTGTACCTGGCGAATCGACGATTTCTTCCGACCAATCATCCCGTAAGAAAGAAAGGCAAGCATTTCAAAGGTGAGGCAGATCACCGGAAGAAGCCTGAATTCCCTGCTGGTGATGATGTATTTGGTATGGTCAAGGACATAGAAGTAATCTTTGGAAAGGGTCCCGGCAGTCAATCAGTTCGAGCAGCCGCTCTGAGGACACGCACCCATGTGGAAGAAGAAATCTATATTTTGGGAGCTGCCATATTGGAAAGTCCTGCATGTCCGCTCTTCAATCGACGTGATGCACGTGGCGAAGAATCTTTGCGTGAACCTGTTAGGATTCCTAGGCATGTATGGGAAGACAAAAGATACACCAGAAGCACGGGAGGACCAACAAATTATGAACGACCCAAAGAACATGCATACACAGAACAAGACGGATAAAGGGCGTCACTTAAGTCATGCCAGCTATGCTCTTACCAAAGCAGAGAAGGAAATCTTTTTTGAAGTCCTTTACAGTATCAAGGTGCCGTCTGACTTCTCATCTAATATAAAGGGGATAATAAATATGGCAGAGAAAAAGTTCCAAAACCTGAAGTCTCATGATTGTCACGTGATTATGACGCAGTTTCTTCCGATTGCATTGAGGGGGCTTCTACCGGAAAATGTTCGAGTACCCATTGTGAAGCTGTGTGCATTCCTCAATGCAATATCTCAGAAGGTAATCAATCCAGATATTCTGCCAAGGTTACAGAAGGATGTGGTACAATGTCTTGTTAGTTTTGAGTTGGTGTTCCCACCATCCTTCTTCAATATTATGACGCATCTCCTGGTTCACCTAGTGGAAGAGATTGCCATTCTCAGTCCTGTATTTCTGCACAATATGTTACCCTTTGAGAGGTTCATGGAAGTCTTAAAGAAATATGTTCATAACCGTGCTAGACCAGAAGGAAGCATCTCCAAGGGATATGGAATAGAGGAGGTCATTGAGTTTTGTGTTGACTTTATTCCTGACCTTAAGCCGATTGGTGTTTCTGACTCGCGGCATGAGGGAAGACTAAGTGGAAAAGGCACGCTGGGAAAGAAAGCAATGATATGTAGGGACGGGGATTCTTTCACTAAAGCACACCACCTTACATGGACTATCTCCCAACCGGGACATCTCAAACCTTTTCGTCCATCCCGGGAAAAAAAAGGACAAATGTCTGCCGAATCGGTAGGAAGTGGGTCCGGTTTGTACTACAGGTACATGATCTATCGCCCGTGATTTTTTGAAAAAATCATTTTTAGACTCGCAATATGTGGTTTCTTCAGAGATCCAATGCAAGTTCTAAATGAGCCATTTTCTTCCCCATTTTTCCGGCATTTCTCCTTGATTTTTCCAGCCAGTTCTTCCCTCCAGTTATCTTCCTGCCATTTCTCACTATATATATGTAGGGTTGGCCTCCATTGTCATTGCACATCTCTAGACTCATATCTGCAACCTCATCACTCTTTCCCATGACTTCCACCGTAGCACTAACTCCCAGGGAGGCGGAGGCTCTTTGCGCCTCGAACTACCCCTGCCCGAGACTCTTGTGTCCCCGTCGGCTGGGTCTTTGGCGCCGAGGCGTGCAGTTCCTCTGTCCCTCTAGGTGTGGCGCGTCGGATGGCCATCACGAACCACTACTACTTGAGCTCACGCGAGCAGCGGAGAATCCAGATGGCATCCCGACTATTTCCGACTTGGGAAGCCTTCTTCGTGGATCGGCGTGAGAGGCACTCGCTGAGCACGAGGACGGCCCACCTCCTCCGAACTTCAACGAGGCCGGCCGTCGGTTGTGGTGGCGCGGTCGGACTCTCCAGAGCGTCATGGCCTACGACACGGCCGCCGACTCTAGCCCCCGCCTGCGCTACCCTCAAGTCCAGCCCACTCGTACTCAGCCTTCAAGGTTCAACTACGGCGACCCCGACGATGACAGCGACGACGGCCATGGAAATGACGACTACAGTGGCGAGTATTACAGGTGTAGGAAGGAGCATGACTGAATCACTCCAACATTGCAAAACAAGTTCGGTCGGTTGTGGCTTAATCTGGCCATGTATCTTAATTTTCAGTTCTTCTATGTAACTTTGTGTTAGTTGTGTTATGTACTTTAATTCCAGTTCTATCCTAATAAATTTTTCTTTCCGCCCATTATTTCCCGTCCTTTTTTCTCGTCCATTAATATATAAAAATATAAGTTAATTCAAATCCAAATTAAAAACAGAAAATGGTTTTGAATTATTTATTCAAATCCAAACACTTTTTATGTTTAAAGTTTTTCTAAATTCCAAATTAATATTCAAAAAATATAAGTTAATTCATTTTTAATTTTAAATGGTTCGTATTTTAAATGGTTACATTAATTATTTTTTAAAAATAGAAAATGGTTTTGAATTTGTTATTCAAATCCAAAAACTTTTTATGTTTAAAGTTTTTCTAAATTCCAAATTAATATTTAAAAAATATAAGTTAATTCATTTTTAATTTTAAATGGTTCATAGTTTAAATGGTTACATTAATTATTTTTAAAAACAGAAAATGGTTTTGAATTAGTTATTCAAATCCAAACACTTTTTATGTTTAAAGTTTTTCTAAATTCCAAATTAATATTCAAAAAATATAAGTTAGTTCATTTTTAATTTTAAATGGTTCATAGTTTAAATGGTTACATTAATTATTTTTAAAAACAGAATATGGTTTTGAATTAGTTATTCAAATTCAAACACTTTTATGTTTAAAGTTTTTCTAAATTCCAAATTAATATTCAAAAAATATAAGTTAATTCATTTTTAATTTTAAATGGTTCATAGTTTAAATGGTTACATTAATTATTTTTAAAAACATAAAATGGTTTTGAATTAGTTATTCAAATTCAAACACTTTTTAGGCTTAAAGTTTTTCTAAATTCCAAAGTAATTATCATTTACAAAAAATTACAAATTTAAACCCCAAAATAAAAAATAAGGCGGGAACAGAGAGAAAATTCCTGAATTTTTTTGAAAACAGGGTCATATGTCCCGGTTGGAGCCACCAACCGGGACTAAAGACCCTGCGCGCGCCAACCCTTGGTCTGCTGAAAAAAGTGGATTATACGTCCCGGTTGGTGGTTCCAACCGGGACGTATGACCCTTTAGTCCCGGTTGTTGGCATCAACCGACGATTCTCCTCCCTTTATACACGCGCCTTTCTCCTTCTCCTTCTTCCCGTTCCTCTTCACTCACCCGCTTGCTTTTACAGGCTGGGAGACGCCACCGCCCCGATCCCCACGTCGCCGGCAGGCTGCCCCTCGCGCCAATGACCCCTCCGCGAGCTTCCCGGTGAGCTCACAGTCCCTGTGACCCTCTCCATTTCCCCTCTCCCTCTCTGAATCGTCGTCGTCGCAATCATCTGCATGCGTCGCCGTCGGCCGTCGTCGTGCGGCCTGCTCTGGCGACCTCTACCTAGCGGAGCCGCCCTAGTTAGGTTCGTGGGGACGCCCTGATTCGATTAGGCCTACCCGTGCGTCTCCGTTCGCCCCCTAGCGCCGCCAGCCGCCGCCGTCTGGCCGTGCTCCGGCGAGGTCCACGTGGCTTGCTTGCGTGGCCAGGTCCCACCAGTCAGCCCCTCTGGCTAGATCCAGCCCCGGTGAGAAACGCCCTGACCCCCCCCCACTTTGCGTGTGGGGCTGCTGATGTGGCTCCGGCCCCACCAGTCAGTCTCTATGGGTAGGTTCAGTCGTGGTAACAAAAGCCCTGGGTTGTTTATGACGTCAGCCTGATGTAATAAATTGTTTTATAATTCCATAAAATGATTAAATATTGTAAAATTCATATCTTATTATTTATAAGTCAGAAAAATACAAATAATATATCAAAATGTTCAGAAAAATGAGTTCTACATTTTTAAGTTATAATGATGCATTTCTAATCAACTTTAATGACAAGTTTAATTAGAGAACTAAATCAACCCCTCTCATGTGTTTCCGGAGTTTCCCGAGTTAGGGTTTTCAACCCTCGGAACCCCGTTTAAATTGCCGAGCAAGTTTTAGGGTTTCATTTCAATGCAATTCAACTTGTCATATCATCATCCTTGTTTGAGCATTGCATCGATGCCATGTCTTGATTGGTGCCATGTCTTTAGTCCCGGTTGGTGGCATATGGCCTCTCCCTTTATACGCACGCCCGTTCCTCTCCTTCCCCTCACAGGTGATTAGAAGAAAAGTTTGATTAGAAGAACATGCATTGTTAAGCAACTTAAATGACAAGTTTGATTAGAAGAACATAGTAACCCCTCACAGGTGATTCCGGAGTTTCCCCGAGTTAGGGTTTGCGCCCCTCGGAACCCCGTTTAATTTGTCGAGCATGCTTTAGGGTTACTTTTCAATACAAATTAACTTGTCATATCATCATACTTGCTTGAGCATTGCATCGATGCCATGTGTTGATTGTTTCCCTTTCTTTCCGGTGTTTGGTTCTTCCCGGTAGAATACATTCCAATTCATTTTTATTATTGTGTATGTATATATTAGGGTTTCTTTGAATTAGGGTTTATATCTCTCAACACCGTACCTAACATTCTCCCTTAGTCGCTTTGACTTATCCGTTTTTCCACCTAGGCAGAAAATATGGACCCACACGACAGAGACGAAGAAAAGGAAGAGTTGATCCAAGGTATGATCCGCGAGGAAGAAAATTTAGATGTATCGACGTTTCTGAACAACTCCGGTGAGGGTGATCCTCTTTTTGCCGGAATAGACGACTTGTTTGAGGTTGAAGGTGATGCCTTCCGCGAGGGAGAAGGCGATGCCTTGTGTAATCGAGAAGACGACCGCTCTGGCGAGGAGCATGTAATATAATTAATTCATTAATTAATCATCTGCTATCTATATAGAAATAGTAACGACGATCTTTCTTCTTTTATCCCTCCGGATCGAAGAAATCTACTGAAAAGAGAAGCCGAGGCCCAACCAAAAAGTTGGGAGACCATGAGAGGTTCAGGATCAAAGATATCGCTGAAGACGGCAAACCAACGGCTCCCGAAGTTGTCGCAAACAAATTTGTGGCACAATGCGGAGTAATCGTTAGGGACTTAATCCCGATCACCATTCGAAATTGGAATAGGCCTGCTGATACGGAAGAAGAGGGAACATGTTTATTTGTCCCTAACAACGCCAAAGATTTACTGTGGAAGAGGCTCATGGTAATTTCAAACTACCGAAGATAGAGCTGGATCCAAATGCGGAGGATCCAGTTGAGGACGCCTTAGAACATGGGTGAGCCATGGAGGCTAAGGTCAGGGAGTGGGCTTTGAAGAAGATGGCCCAGTGTTTCACCAACTGGAAGAAAAGATTGCACCTTGACTATGTCGTGAAAGAGAAGACTCCTGATTTCAAGATTTTCAGTTTGAGAAGATAAAACCATTCTAGGCTGAGTTTGTGAAATACAAGACATCAGAAAAAGCTAAGAAAATGTCTGCAACGAATAAGCTGAATGCTGCTAACAAGAAGTATCACCATACTATGGGGCAAGGTGGCTACAGGGCTGGCATTCCTAAGTGGGAGAAACTTGAGAATGAACTGCGTGCTAAAAAGATCACCCCAGAGACAGACGATTGGGTAGAACATGCAAGGAATTGGTTTTACGGGCATGGGGGCACGTTGGACTCGGAAGGGATGTGTATATATAACATACGACATAAAGAAGACCCCTTGCCAATCGAGAATATGAGAAAAGCAGTAAAGGCTGTTAAAGATGGGGACTTCATTCCCGATAGAGAGAATGATGAGCTCACACTCGCCCTTGGAAATAAGGAACATGATGGACGAACACGAGGCACAAGCGGCTCCAAACCATGGAGGACTGGGTTTCCCGAAGAGAGGAAGAAATATCCTGATAGAAGCCGTCAGAGGAGAAAGGACAAGGCGGAAGTTGAAGCAGATATTCAGAAAGAGCGAGTGCGTATAATTGAAGAACGAGTAAAGCAACAACAAGATGAAATTAACGCACTTAAAGAGCAAAGTACTACCGGCCCATCTCAGCAGCACACTGCATTCGATGCTACCGGCCTATCGAATAATCGAAAAAGCAGTGTGGATTCCACTGAGGTCCCGGGTGATGACAATGACGATGGCGATGGTGCACCGACGATGGCTTCTGTTGGCTACCCAATGGATGATATCACACAGATGACACACTGCAAGCTACATGTCAAAGTTGTGAACATATCAATGAAGGTGGCGGTCGGCTATGCCTTACCAATTGGACCCACACCAACTTACCACTGTCGTCCGGTTCCACAGGGCTACGCTGTTGTCGGGGTGGATGAAATCATGCCCACCTTTGAAGTTTTGAAGCTTGACTACCCTGCAGGTGAAGGGGATGTGACTGAACTGGGAGACGCAACAAACGTCACCATTCTATGGCCAAAGGAATGTATCGTGCTTCGAAATCACACGCCAAGGCCATCTCCAGCGAGGTCGTCGCCGCCGCGGCAGCCGTCTTCGTCGTCTCACCCGGCTCCGTCGCCTCACCAAACTCTGGCGCAACCATCGCCGCGGGAGCCATCGCCGGCGCCTCAGGATAAAAAGCGTAAGCGTACCGCTACTCTGCGTCGTGGTAAGCGATCGCCGAAACGTAAACAAGAGCCTCTTCCAAAAGTACCAAAGGTTCCTCCCAAGAGAGCTTATGACTGTACTGAAGAGGAGACTGCGGCGATCGTTGATGCGGAAACGACAGCGTTTTTCGCTAAGCTGAGGCGGCCGAAAGAGCCAGAGTTCCCCAGCACCAAAGAAGAAAAGGCCAGAGTGTTGAAAATGCTAAAGACTCTTCATCAACCCGAGCCAAAGCTGTCATTAGACTACGAGCGTTCTATTCTCAAGTCACATGCGGCACAACAAGCATCGAAGAGCGGTACTGATGCAAGCGAGAAATCTGTTGCCCAGCTCGGAGAACAAGCAAAACAGTCTTGCGCCCCTCTCAAGGTGATTTCCCATACCAATGTGGGGTCGAGGAAATATGGGGCGAAGAGCGATGATCCGGTAGTTACTGTCACGGAGAAGCTGCCGCTGCTCAAGGTATGAGTATTGCTTGATGCTTATCCCGCTTAGAGTACTTCCCCGTGAGTGAAGTAGCATACAAATACCAGTACGGCAAACCTCTTGTCAAACCTGAGGAGGTAAATAATCTTCTAACAAAAATGCGAAGATTGCATAACTGGTACATGCATGCCACAAAGGCCGACGCTAACTAGATAGTGCTGAAGGTTACAAAAAAGCATTATGGGAAAGAAATAGATGACATGATATCTATTGAATTTGATGAACTATTTCAATTATTCAATCAAGACGCCTTGGAAAAATCGATCATCAGTGCCTATTGTCTGTAAGTACTAATTCTGTAATTAATTTAGTCTCCAGCTATCTCACCTTGTTTATTGCATGTATATAATCATACTGTAATATGCAGAATAAAGATTCTCGAATGCAGCAAAGGACAAATCTATGACATTGGCTTCATTGACCCATATTGGGTTCATCAAGCTAATCTCAAAACAAGCCCCCAGGATACGGAGGATAATATAGTACACGCATTAAGGTTTCAAGAAACCAGAAGGAAAATACTATTTTCTTACAACTTCGAGTGAGTGTTATTGTCTTGTATACACTTTCTTTTTGCTTACTCGATGTTAAGTATATAATTGATTAGTCGCAACTTCTACTATATTGTGTTAATCATTCAACTTGACAAAGGGCGTGTATTAGTCATGGACTCGAAACATAAACCCCTTAAGCAGTGGAAGGACATGCAGATGCTTCTCCAGCGGTAATTCTAATCATTACGACACTATATCGGCAACGTTCGTGAATTTTATGATATCAAGTAATTAATAACTTATTTTATTTGTTTTCTTCGCCGGGCAGCGGTTGGAAACGGTTCACCAATAAGGCTAGGGGTGTTTGAAAAGCGGAGCTTACATTTCAAGCACTAGATGTAAGCACCACTAGCTATATCCGCGCATCTCTTTGATTCTAGTTTTGATACAGTTATTATCATGCTTGATTATTATTTTGATTGAACTATGTTCTCGTAAAGTGCCTGACGCAGGGACCATGTAACAATCTATATGGATACTATGTTTGCGAGTTCATCCGGTAGACGTGCGATGAGAAGGGCAGAAATTTAGAGCAACTCCACGTACGTAAACAATTTCTATAGTTTTTAATTACAATCAAATTGTGTTTAGTTTCATTCATATAGGCTGACTCCTTTTTTAAATCAGATCGAACGTCTACGGGACGGTCTTCTGCCAAAGGATCGCGTACGAGCAATTCAGGAGGAGTTAGCGGGATTCTTGAATGCAGAAGTCCTAAACCCAAAAGGGGAATACTATTCGACTGTGTATAGACAATAGGGATTGTACAAAGAGCAACTTTTGTATGTAGTGCATGAACTCGATCCGTGTATCGAATGTAATATTGTCATTATGATCTTGTGTAATATAATGGTTCCTTCATTGATGAGTGTAAAACACTAAATAAACAATAAAACAACATAAATGAATTCTCTGCCGCGGCACAAAAAGTGGCCAAAATGCTGCCGCGGCAACAAAAGTTACTAAAATGAATTCTCTGCCGCGGCAGAGAAATGTGTCAAATCTCTGCCGCGGCAGAAGATTATTTGTCCCGGTTCGTGTTACGAACCGGGACGGTTGCTCCTCCCCCTCGCACGGAGCAGCGGCCACGTGTACACTCTTTTGTTCCGGTTGGTGGGGCAACCGGAACTAAATGTTGAGACTTTAGTCCCGATTGCCCCGTCTCGGTTGGGTAACCGGGACTAAAGCCCCTTACCAACCGGGACGAATGGGCCGTTCTGCACTAGTGATACTACTTTATATCAGACCTGTTAATGTGCCTCATATGTGTGCTATTGCAGAGCTACCTTTGTTATTTATTTTTCCGAGAACCCCTTGCGAGTCGATTTTGTGTAAACATGTTACCTGATTAAACATGTAAAATAATTTTGGTTCAGCTTGCTGTTTGACACGGACCCCAAATCTCTTGTTTTTTTTTGAACGTGACCCAAATTTCTTGTTAGGATATGTTCTCCAGCTACTGCGTGTATGACATGGCCTCCAATCTGTCGTTAAATCATATCGTACAGTTTTTATTTTATACGTGGCAGCCAAAACCGTTTGGAGCATGCATGGTTACATATTCTTTCCTATTTCACGTGTGGTTCTTTAACTCGTACGTGGCATGGTTAACTTTTGTTTGTACCAACTACAGCTGTACGTAACCTTTGTTATCTTTAAATCATAGCCTTAAATTTTAGATCCAACAGATAATATAATTTGGGTGATGTGGATCAACCTAATGCCTCGAAAAACACCCTTATATTGCTTTTAATATATTAGGAAATATGCCCGTGCGTTGCACCGGAAGAACAAGAAATATAAATTTGAATGAGAAACTGGTGTCATAGCACACAACCAGATTTTGAACCATCCCACCTGTCCACCCGAAGAAGACCATTCTACCAAGCATGGTTGCGCCCCTTCTCATGCTCGCGGTGTCGACCTCCTCCTCTCCCCTTCCATATTGCTCTCATACGACTCTCTCCTCTTCCCTTCTTCGAATTCCCCAGCGTGCCACCAAGCTTGGGGACCCGTCGACCAGCATTGTGCAGCACTTCTAGCTCGGGGCACCGGTGGCTTTCCTCTTCTCGTAGATGTATTTTATTCATTTAAGTTACATATAAATATCATACTAAAATCATACATGTCTATAATACTTTTTGCATGTAGGCTCCACGTGGGGTAAAAAATTCCAATTTAATGAAACGAAGATATACATTGTTGCATATTTGTTTATCCATTCATAAGTGAAATATGGTTAAATCTAAACAAAATATAAAGCCAGGGAAATCTATCTGTTTATCAAGATTATTTTCCTGCATGCTATAATTTGTGAAGAATGAAAAACGGCAGGAAAAATTTACACCGGGGCATCAAAATCCACCTGTACAACAGCATAATTCAGAGGACAGGCAAACGCCTGTGCCGCAACAGGAGGAACACTCATTTGAGACCAAAGAAACAGGGAAAAATTCAATTCTGGTTCACTAAACTGAAGCAAGCACAATAAGACTGATATCTTGCAACTGCAATAACTACATACCATTCACATAAGCAGAACCCATAACAACAAAAGAGTTCAGTAGAAACCATTCACAATATTTGCATTTTAGAGGAAGACATCTCCGGTCTATTTATAGGAAAAACCTGAACGCAAAATCGAGCACGAAATCTGTGATAACACAACCAAAATTCATAACTGCAAGTACAACCATGTTTAAGAGCATTCAGATAACACACTGCAAACTGACAAAGACATCACGTGGGTGCCAACATGTGATACAGTCCATACCGAAATATTTGAGACCATTTCAAGAACATACTTAGTTTTGCACATTTTTAATCGCTTCTTGGGGGCTCGTATAAAAGAAAGACTACAAAAGTAGCATACAAATTTCATCACATTAGCATTATATGTAGATATCATGCACCTTATTCTTGAAACGAATGGACAAAAACAAAAAAGGCATCTACATGGTAACAAAAAGGCCTCCACGTGGATTTCCATGTAGGCATCTACATTCCAATCATACATGTCTATATTCTTGTGGTAACCAATACTAAAAAAGTACTATAAGAGGTATCTCCCAAATGGCCATCATAAATGACAAATGGATCAAGTTTGTGAACTGTTTCAGACATATACTCTGCTGCATGGTAGTCTTTCATGTCACAGTAAGATCTTTTCTTTAACTAAGAGAAATTCTACGTGTTACTTTTTTGCTTGACAACTTACTGCGTCCTCTTCTAGTATAAGGAGATGAAATAAAACATCTTGCACTCTCTACATGGACAAATGGAGCAGCAGATTGTATCAATACAATTATCTTAATAAATAATTGAAATAGTTAAACATTGACCGAGTAAAGCAAAAGGTAAATATCTAAACATATTTATTGTGGATTTACCTACCAGAGCAACCCGCATGACTAACCCATGGACATGTATATTCAGTGTGCATTTGCTTTACTGGTCCAATTCGTAAATTGTTCCTTTTACCTATGAGCGGCTAGCATTCTTAAGAGGCTAGAGACATTTACTATATATATTCTTTTGGTTCATTTCAAACACATGCAAATCTATACCATGAGTATCTTTGTATTGCTTAATAGTAGGCACAAAAACTATGAACGATGTGTCTAAGAAAAAAGAAGTTCTAGACGTTCTAAATTTACTAAAATGGTAAAAGCCAATACTATATTTGCTCGTTTTGGGAGAGATTAGTTTTCTGAGCTTAAGATTTTATAATAGTAACACTGCAAGTCCGAAACATGGCTTTCTCTATGAGTTTAATGCATTGCCTGAAGACACGGAGGTATTCCAAAAATAAAATTGCACTTAAAAAATCAATTGCATACCACACAGATAGAACTGCGGTACATGGTTAGCATACCTTGCACTTCCACGCTGAACTTTAGCATATCATCATCATCACAAAACAGGACGGATCGCTACTCCTGCCGCCATATGTACATCAGAGTTATCAGCGAGAGCTTACAGACCATCCACATTTATTATTTATAAACACTTCGTTTGCACCTCACCTTTGTGCTACATTTTTCTCTCTATTATTTCTACAACACCTTGTCCATGTTCATTGCGTATCCATATGAGACCCTGTTAAGTATTTTAAAAAATTTATTTTAAATCTCTTAATCTGGGATATCTGTAGCGTAAACAACAACATGAGTGTTTAGTGTCCGAAGACATTAAATACTGCATGCCAGATCAACAAATATGCATGCATCTATACACACAAGGACTATGTTCTGTTGTGTACATTGAAGCAAGTTGACTATTGTGTCCTGTTTAAGAGAAGGCAATGCATTCTTTAATCCAATATATCAGAGGATGGTACGAACCTGTGATGCTTCTCTGCTGTAGCTAATCGAGGGGACAAGGTAATGCATGATTAATCATCTTGAACTATGACAGAAAATGAACACGACTCATCCAACACTGTCTGCCTCTGCAGGTCGCCGTCCTCTGGCTAGAAAAGAGTAATCTATTGGAGCATCCTCTGGCTAGGAACGAGTAATCTAATGGAGGGGGACTTCCACCTGTCTGGCATGCACTGGAATTAGAAGAAAGACTACCCTATGGAGTCCAGCGGAAACTGCAGCAGCATGTACAAGTCGCCAGCAGGAGGTCACTGGCGAGGACCCGCAGCCTCGTGCCTCAGCACGGAGGCGGCCGGCTTCGGTCTCGTGCTGGCTGTAACGCTGAGTTCCATCATCTTGTAGAGATCGATGCTCCGTAGTTCTGTCGTAGAGATCGGAGCAAGGCAGTATATTAGGAGGTCTAGAAGTCCCGCAGTGCCGCCACTACTACCACGAGGCCGCATCCAGCGCCAAACTTCACAGCGCGCCCTCACAGGACCACTTCACCGTCCCGCCAGGAAGGAGGGCGGGGATGCGGCGGAAGCATCTGCCACACGTGCCTGCCGATAGAGGAGGACCTGGGATTTGGACGGGAGAAAACATGGCCAAATTGGATCGTCACTGCGGGAAATCGATGCCGGAGATCGATGGGGTGGAGGCGCCAACGGCGAGGCGGAGGAGTGAGGCCGGGTAGGGAGCTGGAGGAGAAGGTATTCCACTCCACCGGCGTCCATGGCCGGAGATCTAGGGCATGGACTCCGCGTCCATGGTTTTGTCCTTATGTTCCGGTCGTTCGTTCAGCAAAAGAAAAATATAAGAAACCAAGCGGTGTGTTTTATTATTAGGTATAGGTATTTTTTGGTTAAAAGTTTTTTTTTTACTTACAGGTAGAATTGGTGGTTAATTTATTTTTTATCAAAGGGTAAAGCCGTCCAAAAAAGTGTAGGTACTACAAGAAACACTCCTTACTTTATTATTAGGTATAGATAATAGATAGATTTTGCAATATACACATTCAAACACATGACCTATCTAGTTAAAAAAACTTTCTACCGAAGAGTATCTAGAACCTAGCATATTTAATTACGGATGTGCTCAATTAGTGTATGAAGTACCTGGGCCAAATCGTATGTTCAGTCCACCAGATTTTGATAAACATTGATACATTGATAGATGGAGGTATGCTTCGGTGTGCCCCCTTAACTTAAGTTTGCATGGGCTAATTATCTTTTGACCCGTCGAAACCCATATTCAATCTATGTATACATCCGTATAGGTATACCCGGTTTGGTTGGGTATACTCCACGTTCTCACTAGCTGATCTCACCACCTGTTATCACGATCTAAGTCTTTGCATGCCATGTTTTAAAATTTTGTCATTGCTGCTATATAACTCTCGATTTCTGTCTCGCACAGGCACGTGAGTACACGTGTACGATAAGTATATATCTAAGAGGACCATACGTGCTTTGGGTGGGTTCATATGATTTTCAAAACAAATCGGTATCAGATTTTTGTTGTCAAAGTTTGAAAACAAGGGGTAAGACCGTAGCAAAAGTGTGATGGATGAGGTCCTAATCATGCAAGATTTGGAAGCCATACATAAGAGGTATTATCGCGCCAAACAGACCAAAGCACAAAACGGATGAAACCATGCAACAATGTATTCCATCGTCCGTCCAAATAATCTGAGATGGCTGCTTTTTGACATCATCTTCGCACCAAATCGTTACAGACCTAGACTAGCCGTACGTATTCAACCCATTGTTCTTGGTGAGAACTAGCTAATAAATCTCGGTCGCCTGAGTTAGTTTTGTCGCGCGCACGTTGTTGGCTATAGTATCTGGTCCCTACGGGCTGGTGTACGGGTGTGGGCTGAAGCTGCCACCGTTCTTTTATTGTAGACTAGATTTTTATAAGATTGGAGTAGAACCGTGGCCCATGTGCATGATCTTCTTTTTTTTTTCTCGTTTATCATTAGATTATGTCATGATTCATGCTGCTGTGGAAGTTGCAAGTGGGTTGCAACTGAGATTTTGTTTTTTACATATGGATTGCACTTAAGTGTTTTTCAGTTGCAACTAAGAAAAAATATTCCTGGCCATTGCATTCTCATCATGATTTGTGCTACCATGGTAGCTGCAAGTGGCTTGCAACTGACAATTTTCAGTTGCAAGTGGTTAGAAATGAGTATTCTCTAGTTGGAAATATGTTCGTAACTAAGAAAAATGATTTGGACTATTTGAATTTTTGTTATGATTTGTGCTAGTTTGATAGTTGCAAGTGGTTGTAATTGAGATTCACCGGTTGCAAGTGAGTTTTAACAGCGATTTGTTTTCCAGTTACAAATAGGTTGCAACGAAAATTTTCAGTTACATGTGGTTAGAAATGATTATTTTCTAGTTGCAAGTAGGTTGCAACTAAGAAAAATGATTTGGACTATTTAAATTTTTGTTGTGATTTGTGCTAATGTGATAGTTGCAAGTGGGTTGCAATTGAGATATACCGGTTGCAAGTGAGTTTGAACAGTGAGTTGTTTTCCAGTTACAGATAGAAAATAAATATTACCGACTGTTGCATTTGCATCGTAATAATTCCTGCGAGCGTGTGAGTTGTAAATGGGTCGTAATTGAGACTTTTCAATTGCATGTGGCTTGCAACTAAGACTATTTGACTCCTAGTGAGTTGGAACTGTTTTCCAATTGCAACTAGGTTGCAACTGAGAAAACTGTTTATGGTGGTTGAATTTATGTCGTGATTTGTGTTTTCACTTTTCTACTTTTCACAACTATTTATGCATACATTGTAACTTGGCTTGTTTTCTCGCTTCATTAGCTCTACGGGTACAATTTGTAAATTTGGATCTGCCTCAACTATCATAATCTAGGTAGTTATGTTTCTTTTCTTTTCTGAGAGAATTTCGTTGCTATAAACTCTCGCCTTTTATATACGACTTTGTTACTAACATCTTACATGTCTACAATATGATATCCACACGAACATATCAACCTAAAGTACGCAAGAAATAAGAATAAGATGAGACAAAGAGGCACGCTATGGGTATTCTTAGATATTCAAGTGAACACTAAATTTTTGACAAAACGGTTAAAATTTTGGCAAAACAATGACCATTTTAGAAAAATAGCAATGCTTTTAATAAAATAAATAATAAATTAGAAAAATGAATACCAAGAGGCAAATTCTTGACGCTGCTAGGACAACACTCCAAGTTCTATTTATCTCTGACACAGGACCACACACGCCAATTTATCTATACACAAGACCTAGCTTTGATTGTTCCTGTTTGATTTATTTCCATCAAATAGAAGAGTGGGAGCCCATGTGTCACATAAAAAGTCTGAGCCTCAATCAATACGGTGGATAGTCTCAGTAACAAGCAGGAAACAAACACAAGAACCCGGCAGCCCAACTTTTTTCACGGTAAAGCCCAAGCAAACTTCTGATACTAGTAACAAGAGACAAAAACAAGCACGACTCGATCGGTTATTAAAGCTTCAATTGCAATTTATTAAATCTCAGTTGACTGAGATGTATGCAGCCCCAAGTTTTTTTTATGAACAAAAACGTATCTACAATTAGTTGTCAAACTTTACTTCATGGGAGAGTTGGTTCGTGCACCTTGCTCTGTATTCCCTTCGCTATTGCCTTCACTCCTTGCTTCACATATCAGTTTTATATGTCATACGCTTGAAGTATTAATTTATTACCACTATTAATTTGCGTACCCTCTACATGCTATTGTTATTTATACAAGGTCCACTTCCTCACATTTCTTGGAATAACCACATGGTAGTTCTAACATAGATTCTTCAGTTGCTCGGCCTATCGAGCCTCGTTTGACTTACAACCATGATGATGAGATCGGTGTTTATCTTCTACTAGCTCACTGGCCTATCCGTTTGATGGGCTTGGGAGGCATCAAGACATGTAGGTGTGAGAAAATAGAAATGTATCCTTAGCTTAGAGAACATCATGGTACTCTTATTTCGTATGCCACAGGTGCAATAATCCTTCATATCACATTTCTTTGAACTCCGTCTTGCTTGATTAAACTTATTTCCCATAATATTCCTATCCATGATTATAGCAAGATGATCTCTGGAAGTGTATGTATGTTCACACCACCTTTAATTTGGAGCCTCTAGTTAGACTAGTCACTTATTTCGTTTCTAATCACTAGTCATCCACCACTGCATCCGCACTGTCATAGTGTGAATGTTAGCAGAAATAAAAATAAGAATGTGAATAAAACTTCAAATGATTTTTAATAAATTGTTTTAAAGAGGGTGGATTTTGAATCTTAAAATGATACAAGTTAATATAAATTCCAAACTTATGCATATCAAGATAAAAATTAATATAAATTCCAAATATTTGCATACTGATATACAAATTAATATAAATTCAAAACATATGCATATTGAGATACAAATTAAAATAAATTCTACCACAAAAACAAAAGGGAGGACATAGGAAAGGTTAATTAAATAGATAAAAAATATGTAAAGATAATCCATGACAATTTTGGTATATGTTTAATGGAAAATATTCATTACATCAAAAAACAACTCAATCAGATGTATCAATTGCCTAAAACCTGCAACATTACTGGATAACTATCGAAAAAGTAGATATCCAACATAAAATGAAGGGCAATGCTATGTCGCATGTCTTTAGGAAAATGATAATTGCCTAAAACAATGATATTTTAACCAACGAGTAAATCCATCTCCATAAGTCGGTTGATAGTGTACCCTTGTTCTTATCCAGAATTCCATTATGTTTGTTAAATGAAACATCACACGGCAAACCATGCAAGAAAGAATAAATAGACCTACTGAACTGAATCGATAAAGCTCAGGATAATGCGAAAACAAAAGTATATACCACTTGCACTTAATATGAAATTTTATCTCCATTGATTTCATTAATTCTCAATACTATATAATCGTCATAAAATAGAAGACACCTTCCACTCTTTCATAACTAAATATCCATAGCATTTCCAAAATATGTGTACTCACGAATGCATGACCGTACAATGTCCATTAAAGGCCTAGTAGGCACCAAAGATCCCCAGCAGAAGTCCATTTTCAAGTATTGTTAAAAATATATTCAATATCGGTCTTATTTTGAAGCAATGTTCACTATAAATCCAAATATTCAAACAGTTTTCAAATTGGACTTATGCTTTAAAAGCTACAAAAGTTTTAAATCTGAGAACTACATGCTATAATGTTAGAAATAAGAGACAATAAAACTAACACGATTTGCAAAAAGTAGACAGGGAGAGAAGGTGGGCCATGCACGATATATCCCCTCCATGGTAGAAATCAAATAGCAAAACATTAGCTAGTATAACTAGAACAATGGCAAGAGAAAATTAACATGTGATCAGGGAGTAGTGTAGCAATCAAGCATAACTTACACTTAACTACACACATGTCATACAACTACAAAATTATGTTACAAAGATGGAGTCATAGAGACAAAAGATTAGTAATGTGTCCCCCATCCCATAATATAAGCGTTAGTACAAACCGCTAGCTGGATATGTGTTGTAGTAACATTGCCTATTATGAGATGGAGGGAGTAGTAGGCAACTCTACTTTCGGAACCATTCGGGGTAGTAATCAAAAGGGTTTAACTTCAAAAGCGTATAAGTTTAAATCATTTTTATTCGTTCATGGTTTTATGCTTAATGTATGCATTAACTATCCCTCATTATTTGCCTACCTTTTACTTGTTCGTCTTATTCATGTAAAAGGTGTGCTTCGGTGTCCTCCCTCAAACATAAGTTTGCATGGGCCAGTTTTCTTTTGACCCCGGCAAAACCTATATCCAGGCCATGTATACCTCTATATAGGTGTACTCGGTCAAGCTGGATATACTCCACGTTTCCACCGGCTGATTCCACCTCCCGTTATCGCGATCTACGTTTTTGCATGTCATATTTTGAATTTTTGTTGTTGCTGCTATATACCTCCTGAGTTCCGCCTCCCTCAGGCACGTGAGTATACGCGGACGGTGATTATACATCTAAGAGTACCATACGGGCTTTGTGTGGGTTTGTACGGTCTCCGAAACCAATCGGTATCAAGTTTTTTTCAGAGTTTGAAGAGGAGGGAGGGATATCAAAGAAAAAGTGTTCATATAAGTATTTCTTCTCCCCCCTTTGTCCACAATATCTAACCATATGGTAGTTCTATCTGATACTCGGCCCCATCGAGTCTAGCGTGAACTGCAACCAAGATGATGAGAACAATGTGATATTTTCCTACCTTATTGTCCTTTCCATCAGTTCGTCTTAGGATACATCGAGACAAGTAGATGCACAGAAGAAAAACCATACCCTTAGCTTGTACTCCCTCCGTTTATAAATATAACTATTTTAGCTTTATGAAATGAATATATCTAGACGCCTTTTAGTGTATAGGTTCACTAGGTTCACTCCAAACCTCTACGAAACTATACACTAAAAAACGTCTTGATACATTCGATACACAAAACTAAAATATCTTATATTTCTGAACAAATGGAGTAGAACAGAAGGACACTAGAGTTCTCTGAGGGTCATACATTCTCAGATTTCATGTTCCAGTATTTTAAAATTTTGATTTTACTCATTGAAATTTCTCAACACCCAAGATTCCTGCTGCCATCAAAATGAATCTTAGCACGAGTGATTTTTGTCTATTATGATTGCCTTTGAGACTGATGGGAAGAGGCTTCCCGTCCAAAAAATCAGACACATAGAGATGGAGGTGCCGTCTAGCGCCATGGCAGCGTCGATGGTAGGCATGGAAGGGGCTATTTGGATCTTTTCCCTAAAGATGTGCCAACGGTAGATGGCGGTGACGACTTCTGTAGTGTGTGCATCAGGTGCTTGTTAAGAGTTTGCTAGACTAGGTGAGCACTCCCATTTCGCCTAGAAGGTATCTCGATGTATGGAATTGCCGCGGGTTTCCTATTAGATGGTCTTTTTTGAGTTTTCAGGGCATAAGGCCCGGCTGACCTGATCTTTACCCATTGTCAGGTTTGTAGGTGTTGAGTGATGGCTTCGGGGTTTTATATGTATGTTCTTTATCAATATTTTGTTGAATAAGTTTATATAAAAAATTGTATGCCTATTTTTGATGCAGAGGCCAGGGGCTCCATCCTCCATTTCTAACTAAACAGAAGCAAGGGCTTTGTTTAAGGAGATGAAGTGGTTAAAACTCAGAGCAACAAGCAAAGCGTACAGTCTTTTTTTTCTTGAATCAGTAGCTTTTTGTAAATTTTTAGGCCTAGGTTTATTACTTCTTGTAATTTCTTTGGTACATTAGAACCACAAAAAACCTAAATACATATAAAATTATGCAGTAGCAAGGCTACTATTATTGTTCATAAAAAAATTGTGGCACCGTATATGTCCACTAGTTCACGTGTCATCACCAAAACTTTTCCAATACCTTCAGCCATTTCATTAGCCTACGCCGGCTTTGATACCTCACACCACAGGACCACCCCTCCTCCTACGGAGAATACTTCAGGAGCCACTTTGCATAGAACTCAATAACCTTTTTTCAAGGAAAGGGGTTTCCCCAAGCTTCATTAAGGAAACGCAAGTTTGGCTACATACTCCCAACAAGATGACGATAACACGTCGGATCAGGAAGAGGATCACCATCAGTAGGTTGAAGCTTAACATTAAGCTCCATAGGGGTATCAACAGTGCGCTCATCCCCAAGAGTAGCACGAGCAAGAAGATCCTGAATATACTTTTCCTGGGAGATGTAAAAGCCATCAGAAGTGGAGGAGACCTCAATCCCAAGAAAGTATCGAAGAGGACCAAGATCAGTTAAGAAACTGATCACAAAGACGAGCCTTAACAAAGGCTATATACTTAGAATCATCACCAGTAATGATCATATCATCAACATAGAGAAGAAGAAGAGTGCGTCCACGAGGAGAAGTGTGAACAAACAGCGCTGGATCATGAGCACTAGGGGAGAAACCAGCAGCTGTCACTACAGAAGCGAAGTGCTCAAACCAGACACGGGGGGCCTGTTTGAGGCCATAAAGAGAACGTCGAAGATGACAAACCATCACCTCGGGAACAAAATACCCAGGAGGAGGCTGCATATAAACCTCCTCACTCAACTCACCATTGAGAAAGGCGTTCTGAACATCAAGCTTGGACACAGACCAGTGACGAACAGAAGCAATAGCAAGAAGAGTACGCATAGTGGTCATATGAGCCACAGGAGCAAAGGTCTCATCATAGTCACGACCATGCTCTGCTGAAAACCACGAGCCATAAGACGCGCTTTATAGCCCTCAAGTGATCCATCAAAGCGGGTCTTAATCTTATAGACACACTTACATGTGATAGGACAAACACCGGGAGGGGGAGAAACAAGATCCCAGGTGCCAGTGCGCTCAAGTGCAGCAATCCCCTCAGCCATGGCCAGCTGCCATTTAGGATGATGCTCAGCATCCCGATAAGAAGTCGGCTCAGAGGCAACAGAAATACCATACTGACTAGGAGAGTAACGGTTGGGGGCACGACGATGACGAACAGGACGAGTAGAGGGAAGCTCATCAGAGGAAGACGACTCAGGAGACAACGATGAAGAAGAAGGAATAGAAGAGGAAGACTCCGGAGAACGAGGAGAACTAGACGGAGCAGAGGACGGCGGTGTCGAAGAAGATACATCAGGCGGAGGAGATCCTGAAGAAGACACAATAGGAGTAGAAGGAGGTGTGTCAGGAAAGAGAAGAAAAGAGATATCTTCCACCGGGTAGGTACCAGCGGTGGGACGAGGATAGAAAGGACGCGTCTCATCAAAAGTAACATCACGAGAGATACGCATCCAACGACCAACGGGGTCCCAACAGCGATAGCCCTTATGCTCATCGTTGTATCCAAGGAAGACACACTCAACAGACTGAGCGATCAGTTTGGTGCGTTCGCGAGGAGCAAGGAGAACATAGCAAACACAACCAAACAAGCGAAGCATGGATTAGTCTGGAGACTGTCCAGATAGGCGCTCAAGAGGGATACCACCCTGCAGAGCAGCAGAAGGCTGAATATTGATGACGTAAGCCGACGTAGCGACAGCCTCAGCCCAGAAATGCGGCGGAAGAGAAGAAGCAATCATCATGGCACGAGTGGTCTCAAGAAGATGGCGATGCTTACGCTCAGCAACGCCATTTTGGGCATGTGCGCCAGGACAGGAGAATTGAGCAAGGGTTCCCTGCTCAGCAAGAACACCTCGCAACATCTGGGAGATATACTCACCAGCAGAATCAGCACGAAACACACGAATGGGGGTAGAATATTGAGTACGGACCATGGCCGCAAAACACTGATATATGGAGAGCACTTCACTGCGAGAGCGCATAAAATAAAACCAAGTGTACCGAGAAAAAACATCGATGAATAAAATATAGTAGCGATGGCCCCCTTTCGAAGCGAAAGGAGCCGGACCCCAAACATCGGAATGAACTAAATCAAAAGGTCGTTGAGATACAGACGCACTAGAAGGATAGGGAAGCTGAATCTGTTTACCCAACCTACAGCCCTGACAATGTAAAGACCCATCTCCTGAGACAGACCCCAGAAGACCACGATGAACTAATGATGACAGGCGAGAGTCATAAAGGTGACCAAGACGATGATGCCACTGCTGAAAGGAGCTGGTAGCAGAGGCGACGACCGAAGAAGAACTGGCAGATGAAGTGGAAGCGGAAGGAACACGAAGCCAGTCTAACTCCCAAAGCCCTAAAGAGTCACGGCTGCGAGGGCCAGCTCCAACCAGGGCCTGTGTGTGACAGTCCTGAACAACACAAGAATCAGCATCAAGAATGACGCGACAACCAGAGTCAGTAAGATGGCTAGCAGAGAACAGATTCATCTTAAGAAGTGGGACATGAGAAATATCAGGAATGGAAAAACAGGAAGTAGAAAGGGTGCCCTGACTAGAAACAGGAAGAGAGGTACCATTAGCCGTAAAAATACGGACAGGGGAAGGGAGAGAACAAAGAGCGGACAGAAAAGAAGACTCAGAGGTCATATGAAAGGAAGCTCCAGAATCCAGATACCACGGAGACATACCTAACTGTGTAGAAGGTGGTGGTCGCACAGTGCCTTAAGAATCAGTCACAGAACCAGCAATGCCCGTCGAAGAAGAGCCTGTAGCAGCAAGAAGACCGTGAAGACTCCTGATAATGTCCTGATCAGAGAGAGCAACTGCTGAACACCCGGAAGGAGCCGACATCCCATGAGCCTGGTGCTGCTGACGTAAACTGGGGTCCCGTGTATAACAGGTGGCCCAAGTGTGGTCATCCCTATTGCAGTAAGAGCAGTGACGAAGAGAACCACGGCGATCCTGACCACGAGCCTGCTGGTGCTGACTCGGAGCCTGAGGCTGCTGGTGCTAACTCAGACCTGGAGACTATTGGTGTTGAAGCTGACTCTGACCTTGAGGAGTGGGTAGTATCGGCGGCGACACAGAGGACCGCGACTAAGTCGAGGGAGCAGACGACATAGGAGGACCACGAGTAGCAAGCACAGATGGAACCGCAAGAAGACCAGCACCACGGAGACGGGTCTCCTCAGCCCGAAGCTCAGACAACACCTCAGAGAGCGGAACACGACCACGAGCATTCAGCTGAGCACGCCGGGGCTCAAAATCCTGGCGGAGCCAGACGAAACTCATAGATGCGGTGAAACTCCAAATCCGGCGCACAATCTGGCAGCACGAGCATGTGCCACAAACAGCGATCTGAGAGAATCAATCGGCGCGGATAGCAGCACTCTGAGTATAGAACTCATCAATAGTGGAATCACCCTGCTGAAGAGCATGCTTCTAGCGAACCACAGACAGGTAAAGAGCATCCCCAGACGGCTGATAGCGCTGACGAAGATGTACCCACTGAGCGGCAACAATAGGGAGACTCATGAACTCAGCAGCATACTAGGGCATAACACGGGAGGTGAGAACAGCAGCAGCACGAGCATCCTCATCGACCCACTGAGTGTAGGCAATCAGATCGTGGCGATAGGACTTGAGATCAGCAGAGTACTGCTTGAACTTCAGGTCATAAGAAGCAACAACTATCATCAGCACTCTGAGCAGCATCCTTGGCCTCCTGAGAAGCATCAGCACCGAGAACAATCGGCGTCGGCGGAAGAGGAGCCACAGGAGCAGGAGGGCACGGCGGACAGGAGACCTCGCCGGAGAGCACACCCCAAAGATGAAGACCGCGCATGTGAACGCGCATAAACTCAACGAAATCAGGATAATTCACGCCATCGAAGATCACCGGGCAGCGAGGAATTGCGACATAGCCCGATGCAGAAGACATTTTTTTTGGTCAACTCTCTATCGTTCTCAGCAAACACAGGATGAGAACGCAGAGGACAGGAGGGCGACGGGGGCAGACACCGGCAACCAGCGGGGGCAGAGTGGAGGCGGACGAGGCGGTGCAGGAGGGCCCGATGAGTAGCAGGAGGGCAGGAGGTGGCGGGGCCCGATCGGTAGCAGGTGGAGGGGCCGATCCGCGCATGCAGACGGCGGGCAGGAGGTGGTGGGACCCGATCCGATCGGTCTTGTCAGGGCGGGGCGCTCGCGCGTGCAGACGCGGCGGTGCAGGAGGGTGGCCCGTCGAGTAGCATGAGGGTAGGAGGTGGCGGGGCCTGATCGGTTGCAGGAGAGTGGCATGAGGGTTGGCAGATCCGATCGGGACAGATCCGATCTGGGAAGTAGAGGACCACGGCCTGGCAAAGAAAGAGAGGACTTCATGCAAGCGGCCAGAACGGGAACCGGCGGTGGCAGTGACAGCGATCTGGCGGAAGGGACCGGTGGGCACGGGAACCCTAAAACCGGCTCTGATACCATGTTAGGAATAGACAAGTTGTATTCCTCTGGGGGTGAAAGGCCACAATATATAGTACAGGTACAGGTACAAATATGCAGGAAGCCCCCTAACATATGGGGAAAATACAATATACAAATATATACATCTAACAGAATACTCGATGGTCACCTCATTCAGGTGAATGGATAATGCATGGCATGGACGCTTTATACATTGTAGAATGTGAACACACACAAAATATGATTTGGACCGGTTAAAATTTAATTTCATCACTAGGAGCATTACCATTTCAATGTCCCTAATAGTTTCAAATTAAACATATTATTGTTCGATGTTCTTAATAGTATCTGCCCCCCCCCCCTCTCTCTCTCTCTCTCTATATATATATATATATATATATATATATATATATATATATATATATAAATAATGACTGGTGCACCTTGGTGCCCAGGCTCCGTACACAATACATGTATGTTTTGCTTTGAACCACATGTGTGTGTGCGTGTGCGTGCGCGTGCGCGTGCGCGCGTGGCGTAGTTGTTAGACTTTCTTTTGGTAGTGCATGGGTTAGTGTCTCTAGTGCATGGGTTAGTGTCTCTACATTTCTGCCACTATTGTCTTCACTCCCTTTTCACTTCACTGCCGATCAATTTATACTCACGGTTTTCTGTTTGACGTATGAATTTAACTCTTCCTCTATAAATATCTTGACACGTGCTAAATTTAACACATACACTTCAGCTCGGGAGGCATGCTATAAATATCTTGACACACGCTAAATTTAACTGACTGCCTTCCTATTTATCCTCTATAAATATCTTGACACATGCGAAATTTAACCCGTTCACTTCAGTTTCTCAGCATGACAAACCTAGTTTGGTTGAGAAAAAAGATGACAAGAGTGATTTTATCTTTAGGTGGCTCGTTGCCGACCCCATTAGTTCAGCTTGGGAGGCATCGGGACCAGATGATGACCGGAACTGGAAGTACTGCCTAGGCTTGAAGAACAAAAGGGTTCATTTGTTATGGTCTTTAGAGGTTTAACAAACCAAGACTGCACGATCAACTGCTGGAGCTGTACCATCTTTTTCCATGAGATTGGCTAACTTATCCTAGTAAGGACAATTTGGAGAATGTTGATTTCACGAGTGGGGCTCAATAGTTATATTTAGTATGCATTCTCTGCAGCTACTCAGATCACTACAGGAATGGGAAGCTACGCCGACGGCCAAACGTCGGGGCCGTCGGCGTAGCCATCGTCCAGGCCAGCTCCGTCCGAGTGGGGCTCAATAGTTATATTTAGAATTGCCCTCAGCATATCCTATGCTACGCCGACGGCTGCCCTCGGCGTAGCTATTTTTTATTTTATCTCATTAAACTTTGAAAAATCATAACTAAATCATTGTAATTCGGAAAAATACAAATAATATATCAAAATTTGCAGAAAAATAAGACCTATCTATCTACACTCAAATATTACACATTTGTAAATAAAAATTAAGTAAAACATAAAACATTTTATATAGTTTAAAACAGGTATAAAAAATTCAAAAATAATCAAAACAATGTGAAACCGTCGCGTGGTGTTATATTATGTGACATAGTTAGAAGGGAAAATATCTAACTTAGTATATTGATTATGTCTCAAAAAAACCTTCATAAAATGACCTATCTCATTCGAGGTTTTTGGCTTTCGGGTCAAATGACCAATGTTATGGCTAGAATCAAGGCACAGTTTGTGATAATGTGCCCATATTGTGCATACACATGCATAATGGGATGACGAACAATGTTGCAGGAGGAAGTTTTCCTTTTCGTCGCACCAAAAAGCCATTTCCCATTTTCCGAGCATAAAAAATGGACGGTTTTGTGAAGCAACCACCAAATGGCTAATTAAAAATGCTACCATCACATTTTGCAAAAATACTATACCACCTTATATGGACAATGTCCCAACAGGGGGATCTGAAACCTTTCCGTCCACCTTTGGTGAAAAAGACAAATTCCTGCCGAATCGGTAGGAAGTGAGTCAAATATGAACTACAGATACATGATCCGATGCTCATGTTTTTTTACAAAAATCATTTTTAGATTCACAATATGATATTTTATCAAAGATCCAATGCAAGTTTAGCGAGGCTCGGCTTCGAGCTAAGAATCTTCATTCCCGCCGTTTGACAAAGTTTGACGATAGTTTAAAACGGGCATAAAAAATTTAAAAACGATCGAAACAATGCGAAACCTTCGCGTGGTGTCATATTATGTGACATAGTTATAAGGAAAAATATCAAAATTGATATATTGATTATGTCTCAAAAAAACCTTCACAAAATGACCTATCTCATTCGAGGTTTCTTGCCTTTCGGGTCAAATGACCAATATTATGGCTAGAATGAAGGCATAGTTTGTGATTATGTGCCCATATTGTGCATACACATGCATCATGGGATGACGAACAATGTTGTAGGAGGAAGTTTTCCTTTTTGTCGCACCAAAAAGCCATTTCCCATTTTCCGAGCACAAAAAATGGACGGTTTTGTGAAGCAACCACCAAATGGCTAATTCAAAATGCTACCATCATTTTACAAAAAATACTATACCACCTTATATGGACAATGTCCCAACAGGGGGATCCGAAACCTTTCCGTCCACCTCGGGTGAAAAAGACAAATTCCTGCCGAATCGGCAGGAAGTGGGTTAGATATGAACTACAGGTACATGATCCGATGCTCATGTTTTTTAAAAAAACTCATTTTTAGTTTCACAATATGCTAGTTTATCAAATATCCAATGCAAGTTTGGCGAGGCTCGGCCCGAGCTAAGAATCTTCATGCCCGCCGTTCGATAAAGTTTGACGATAGTTTAAAACGGGCATAAAAATTCAAAAACGATCGAAACAATACGAAACCTTCGCGTGGTGTCATATTATGTGACATAGTTATAAGGAAAAATATCAAACTTGATATATTGATTATGTCTCAAAAAAACCTTCACAAAATAACCTATCTCATTCGAGGTTTCTTGGATTTCGGGTCAAATGACCAATGTTATGGCTAGAATCAAGGCATAATTTGTGATAATGTACCCATATTGTACATACACATGCATCATGGGATGGCGAACAATGTTGCAGGAGGAAGTTTTCCTTTTCGTCGCACCAAAAAGCCATTTTTCATTTTCCGAGCACAAAAACCAGACGGTTTTGTGAAGCAACCACCAAATGGCTAATTCAAAATGCTACCACCACATTTTACAAAAACACTATACCATCTTATATGGACAATGTCCCAATAGGGGGATCCGAAACCTTTATGTCCACCTCTGGTAAAAAAGATAAATTTCTGCTGAATCAATAGGAAGTGGGTCAGATATGAACTACAGGTACATGACCGATGCTCATGTTTTTTTATAAAAATAATTTTTAGGTTCACAATATGCTATTTTATCAAAGATCCAATGCAAGTTTTCCTTTTCATCGCACACAAAAGACATTTTTCATTTTCCGAGCGCAAAAGGGAGATTTTCTGAAGCAACCACCAAATAGCTAATTCAAAAATGGAGGATTTGTGATTAGTTGATATGGATATCATATTTGGATTTCTCTCATTTTTTTGATCAATTTAGACATATTATTTGTCGAATTCCGATTTACGTATTTAAAGATATTAATTATTCCATATTAAATATAAAAATACAAAAAAAGTAAAATTGTTATATTTTTATTTGAATTCAATAATATTTTTACTTATTCATTAACTTTTACTTAAATAATTATTTGTAATTTCAAAAAATACAAACATGTGACATGATGATATAAGAGTTAATAGGATTCATATCATAGTATTAATAACAATGTATGAATTACTTTGCGGAAACAGATTCTGAAGTAACGAGGAAGTTAAGCGTGCTGGAGCTGGAATAGTATTAGGATGGGTGACCAGCCGAGAAATTTAACCAAGACTGCAATTTAATTAAATATTAAGTTTAATTAGTGTTAAAAATGTTCAAAGTGAGAGATTAACGAGTCAAACAATTCAAAGATTCAAAAATTGAGAAAAAAAAATTTAGAATTTTTTTAAAAAAAAAATGTTTTTGCAACCTGTCGACAAGCTATGCCGACGGCCGCTACGCCGACGGCATTTTGATACGACGACGGCCTCTACGTGCTCCGCCGAGGAAGACCTTTGCCGAGGAGGCTACGCCGAGGACAGCCGTCGGCGTACCATACGCCGAGGGCATTTTGGCCTACGCCGCGCGTCCTGTAGTGGACTGTTATCCATGATCCGTTAACTGTATCCATCCTGTATCCATCCAGTTAGTTCGCTGGATTTATCTTAATTAATTTATTTCTTCTTTGTGCGCTGCTGGTTCAAGTTGTATTTCTCTCTACTCCATGTGTCTGTCCACCATGGTCCTTACTCCCTTGTGCTCGCAAATGACGGTTCGATTAAAAGTCTGATACGTGCAATGGCCCAAGAGCATCTGTTGTTGCTGATCAGTACCTAGTGGGAGGAGACATGACCTCTAATCCTCCAGGTATCATATCAAGTGCTGAAGGTCTATGTAGTGCTTACAAGTCCAACCACAAATTTCTATGCAAAAAAAAAGTCCAACCACAAATTATAGAACAGGACGACATAAACTGCATGTTCAACCCTCTTGGACCATTTCAGGAATGTCCAATTCATTTTTATACAAACTGACATGCCATAGGATCAAGCACCAGAAGAATTCTGTTGAGTCACAAGTGGCATCGGATCCACCATAAAGGTATGTTTTTTCCAAGTTTCAAAATGATGCATTGATCGAAACTAAACATTGTGGTTCCTTGACTTACTGGTTTTGATCTACTACTGTTCTTGTTCGGAGCTAAAGACCACGTATCTAGTTAATTTCAACCTTGTGCATAAAACGTTATCAATGAAATGAGAGTTCTCTTTTTCTTTATGAATGAGAATCGATCTAAATAATTTTGTACTTCGGTTCAGCAAAGCGTTCGTTCGTGCACCTTTCTCCATACTCTTGTCACTATTGTTTTCACTTTAGGCTTTAGCATTAGATACTTGAAGTATCAATTTACCCACATCTTACTCCCTTAAGGCTTTAGCATTAGATACTTGAAGTATAAATTTACTACCTACCATCTACTGACTGCCCTTTTTTATTTATGTGAGTCCTTATTCCACTCTTTCGCTATAATCTCTAACCACATGGTATTTCTTTCATACATACTTCAGTTTCTCAACCAATCGAGCATACCTTATTGATAAGATGATGATAGTTGTGTTATCTTCTGCTAGCTCCTCGACATGTCTGTTAGTTGAGATTAGGAGGCACCAGGACAATCTTATGTGGAAAGGTACAACCACAACCTTTTCTTGGAGAAAGCGACAATACATGGTTCAATATCTACACAAGTCCGGCAGCTCAGGAACGCACTTTTTATCATCTTTGATCTTGGCATTTCTCAATCTCATTGCTCTCTCCTAAATCTCAAAGTCAGCATCAATATTAATGTACACATGGGTGGTTTATGTAGATGGAAATTTTCCTCTAGTTTTACTACTCTCTTTTATCATTTGTGATGATCCCTCCAGTAAATGCTTCAAGGAGACCATGGCATATATGATTCAGAAATCTCCCCTTTGAGTCAACTTCAATAAAGAGGTCGTGTACATCATTTAATTGAGCAATTCTTCCCTAATGAACATGTTTTCGAATACTTTTATACCACAAATTGAGCTCAACCATAACTATTTAATTTGCATTATATGCACCTAATAGGACATTTTACATGATCTAGGAAGTCTTCGCTACCCGGTTCAGTTAGTTCCTAGGCTTTATGTTATTTAGCTTAGTGTTTCTTTGTGGAATGTTAGTTTAGGAAATATTTTTTTACTGCAATTCTGTGTGAATGACAATCCCTTTGGATGCCATTGTATCAAACTTTGATGCAAGCCATGGCCCGATATAAAGTCATGTGTTAGCCTCGCACGGTAGGCAATAGAAGCAAATGAGCTCTATGATATATAAAAGAACATGAACTCTGTACAACATTCACCATGGATGGTACATATGTAGTGCTTTATAAAGGCAAGCATAGCCCATAGAATATGCTAGTAATGAAATGCATGTGCACCCTTCTAGCAAAAGGGGCCGACAAATACAATGTTGTATAAAAAATAGTTTGTTGTTGAGGAATGAGAATTTTATATTTTCTCGATAAGATATGCTTTATTAAACTCATAAGCTAGCATCATGTTGATGCAATTCATATGATTTTACACCTTGTCTCTGTAGAATTACGATGCACATTGCCAAAATAGAAAATTTGTAAAATGAAAAAAAATGTGTATCTTATTGAATGCCTAAGAAGACAGAGGGGCGGTTTATAGATTACACTGTCATCCATGTGGGATAAAAATATCCATCACTGTGCACCCCTTCAATGTCGTACGTACCTTCATAATGAGGTCTATGGTCTGCATTATCTATAGAGAAGACCATGAAAGGATAAGCCGAGTACACCGGTAGATTATGTTATACTTGTGGAAATATTATGGTAAGTGCTCCCACCCTAATAATAACATTATACTTGTTGTCGGTTCCATGTAGTCAGCGGCAAAAATATTTAAAACACCATGTGGAGGATACAAGATAGAATCCACTTGGATGAATGGACATATAGAACCTGCAAACTAACATTAAAAGAATGTGTGCTCAATTGCTTCATTCTGATGACAAAAAACACATTCTGAGCTCCCATGTCAATTGTGTTTTGCAAGGTTATCCTAGATCTCACCTTTGTGTATAGATACCACGCAAATTTTCTCTTTCTTAATGGTGTCTTTATTTTCCATGTTTTCCGTTCTTATGGAATGGCACATCTAAATGAACTAGTGATCAATAAATAGAATCAACTAGAAATTTACCTGCTCATGTAGATTTTAACAAACTTCTCTAGTCCCTTGCGACAATTGTACCATTTCCAACTAGACATGCATAATAATTGTATTATCAGTTCTTAATTTTCTCTTGAACTAACAAGAACATTGTTTGCTCGTGATCCAAAGCGATAACGGAAAACGAACTAGTGGTCACTATCGGTTGGCCCCATTAAATTCCTACTCAAACAACCTAGATGGTGTCTTTTTTAATAAAATATTTATCGCTTAACTTCACTATGCTTAAAGTTATTCATGTTGGGGTCAAATTAGTAATATCTAATATTTAACTAAGTATAGCAACCCACTACTTTATTTCTCTTGACATGCAAAGCTTTCCTGTAAGACAATCGACCACATCCCCACAAACCCTTTCACTAGTAAGGAATAACCTATTAGTGGTTTGGCGGGAATGCTAATGTCCGTGGCATGCCACTAACATGGCGCCAATAAAGTGTTACTAGCATACCTCTAGTAATTTCAAACTAGCATTCTCAATGTGCACTCTCAATAGTCGGTCACTGAACCACTGGCATAAGGTTCCTCCTCTCTCATATTTCTTATGAATAAAATCATATCGTTCTTAGTTCTTAGACTTTGTTTTGGTGGAGCATGGGATAGTGTAGCTTTCTGTATATTCTTGCAGATATTGCCTTCACTCCCTTCTGAATTCACTATCCATCAATATTTCCTCGATTTTCACTCAGGGTCTTATGATTTACCCATGAATTATCTGCCTCTATTTATTCGCATATACTCTCTACTTATTTATGCATGTCCCCCATCCTCTCCTCCCCTCTATGAATCTCTAGACACATTGTAAATTTAACACATATACTTCATTTGCTCAGCCTCGGAAATGTAGTTTAGTTGACAACCAACATGATCAGACTGATTTTAGCTTTCTCTGGCTTGTTGCCAACCCCACTAGTTCATCCTGGGAGGCATTGGGACAAGAGGATATGCGGAATTAGAAATGTAGCCTAAGCTTGAACAAGAAAATGGTTCATGGGTTACTGTCTTAAGAGGTCTAACAAAGCCAGACGGCACGCTCTAACCTCGGCACGGTACATCGTGGATGGTAGAGCATCCTAACCAAACTAGTCCATTAGCTATCTCAGTTCCGTTGATTGTGTTTTTGTCAATTAATACAATAAGAAGATCTAACGTATAAATCTCTTCTATAAAATTTGAAACTCGAGATAGCATTGGTGAGCCTTCTACAAGGAGGTCGGCAAAGTTGTCCTAATTACTAGTCAGCAAAGTCTTTAGTACATTGATTTCACAGGAGGAGCCCAGTAAGTAGTCACTACTATTAGTTTAGTACCATGCTCGGAAAAAAACGACTGTGTGATTTAAACTCTTGGGCATGTGCTGTAGCTGCTCGGTAACTATTGGCAAAATACATGACCCCTAATCCTCTATGTGGTATATATTCAGCATGGAAGGTATGTGCAGTGTTTACAGGTCCAAATGCAGAACTCGTAGAACAAGCCGATATGACGTGCATGTTCATCCATCTTGGAGCATCAGTTCAGGATTGTCTAGGTCAGTTTTCTATAAACTGACAAGCTAGCGGCAGATCGAATAAGGCACCAACATAATGAGTTGAGTGGGAAGTGGTGTCGGATCCGACATGCACCCTGCTACACCCACCGTGGCGGTTTTATTGAGATCCTGGGAATGATGTCCTTCATTTCCAAAGGAAGTGTCATGTACTCTGAAGATTCTGTGTTGCTATATACGTACGTGTGTTTGCTATTTGGTAAATTTCACAACCTTAAAGGTACAATTTTTCCTAGTTTCAAAATGCTGAGTTGATCTAAACAAATATTGTCGCTTATGTGCATTAGTAGTTTTGAACTACGTACTCATGTTCTTGTTCGAAGATCAGAAACCACGTCTCTAGGTAATTTCAACCTTCTGCGCAAAAATTTATCAATGGCTAACTTTTTATTTATGAATGAGAATTGATTTGAACAGTTGTTATACTTTGCTTCATGGAGTACCTTATGATCATTCACAACCAAACCGGTACACACTTGCAGGGAAGGGAGAGAGGCCGCCGCCATAGTAATAGCGATCTAGGGTTCCATCCCTCTCGCCGCCGCCGACGTCGGTCCACTACGCCTCCGGTGTAATTGGTGCCTTGCAGGTGTGCCGGACCACGACCTCTCGCCGGTGGAAAGGTTTACGTTTATTGTTTAGACTGTTTTTAGTGTCTTTTCAAAGATGTTGAGACGGCGGCTACGTGCTGAAGTCAGAATAAGGTTCTTCCATCATATTCTGGCTCCAGTGCTATGGCTAATATCAATGGAGGGCGCATGGAGTCGTATGTCTGCCAGATCTTCTGGGATCCGGTCATTTTTTGTATTCTTTGATCTGATTTGAGGTCAGTCTCTTCCGATCTACGATTGTCATATTCGGTGATGGTTTGTACTCTGGTGGAATGGCACTTCAGGGCCTTAACACGACGACTTCATGTCCATCTCCTACAACAAGCTCTACTACTATAAGGTTTTTCCGACTCTGGTGATGGAGGGGCGACGACGGGGACATGCCATTGGCTGGTGCTACTATATGTAGTCGTCTCTAGGTGGTCTAGTGACCTATTTGTAATTCTTCTTACTTTTGGGTTCTTTTGTACCACTATCGATGATTATTAATTGATCGGTGGAATTTCAAGAGAAAAAACTATTTGTTCATGCACCTTTCTCTATAATGTTTTCACTATTGTCTTATCTCCTTCAATAACTGATCAGTTTTACCCACATTTCGCCATTAGATACTTGAAGTATACATTCACTACCTACCATCTACTTATTGCCTTTTTTTATGGGAGAGCCCTCCCTCCGGTCCTTCCCTATAATTTCTAACACCATGGTGTTTCTACCGTATATATAGATACTTGATTAGCTCAACCGCCCGCACAGCTTATTTTCAACCAAGATGTTGAGCTCACTGGCATGTCCATTATTTCAGCATACAAGGCACTGGGACAAGCTGATGTGGGGAAATACAAACATAGCCTTCACCTAGAGAACACAACAGTATATTGTTCCACTTCATATGTCTGACATGTGAGCATGACACGTTACAACCTCTTTGATCTTGACATTGCTCAATGGCATTGCTCTCTCGTAAAGGCCGTAGTTACCAACTCGCCATTAATTTTAATCTATACATGGGTGGTTAATTTCTCTTTCCACAACGAGTTTGAGAATGATGGAAATAGGCTTCTAGTTGGATGACTCTTCTCGAGCCTAGCTCAATTAGTTGAGGTAGTGGATGTACAAATCCAGCACCTGGGTTAGATCCTTAATTATGGATGTGAAACTAGGTTTTCTATTTATATTTGAGGACCAGGCTCTCCCGGTACTCATGGAATTTATCCAGAGGATCATGCTTGGTGCTTTACCAAGATTAAAAATCATGGTACTTATAATTAATTGCATGATGCATCCCTTGATAGTGCAGAGGCTGTCGAAGTGAAGTTCTCGCTATATTTTAATCTTTGACAGAAGTTCCTCCTCTATATTTTCAAGAAATGAGCTTAAAGGGCAACCGAATATGCAGATTGCACAATTTCAATGCGAAGAGGAATTCAAATGGTCTCAACGTTCAAAGGCCCAAAAAAGCATGGAAAGTATTGGGACATGGCGATGCATGAAATTGGAAATGCAATCTGATCTTGAAGAACAAAGGGGTTGAGGTCTAATAAACCTAGAAACCAAGTTGGACAGTCGGCGTTACAACTTGGATGGGAATAGGAGCCTAGTCAAACTAGTCCATTGGCTAGCAGATTATGTTTATGTCAATACAATAAAAGTTCTGATGCATAAATATATTCTTTATGTTTTGAATCTCGAGATAGCATTGGAGAGACTTTTCTAATCATCATATGTTGGAGTACATTGATTTCACATAAGGAGCCAATAGTCACTATTAATTTAGTACTATGCATCATCTGCACCTAATCGGATAGTTTACCATGAACCTCGTGTGGTATCTATCCAGTTGGAAGGATTTATTTATTTTAGTAATGTCCTGTGTTCCGCTGGTTCAATCCATATTTCTCTCTACTTGACATATCTGTATTTACTCCCAGTGCTCCCAAACGACTATATTATTATAACTTTGATAGGTACCATGGCCTAAGGGCATATGATATTGCTACCGGGTTCCTAACGGAAGATTATGCGCATCTATCATATATGCATACATTTACTTTTATTAATTTATAAAACCTTAAAGTTATTAGTATTCCAAGTTTAAAAATGCTGAGTTGTACTAAAAAAATTACCGTTACTTTGTCTTGGTAATCTTGAACAAGTAGTGTTCTTGTTCATAGCTCAGAAACCATGCCTCTAGTTAATTTCAACCACTTGCACAAAAAGTAATAAATGGCATGTCCATAACATGTTGAGTTATCGTTTTTGAGAGCGGATCTGGTCTCCATGGGTATCATGCCCACTCAAATCCAATTGTACCTCACACGCATTGAGATTCATTGATGGATCCGTATCAAGAGAAATACTGGCTTTAAACATAGCATATCATAGTAATGAAATTATGTTTGTACCTCTTCTAGTGTGTGCATGGGACCCTTACTTGTATAGGCTGACTAGGCATGAACATAAGTGTATGTACGGTGGTGCAGGGGATTAGAGGTTTTGCTATCCCCGGCACATGTGATGTCGTATTATGACGAAAGGAAAAATATTGCAGTGTCGTCATATGACAATGTAAAATATTGCAATGCCATACTACAACGATGGAAAAACATTGCAATGTCGTACTAGGGCGATGAAAAATTTTGCGAGTTCACTAGGATCGTCGAGAGTGGCGGTCATTACAAGTGATTCCTGGCGTTCCAGCCTCCAGCTATGATGTTGCTAGTGAGAGCCAATTGTTCCATCAAGTAGCCGCGATGTGCCAAGTGCCATGCAGTTCGCATTCGCATTCCCAGACCTAACGTCACCTTGAAATCGGCCTCATCTTCCTCTATGTGGATGGCACCACGGGCGACAAACTAGAGCTCTTCATGGATCTCGCCGTCTCCGAGAGCGCCAATGTCATTGAGAATTTGGACCAGACGACATGTCACAAATGTTCAAACTGGATGGCAGCAGCAACAACTTAACGGGATCTTCCCGGGAGGACAAAAGCTCAACTTCCCTCTCACATAATACATACACAGCTGAACGTACACCTAGCAAGACCGTAGCGGAAAGACGGGCTCAAACGTATCAGCCCCTACTATCGACATGGCCTTCATATTTGAATTTGGAAAGGAGTTCAACGTGTTGTACTAACTCTATTTACACATTAAAACTGGTTTGCAGTTGAAACCCCATTACTCCTTCGTACTAGGCGTGTAGGCCCATAGCTTGATCTTCAACGCTCGATCTTCTACGTCTACATGGTAGCACCACTACAACATGGCTGCATGTTTTGGTGTTAATGTGTGTTTAGAGAACAACTTAGATTCCTGCCATCCGCCACTCCATGCGAAAATCGGACAGTAGCTAGCCGCGTGGGAATCATAGCCATGAGGAGTCACTTAATATTCATCTATTTTATGAATGAGAGTCAATCTAAATACTCCCTCCGACCCATATTAATTGACTTAAATTTGTCAAAATTTGGATGAATCTAGACATCATTTAGTATATAGGTTCGTCCAAAATTTGACAAATCCAAGTCAATTAATATGGGTTGGAGGGAGTACTTGTGTTTATAGTTTGCTTCAGCAAAGTTTTCATTCATCAATATTTGTCTATACTCTTGTCATTGTTGTCTTCACTCTCTCCTGCTTCAGTAACTCATCAGTCTTACCCATGTATTTTTGACCTCCTTTGGCATTACATACTTGAAGTATAAATGACATATCTACCATCCACTTAATTATTTCCCTTTTTATTTATGTGAGTCCTCCTTCATGTGATTCACCATAATATCTAACACCATGGTATTTCTTACATATAAATATGCATCAGTTGCTCAAGCGCTCGACCGTAGCTTATTGACAACATAGATGATGAGACTAATGCTATATTTTTGTAGCTCATCAACATCTCCACTAGTTTAGAATAGGAGGCATTGGGACAAGTTGATGTAGGGAAGTACATACATAGCCTTCGGATCGTGAACATGACGGTACAATATTCAACCTGTTTAGAGGTATGACATGTGAGCATGGCAGGTTACATCCTGTTCATACTTGACATTGCTCAATGGCATTGGTCTCTCCAAAATATCGTAGTCACCATCAATATTAATCTACACATGGGTGGTTTATGTCTCTTTAAACAACCTATGCGAGTGATGGAGATGATCCCGCTAGTACATGCTTCAAGGAGTACAACACGGCATATCTGATGCATAAATCTCCTCTTGGAGTTTGAAATTAAGCTACTGTTGCTTTATATGGAGCTGGAGACACTTCTCTAGGAAGTCGTCAAAACTGCCCGAATCAATATGTTTTGGAAAACTTTTATACCACAATTTGAACACAACTATTGCAGCGTTCTATGAACCTAATCCACAATTTGACATGATCTAGGTACTATTATCTACCAATTCCGTTAGATCACACACTTTAATTTATTTAGCTTATTGTTGCTTTGAGCATGGACAATTGTTTACGCTAATTCCAATTGAAGGAAACTCCACTTGGATGCCATAGTTTCAAGATTCTATGTGTTACATGGCACAAGAGAAAAAGGACATGAGTTAGAGTTGCACAATAACCTATAGAACAAAATTAATTATGACCCTTATGTTAGCCAAAAAAAACTCTGACCACCACGTAAGGTATGTATATAGTGCTTCACAAGTGCAAGCGGCTTCTAGAACAAGCCGGCAATGAAGTGCATCCGCATCCCTCTTGGAAATGAGCAGAGAAATACAATGATATCTACTAGATACACATTATAATGGTAGGAATTCCATGAATAAGCTTTTTTGGGAAAGGGTACTCAGCCCCGGCAACTGCACCGAAACAATGAACAATGAAATTACAAGCAACACAATTAGTGGCGATGAAATTACAATTACAATCTCAGAATAACAATTAATGAATAAGGCTATTTGCATTGAGGCCATGGCTTCCCTTTTCGAAAAAACTACTCAAATGAATCAACATGTAGGTAATGTGTTGTTCTAGATATATATCAAACATGAAATATTTTGGTCAACATAGCCGTTAGGATATCAAAAGAGATTTTTTCAAAGGTGGTGAGAAATATAGTATGAAACAAAACTACCAAAACTTGTAGAGAAGATTTAGGTGACGTTTACTCAAGCTTGGAGTTAATTAGTTTGTTCCTGCGTACAAACTACACTACTAGAAAAATGGCTATAGGTAATCAGCACATCCGTGGCTCACATGGTTGAAGTGCCCCACGGCTAAAACTGGCGTGGCTCACCTATGGGCAGTGCCCTACTAGTAACTAGAACAACCGTGGCGCACATGACCATAGTGCGCCACAGATATGTGTGGGCTAGGGCCCTGTTGGACGCACGCCAGACATCCGTAGCGCACGTAGGGTAGATGCGCTACGCCTGTTGGTATTATCCATGGCGCACGTCGGGGGGGTGCGCTACGCCTAAGCACATGCCCCTCTATGCTGTAAAACGGCCAGACACATCCGTGGCGCACTATGGCATGTGCGCCACGGATGTTACTAATCCCTGTGGCGTTCTTGGGCCGAGTGCGCCACGGATGTGGCGATTTTTTGGCAGCTCCACTTTATGTGCACATGTGTGATCATCCACCACCCCCACACTTCACTTTCCCCTTCTTCTTCCTCCTTAGATCTAGTCGGGATCTTCTCCTTCCCACCTCAATTTCTCCACCCATTCACCATTTTTAGCATGTAGAACTTGCCTTGGATGTTACATAAGTAATAGAGGAAGGTCTCCGGTCTCTCATCTCCTTCTCCGGTCTCGCGCGCACCTCTCCTTTCCATCTTTCTCGCGATTGGTCTCTCATCTCGGTAAGTTGTCCATGTAAGGATGTGTTCATGTGTATATGGATGATATGCTCATATGTATGTAGATGATCGATGCTCATGACGTGTGTATGAGAGGATCGATGGTCATATGTGTGTGTGTATATGGAGACTATCGATGATGCTCATGCATGTGTGTATGGAGAGGATAATGATATGTTCATGTGTGTATGGATCGGTCTCTCTCTCTTGTGTTTGTATGTGAACAAGTTGCCATTTGTTTTGCCAAAATGTTGATTCATTTCCATTTTGGCAAGACTTTGGCATTTTGCAAAGGTCCTAATTTTAGGATAGGTCATGCCGAAATTTTCTATCGACCATTGCATGCATGCATTGATTATGTGGTTCTAATAGACTTCTAATTGTACCGTGTACACCGTGCAGGCAAAAATGGTGCTCATAATGAGAGAAGACATTGTGGCTAGATTTTTGAAATGTGCGACGGCCGACATGATACGAAATAACAAGACGGAGATAAGATGTCCGTGCAGAAGATGCAAACTCAACTGGGTGATCGACCAAGATTCCGGGAATCTGCAGGCGCACCTGCTCCGCCATGGTTTCATGGATGGATACTGTAGGGGTTCATAGCATGGAAAACAAAAAATTTCTACCGCATACAAACAAACAAGCCAAGATCTATCTACTAGATTGTAGCAACGAGTCGATATAATAACTCACCCTCGAAGATTCCAAAGTGTTTAACGAGAGCGGATTCTCGTGGGTAATGTAGTCGTACTCTTCCCGATCTCAAGATCGCGTAGAGGATCCTTCCGGCGCTGCGTTCCGGCAGCGCTCCCGCAGTCGGTCACACGTTCGGTACTCGAGAAGACCTTCCTCTCCCTTGTTCCAGCAGGCAGTGGAGGTTGTAGCACTCTCCTCGCAATTCCGGCAGCACGACGGCGTGGTACCGGAAGTAGAGGGGAGATCTCGCAGGGCTTCGCCTTAAGCCGGAGAGAGTATGGTGGACTATGAGAGAGCCCTCGGTGATCTAGGGTTTAGACACACCAAGGAGAGAGGTCTAGGCCGGCGGCTAGGCCTTGGGGAAGCCCAAGTCGGCGGCTAGGGTTTGCCCTAGGCGGCGGCAGCAGCAGCAGGAGGTGGTGGCGCCGGCGGCTTGGGGCTAGGGTTTGAAGGGTGCAAGTTGTGTGCTTGGAGGGGCAGCCCTGCCCCTCCTTATATAGGTGGAGGGGCCGGCCAAGGGGAGGGGAGTCCCTCCCCAACTCGGCTTCCAAGGCCGGTGGTGGAGGGAGAGGGACTTCCTCCCCAAGTAGGTTTCCTACTCTCCCTCCACCAAGCAAGATAGCCGTTTGACTTTTCAAATTGGCGTTTGACTTTTCAAACTAGGATTTGATTTATCCCTTTATTTTTCTCAGTGATGACACCTAGTACATGATGCAACCATTCCAACTTGTTATGACACATTCATGTACCCTTCCCCTCCGGAGTGCCGGACATTCCGGAACCTTCTAGAACATTCCCGATGAAAACACCGGAACCATTCTCCAACCCCGAAACAGGACTTTCCTTATATGAATCTTATTCTCCGGACCATTCCGGATCTCCTCGTGATATCCCGGATCCCATCCGAGACTCCGAAAAACATTCGGTCTCTTACTCATCATTCCATAACTACTCAACAACGTCGAATCCTTAAGTGTGTCTCCCTACGGTTCGTGAATTTATTAACCAACAAGCTAGTATTATAAAGAGGCTTTACTAGGGACTCTAATTTAGTTTACAAATCACACAAGTATTAATGTTTCCTTGTTAATACTATTATAGCATGAATGTAAACATTTATCATAAACACAAAGATATAATAATAACTACATTTATTATTGCCTCTAGGGCATATCTCCAACAGCCTCCCACTTGCACTAGAGTCAACTAATCTAGATTACATGGTAATATACCAAACACCCATGGCAGTTTGGTGTTGGTCATGTTTTGCCCTCGGGAGAGGTTTAGTCAACAGATCCGCCACATTCAGATCTGTGTGTACTTTGCAAATCTTTATGTCACCATCTTGGACATGTTCTCGAATAGCGTGGAAACGTAGCTTGATGTGTTCAGCTTCTTGTGTGACCTTGGTTCTTGCGCATTGGCTATGGCGCCCATGTTATCACAGTAGATAGACATTGGGTCCAACGCACTTGGAAGCACACCGAGCTCTGTAATGAACTCTTTCATCCATATCGCTTCTTGTGAAGCCTCCGAAGCAGCCATGTATCCCGATTTAGTTGAAGATCTCGCCACAACGCTTTGCTTTGCACTCCTCCAGCTAACTGCTGCACCATTCAAAGTAAATACGTATCCAGATTGTGATTTAGAATCATCTGGATCGGTGTTCCAACTAGCATCGTTGTAACCATTAACAACGAGCTGTTCATCACCTCCATAAGAAAGAACCATATCCTTAGTTCTTCTCAAGTACTTAAGGATGTTTTTGACCACTGTCCAATGATCCACTCCTGGATCACTTTGATATCTGCTAGTCAAACTAACAGCATATGCAATGTCGGGTCTAGTACATAGCATGGCATACATTAGAGATCCTATGGCTGAGGCATAGGGAGTCTTACTCATCTTTTCTCTATCTTCTGCCATTGTTGGACTTTGAGTTTTACTCAACGTCGTATTGGGCAACATGGGCAAGAACCCTTTCTTACTATCTTCCATTCCAAACCTCTTTAGAACTTTGTCCAAATATGTACTTTGTGACAATGATATTAGGCGTCTTGATCTATCTCTATAAATCTTTATGCCTAATATGTAAGCTGCTTCGCCAAGATCTTTCATTGAAAAACTGTTATTCAAATATTCCTTGACACTATTAAGAAGGTCTACATCATTCCCAATCAACAATATGTCATCTACATATAGTATTAAGAACGCTACAGAGCTCCCACTCACTTTCTTGTAAATACAAGCTTCTCCATAAGTTTGTATAAAACCAAAACTTTTGATCACCTTATCAAAACGTTGATTCCAACTTCGGGATGCTTGCTTCAATCCATAAATGGACCGTTGAAGTTTGCATACCTTGTTAGCATCCTTAGGATCGACAAAACCTTCGGGTTGCATCATATACAACTCTTCATCAATGTCTCCATTGAGGAACGTTGTTTTGACATCCATCTGCCATATCTCATAATCATAATATGCAGCGATTGCTAACATAATCCTCACAGACTTTAGCTTCGCTATAGGTGAGAAAGTCTCATCGTAGTCAATTCCTTGAATTTGTCGAAACCCTTTTGCGACAAGTCGAGCTTTATAAATGTAACATTACCATCACATCTGTTTTCTTCTTGAAAATCCATTTGTTCTCGATGACCTTCCGCCATCCGTAAGTCCACCAAAGTCCATACTTGGTTTTCGTACATGGATCCAATCTCGGATTTCATGGCTTCTTGCCATTTATTGGAATCTGGACTCATCATAGCTTCCTCATATGTCGCAGGGTCATCGGTGTTGTCCACCAACATGACACTCATAACGGGATCATACCAATCAGGAGTGGTACGAGCTCTCATTGACCTGCGAGGCTCTATAGCAACTACAACCGAAGTTTCATGATCATCATCATTAGCTTCCTCTCTTATTGGTGCAGGCACCACGGGAACTTCTTCCGGTGTTGCGCTACTCGCAAGTTTGAGAGAAGGTTCGACAACCTCGTCGAGTTCTACTTTCCTTCCAGTCACTTCTTTCGAGAGAAATTCTTTCTCTAGAAAGGATCCATTCTTGGCAACAAAGATTTTGCCTTCGGATCTATGATAGAAGGTATACCCAATAGTTTCCTTTGGGTATCCTATGAAGACGCATTTTTCCGCTTTGGGTTTAAGCTTGTCCGGCTGTAACTTCTTTACATAGGCTTCGCAACCCCAAACTTTAAGGAACGACAATTTAGGTTTATTCTCAAACCATAATTCATACGGTGTCGTTTCAACGGATTTAGATGGTGCCCTATTTAAAGTGAATGCGGCTATTTCTAATGCATAACCCCAAAATGATAGCGGTAAATCTGTAAGTGACATCATAGAACGAACCATATCTAAGAGAGTTCGATTACGACGTTCGGACACACCATTACGCTGTGGTGTTCCTGGCGGTGTCAATTGTGAAAGTATTCCGCATTTCTTCAAATGCTCGCCAAACTCGTAACTTAGATATTCACCTCCACGATCAGAACGCAGAATTTTAATCTTCTTGTTACGTTGATTCTCAACCTCACTTTGAAATTCCTTAAACTTCTCGAAAGTTTCGGACTTATGTTTCATGAAATAGATATACCCATATCTACTCAAGTCATCCATGAAGGTAAGAACATAACGATAACCACCGCGCGATGCTACACTCATTGGTCCATACACATCGGTATGTATGATTTCCAATAAGTCCGTAGCTCGCTCCATCATACCAGAAAATGGAGTCTTAGTCATTTTTCCCATCAGACATGCTTCGCATCTTTCAAGTGATTCCAGAAGTCCATCGGAATGGAGTTTCTTCATACGCTTCACTCCAATGTGACCAAGACGACAGTGCCACATATAGGTTGAGTTATCGCTCAATTTCAAACGTTTAGCCTCAATGTTATTAATATGTGTATTTCCACTATCGAGATTCAATAAGAATAGAACATCTATCAAAGGTGCATGTGCATAAAACATATTACTCATATAAATCGAACAACCATTATTCTCGGACTTAAACAAGTAACCGTCTCGCAATAAACAAGATCCCGATATAATGTTCATGCTTAACGCAGGCACCAAATAACAATTATTTAAGTATAAAACTAATCCCGATGGTAGATGAAGAGGTAGCGTGCCGACCGCGATCACATCAACCTTTGATCCATTTCCCACGCGCATCGTCACCTCGTTCTTCGCTAGCTTCCGTTTATTCTGCAGCACCTGTTTCGAGTTACAAATATGAGCAACCGAACCAGTATCAAATACCAGGCACTACTACGAGTACTAGTGAGATACACATCAATAACATGTATATCGGATATACCTTTCTTCTTGATGTTGCCGTTCTTCAAATCCGCCAAGTACTTTGGGCAATTCCGCTTCCAGTGACCTTCTCCCTTGCAGTAAAAGCACTCAGTATCAGGCTTAGGTCTAGCCTTGGTCTTCTTCGTTGGTGCGGTAACTTTCTTACCACCCTTCTTGAAGTGTCCCTTTTGCTTAGACTTGCCTTTCTTGAATTTGGTGGTCTTATTGACCATCAACACTTGGTGCTCTTTCTTGATCTCCACTTCTGCAGATTTTAACATGGAGAAGAGTTAAGCCATGCTTGTTCATGCTTTGCATATTGTAGTTCATCACAAAGTTCTTGTAACTTGGTGGTAGTGATTGGAGGACACGGTAAATCCCAAAAGCATTAGGAATCACTATACCCAAGCTTTGAAGTTTGTTTGCGTGCCCAGACATCTTAAGCACATGCTCACTGACGGAGCTGCCCTCTTCCATCTTGCAGTTAAAGAACTTTTCAGAAGCCTCATAGCTCTCAACTGCCGCGTGAGTCTCAAAAATCAATTTGAGTTCACGGACAATATCATGTGGGTCTGAATTCTCAAACCTTTTCTGAAGCTCCGATTCTAAACCATACAATATAGCACACTGAACTGTGGAGTACTGAGTCTTCCGAGCGAGGTAAACATTCTTTACTTCATCGGTAGCACTAGCTGCAGGCGGGTCACCTAGCGGTGCATCCAACACATAGGTCAAATTACCAGCATTGAGGACAATCCTCAAATTTCGGAACCAATCCGCGAAGTTGCTTCCATTGTTTTTCAACTTTTCTTTCTCTAGGAACGCATTAAAATTGATGGTAGGGGACGCCATTGATCTACAACATATTTGCAATAGTTTAGACTAAGTTTATGACAAATTGAGTTCTAATTAATAGTTAAATTAATCTAGGTGAACTCCCACTCAAAACAATATCCCTCACATTGTTTTAGTGATCACACGAACCAAATCCACCACATCAAAACCGATCATCACGAGAGTTGATGTAGCTTCAATGGCGAACAATCGACATGTTCATCATATCTACTATATGATTCATGCTTTACCTTTCGGTGATCCGTGTTCCGAGACCATGTCTGTACAATCTAGGCTCGTCAAGATCAAACCTTAGCTTCCGCATGAGCAAATCTGGCTTGCTCACGTTGTATACACTTGCAGAATCTAACACACCCGATCATCACGTGGTGCTTCGAAACAACAAGCTTTAGCAACGGTGCTTACTAAGGATGAACAGTATAGAACTTGAAATTCATGTGCATGAGGGATCATCTTATAATGCTACCATCGTTAATTAAGCAATACAAGATGCATAAAGGATTAACATCACATGCAATTCATAATATGTGATATGATATGGCCTTTCTTCTTTGTGCTTCCGATCTCCATCTTCAAGCACGAACATGATCTCCATCATCATCGGCATTGCATCAAGGTCAATGACGCTGCTCCATGGTTGTCGTCCACCAGCTTTAACTATTATAACTACTTTGAATAGACATGCGGGTCTTAACAGAAATTAAAGACAACCATATGGCTCCTGCCGGTTGCCAACTTACAATAAGGAACATTGCATACATCAAATATAATCACAATCATGGCCATATCACATCACAGCACACCCCTGCAAAACAAAGTTAGATGCCTCTAATTTCTTTGCATGTTTTACATGGTTTGGGGCTTTCAATAAGTGTCGATCTAACTTACGAACAAGAACCACAATGTTGATGTTTGAACTATCAAGTGCCCGTTGTAAATTGGATCTATACTATAATGGGAGAGATAGACACCCGCAAAGCCACTTATGCAATACAAGTTGCATCTTGAGCATGGAGCAAGTCTCATGAACAATGTCTTGTAAGGTTAGTCCGGGCCGCTTCATCCCATCATACCGCAAGATGCAAAGTACACAAGAAGCAATTGATAATAAAAGTACCACCACCCACAATGACCATTGTGTTCTACTCGTGCAACAGATCTACATATAGACATGGATCTGATACCACTGTAGGGGTTCGTAGCATGGAAAACAAAAAATTTCTACCGCATACAAACAAACAAGCCAAGATCTATCTACTAGATTGTAGCAACGAGTCTATATAATAACTCACCCTCGAAGATTCCAAAGTGTTTAACGAGAGCGGATTCTCGTGGGTGATGTAGTCGTACTCTTCCCGATCTCAAGATCGTGAGGATCATCCTTCCGGCGTTCCGGCAGCGCTCATGATCGGTCACACGTTTGGTACTCGACGAAGACCTTCCTCTCCTTGTTCCAGTGAGGTGGAGGTTGTAGCACTCTCTCGCGATTCCGGCACTGCGGCGTGGTACCGGAAGTAGAGGGAGATCTCGAGGCTTCGCCTTAAGCCGGGCGAGTATGGTGGACTATGAGAGCCCTCGGTGATCTAGGGTTTAAACACACCAAGGAGAGAGGCTAGGGCGGCTAGGGCTTGGGAAGCCCAAGTCGGCTAGGGTTTGCCCTAGGCGTGAAGCAGCAGGAGGTGGTGGCGCGTGCTTGGGGCTAGGGTTTGCAGGGTGCAAGTTGTGTGCTTGGAGGGGCAGCCCTGCCCCTCCTTATATAGGTGGAGGGGCCGGCCAAGGGGAGGGGAGTCCCTCCCCAACTCGGCTTCCAAGGCCGGCGGTGGAGGGAGAGGGACTTCCTCCCCAAGTAGGTTTCCTACTCTCCCTCCACCAAGCAAGATAGCCGTTTGACTTTTCAAATTGGCGTTTGACTTTTCAAACTAGGATTTGATTTATCCCTTTATTTTTCTCAGTGATGACACCTAGTACATGATGCAACCATTCCAACTTGTTATGACACATTCATGTACCCTTCCCCTCCAGAGTGCCGGACATTCCGGAACCTTCTAAAACATTCCCGATGAAAACACCTGAACCATTCTCCAACCCCGAAACAGGACTTTCCTTATATGAATCTTATTCTCCGGACCATTCCGGATATCCTCGTGATATCCCAGATCCCATTCGAGACTCCGAACAACATTCGGTCTCTTACTCATCATTCCATAACTACTCAACAACGTCGAATCCTTAAGTGTGTCTACCTACGGTTCGTGAATTATGCGGACATGATCGAGACACTTCTCCGATCAATAACCAAAAGAGGAATCTGGAAATTCATATGGCTCCCACATATTTCTATGATTACTTTGCGATCGAATGAACCACTTACATACGATACCAATTTCCCTTTGTCTCGCGATAGTTTACTTATCCGATATTTTGATCGTCGGTATCTCTGCATACCTAGTTCAACCTCGTTACTGATAAGTACTTTTTTCTCGTTCCCATGATACGTGATCCCTTGTGAGCCAGTCACATGCTTGCAAGCTAATTGGATGACATTCCACCGAGAGGGCCCAGAGTATATCTATCCGTCATATGGATGGACAAATCCCACTCTTGATCCATGTGTCTCAACCAATACTTTCCGAACACTCAATGCCACCTTTATAGCCACCCAGTTACGGTGTGGTGTTTGATTTCATCAAAGCATCCTTCCGGTGATGGTGATAAGCATGATCTCATGGTCGAAGGAATTAGGTTTACTGTGTATCAGAAAGCATATAGCAATTGAACTATTAAAATGACTTGATCTTTATGCTACGCTTATCTATAGGAGTATGTCCATCATATCATTCTCCTAACGATATGATCTTGTTGTTAATAACATCTCAATGTTCATGATGGGGAAACCACAATCATTTATTAACCAACAAGCTAGTATTATAAAGAGGCTTTACTAGGGACTCTAATTTAGTTTACAAATCACACAAGTATTAATGTTTCCTTGTTAATACTATTATAGCATGAATGTAAACATTTATCATAAACACAAAGATATAATAATAACTACATTTATTATTGCCTCTAGGGCATATCTCCAACAGTCTCCCACTTGCACTAGAGTCAACTAATCTAGATTACATGGTAATATACCGAACACCCATGGCAGTTTGGTGTTGGTCATGTTTTTCCCTTGGGAGAGGTTTAGTCAACAGATCCGCCACATTCAGATCTGTGTGTACTTTGCAAATCTTTATGTCACCATCTTGGACATGTTCTCAAATAGCGTGGAAACGTAGCTTGATGTGCTTCAGCTTCTTGTGTGATCTTGGTTCTTGCGCATTGGCTATGACGCCCATGTTATCACAGTAGATAGACATTGGGTCCAGCGCACTTGGAACCACACCGAGCTTTGTAATGAACTCTTTCATCCATATCGCTTCTTGTGAAACCTCTGAAGCAGCCATGTCACTGGTGGAAACGGGGCTATAGGTCCCGGTTGGTACGGGGCTTTAGTCCCGGTTGCCCAAACGGGACGGGGCAATCGGGACTAAAGCCCTAACCTTTAGTCCCGGTTTCCCCACCAACCGGGACAAAAGGGTGCACACGTGGCAGCGGCAGAGGGCGAGGGGGGTGGAGCATTAGTCCCGGTTCGTAACACGAACCGAGACTAATAACCTTCGCATGGCAAGATTTAGCTCATTTCTGCGCATGCGAAGAATTCATTTTGGCACATTTTGTTGCCTTGACAGCATTTTCGCCACTTTTGTGCCGGCAGAGAATTCATTTAGGTTGTTTTATTGTTTATTTAGTGATTTGCACTTATCAATGAAGGAACCTTATATTACATCATGAATATCATGACAATATTACATTCAATACACGGATCGAGTTCATGCACTACATACAAAAGTTGCTATTCGATGCTACCGGCCAATTCCTTCAAAGTTGCTATTTTTACAATCCCTATTGTCTATACACAGACGAATAGTATTCCCCTTTTGGGTCTAGGACTTCTGCATCCAAGAATCCCGCCAATTCCTCCTGAATTGCTCGTACGCGATCCTTTGGTAGAAGACCGTCCCGTAGACGTTCGATCTGATTTAAAAAAGGAGTCAGCCTATATGAATGAAACTAAACACAATTTGATTGTAATTAAAAACTATAGAAATTGTTTACGTACGTGGAGTTGCTCTAAATTTCTACCCTTCTTATCGCACGTCTGCCGAATGAACTCGCAAACATAGTATCCACATAGATTGTTACCTGGTCCCTGCGTCAGGCACTTTACGAGAACAGAGTTCAATCAAATAATAATCAAGCATGATAATAACTGTATCAAAACTAGAATCAAAGAGATGCGTGGATATAGCTAGTGGTGCTTACGTTTAGTGGTTGAAATGTAAGCTCCTCTTTCCAAACACCCCTAGCCTTGTTGGTGAACCGTTTCCAAGCGCTGCCCGGCGTAGAAAACGAATAAAATAAGTTATTAAATACTTGATATCATAAAATTCACGAACATTGCCGATATAGTGTCGTATGATTAGAATTACCGCTGGAGATGTATCTGCATGTCCTTCCACGTCTCAAGGGGTTTATGTTTCGAGTCCATGACTAGTACACGCCCTTTGTCAAGTTGAATGATTAACAGAATATAGTGGTAGCTGCGAATGCATAACTAATCAATCATATACTTAACATCGAGTAAGCGAAATAGAAAGTGTATACAAGACAATAACACTCACTCGAAGTTGTAAGGAAATAGTATTTCCCTTTTGGTTTCTTGAAACCTTAACGCGTGTACTATATTATCCTCCGTATCCTGGGGGTTTGTTTTGAGATTAGCTTGATGAACCCAATATGGGTCAATGAAGCCAATGTCATAATTTGTCCTCTGTTGCATTCGAGAATCTTCATTCTGCATATTACAGTATGATTATATACATGCAATAAACAAGGTGAGATAGATGGAGACTAAATTAATTAAAGAATTAGTACTTTCAGACAATAGGCACTGATGATCGATTTGTCCAAGGCGTCTTGATTGAATAATTGAAATAGTTCATCAAATTCAATGGATATCATGTCATCCATATCTTTCCCATAATGCTTTTTTGTAACCTTCAGCACTATCCAGTTAGCCCCGGCCTTTGTGTAATGCAAGTACCAGTTATGCAATCTTCGCATTTTTGTTGAAAGATTGTTTACCTCCTCAGGTTTGACGAGAGGTTTGCCGTACTGGTATTTGTATGCTACTTCACTCACGGGGAAGAAATCTAACTGGGATAAGTACTGGGCAATACTCATACCTTGAGCAGCGGCAGCTTCTCCGTATTGTGCAACTACCTCTGGATCATACTGCTCTTCGGCCCCATATTTGCTCGACCCCACATTGGTTTGGGAAATCACCTTGAGAGGGGCGCAAGTCTGTTTTGCTTGTTCTCCGAGCTGGGCAACAGATTTCTCGCTTGCATCGATCTTGCTCTTAGGCGTTTGTGCCGCATGTGACTTGAGAATAGAACGCTCATAGTCTGATGACAGCTTTGGCTCGCGTTGATGAAGAGTCTTTAGCATTTTCAACACTTTGGCTTTTTCTTCTTTGGTGCTGGGGAACTCTGGCTCTTTCGGCCGCCTCAGCTTAGCGAAAAACGCTGTCATTTCCGCATCAACGATCGCAGATCTCCTCTTGATCAGTCATAAGCTCTCTTGGGAGGAACCTTTGGTACTTTTGGAAGAGGCTCTTGTTTACGTTTCGGCGATCGCTTACAACGACGCACAGTAGTGGTACGCTTACGCTTTTTATCCTGAGGCACCGGTGATGGCTCCCGCGGCGATGGCTGCGCTGGTGATTGGTGAGGCGACGGAGCCGGGTGAGGCGACAAAGACGGCTGCCGCGGCGGCGACGACCTTGCTGGAGACGGGTGAGGCGGCGGCGAAGATGGCCTTGGCGTGTGATTTCGAAGCACGATACATTCCTTCGGCCGTAGAATGGTGACGTTTTTTGCGTCTCCCAGTACAGTCACATCCCCTTCACCTGCAGGGTAGTGAAGATCCAAAACTTCAAAGGTGAGCATGATTTCATCCACGCGGACAACAGCGTATCCTCACGGAACCGACGAGCGGTGGTAAGTTGGTGTGGGTCCAATTGGTAAGGCATAGCCGACCGCCACCTTCATTGATATGTTCACAACTTTGACATGTAGCTCGCAGTGTGTCATCTATGTGATATCATCCACTGGGTAGCCAACAGGAGCCATCGTCGGTGCATCATCATCATCGCCATTGTCATCACCCGGGACCTCGGTGGAAGCCACACTACTTTTTTGATTATTCGATAGGCCGGTAGCATCGAATGCAGTGTGCTGCTGAGATGGGCCGGTAGTAATTTGCTCTTTAAGTGCGTTAATTTCATCTTGTTGTTGCTTTAATCGTTCTTCAATTAAACGCATTCGCTCTTTCTGACTATTTGCTTCAACATCCACCCTGTCCTTTCTCCTCTGACGGCTTCTATCAGGATATTTCTTCCTCTCTTCGGGAAACCCAGTCCTCCATGGTTGGGAGCCTCTTGTGCCTCGTGTTCGTCCATCATGTTCCTTATTTCCAAGGGCGAGTGTGAGCTCATAATTCTCTGTATCGGGAATGAAGTCCCCATCTTTAACAGCCTTTACTGCTTTTCTCATCCTCTCGATTGGCAAGGGGTCTTCTTTATGTCGTATGTTATATATACACCTCCCTTCCGAGTCCAACGTGCCCCCATGCCCGTAAAACCAATTCCTTGCATGTTCTACCCAATCGTCTGTCTCTGGGGTGATCTTTTTAGCACGCAGTTCATTCTCAAGTTTCTCCCACTTAGGAATGCCAGCCCTGTAGCCACCTTGCCCCATAGTATGGTGATACTTCTTGTTAGCAGCATTCAGCTTATTCGTTTCAGACATTTTCTTAGCTTTTTCTGATTTCTTGTATTCCACAAACTCAGCCCAGAATGGTTTTATCTTCTCAAACTGAATATTCTTGAAATCGGGAGTCTTCTCTTTCACGACATAGTCAAGGTGCAATCTTTTCTTCCAGTTGGTGAAACACTTGGCCATCTACTTCAAAGCCCACTCCCTGACCTTAGCCTCCATGGCTCTCCCATGTTGTAAGGCGTCCTCAACTGGATCCTCCGCATTTGGATCCAGCTCTATCTTCGGTAGTTTGAAATTAACCATGAGCCTCTTCCACAGTAAATCTTTGGCGTGGTTAGGGACAAATAAACATGTTCCCTCTTCATACGCATTAGGCCTATTCCAATTTCTAATGGTGATCGGGATTAAGTCCCTAACGATTACTCCGCATTGTGCCACAAATTTGGTTGCGACAACTTCGGGAGCCGTCAGTTTGCCGTCTTCAACGACATCTTCGATCCTGAACCTCTCATGGTCTTGCAACTTTTTGGTTGGGCCTCGTCTGGTCTTTTCAGTAGATTCCTTCGATCCGGAGGGCTAAAAGAAGAAAGATCGTCGTTACTGTTTCTATATAGATAGCAGATGATTAATTACTAAATTAATTATATTACATGCACCTCGCCGGAGCGGTCGTCTTCTCGATTACACAAGGCATCGCCTTCTCCCTCGCGGAAGGCAACACCTTCAACCTCAAACAAGTCGTCTATTCCGGTAAAAAGAGGATCACCCTCACCGGAGTTGTTCAGAAACGTTGATACGTCTAAATTTTCTTCCCCACGGATCACACCTTGGATCAACTCTTCCTTTTCTTCGTCTCTGACGTGTGGGTCCATATTTTCTGCATAGGTGGAAAAACGAATAAGTCAAAGCGGCTAAAGGAGAAAGTTAGGTACGGTGTTTAGAGATATAAACCCTAATTCAGAGAAACCCTAATATATACATACACAATAATAAAAATGAAGAGAAACCCTAAACCTAATACAAAAAGGAAACCGTGTAGTAGATAGGTAACTCTAGCTAAAATCGACTAAAATCAATATTCCGGAGTTCCGAGGGGTGTAACACCTAGTTCGGAGAAACCTCGAATGCATATGAGAGGGGAACATGAGTATAAGGCTACAAAAGGGAAACTATCCAGCAGATAAGTAACACTAGATACTAACAAAATACCATATTGGAATCGATTTAAGAGGGTTCGGAATGCCCTGGCGTAGGCACATCGTCGAACCCACATGCACCTAAGGGGCATGCAATTTCATGGGAAGATTTACGCGCGACCGAGCCAGACCGAGCTTTCCTACGTCGAACACAATGGTTTTGACCGCGCGACCCCTTCGCCCATGTCTCGCCCACGCGTGAGCTAACAGGGGAACTCCCATCGGCGCCGCATCCTCCCCCTTCTCCTCACCTTCCCCTCGTCGCTGCGCTGTCAGGGCGGGCCATCGGGCCTTGCATGTGCGTTGCCGGCACCGGAGATGGCGGATTGATACTGTAGATGTGGTGCATATCTACAGTAAACGTTGGCCCTTTTTCCAAGACAATTCGGTGTCTTACCCTTTCACGATTCCACCGTCTATCCGATGTTTCTCGGCGCTTTCTCGGCGCCGCTAACCGAATCCTGAGCAAAACAGAGCTTCTGCCTCTCTCTTGCCACAATACACCCGCCCCACGCGTCCCTGCACGCCTCCCATGTCCTGCGAAACCGGCCACCGACATCCCCTTTTCCCGAGCCGCCGACCGTCGTCTAAGACTAGGACTAGTCGGGAAAAAATATTATAGTATTTGCCACGTCCACAATCTGAACACCACAATCCGATTGCACAACATACCCAATGTGATGCACATGAAGAACTTTGCGTAAGCCATCTATATTAATAGCAAAAAATACCAAAGCATCCATTATCAAATGCATTATCCAACAAATTGTGACAAATTACATAATTACTAGAATAACTATTAGACATAATTACGACAAGCAAACTAGCAAAATTCTTTCAACACAACAATATCACTCACATATATTTCAAATTCTTTCAACACAACAATATCAATCTACATTACAAACACCAATCAATCTACATTACAAACACCAATCAACCTAATACTACAAATTTGCGGAAATTTGGGGGAGAGCGAGAGAGGGAAGGGCGCGTGGGCCGGGAGACATACCCGAGGACGGGGACAGGGGAGAGGCCGGAGGAGGTGCGGCCAGAGGAGCGGAGGTGTGGCCGGAGGAGAGGAGGTGTGGCCGGAGGAGCGGAGGCCGGAGGAGGTGCGGCCGGAGGGGCGCGCGGGAGGAGGAGGAGCCGCTACGGAGCGCGCGGCGGTGGCGGCCGGAGGAGGAGCCGCTACGGGGAGCGCGCGGCGGTGGCGGCCGGAGGCGGAGGCGTTGACGACGACGGAGGGCGCGGGCAGCCTGGCGGCGTCATCGATGAAATAGAGAAGCAAAGAAGAGAAGCAGAGAAGAAGAAGAGAAGTTATAAAGGGGAGGGAGTATACGTCCCGGTTGGTGGCTCCAACCGGGACGTATGCCCTTGTAGTCCCGGTTGGAGCCACCAACCGGGACTTATACTCCAATTTTCCGCAGCTGAAGGCAGCATGAGGGTCTTTAGTCCGGTTGGTGGCTCCAACGGGACATATTCTGCTTTTCAAATTTTTCGTATTTTCTCTCTGTTCCGCCTTTATTTTTTATTTTGGGTTTTAAATTTGTAATGTTTTTTAAATGATAATTACTTTGGAATTTAGAAAAACTTTAAACATAAAAAGTGTTTGAATTTGAAAACTAATTCGAAACCATTATCTGTTTTGAAAAATAATTAATGTAACCATTTAAACTATGAACCATTTAAAATTAATAATGAAATAACTTATATTTTTTAAATATTAATTTGGAATTTAGAAAAACTTTAAACATAAAAAGTGTATGGATTTGAATAAATAATCCAAAACCATTTTCTATTTTTAAAAAATAATTAATGTAACCATTTAAAATTAAAAATGAATTAACTTATATTTTTTAAATATTAATTTGGAATTTAGAAAAACTTTAAACATAAAAAGTGTATGGATTTGAATAAATAATCCAAAACCATTTTCTATTTTTAAAAAATAATTAATGTAACCATTTAAAATTAAAAATGAATTAACTTATATTTTTTAAATATTAATTTGGAATTTAGAAAAACTTTAAACATAAAAAGTGTTTGGATTTGAATAAATAATTCAAAACCATTTTTTTATAAAAATAATTAATGTAACCATTTAAAATATGAACCATTTACAATTAAAAATGAATTAACTTATAAGTAATTCAAAACCATTTTCTGTGTTTAATGGGCGGAAAAAAGAGGACGGAAAATAATGGGCGGAAAGAAAATTTGAATAGGATAGAACTGGAATTAAAGTACATAACACAACTAACACAAAGTTACATAAAAGAACTGAAAATTAAGATACATAGCCAGAACTTGTTTTGCAATGTTGGAATAATTCAGTCATGCTCCTGCCTACACCTGTAATACTCGCCACTGTAGTCGTCATACTCGCCGCGGCCGTCGTCGCTATCGTCGTCGGGGTCGCCGTAGTTGAACCTTGAAGGTTGAGTACGAGTGAGTTGGACTTGAGGGTAGTGTAGGCGGGGGCTAGAGTCGGCGGCCGTGTCGTAGGCCATGACGCTCTGGAGAGTCCGGCCGCGCCACCACAGCCGACGGCCGGCCTCGTTGAAGTTCGGAGAAGGTGGGCCCTCCTCCTCGTGCCTGGCGAGTGCCCTCTCACGCCGATCTACGAAGAAGGCTTCCCAAGTCGGGAAATAGTCGGGATGCCATCTGGGATTCCTCCGCTGCTCCGGCGTGAGCTCGAAGTAGTAGTGGTTCATGATGGCCATCCGACGCGCCACACCTAGAGGGACAGGAGGAACCGGAACGCCTCCGGCGCTCAGCATCCAGCCGACGGGGACACATTTGCCCGACGGGCAGGGGTAGTTCGAGGCGCAAAGCGCCTCCGCCTCCCTGGGAGTTAGTGCTACGGTGGAAGCCATGGGAAAGAGTGATGAGGTTGCAGATATGAGTCTAGAGATATGCAATGACAATGGAGGCCAACCCTACATATATATATAGTCAAGAACTGGCGGAAAAAATGGCGGGAAGAAAAATGGCGGGAAAAATGGCGTGTCGACATTATGTCGTGCGGAGTGTACCTTGTCCCGGATGGTGTCACCAACCGGGACTAAAGATGAAAAATGGCGCGTCCACACACATGCATAATATGGGCACAACATCACAAAATATGTCGTGATTCAGCACATAACATCGGTCATTTGGACCGAAAGCCATGAAACCTCGAACATGATAGGTCATTTTGTGAAGGTTTTTTCGAAACATGATCAATATACCAAGTCTGGTATTTTTCCTTTCAACTATGTAACATAATATGACACCACGCGAAGGATTTTCATTGTTCGGATTTTTTTTGAATTTATTATGCCCGTTTTGAATTATCTGAATTTCTAACTATGGTCGAACCGGTGTGCATGAAGATAGGGGACGAGCATCGTTAGAACTTGCATTGGATCTCTGAAGAAACCACATATTGCGAGTCTAAAAATGATTTTTTCAAAAAATCATGGGCGATAGATCATGTACCTGTAGTACAAACCGGACCCACTTCCTACCGATTCAGCAGACATTTGTCCTTTTTACCCGGGATGGACGAAAAGGTTTGAGATGTACCGGTTGGGAGATAGTCCATGTAAGGTGGTCTAGTATTTTAGTAAAATGGGACAGTAGCATTCTGAAATGGCATTTTGGTGGTTACTTCATAAAACGACCCGTTTTTTGCGCTCGGAAAATGGAAAAGGGCTTTTCCGTGTGACAAAAAGGAAAACTTCCTCCTGCAACATTGTTCTCCATACCAATGTCCACACACATGCATAATATGGGCACAACATCAGAAACTATGACGTGATTCAGCACATAACTTCCTGCGGATTCGGCAGACATTTGTCCTTTTTACCCAGGATGGACGATTTCGGCAGGGTGGGCCAGGCAGCACTAATGATAGGGGTGAGTGTCGACATTATGTCGTGCGGCGTGTACCTTGTCCCCGATGGTGTCACCAACCGGGACTAAAGATCAACCTGTAGTCCCGGTTGGAGACACCAACCGGGACAAAACAGGAGTGAGCACTAATGATAGGGGTGAGTGTCGACATTATTTCGTAAGTGTCGACACTATGTCGAGCTGCTTGTACTATAAATAGGCATCCTTGCGAGTCCAGTCCTCGGCCCGATTTTGAGCAGGGGACACCACTGCGGCGATTTCGAGGAGATGAAGCGGGCCAGGTCCTCGGCATCTCAGAACTGGTCATAGAGGCACTCCCTAATATGTGAAATTAGTTAGCTCCGAGGCGTATTGATCTAGTTAGAGAAGTTACAAGATGCAAGATGGTTTTCGAGAGCAGGGACACCACTGCGGCCAGTTTCAGGGAGATGCCGACGGAGCCCAGTCCTCCGGCATCTCCGAGAAACTGGTCATAGAGGCACTCCCTAATATGTGAAATTAGTTAGCTCCGAGGCGTATTGATCTAGTTAGAGAAGTTACAAGCTGCAAGATGGTTTTCGAGAGCAGGGACACCACTACGCCCAGTTTAGGGAGATGCGACGGAGCACAGTCCTCCGGCATCTCCGAGAAACTGGTCATAGAGGCACTCCCTAATATGTGAAATTAGTTAGCTCCGAGGCGTATTGATCTAGTTAGAGAAGTTACAAGCTGCAAGATGGTTTTCGAGAGCAGGGACACCACTACGACCAATTTCAGGGAGATGCCGGATCCAGATCCTCGGCATCTCCAAGAAACTGGTCATAGAGGCACTCCCGGTCCAGCCACAAAACGGGACTAACACTCAAGACATTTATTAATATTAAAAACTGAGACTACAAAACCGGGACTAAAGGCCACAAAACGTGAAAGATATCCTTCGGTCAAGCCACAAACCGCGAAAGACATGAACTAGAGTTACATAATATGAGCATGAACTTCTTGGCATATGTCCTTCCTTATGATCGCTTCAGACGTAATCATGGAGCATCTTCTTTACTTAACGGAATGCTTGGGTCAGTTTTCACTGCGAAGGACGGAATTTCATCAAACTTATTATAATCTTCTGACATGTCTGTCTTGTCCTCGATTCCCACGATGTTTCTTTTCCCTGAAAGAACTATGTGACGCTTTGGCTCATCATATGATGTATTCGTTTGCATATTTTTTTCTTTTTTTCGGTCTGGAGGACATGTCCTTCACATAGAAAACCTGAGACACATCATTGGCTAGGACGAATGGTTCATCTCTATAACCAAGATTGTTGAGATCCATTGTTGTCATTCCGTAAAACTGGTCTATCTTTACCCCTTCCCCATTCAGGTTGACCCATTTGCAGCGAAACAAAGGGACCTTAAAAGAGACTCCATAGTCTAGTTCCCATATCTCCTCTATGTAACCATAATATGTGTCCTTTTGTCCATTCTCGTCTATTGCATCAAAGCGGACACCACTATTTTGGTTGGTGCTCTTTTTATCTTGGGCGATCGTGTAGAATGTATTCCCATTTATTTCGTACCCTTGGAAATTTCAATACAGTAGAAGATGGTGACGCGTCCAACAAGTATAGCTGATCTCCAACAGTGGTGTCATTCAAGAGATGTGTCCGCATCCAACCACCAAAAGACTTCATGTGTTCAGCTGTAATCCATGATTCAGGCTTCCCCGGGTTTTTGGAGCGTACAATATTCTTGTGTTCCTCGATATACGGAGCTGCCAAGGTGGAAATATGTAGAACTGTGTAGTGTGCTTTAGTGAAAGAATCCCTGTCCCTACATATCATTGCTTTCTTTCCCAGCGTGCCTTTTCCACTTAGTCTTCCCTCATGCATGAGTCGAAACACCAATTGGCTTAAGGTCAGGAATAAAGTCAACACAAAACTCAATGACCTCCTCTGTTCCATATCCCTTGGAGATGCTTCCTTCTGGTCTAGCACAGTTATGAACATATTTCTTTAAGACTCCCATGAACCTCTCAAAGGGGAACATATTGTGCAGAAATACCGGACCGAGAATGGCAATCTCTTCCACTAGATGAACCAGATGTCATAATATTGAAGAAGGATGGTGGGAACACCAATTCAAAACTAACAAGACATTGTACCACATCCTTCTGTAACCTTGGCAGAATATCTGGATTGATTACCTTCTGAGATATTGCATTGAGGAATGAACACAGCTTCACAATGGGTACTCGAACATTTTCCGGTAGAAGCCCCCTCAATGCAATCGGAAGCAACTGCGTCATAATCACGTGACAGTCATGAGACTTCAGGTTTTGGAACTTTTTCTCTGCCATATTTATTATCCCCTTTATATTAGATGAGAAGCCCGACACCTTGATCTTAAAGGACTTCAAAGAAGATTTCCTTCTGCTTTGGTAAGAGCATAGGGTACGACTTAAGTAGCGCCTTTATCCGTCTTGTTATGTGTATGCATGTTCTTTGGGTCTTTCATAATTTGTTGGTCCTCCCGTGCTTCAGGTGTATCTTTTGTCTTCCCATACACGCCTAGGAATCCTAGCAGGTTCACGCAGAGATTCTTCGTCACGTGCATCACGTCGATTGAAGAGCGGACACGCAGGACTTTCCAATATGGCAGCTCCCAAAATATAGATTTCTTCTTCCACATGGGTGCATGCGTGTCACATGCGGCGTCGGGAACTGATTGACCTTGGGACCCTTTCCAAAGATTACTTCTATGTCCTTGACCATACCAAATACATCATCACCAGCAAGGAGTTCAGGCTTCTTCCGGTGATCTGCCTCACCTTTGAAATGCTTGCCTTTCTTTCTTACGGGATGATTGGACGGAAGAAAACGTCGATTCTCCAGGTACACAACCTTCTTGCATTTATGCAAATATGTACCTTCGGTCTTATATAAACAGTGGGTGCATGCCTTATATCCCTTGTTTGTCTGTCCTGAAAGGTTACTAAGAGCAGGCCAATCATTGATGGTTACGAATAACAACCCTCGTAGATCAAATGGCTCCTGTTTGTTCTCATCCCACGCACGTACACCTGGTTTGCCCCACAACTGTAAGAGTTCTTCAACTAATGGCCTAAGGTACACATCAATGTCGCGTTGCCGGTTGCCGGGCCTTGGATGAGCACTGGCATCATAATGAACTTACGCTTCATGCACAACCAAGGAGGCAGGTTGTAGATACATAGAGTCACGGGCCAGTCTTTGTGATTGCAGCTCTGCTCCCCAAAAGGATTCATGCCATCCGTACTTAGACCAAACCATAAGTTCCTTGCGTCACCTGCAAAGTCTGGGAAGTCTCTCTCGATTTTTCTCCACTGTGACCCATCAGCAGGGTGTCTCAACTTCCCGTCTTTCTTACGGTCTTCTTTGTGCCATCGCAACAACCTGGCATGCTCTTTGTTTCTGAACATGCGTTTCAACCATGGTATTATAGGAGCATACCACATAACCTTAGCAGGAACCCTCTTCCGTAGGGGCTCTCCCTCAACATCACCAGGGTCATCTCGTCTGATCTTTTACCGCAACGCATTGCATACCGGGAATTTATCTAAATTCCCATACTCCTTACCGCGGTAGAGGTTGCAGTCATTAATGCATGCATGTATCTTTTGCACATCTAATCCCAGAGGACAGAGAGTCTTCTTTGCTTCGTAGGTACTCTCGGGAAGTTCGTTATGTTTTGGAAACTTCGGCTTCATTATTTTCAGCATCTTTTCAAATGAGGAGTCAGTTAGACCACACTCTGCCTTCCATCGCAACAATTCCAGTGTGGTACCGAGCTTTGTGCTGCCATCTTCACAATTTGGGTACAACAATTTCTTGTGATCTTCTAACATGCCCTCTAACTTCAACTTCTCATTTTCTGTTTCACAGTCTCTCTTTGCATCAGAAATGACCCTACCAAGTTCATCAGCCGGCTCATATGATGCCCGTTCTTCACCTCTTTCCTCTCCACTGTCTTCCATTGCAGTATCACTGTATTCAGGAAACATATGATGATAGTTGTTATCATCATCTTCTTCTTCACCATCTTCCATCATAACCCCACTTTCCCCGTGCTTGGTCCAGCAATTATAGTTGGGCATGAAACCTTTCATAATCAGGTGGCCGCGAATGATTTTCGAGGAAGAGTACTCCTTGTTGTTCCGACATTGAACACATGGACAACGTATAAATCCATTCTCTTTGTTTGCCGTAGCCACATCGATAAATTTATCCACGCCTTTGATATACTGACTCGCGCCGTCACCGTATCCATTCCGACCGTTCATCTGCATCATATAAGTAAGTTTATCAAAAAACAGGACATCATAAATAGTGAAATAACCAATTCACACCGACACATGAATTGTATCAATGACCTAGAAAAGATAAGATTGCTAACCTCGATCGAGGGAAATAAAGAGGAGAAAGCTCAAGTGCGTCTCAGACACCTTCTATATTTTTGTTCTATGAGAAATTCAACGGGATTATTCACTCAAACATTTCATCAAACACCTTCAATGCATGCATAGAAGAGAAAAAACTAGCACACCCCTCACACCTTCCACCATTCAAAAGAACAGAGTGGAGGCAGAGGGGCTGGGGCGTTGCATTTATAGAGGGCAGGAGAATACGTCTTGGTTGGAGCCAGCAACCGGGACTAAAGGTGCGTGCCACGCCACGTGGCTGTGGCCAAACCTTTAGTCCTGGTTGGTGGCTCCAACCAGACGTACCTAACCGGGACGCATGCCCCTGGCCCGTGCCGCTCCAACGGGATGCGGCAAGATTAGTCCCGGTTGGTGGCACAACCAGGACTAATGCTCTGAGGGGTCGCGAACGGATGGCCCTTTTTCCACTAGTGTGTATTCCGATTAAGTTGAAGATCTCGCCACAACGCTTTGCTTTGCACTCCTCCAACTAACTGCTGCACCATTCAAAGTAAATACGTATCCAGATTGTGATTTAGAATCATCCGGATCGGTGTTCCAACTAGCATCGGTGTAACCATTAACAACGAGTTGTTCATCACCTCCATAAGAAAGAACCATATCCTTAGTTCTTCTCAAGTACTTAAGGATGTTTTTGATCGTCCAATGATCCACTCTGGATCACTTTGATATCTGCTAGTCAAACTAACGGCATATGCAATGTCGGGTCTAGTACATAGCATGGCATACATTAGAGATCCTATGCGAGGCATAGGAGTCTTACTCATCCTTTCTCTATCTTCCCGTTGTTGGACTTTGAGTTTTACTCAACGTCAGACAGCAACATGGGCAAGAACACTTTCTTGCTATCTTCCATTCCAAACCTCTTTAGAACTTTGTCCAAATATGTACTTTGTGACAATGATATTAGGCGTCTTGATCTATCTCTATAAATCTTTATGCCTAATATGTAAGCTGTTTTGCCAAGATCTTTCATTGAAAAACTGTTATTCAAATATTCCTTGACACTATTAAGAAGGTCTACATCATTCCCAATCAACAATATGTCATCTACATATAGTATTAAGAACTCTACAGAGCTCCCACTCACTTTCTTGTAAATACAAGCTTCTCCATAAGTTTGTATAAAACCAAAACTTTTGATCACCTTATCAAAACGTTGATTCCAACTTCGGGATGCTTGCTTTAATCCATAAATGGACCGTTGAAGTTTGCATACCTTGTTAGCATCCTTAGGATCGACAAAACCTTTGGGTTGCATCATATACAACTCTTCATCAATGTCTCCATTGAGGAACGCTGTTTTGACATCCATCTGCCATATCTCATAATCATAATATGCAGCGATTGCTAACATAATCCTCACAGACTTTAGCTTCGCTACAGGTGAGAAAGTCTCATCGTAGTCAACTCCTTGAATTTGTCGAAACCCTTTTGCGACAAGTCAAGCTTTATAGACAGTAACATTACCATCAGCATCTGTTTTCTTCTTGAAAATCCATTTGTTCTCGACAGCCTTCCGGCCATCCGGTAAGTCCACCAAAGTCCATACTTGGTTTTCGTACATGGATCCAATCTCGGATTTCATGGCTTCTTGCCATTTATTGGAATCTGGACTCATCATCGCTTCCTCATATGTCGCAGGGTCATCGGTGTTGTCCACCAACATGACACTCATAACGGGATCATACCAATCAGGAGTGGTACGAGCTCTCGTTGACCTGCGAGGCTCTGTAGCAACTACAACCGAAGTTTCATGATCATCATCATTATCTTCCTCTCTTATTGGTGCAGGCACCACGGGAACTTCTTCCGGTGCTGCGCTACTCGCAAGTTTGAGAGAAGGTTCGACAACCTCGTCGAGTTCTACTTTCCTTCCAGTCACTTCTTTCGAGAGAAATTCTTTCTCTAGAAAGGATCCATTCTTGGCAACGAAGATTTTGCCTTCGGATCTATGATAGAAGGTATACCCAATAGTTTCCTTTGGGTATCCTATGAAGACGCATTTTTCCGCTTTGGGTTCAACCTTGTCCGGCTGTAACTTCTTTACATAGGCTTCGCAACCCCAAACTTTAAGGAACGACAATTTAGGTTTATTCCCAAACCATAATTCATACGGTGTCGTTTCAACAGATTTAGATGGTGCCCTATTTAAAGTGAATGCGGCTGTTTATAATGCATAACCCCAAAATCATAGCGGTAAATCTGTAAGTGACATCATAGAACGAACCATATCTAAGAGAGTTCGATTATGACATTCGGACACACCATTACGCTGTAGTGTTCCCGGCGGTGTCAATTGTGAAAGTATTCCGCATTTCTTCAAATGCTCGCCAAACTCGTAACCACCGCGCGATGCTACACTCATTGGTCCACACACATCGGTATGTATGATTTCCAATAAATCCGTAGCTCGCTCCATCATACTAGAAAATGGAGTCTTAGTCATTTTTCCCATCAGACATGCTTCGCATCTTTCAAGTGATTCCAAATCAAGTGATTCCAGAAGTCCATCGGAATGGACTTTCTTCATACGCTTCACTCCAATGTGACAAAGACGACAGTGCCACATATTGGTCGAGTTATCGCTCAATTTCAAACGTTTAGCCTCAATGTTATTAATATGTGTATTTCCACTATCGAGATTCAATAAGAATATACCATCTATCAAAGGTGCATGTGCATAAAACATATTACTCATATAAATCGAACAACCATTATTCTCGGACTTAAACAAGTAACCGTCTCGCAATAAACAAGATCCCGATATAATGTTCATGCTTAACGCAGGCACCAAATAACAATTATTTAAGTATAAAACTAATCCCGATGGTAGATGAAGAGGTAGCGTGCCGACCGCGATCACATCAACCTTTGATCCATTTCCCACGCGCATCGTCACCTTGTTCTTCGCTAGCTTCCGTTTATTCTGCAGCACCTGTTTCGAGTTACAAATATGAGCAACCGAACCAGTATCAAATACCCAGGCACTACTACGAGTACTAGTGAGAGATACACATCAATAACATGTATATCGGATATACCTTTCTTCTTGATGTTGCCGTTCTTCAAATCCGCCAAGTACTTTGGGCAATTCCGCTTCCAGTGACCTTCTCCCTTGTAGTAAAAGCACTCAGTATCAGGCTTAGGTCCAGCCTTGGTCTTCTTCGTTAGTGCGGTAACTTTCTTACCACCCTTCTTGAAGTGTCCCTTTTGCTTATACTTGCCTTTCTTTAATTTGGTGGTCTTATTGACCATCAACACTTGGTGCTCTTTCTTGATCTCCACTTCTGCAGATTTTAACATGGAGAAGAGTTCTGGCAACTGCTTATTCATGCTTTGCATATTGTAGTTCATCACAAAGTTCTTGTAACTTGGTGGTAGTGATTGGAGGACACGGTAAATCCCCAAAGCATTAGGAATCACTATACCCAAGCTTTGAAGTTTGTTTGCGTGCCCAGACATCTTAAGCACATGCTCAGCTTTTGCCAGCTGCCCTCTTCCATCTTGCAGTTAAAGAACTTTTCAGAAGCCTCATAGCTCCCAACTGCCGCGTGAGTCTCAAAAATCAATTTGAGTTCACAGACAATATCATGTGGGTATGAATTCTCAAACCTTTTCTGAAGCTCCGATTCTAAACCATACAAGATAGCACACTGAACTGTGGAGTACTGAGTCTTCCGAGCGAGGTAAACATTCTTTACTTCATCGGTAGCAGTAGCTGCAGGCGGGTCACCTAGCGGTGCATCCAACACATAGGTCAAATTACCAGCATTGAGGACAATCCTAAAATTGCGGAACCAATCCGCGAAGTTGCTTCCATTGTTTTTCAACTTTTCTTTCTCTAGGAACGCATTAAAATTGATTGTAGGGGCCGCCATTGATCTACAACATATTTGCAATAGTTTAGACTAAGTTTATGACAAATTGAGTTCTAATTAATAGTTAAATTAATCTAGGTGAACTCCCACTCAAAACAATATCCCTCACATTGTTTTAGTGATCACACGAACCAAATCCACCACATCAAAACCGATCATCACGAGAGTTGATGTAGCTTCAATGGCGAACAATCGACATGTTCATCATATCTACTATATGATTCATGCTTTACCTTTCGGTGATCCGTGTTCCGAGACCATGTCTGTACATTCTAGGCTCGTTAAGATCAAACCTTAGCTTCCGCATGAGCAAATCTGGCTTGCTCACGTTGTATACACTTGCAGAATCTAACACACCCGATCATCACGTGGTGCTTCGAAACAACAAGCTTTAGCAACGGTGCTTACTAAGGATGAACACTATAGAACTTGAAATTCATGTGCATGATGGATCATCTTATAATGCTACTGTCGTTAACTAAGCAATACAAGATGCATAAAGGATTAACATCACATGCAATTCATAATATGTGATATGATATGGCCTTTCTTCTTTGTGCTTCCGATCTCCATCTTCAAGCACGAACATGATCTCCATCATCACCGGCATTGCATCAAGGTCAATGACGCTGCTCCATGGTTGTCGTCCACCAGCTTTAACTATTACAACTACTTTGAATAGACACGCGGGTCTTAACAGAAATTAAAGACAACCATATGGCTCCTGCCGGTTGCCAACTTACAATAAGGAACATTGCATACATCAAATATAATCACAATCATGGCCATATCACATCACAGCACACCCCTGCAAACCAAAGTTATACGCCTCTAATTTCTTTGCATGTTTTACATGGTTTGGGGCTTTCAATAAGTGTCGATCTAACTTACGAACAAGAACCACAATGTTGATGTTTGAACTATCAAGTGCCCGTTGTAAATTGGATCTATACTATAATGGGAGAGATAGACACCCGCAAAGCCACTTATGCAATACAAGTTGCATCTTGAGCGTGGAGCAAGTCTCATGAACGATGTCATGTAAGGTTAGCCCGGGCCGATTCATCCCATCATACCGCAAGATGCAAAGTACACAAGACGCAATTGATAATAAAAGCACCACCACCCACAATGACCATTGTGTTCTACTCGTGCAACAGATCTACATATAGACACGGCTCTGATACCACTGTACGGGTTCGTAGCATGGAAAACAAAAAAATTCTACCGCATACAAACAAACAAGCCAAGATCTATCTACTAGATTGTAGCAACGAGTCGATAGAATAACTCACCCTCAAAGATTCCAAAGTGTTTAACGAGAGCGGATTCTCATGGGTGATGTAGTCGTACTCTTCCCGATCTCAAGATCGCGTAGACGATCCTTCCGGCGCTGCGTTCCGGCAGCGCTCCCGCAGTCGGTCACACGTTCAGTACTCGATGAAGACCTTCCTCTCCCTTGTTACAGCAGGCAGCTGAGGTTGTACCACTCTCCTCGCGATTCCGGTAGCACGGCGGCGTGGTACCGGAAGTAGAGGGGAGATCTCGCAGGGCTTTGCCTTAAGCCGGAGCGAGTATGGTGGACTATGAGAGAGCCCTCGGTGATCTAGGGTTTAGACACACCAAGGAGAGAGGGCTAGGCCGGCAGCTAGGGCTTGGGGAAGCCCAAGTCGGCGGCTAGGGTTTGCCCTAGGCGGCGGTGGCAGCAGGAGGTGGTGGCGCCGGCGGCTTGGGGCTACGGTTTGCAGGTGCAAGTTGTGTGCTTGGAGGGGCAGCCCTGCCCCTCCTTATATAGGTGGAGGGGCCGTCCAAGGGGAGGGGAGTCCCTCCCCAACTCGGCTTCCAAGGCCGGCGGTGGAGGGAGAGGGACTTCCTCCCCAAGTAGGTTTCCTACTCTCCCTCCACCAAGCAAAATAGCCGTTTGACTTTTCAAATTGGCGTTTGACTTTTCAAACTAGGATTTGATTTATCCCTTTATTTCGCTCAGTGATGACACCTAGTACATGATGCAACTATTCCAACTTGTTATGACACATTCATGTATCCTTCCCCTCTGGAGTGCCGGACATTCCGGAACCTTCTAGAACATTCCCGATGAAAACACCGGAACCATTCTCCAACCCCGAAACAGGACTTTCCTTATATGAATCTTATTCTCCGGACCATTCCGGATCTCCTCGTGATATCCCGGATCCCATCCGAGTCTCCGAACAACATTCAGTCTCTTACTCATCATTCCATAACTACTCAACAACGTCGAATCCTTAAGTGTGTCTCCCTACGGTTCGTGAATTATGCGGACATGATCGAGACACTTCTCCGAACAATAACCAATAGAGGAATCTGGAAATTCATATGGCTCCCACATATTTCTATGATTACTTTGCGATCGAATGAACCACTTACATACGATACCAATTTCCCTTTGTCTCGTGATAGTTTACTTATCCGAGGTTTTGATCATTGGTATCTCTGCATACCTAGTTCAACCTCGTTACTGATAAGTACTCTTTTCTCGTTCCCGTGATACGTGATCCCTTGTGAGCCAGTCATATGCTTGCAAGCTAATTGGATGACATTCCACCGAGAGGGCCCAGAGTATATCTATCCGTCATATGGATGGACAAATCCCACTCTTGATCCATGTGTCTCAACCAATACTTTACGAACACTCAATGCCACCTTTATAGCCACCCAGTTACGGTGTGGTGTTTGATGTCATCAAAGCATCCTTCCGGTGATGGTGATAAGCATGATCTCATGGTCGAAGGAATTAGGTTTACTATGTATCAGAAAGAATATAGCAATTGAACTATTAAAATGACTTGATCTTTATGCTACGCTTATCTATAGGAGTATGTCCATCATATCATTCTCCTAACGATATGATCTTGTTGTTAATAACATCTCAATGTTCATGATGGGGAAACCACAATCATTTATTAACCAACAAGCTAGTATTATAAAGAGGCTTTACTAGGGACTCTAATTTAGTTTACAAATCACACAAGTATTAATGTTTCCTTGTTAATACTATTATAGCATGAATGTAAACATTTATCATAAACACAAAGATATAATAATAACTACATTTATTATTGCCTCTAGGGCATATCTCCAACAGATACACTCGTTGGATAAGCGATGACGAAGACGATGGAGACGGTGAAGGTGGGCAACATGACGATGATCATCATCACGGCGAGAACGGGCGAGATGATGAAGAGTCTCCTAGAGATGGTGAAGGTGCGGAAGCGGACCGGGATGATGATGATCTAGATGCCGGAGGAGGAGACGACGATGGAACAACGTCAGGCTGGGTGCGGGACCCGTATGTGCAAGAGCTGCTTCTCAAGCAGATGAGTAACGTCAGGGCTGCCGCTAGAGAGAAAGCCAAGCTTGTGCAACTTGAGAAAGACGCGGTTACTCCATTGTATGAAGGATGCAAGCCCGATGATACCTGGTTGAATGTAACGCTCAAGGCTATGGAGATGAAGGCAAAACACAAATTGAGCGACGCAAGCTTCGACGATATGATGGAATTCTGGCACGATCGTCTCCCGGAGGGGAACACATGTCCAACTAGTATCGAGGACGCCAAGAAAATCGTCTGTCCTCTCGATCTACCGCACGTTAGATATCACGTATGCATCAACGATTGCATCATTTATCGGGGCGAGGACGCGGAGAAAACCACATGTCCGGTGTGCGGTGTGAGTCGATACAAGAAAGGGAAGAAAGCACCTCGAAAAGTGGTATGGTACTTTCCTATCACTCCTCGTCTGCAACGCTATTTCGCGGACACTAAGGAAGCGAAGCTCATGCGATGGCATGCGGAAAGGAAGAATCCAGGAGATGATGATGATGATGACCCCGAAAAGGATGAGCTGCTGACGCACCCTTCAGATGCTAGCCAGTGGAAAGCATTGGACCTCGAATTCCCAGAATTCGATGGAGATTCGAGGAACATCAGGCTTGGTGCGAGCACCGATGGACTCAATCCGTTCGGTAGCCAGAGCAGCACGCACAGCACTTGGACCGTGTTTGTATGGATGTACAACCTCCCTCCATGGTTGTGCATGAAGAAGAAGTACATACAAATGAGTATGCTAATTCAAGGGTCGAAACAACCTGGTACCGACATCAATCTGTATCTCGGGCTGTTGAAAGAGGAGCTAGCCACGTTATGGGAATCTGGAGCCAATACTTACGACGCCGTCGCACAAGATTATTTCACTATGAGAGCCGCGTTGGTCACTACGGTGCAAGACTATCCATGTTGCGGGTATATCTCGGGGCAGGTTATCCAAGGATTCTGCGCATGCGTTAGGTGCATGGATAACACAAGCTATCTCCAATTAGAGAAAGATCCAGGGTCATCGAAAACCGTGTTCATGGCGCACCGGAGGTGGCTCGGCAAGAATGATCCATGGAGAAAACATGGAGACCTGTTCGATGGCAAATCCGAAACCCGAGGAATCCCAGAGCGTAGGAGCAGCGAAGAAGTGGAAGAGTTGCTGAAAAACTGGAAAGATTGTCCTAAGCCTGGAAAGAAGCGAAAGAGGCAGCAACAAGACAAGTCGCTGATGAAGGTATGGAAAACAAGGTCTGTTTTCTGGGAGTTGCCATACTGGAAGTTTCTCCGCACGCCTCATAGCCTCGACATCATGCATATCACGAAAAACGTGTGCGAGAGTCTGGTCGCCACCATAATCAACATGCCAGATAGGACGAAAGATGGTCCGAAAGCAAGGCACGACCTGATATGCTTGGGTATCCGGAAGGAGCTTCACGGAGGACGACTACTCGATGATCGGAAGATGACGATGATCATGAGTCGGAGATGACACAAGGTCGTCGGAAGGGTAAAAAGTTCAAGAAGAACGAATATTACTGCCCTCCTTCTTGCTTCACTCTAAGCCAGGATGAGATCAAACAGTTTTTCAAGTGCCTTCTAGGAGTCAAATTTCCTTACGGCTACGCGGGCAAGATAAGCAGATACCTAGACGAGGCGAAGCAGAGGTTCAGTGGCATGAAGTCTCACAACTGTGCCGTGCTAATGAACCAGGTACTTCCGGTCGCACTAAGAGGGATAATGTACGAGCACGTCCGTGAAACGTTATTTGGCCTCTGCAAGTTTTTCGACGCCATCTCTAGGAAGTCGATTGGCGTGAATCATCTCGGGAGGCTACAGGAGGAGATCGTGGTGATACTATGCGAGCTTGAGGTCTACTTCCCACCCGCATTCTTCGACATTATGGTGCATCTGCTGGTCAAGGACATCGTCCAACTCGAGCCGATGTTCCTCCGCAGCATGATGGCGTTCGAAAGGATGAACGGACACATCAAAGGATACGTTCGCAACAGGTCCCGTCTAGATGGAAGCATAGCCAAGGGCTTTCTGGCCGAAGAGTGCATCTCTTTCTGCACGAATTATCTAGACATCAAGAACCTGTCCGGTCTTCCGTCAGCGAGCACCTTGGCAAGCTCGACGGATCTGGTCATCAAGAGGGTCATCGCATACTGCATGAAGACTTCGATTTTCGACGCGCAGACTTTGATCGAGCAAACCTCGTCGCGCTACAGCATTTAGAACTGGTCGATCCTTGGGTACAGAAGCACAAAAGGTTAATCGAGAAGAAGTACAGTGACCAGGGCATACAGAGGACGCAGGGAGAAATAATCAAAGAGCACAACTCAGATTTCACGCGTTGGTTTAGGCAGACGCTCCTTGATAATCCCCCGTGATCGCATTCTTCTGACACGGAAAAGATCAAATTCACCTTGTCGCAGGGACCGATGCAAAACCTGGTGACCTATCAGGCGTATGATATCAACGTCTACACATTCTACACAGAGGAAAAGGACAACAAGTGTGATTATCAGAACTCAGGCGTAACGTCGGAATTCTACACCGATGACAACGTGAAGGAAAGATTCTACGGAAGAATCGAGGAGATCTGGGAGCTCGACTACTGTGGAGAAAAGGTGCCGATGTTCCGTGTTAGATGGGCAAAGAGCGTCGAAAGAGAAGATCGGTATTTCACAACCATGGTTATACCCGAAGCAGCCAAATCCAAGGCACGGTCTTAACGTGGCTGAAAAATGAACCGTGGGTACTGGCTACCAAAGTGGACCAATGTTTTTTCATTACCGACCCGACAAAGCCTAGCCGTGTTGTCGTGAGGAGAGGAAAAAGAAACATCATCGGAATGGATGGAGTCGCCAACGAGCAAGACTTCGACCAGTACGACGATCCAAAGATTGAAGATGACGACGACTACGATGCAGCAACATACATCACAAGAAGAAAAAGGACAACCCTACCCAAAAAAGGTAGCCCGTTCGAAAGAAGAAACATTAAAGTGCCGGGGCTAAATTATTCAACCGCGACAAAGAAGGGAAAAAAGATTGTAAAACGTTAGCTCAAAAATATTATAAAACGCGTGGTCGAAAAAGATTGTAATATTCATGGACAAATTATTATGACATATTTGTATCATGGACAAATTATTATGACATATTTGGATCATATTTAATTTGTACCACTTTTATTACATATATTATCACTTTCGGGCATTTTTGGAATATTTAAAAGTATTTTAAAAACAAAACAAAACTTTTATGGAATATATCACCACTTTTGGGCATTTTTTGGAAAATTTAAAAATATTTTTAAAATAAAAATAAAAAAAGGTGGGCACCAGGATTCGAACCTGGGTGCTCACAGGTTTAGATTAGAGCTGTGGGCGGGACCAGTGGGATAAGGCGTGCTAGTGGTAACTATGGGGGTGGCAGCCCTCTTATCTAACTAGTCCTACCCACTTAGGCGTAGCGCACCCTGGCCAAGTGCGCTACGGTTATCCGCCTCTCTCCTCTCTCAGAGGTGAGCGTCCTCATCTCAGAGGTGAGCGCCGCCCCTCCCCTCTCTCCTTCTCTCCCTCTCTCCTCAAGCAATGGTTAGGGTTACCACCTGATGATTCAATTGATGCCTCTGACATTTATCAAATTATGTTCTAGATGTACTAGATGGTTAGGGTTTGACAGTGAGCAAATTGATGCCTCTGATAGTGATTCATTTTAGCAATGTACTAGATGGTTAGGGTTTGACAGTGAGCAAATTATGCCTCTGACAGTGATTCATTTTAGCAATGTACTAGATGGTTAGGGTTTGACAGTGAGCAAATTATGTTCTTGTGCATTATGGTTAGGGTTTGATAGTGAACAATGTACTAGATGGCCATACTGTTATCTTTATTGTGACTTATCTGCAGATGTCATACTGTTATCTTTCACAAGAAGTCAGTGCTACTTGTTTATATAAATGATTAGACAAGATAAAATCATCTCATGGACAGTCTATGTACAAGAAGATAGCTAGGGTTCACCCCCTAGCATCTGGTTTTGCACTCCTGGGTGCACCCCCTAGCTTCCCCCTGCCTAGCAGCAACAATAAGTTTTGTAGTGGCTGATACAAGTTCTTCCTAGCATCTGGTTTTGCACTCCTGGATTTGTTTAGCTTGATTCATTGTAGTGGATGTAGTAGCTTGCGGTTAGCTTGTAGTTGCTGTAGTAGGTTAGCGTTAGCAAATTTTATTGTAGTTGCTGTAGTAGTTGCCTAGCATATGGTTTTGCACTCCTGGATTTTAGTGTTGTTTGTGTCTAGGAGATATATGATCCTAGTTATACACATTTGTGTATATACTGATACAGCAACTACAAACAATGTGTATATACTGATCCTAGTTATGCTGATGATGATCCTAGTTTGTGGCTGATCCTAGTTTAGTGCTGATCTAAAATGCTCCTGGTGATGGTCTAGTAGAGCTGAAATTGTAACCATATAATATGACCATATTTGCTAGTGGTGATCTAAAATGCTCTTGGTTTAAAATGCTCCTGGTTTGAAAATACATGGTGAAAACTTGCTGTCATATAATCTGACCATATTTGCTGTTAGTTATTTGTTGTCATATAAGTTAGTTGTTGTCATATAAACTTGTATTTGCTTGCTGTCATATAATGACAGGTGCTATAATCTGCATGTATTTGCTTACTATCATCAATGACAGGTGATATAATCTGTGGTGATATAATTGTAGCACTTGAAATTGTGCTTGTGCTTGTATATGAAGCACTTTATTATGTCGTGTATGCAGGTTCTTGTATGAAATGAGTCCCGATTTTTGCCGGAATGTTGATTAACTTCCGTTTCGGCAGAAATCAGGCACTCCTAGTTTAAGAAAATTAGCAAAGGTCATGCCGGATTTTTCCGTGCATTTAACCAATTATTTGTTTTTTATTAGTGCAAAGATGTGTGACAACGATGAGGCTAGATGTTCTAAGCGCATCAGCGCTGAAGGAGAACTCAGACCTCCGAATAAACAATTGACATTCTAGGAGGCGACCCGGCGGCTAGAAGACGATGAAGAATACCATCCTTCGGAGAGCGAGGATGATGAGATGGAAGACGCGGAGGAAGAAGCCGAAGGAACGGCGGATGATGAAACCACTGATGGCGGCGAGGGCACAGGGAGTGGTAGCAATCCTCCTAAGAAGAAGAAGAATTCGAAGGAACGACACCCGAACACGGTCGGCACCGTCAGGGAGGAAATTACCGAAGTGAGCCCATCAGGGGTTCCTTTGGAGCCCACCCTTGTCGTCAAAGGGTACGGTGGGAAAGTGGCGGCGATCACCCGGAAAACCATCTCGATCAACACCGAGAATCTCCGGCATAAAGATAATGGCCACTTGCGCACACTCCTCTTCGAGAAGCTGCACGCAAGATACAAGTTCCCCACTAAGTATCAGAACACAAATTATCATGGGAACGAAGTAAACAAATCCGCCCTCACAAAGATGAGCACCGCCCTGGCCAGCTAGAGAACCCGGATAAAGAAGAAGATCTATAAAGAAGGCAAAAGTCTCGAGGAGATCCAGAAGATTGACCCGCAGATCACCGAAGATCAGTTACGGGAGTTCAAGGAGAGGTGTGAATCCGAAAGAGCCCTGGCCAATAGTAATCGAGGAAAGGTGCTGCAGGCGATGAATATAGGTCATCACCATCTCGGATCTGGTGGATACAGAACCGCGGAGGCCAAATGAAATAAGGAGGACGAAGAGTATAGATCCAAGGGGATAGAAAACCCCTTTGCGAAGTTCGAACCCGGGCAGGTTCGAAACTTCATCAGGGCCTGTTACCATGTGGACCCAAAAACCAAACAACTCACCGCGGATCCTGCGGTGAAGGAATTCGAGGAAATTGTGGTAAGTATAATCTAATTACCGCAGATCAACTCGATTGCAATCTAATCGATGATCTAAACGATTCACTGTTACTTCTTCTGCAGGAGGAGGACATTGTTGCTAGTCATGGATCCTAGGGTTCCTCATCCCAGGGGTCGACGGCTGCCACCCGGTGGGATAACCCTTTTAACAGGGCGATGAACCGGGACAAGAAAATAGAGCCAGTTACGAAGAAGCCGTCGTCGGCTGGCCGTCTGGCCGGCCTCAGGGGTAAGAATTGGGTGGATCATTTTGGTCCACCGCCAAGGACGCATGTGGCGCCGTCGGGAAGGAGCGAGGAGGAAAACCGCGAGGTTCAAGAACTTAAGGAACAAGTGGCACGGATCCCGCAGATCATCCAAGACAACCTGGCAATCACCCTCACGTCCTTCCTGCCTACCTTGGTGCAGTCAATAGCGAACTGGAGTGCCGGTGGTCGAGTAGGGTCGTGCCCGATTCCAAGCATGGTCAGCAGCCACTCGAACAACGCGGCGCCGGCGAATCAGGCGAACTACGTGTTCGTGACTCCGCCTGCTAGCACCGTGGCGCCGCTAGTGTTGGTGACTCCCCCTGCCATCACCGCGACGCCGGAGTACATGTTGGTGCCCCCTGCCATCGTCGCGGCGGCACTGGAGCTCCAAGCACCCGTCGGTAGGGAGAATACACCGGCGGCCAGCACCGCGCCATCAAGCAGCCCTTCCATCTCTTGCATGCCCATCACCGTATGCGGTGCGTCGACATTAGCCGATCTCGACGCCATCAGGGTAAACAAATTGCTTTACCGCCTTTCACGCAATCTATTACTCTTATGGCATCTCTGACAACGTCGTACATGTTTTCTGCAGACGGATGTTCCTTGCACTATCTTATGCTACGTGAACAACGAGCTAAGGGATGTTGCCAAGGGTACCATCGTTCAACCCTTGCAGCGCACGTTCCACTCAAGGCCGATGCCAGATAGCGTGCACAGGGTTAAAATTAGTCGGGTGCTAAGGGGCTGCGACGACCTGGAACCTCCCATTCAACCCCCAGGAGCGGATGAAGAAGAGCCGGCTGTCCTCAGAACTTGCTTCGGCTTATTCTTGCAATGGCCAAAGAGCATGATCCGTTTGGGGACGGCGGGGGCCATCACGCCACTTTGTCATGCCAGCGACAAGCGGTGGCAAGGCCCCCTTACCGTCCTCGCCGTCACCTCCACGCGGTGGGTCGGATGATCATGTTGATGATATGCACATGGCGCAGGATCCGGCCGAGGACGACGAAGACTGGAATGATCACTTCTTCAACACTCAGTTTAGCAACGAAGACCTAGATGGTGGCCCCACAGAGAAAGCCACTATCACCAAGCATCTGTTTGGTTCTCAGGAGACGCCTCCAGCTTGCGCCTTTACAGAGCATGCTGATACAACCAACCGGCCCTTTATTCTAAGCCCTGACACACTACATAGGGCGGCCAGTGCTCAGATTGCGGTGCCTGCCCGCTCTCCAAAAGGAAAAAAAAAGGGCAGGAAAAGAAAATATAGCAGCTCGAGCGAGCCGGTGGCGTCAACAACTGCGAATCCGATCAGGTTTCGGGACGGGCCACCAAGACCCGAGGGCATTATGTGGAGGATTCATGTGGCGGGTGAGCCCATGCTACCTAAGAATTTGCGGAAGCTCGCCAGTTCAGAACTGCAGAGTGTGCATGACGGCGTGCTGACGATAGAGAGACGCCTTCTATCGGAGAAAGATCCCTGGCACCCGGTATTCGTGGTTAAGGTGCCACCAGGCTTGGGCTTCATCGACAATGCCCCTGCGGATCTGTTCTTCCTGCGGTTCGACGACATCTTCAATATGTTCCATCTATACCCGCTGCACTATACCATGGTCCGTCTGTTTTCTCTCAGCCTGGCCATGCAGATCATTAGAGAGAACACACCGGGGATCGCTATAGTGGACCCCTACTACATGTGTGACGGCTGCTTGGGTTCCCCCGCCAAACAACGTATCGTGGCCTCGTACTTAAAAAGAATCCTCGTGGCGAACAAGACAAAGGAATACATTCTCGTGCCTTACTTTCCCGAGTAAGTCGTTATTCACTCTCCACCGTCGATTGGCTTTATTAGATTATCATCATTCTTTTTCCAACACATTCCATTTGAATTTTTTGCGCAGATATGAACACTGCACACTCATCTCCTTATCGCTGAAGCATTCCCACGCCACGTATTTCGACTCGGGGAGTCTAGAAAAGAAGAAAAACTACGACAAGATCAAGGAAGTTCTGGATGATGCTCTCACTGGCTTTGCCTCGACGGAAGGCACCACCTTCGTGCGTACAAAGGTCATGTTCGGCAGGCACGTCTTCAACCACGTAACGGAGTTCCCCTGCGTGAAGCAGCCGGAAAACAGTAAGAAGAAAGCCTACTACGCACTCCATCACATGAGGGCGTTCCTACTTGACCAGCAGAATTCTACGCTGCCAGATCATCTCAAACAGTGGGCCGAAGCAAAGGCTAAGATCACTGATTCAGATATTAGACAAGAGATGTATCGCATCCAGCAGCAGTTTGGGGCAATCATCTTTCGTGATGTCATGACTTCGAGGGGGATCTTCTACGAAGGAAATATCCCGAATAACTGTGACATAGAAGATCGCCTAGAGATGCAGGGTGACTATAGGAAGTTCATGACGAGACAAGGCGTCCTCCCGATCCCTAAGCCGAGCCAGAAGGCTTGATGTTGGCCTAGTTGTAGTTACAAACTATAGATGACCTTTGTGTGTGTGGACAAGTGTACATGCTACTATACTTATCTTATTAGGTTTATGTATCATCGCTTACTTCTTTTGCTTATTATTATTATATATCAATCAATGCTTGGTTTTTTTGCTTACTCTTTGGTCCTTTGCTCACTTTGGTCCTTCTTTTTTTCCTTACTCTTTTTTCGAGAATAATGCCGATGATTGAAATGCCGTGGCACACTATATATGTGAATGTGCTACGATGGGATTGTGAGCCTTGTGATATGCACAAGTTCAAGTCTTATGCATCCTACTTGGCTCACGGTTCTATCGTAGCATATTCCTGTGTCCAACGACCTATGTATATATATGAGGCATTCTTTTCGAGTTATTTTTGTCTTTTTCGAGAATAATGCCGATGATTGAAATGTCGTGGCACAATATATATAATGTGTGTGCTTTCTGACGGGATAGTTAGCCTTGTGATATGCACAAGTCCAGAAATTGTGCATCCTACTTGGCTAACCGTTCCGTCGTAGCATATTCTTGTGTCCAACGACCTAGCTAGTTATATATGAGGCATTCTTTTCGAGTTACTTTGGTCTTTTTCGAGAATAATGCCGATGATTGAAATGTCGTGGCACAATATATATGTGAATGTGCTACGACGGGACTGTAAGCCTTGTGTTATGCACAAGTCTAGATGTTGTGCATCCTACTTGGCTTACGGTTCCATCGTAGCATATTCCTGTGTCCAACGACCTATGTATATATATATATGAGACATTCTTTTCGAGTTACTTTGGTCTTTTTCGAGAATAATGCCGATGATTGAAATGTCTTGGCACAATATATTTGTGAATGTGCTACGACGGGATTGTGAGCCTTGTGATATGCACAAGTCCAGGTCTTGTGCATCCTACTTGGCTCACAGTTCCATCGTAGCATATTCCTGTGTCGAACAACCTAGTTATATATGAGGCATGCTTTTTGAGTTTGGTCTTTTTAATTTAGGAGTACTTTCTATAAGTGTATCTTCATATGCGACTTTAATTATATATGTTTTTTTCAATCATCGGTTAATTATTATTGTCAACTTATAGATGATGTTGTACGTCGTGTACAAGGGACGGGTTCCCGGAGTCTACGATGATTGGGAAGACTGCCGGAGACAGGTGCACCGTTTCAGCGGCAATAGCTACAAAGGGTACAACACTATGGCGGAGGCGGAAGCTAGATACACGCGCTATCTAGCGGGAGTTAGGACGAGGAACTGGATGAAGACCTACACCTTCGTCGCGGCGGTGATCATGCTTATCTTCTTTGGTTGTTTATCCCGTGTTTGTGTCTAGCTAGTTTAGATGTCTTGGCGAGCTTCCGAGCTCTAACTTGTTCGATCGACATATGTATTCGCATGTCACCAACTAATTTGTAATTTGATCGAAACAATGTAACTTATACTATGTATTCATATATGAGACTTATCTATATGTATTTGTTTCAATCTTGTTTTTCAAATTGTATATTTATATATATAATTGTATATCTTGTATCTGTGTGTGTATATCTGCCTGTAATATTGTATATAATCTGGCTCTGAAATTAAAAAAACAAAAAAACACCTGTGACGCACATGACCTAGCTTTTATGGTGCACTACGTCTAAAGCGCACCTCAGCAGCTTAGTGACGCACTAGGACGTGCGCCACAGAAGATCCAACGCGTAGCGCACCTGCCCACATAGCCGTGACGCACTAGCAGGTGCGCTACGCTTATCTCGACACAACCGTGACGCACTAGGCAGTGCGTCACGGCTAGGAGTTAGCCGCAGCGCGAGGCTAGTGGCGCATGGCTAGTGCGCAACGGATGGCCATTCCATGTGCGCCACAAACAGGCATTTTCCTAGTAGTGCTACAATTATATGAATGATTTTTTGGTTCAAAAGAAATAATATAGTATTTGAAGTTACAATACTCCATGCAACGATTGAAATGTATTAGCAACAGAAACTATATTCGATTCATTGTTCGGTTTACTACCCCATTAATTTACCTAGTACTCTCTTTGTTTGTTAAGGTTGAATTAACTATCCCTCTTTATTTGCCTACCTAGCCTCTATTTGTCCTTATATATGCAAGTAATATTTCTACTCCTTTCCTTAAATCGAACACATGGAACTAGTTCTAACACACACATAGTTCAGTTTCTCTGATTATACTTGGTCAGCTCAACTAGGAATCAATATATGAGATTGATGATATCTTTTGCTAGCTCGATGTCATGTCCATTGGATGGGATTGAAAGGCAATGGGAAAAATCATCCTGAGAAGGCGCACCCTTACAGTGTAACTAGCTGTTGCAGCTACTTTCTTTATGCTAGCTTAGGACAAGTAATGGGACAAGACTGGATATGTGTATGCCCGACCTTAAGCAACTGATACACACATGGTACATCGTGCTTGTGGTTTCCCGCGCTCTTGTCCCACACCATTCACTTGGAGCATGACTGGTTAGTGCCTTGTCCTATGTGTTGCTAAGATATGGAGCCTAGAGGTAGCTTAAAAACAAGAAGACTACGAATTTGGGATTTTTCATTGGTTGGACTTTGGACAAGGGAGATCAGTACGTAGTAGATTACAGATACGAAAAATATATGTTACCTCAGTCCCCTAATGTGTTAGTTCAAATCTTGTTACAGCAGGCAGTCCATGATTTGTTTCGTCGTGTCATGCATGCATGTTTAATTAGAAGTTTGCATGCTAGTGTGTAGTTTGATTAGCACGTTTTGCGTACTCTTTCCATTCTAAAATATAAGATTTTTAGCTTTTTTTCTGAAACATATATCTCTAGGTTCACTCGTTTTGTTCACAACCTACACACTAAAAGACATCTAAATATATATGTTTCAGAAAAATTAAAATATTTTATATTTTGTAATGGAGGGAGTACATGTTTTGAGTCGTTGCATGTGATGTGTAGGGCCAGAAATGTACATGTTTATGTTGCGGCTTTTAGCGCATGAGTTTGTTATTCTACAATGCGCTATCATGGCATACTAAGTAAATTGCAGATAGCTACCACAATTCGGGCACCATTTACGAATCAGTACCAACATTCGTAATTTTTGCGAGTCAGTACCAAGTTTAGGACACAAACGTTGCAAATCACACTAATTTTCATCTACTCCCTCCGTCCCATATTAATTGCCTTTGTCTAGATTTGAATGAATCTAGACACTATTTAATATATGGGTTCATCCAAATTTTGATAAATCAAAGTCAATTAATATGAATTGGAGGGAGTAATACATTTTAACTTGTTTCCTGACAAGTGGGACCAGACACGTGTGAACATGAAAGGCATGCAGTTGCGGCACGTAGAACTACTGTGTTGTGTGTGTGTGTTCATCGTTCTCCTCCTATCCTTGTGATCCTATGCTGAACTCTATGCTGTTAATATAGAACATTTTAGCAAACGAATTTAGCATTAATTTTACATTAGAGAACCATTGTTGTTACAAGTTGTTGCGTACCTAGCCATAGAGATTCAATCACTGAAATTAGCAGATCCATGGATCCATTGTTGATTGATCAAACCGTACATTCTCGTGTGACTACGTCTAGCTGCTACCTGCTAGGGCACTCCGGCTGCCGCCTGCCGCTAGATGGCCACCACGACAGGGGATGCGATCAATATAGGAGATGAGATCAATACGTCCTAGCTGCCTAGGTGCTACCTGGTCCGGCTCTCCATGCAGCGCATCTGCGATTATGACGGTGTGCAATCTATGATTACTGCCTCGTCTTAACAGTATTGTTTCTATGTCTAAGGTATGTGGTGTATTACTGAAAGTGTAAGATGGTTAACCTAGAGGGGGGTGAATAGGTTTCTACAAAATTCTTTATAATCTTTTGCAAGTTTTAGGCTTTGCGAAATATAAGTGAGCCTAAATGCAAACTAGGTGAGGCAATCTAGATGATGTACAAGATACTTCAAGCTCGAAGGCTATCACAAGATAAGCAACACAAGTAAGAGATCGGTTAAGAAATAACCGAAGCACGCGGAGACGAAGATATATTACCGTGTTCGCCACCTTTGGGAAGGGGGCTACGTCACGCTGGAGAGGTGTGAGGTTCCACGAAGGATTCCTCACGCGCCATGAAGGCTCACCTTCTTCTCCGAGCCTATCCCACGAAGGAATAGCTCACTTACTCGTGGTAGACTTTAAGGTAGTCTCCAAACCCTCACAAACTTTCCACGGAGCAAATCACAAGCCGAATGCCTCCGGGCGACCCTAGCCGCCTAGGGTTTCCCACAAACCCAAGAGTAACAAGCTAACTCGATGAACTCAAGGGGGAATGAACTTTGGCTTGGTGGAAACATAGATCGGGACCTCCTCTTCCTTTCTACCAAAGGGATTTGGATTTGGTTGGGTAGAATGGGAGATCCTCAAGCTTTTGTGTTTCAACAATGGGGGGAGAGAGAGAGAGCTTCAAGAAATGATATAAACTGAATGCCTAACCTACTCAAGCTGGAAGAAGGGATATTTATACTCAAGGAGAAAAACTAGCCGTTTTGAGCCAAAAACGCAAGGTCCGGTTTTAAGTTCGGTTGGACCGGTTCACACACCGGACAGTCCGGTCCTCAGCCCGGAAAACCGGACTGAAACCGAATCTGCTCTCAGTACCCAGACTCGGATAGATTCGGAGTGAGTAAACCGGAAAACCCGGTTTGAGTCCGGATTTCCGATCCTGACACCGAACGGTCCGGTCTGGGAGCCAGTCCAACCGGTCTGAAAACCGGATCTACAGAAAAGGCTTTGGTGGATAGGATTTCTTCTCTTCTCTCTTTGGTGATGGATTAGGTAGGAGAAAGGGATGTGTATATGGCTTAGGTGATCATCCCCAACAAGCTCATCGAGAGAACCCCTCTTAATAGTGCGGAGCTCCTAACCGGACTCAAATTACATAAAAAGGGAAAACTCCGGTGCGAAGCTTCGTTATCAAAATGGGGGGGTCTCCGATAACCTTTCATCACAGCATCGGACTAGAACCTGTGTAAGACACTAGAAATAGCATTAGTCCACTCTAACCATGGTGTCATTGTCAACCAAAAAAAGCATAGGGTAAAATACCCTTTCAATCTCCCCCTTTTTGGTTGGCGATGAAAAACCGAGCTAGAGTTCTCAAAGATATTATAAACAACAATAGACATAGTCATAGCATAATATAAATATCCATGGTTCACACACATAGCACAAACTTGTCCAACAGATGGAACGAAAGCAGATAGTTCATACATAAAGCGAAAGGGAAAGCACAATGCCATAAGAAACAATGAGAATGCAAGGGGCATTGTGCTAACGACGAACCCTGGAAAACCCCGGCAAGGAACCCGTAGATAACTAATAGAACTCTACTCTTCTCCCCCATTGGCATCAAGACACCAAAAAGGAAGAGGAGGAGAGCGATGCTAACGCAGCCCAACTAGAAGAACGGCGGAGGAGGAGGGGAGGGACATCTTCCTCTTCAGAGTACTCATCACTAACAGCAGCATCATCATTGTCCTCATCATCATCATGACCCTGAGCAGAGGGACCACCAGGACCACTGGGAGCAAACTGACCGGGAAGTACCCATAGAACATAGCATCATCAAGAGGCGGCATCTCATAGTTGACATAAGGGACAGGGGCCATCTCAGGACCATCTGGTGGAGGAGTGACATTCTGGGTCGCAAGATACTCATTGTGGCGGCGCCTAGTCTCCTGGCTCAATTCCAAAGCCTTGTGACTCACATCATAGGTAGAACGGCACATCTGGAATAGCCTCTTGAAAAACTTGGCAGCACCACCCTTCGGCCTTGGGTGAGAGGAGGACTCACCAATAGGACGACGAGAACCAGCCCGAGTAGAAAAAGAAGGCCGAGGATCATGAGCAGCTTTGGTGCGGTGCTCAGGTGGCCGCATCCCAGGGACATCAGGAGTGTGGGCATGGAGACAAAGATTAAGCATTTCTTGTTCCTCGCGCTCGCCCACCATCACACCAGGCGGTACCACCCGATTGAGCAGCTTCTGAACATATGCGCAGAAAGTGGGAGTCATCCTGTCCAAAGCAGCCCGCCGCAGCTCACAGTACACAAAGTCACATCCATCAATCTTCCTCAGCCGGTCCGGATGACAGTAGTACAACAAGTTGGCAAAATACCCACAGCAGTTGGTGGAATCGCCAACACGGGGAACAAGGGACTGACGGAAGATAGTGGCCAAGGTGTGATAGTAGTAATACATGCCAGTCATGCACGGGGGACTCCACTGAGAATCACTGGGATAGCAGAAAGCAAGAGTCTCAGCAGGCTTGACCTTCTCACTATGAATACGGAAGCCTCCGCCGCGACCAGTGTAGCTCATGACATCGACCAAATCAGCATAAGTAGCCTGAAAACGCCTCGTGCTAGTCATCCAAGTCATAGTGCGATCATCATCATCATGAAAATAGACTGTGCAAAAGAACTGACGGATGAAGTCGGGGTAATAGTCCTCCTTGAGACAGACGAGGTCGAACAGATCCATTTTCCTCAAAGCTTCATCAACATAGAAGTAATCAGAGGCTGCATACATAGTGAACCACTCCAGATTGAGAGCTTGAATATGGCCACAAGGAGTGACCCGGAACTGAGTGTAAATGTGATCCCACATCATAGCCTGAGTCTCAGTCCAAAATTTCTTGTCAGATCCTGTATAGGTGCGTTGCTTGAAGCGATAGGGATTCCGCTTGCGGAGAGCCCGGTACTGACCAATCTCCATACCCTTCAGATTTTGACAAGGCACATCCTCAGCCTCGGCCTGAGAAGCTTGCTACTGACCCCTGTTAGCTTTGAGTTTGATGCGCCCAGAGCGAGCGCTACCCTCAGGCTCAAGCTGCACAGACTGAGTGTTGCAACGAGCCCGCTTAATCCTGTTAGCTACCTCAGGCACATACTCACGATCAGGCACATATTCATCACCAGCAGAATCAGCGTATTCACCTATGAAAAAGAGAGAGAGAGAGAGAGAGAGAGAGAGAGAGAGAGAGAGAGAGAGGTTGGGGAGCACACAGATAAGTTCACATGCCAAAGTGGAGGATGAGAGAAAAAGAAACTTGGATTTGGGCAAGTGCATGGTAAGATAGGAGACATTGCAGAGAGGTCTGGTGCCAGGGCCGGAACAACCGATCCTAGAACCGGATGGTCTGATGCCAGGGCCGGTTGGACCGAAAGCAAAACCGGACGGTCCGGTGTTAGAGCCGGAAAACCGGACTCAGACCGGACGGTCCGGTGCTACAGCCAGACCAACCGGGTTTCAGACCGAGATCCACAGAGGCCACTATGCAATGTAAAAAATCGTACCAATGACTCAAGTACTTGCGCAAATACAGTTCTAAGCAGAGTGGGTAGGACATGGAGGAATGAGGGTGGGGAAAAAAACTAGGTGGACCCCTAATTTCTCAAATCCAACACAATGTATAGCAAAACATAGGGATTTGAGAAGGACAAGAGGAGAGGGAGAAAAAGGAGTACCCGAGGACATGGCTGCCCCTGAAGGAAGGCACCAAGGAGCCCTTGAGGAAGGAGAACACCAAAAAGGTCCCGAACCACCGCGAGAGGAAGAAATTCCTTTGGTGAGAAGCCTCCAAAAGTCCTTCCTTACGAAATGGTGGCCCGATCTATGGATCCTAGGGGTGGAATCACCCTAGGAGAGGAGGGGAGGGTGGGGAGGGGCGACAATGGAGGAGGAGAGGTCGGGGGAAGTGAAGTGGAACTGTGGGAGGGAGGGGGGACCGGGGAGAAGAGGGAGAAAAAAACAGATATGAAAACTCGGTTTTGAGTTTGGTTGAACCGAGATCCAAACCGGAGGACCCGGTCCACAGCTCAGAAAACCGGACACGAGATTCGGATAGACCCGGTATAGTATGACCAGACTTTCCGGTTCTGGTCCGGTTTTCTGATGCTGGCACCAGGCTGTCCGGTCTGGGAGCCGGTTCGACCGGGCCAAAAACCGAACAACAGAAAAAAAAATTGTTTTGTTTTGTTTTGTTTTCGAGGATGGCATGTGCATTTAGAGGAAGATAGTAGACTCCAAAAGGGTAGAGGAAGCAGGTGATCTAGGCATGCCTATTGGAAAGAACCAATTTCAACCTCACAAAGAGCAACAATAGGCATGATTCGAGGATATCAAGAGCTAGAGGAAGCTCAAACTCAGAGAGCCTCGAAATGGAAACCATTGAAAAGCAAAGGAGGCTAGAAGGTTGTGGGGGATTTCTCCCCCTATGTTTAAGCACATGTGTCATGACGCCTCAAAGATAGATGCTTGGACTCATATCCTGACACGAGATCAATTTATGTTGCACACATAGGTATGCATCAAACCAAGACATGGTAAGATGGGTATCCCTACATGTGCGGTGCAACTAGTCTACATAGCATGTTAAGAGCAAGAATATAGTGCAAGAAGCAAATCAATCCAAGTTTTGGGGATCTAGGATACCGAGTTCTCGCCTCAACATGACAAACCGGGCTTCATCCAAAGGCTTCGTGAAGATATCAGCCAATTGGAACATCGTACCCACATGAGTGAGATTGATATCACCATTTACGACATGGTCACGTAGGAAGTGGTGGCGGATGTCAATATGTTTGGTGCGGCAATGTTGGAAGGGGTTGTTAGTGATCTTTATCGCGCTTTCATTGTCACATAGAAGAGGCACCGTACCAAGAGACACACCATAGTCTTTCAAGGTTTGCCTCATCCATAACAATTGAGCACAACAAGATGCCGCGGATATGTATTCAGCTTCGGCGGTGGATAGGGATGTGGAGTTTTGTTTCTTGGAAGACCAACTCACCAACGACCGACCAATAAATTGTCAAGCCCTGGAGGTTGATTTCCGGTCAACCTTATCACCTGCCCAATCGGCATCCGAATAGCCAACAAGCTCAAAGGTTGACCCCTTTGGATACCAAAGCCCGAGAGTAGGAGTGAGAACAAGGTACCTAAAAATCCTTTTGACCGCCATCAAGTGGCACTCCTTGGGAGCGGATTGAAAACGAGCACACATTCCTACACCTAACATGATATCCGGCCTAGAAGCACAAAGGTAGAGCAAGGAACCAATCATAGAACGATATACCTTTTGATCCACGTCCTTCTCACCTACTCCAAGGCCAAGTTGTCCATTTAGTGGCATGGGTGTCTTCATGGTATTAGCCTTGGCCATCTCAAACTTATTGAGCATATCCTTAATGTACTTCTCTTGAGAGATGAAAGTGCCATGAGGAAGTTGCTTTATGATGAAGCCTAGGAAGAACTTCAACTCCCCCATCATGGACATCCTAAATTTCATAGTCATCAACTCAGAAAAAGCTTTGTTATGAGATTCGTTATTTCCACCAAAGATAATATCATCAACATTTATTTGAACAATAAATAATCCACCCCCTTTAACCCGTTTGGTGAAAAGGGTGGAATCGACCTTACCCATGCTAAACCCATCCATGAGTAGAAAATCCCTAAGGTGCTCATACCAAGCACGAGGAGCTTGCTTTAGTCCTTAGAGAGCCTTATGGAGTAGATACACATGGTTGGGATAGCGTGTGTTTTCGAAGCCCGGGGGTTGAGCTACATATGCAACCTCTTTCAAGGGACCATTAAGAAATGCACTTTTCACATCCATTTGATAAAGCTTGAAGTTATGGAAAGATGCATAAGCAAGCAAGAGATGAATAGATTCAAGACGAGCAACGGGCGCAAAGGTGTCCTCATAGTCAATACCTTCTATTTGGGCATACCCTTGCGCCACTAACCTTGCTTTGTTCCTCGTGACGACCCCGTTCTCATGTTGCTTGTTTTTGAACACCCACTTGGTCCCAATAACATTGATGCAATGATCTTTAGGCCTCTCCACTAGAGACCATACTTCATTGCGGGTGAAACACTCGAGTTCTTCTTGCATGGCAATGACCCAATCCGGATCCTCCAAAGCCTCATGTACCTTAAGGTGCTCAAAGTTGGACACAAAAGCATGGTGCCCACAAAAGGTTGTGAGGTTCTTCTTCCTGGCACGGGTCTCGATCCCTCTTGATATGCTTCCAAGGATATTGTTGACTTGAAGACTACTTGCAATGGAGGCGGCCTTAATCTTCTGAATTGTGCCTTCATGATCAACAAATTCATCTTTTGAGGGGCCTTGATCGTTGACACCATCTTGAGCTTGGCCTTGAGATGGAGGTTGATCTTCTACTTGGTCTTGCTCGAAGGTTTGAGGGCTTGGTTCTTGTTCTTCGGTTTGCAAGGCATCATGAGAGAGATGTTGATCTTGTGATGCATTTGATGGCTCAACTTGGGTAGAGCTCGGATCTTCTTGAGTTGAGCTTGATTCTCCCCCATCATCTTGTTGAACATGAATGTGAGACTCGGTAGGCAAGATGTGCCCAATACCCATCAACTTGATGACTTGAGAAGAATCACCATCTCCTACATCACGAGAAGAAACTTGCCCCTCATGGGGACCATTATTCTCCAAAAACTCCACGTCACAAGATACTTCAACACAACCATTAGTCTTGTTGTAGTATCTATAGGCATGAGAGTTTTCCGCATAACCAACAAAAATACCCTCTATAGTTCTAGATTCGAATTTACCGAGATTTTCCTTTTTGTTCTTGACTAGACACTTGCACCCAAAGACACGGAAGTAGTTGACATTGGGCTTCTTACTTGTGAGAATCTCATATGGAGTCATGTCAAAGGGAGCACGGAGGAAGATCCGGTTCGTGTAGTGGACCGCAGTAGCAATAGCTTCTCCCTAAAAATTGTGAGGGGACTTGAATTCACTCAACATTGTTCTTGCCATCTCAATGATTGTCCGGTTCTTCCTTTCAACAACACCATTTTGTTGAGGGGTATAAGGAGCTAAGAATTCATGCTTGATCCCCTCATCTTCAACAAATTCTTGCATGGTGTAATTCTTGAACTCGGTGCCATTGTCGGTTCTAATAGTCTTGATCTCCACTCCATGAGTGCGTTGAGCTTGCTTGGCGAAGATCATGAATTCCTTGAAAGTCTCATCCTTCGTTTTGAGAAGAAAGACCCAAGTATACCTTGAGTAATCATCAACAATGACAAGACCATATCTTCTTCCACCAAGAGAGTCATATGTCGAAGGCCCGAAGAGATCCAGATGGAGCAATTCCAAGGGTCTTGACGTGGCCACCTTGGTAACGGAAGGATGATGCTTTTCAATTTGCTTCCCTGAAATGCAAGCACTACACACATGATCTTTCTCAAAGGAGATACCTGTTAGTCCAATAATATGTTCACCCTTTAGGACGAGATTGAGATTTCTCATGTTGACATGGCCTAGGCGACGATGCCAAAGACATCCCTTGTCAGCCTTGGCCATTAGACATGTAGGAAGAGATTGACTCTCTTTCGAGAGGTCGACCACATAAAGGTCGTCTTCCACATGTCCAATGAGAACCAAGCTGAGATCATCACCCCTAAAGACCTTCACAAAAGTTCTAGAGAAATAGGAGTCATAGCCGGCATCCGCGAGATGTTTAATAGAAAGCAAGTTATAACCAAGGTTTTCAACATGTAGGACGGTCTCAAGAGTCAAAACCTTGGAAATTACCAACTTACCATAACCAAGAACCTTTCCTTTTGAGTTATCTACAAAAGTGATGCTTGACGTTGAGTTGACATCGTGAATGAATTGGTCAAGCCCGCTCCTACCTCCGGTCATGTGATTGGTGCATCCACTATCAAACACCCATTTTGATCCACTGGAGGCATAACCCTACAAAATCAATTCTTTGATTTAGGAACCCATTGAGTAATGGGTCCCCTAGCATTACCAACAAGATCCTTAGGTACCCAAATTGAGTACCACCTATAAGCATAACCATTTCGAGGGCCAACATATTTGTCATATACATTTCCTTGAGTGCCCTTACATAGCACATAGGAAGGATTAGACTTTCCCACATACTTGTGATTGGGATTGCCCCTCATGGCTCCCCCATTCACCACATTCTTTTTGACCCGGTCAACTACCTTGTCACCTTCCTTCACAAAGGTTATCTTCTTCGGTGGAATGGCATTGCTCGTGTTGTTCTTTGGATCAAAACCGACACCTTCCTTGGAAACTCTCGTCTTTTGACAGGAGAAAATCTCATCTAGGACCTTTCCCTTGGAGGTAGGTGCACGATGCTCTTTCTCAAGTTTCTATTTCAACTTCTTATTTTCCTCAATGAGGTGAGCTTGATCAAAGGTAGAGTTAGAGGTACAAGAATCGTTTTCAACTATAATTGGATCCTTCAATGTACCAAGAGCTTTCTCATAGGACACCCGAAGTTGATCATGGTTCTCTCCAAGTTTTATGAGCTCACGCTTGACAAGCAAACTAGCCTTCTCAAGGTGCTCAAGGTCCTTGGTAAGAGAAGCATGAGAAACTTCAAGCTCTTTCTTTGAGGCATCGAGCTCTTGAGACAATGAGTTAGCCCTATCAATAGTGTCCATGTCTTTTGCTTTATAAATTTCAAAGATGTCAATTTGTAGTTTAAGAAAAGAGTTGGTATTCTTTTCCTCACAAAGCTCTTGCTCAAGAAGATTGAATCTTCGTTTCTCATCATCAATATGATATTCCAAGCTATCAATGGTCTCATCGCGTGAGCTAACAAGTTCTATTAATTGCTTTACTCTAGCACGAGCAATGGGAGGAAGAGACTTCATGATAGCATACATTTCTTTTATATATTCTTTTCCAAATTCATCATTATCACTATCACTATCATGGTCACTCTCAAGATCATCCAAGACACTATATAGGGATGGAGGAGAGACAATTACCTTGGAGCTTCTTGCCATAAGACAAGAACCGGTGATCTTGGGAATAGGAGAACTCTCGATGTAGTCCTTGGAGTAGTCATAGGTGAGAGGTGAACCGGATTCGACATATGCCAAACCGGTCACACCCACCACTTTCTCCTTATCCCCACACTCCACGTCAGACTCGTCCTTGGAGCTCCTTGCCATAAGGCAAGTGGCAGTGACCTTGGGGTTAGGAGAATCGTCGGTGTAGTCCTTGGTGTAGTCATAGGTGAAGAGAGACCCGGGTTTGGCAAAGGCCAAACCGGCCACTCCAACCACCTTCTCTTCATCCTCTTCCTCATTGTCGGATATGTATTCTTGGCCTAGGAAGCCCTTACCATCACGCCTATTGTTCCTCTTGTATCTTTCATTGATGGGGTTGGGCTTCAATCTTGGTTTGGCACCTTCTTCATACTTAGGCTTGTCAAGCCTCTTCTCATAAGGACACTTGTCGGCAAAATGGGTTGCCTCATCACAATTGTAGCACATCCTCTTCTTCTCACTTGATCCCATTGAGCTTCTCCTTCTTCGGAACTTCATGTTCTTGGTGAAGAGAGCAAGTTGAGAGAGCATATCATCAACTCCATCACCATCGCTATCTTCATCACTAGCAACATCTTCTTGCACTTGCTTGGCCTTCAAAGCTAGAGAGTGGGAAGACCCGATAGCACGGTTGATCTCCTTGAGCTTTTGCCCTTCATCCGCCAAGTTATCCGTGGCAACTAGATAAGAGACTAGATCATCAGGAGTGAATTGATTAGCTCTATCGAGGAGTTGCAAGTTCAAGGCAAGCTTCTTGTCGATGACCGTGATCATGGAGACAATCTTGGACTTGATAAGTTCATCATTCAAATTGAATCCATCATCATACTTCTCACACCCTAGGCCACCAATCTTCATGCGGAGGGCAACGAGTCTCTTGTATGCTTCAGCGATAGTCTCACCGTCATGGTTCATGAACATGTTCATCTCAGACTTGGCAGCTTCATACTTGGACTTTTGGATAAGAGAGGTTCCCTCTTGGAGAATGACAATCCTATCCCAAAGATCCTTTGCGGTGGGGATGTCGCTGACTTGATCATGGAGAGTGCGGTGAATGGCACTCCTTATCTTGTCACAAGCCGTTGCATTTAGTTGACGGTCGTAGTACTCTCCCGGAGTGAGGTTGTTGGGATCATGAGGGTGGAAGCCAGTGCATACAATCTCCCAAATCTCAACGCTGCAGCTGCGAAGATGAGATTCCATAGAAGCTTTCCAATGAGAGAAATGAGTTCCATCATAATGAGGTGCAGGGCCCGAACCATTAATATGAGGCATGATGTTCTTTTGCTTAGGATAAACATAAGGGAATTGATTAGGGGGCGTGGAAGTTTTTGACGAGCCGCCCTCATGAGAGGACTCGGCATCCTTATCCTTCTCGATGTCCATTGGTCTCCCTTGAGGTACTACCAATGGATTACCAAGAAAATCCCCATCGCCAATGGCCTTAAGTTGTCCTTCTAGGTAACTCATTCGAACAAGGAGATCGGAATCCGCCTTGGCCTTTTCAAGGAAACCCTTGGCTAAGATTTCACGAAGCTCCTTGACCGAATAAGTTTTTTCCTCCTCATCATCGGAGAAAACCATCTTTTCTCTTAGGCGGTAAAGCCCTTAAAAGAGCCCTTGGCTCTGATACCAATTGAAAGTGTAAGATGGTTAACCTAGAGGGGGGTGAATAGGTTTCTACAAAATTCTTTATAATCTTTTGCAAGTTTTAGGCTTTGCAGAATATAAGTGAGCCTAAATGCAAACTAGGTGAGGCAACCTAGATGATGTACAAGATACTTCAAGCTCGAAGGCTATCACAAGATAAGCAACACAAGTAAGAGATCGGTTAAGCAATAACCGAAGCACGCGGAGACGAAGATGTATTCCCGTGTTCACCACCTTTGGGAAGGGGGCTATGTCACGTTGGAAAGGTGTGAGGTTCCACGAAGGATTCCTCACGCGCCACGAAGGCTCACCTTCTTCTCCGAGCCTATCCCACGAAGGAATAGCTCACTTACTCGTGGTAGACTTTAAGGTAGTCTCCAAACCCTCACAAACTTTCCACGGAGCAAATCACAAGCGACCTTAATTCTAGCCGCCTAGGGTTTCCCACAAACCCAAGAGTAACAAGCTAACTCGATGAACTCAAGGGGGAATGAACTTTGGCTTGGTGGAAACGTAGATCGGGACCTCCTCTTCCTTTCTACCAAAGGGATTTGGATTTGGTTGGGTAGAATGGGAGATCCTCAAGCTTTTGTGTTTCAACAATAGGGAGATAGAGAGAGCTTCAAGAAATGATATAAACTGAATGCCTAACCTACTCAAGCTGGAAGAAGGGATATTTATACTCAAGGAGAAAAACTAGCCGTTTTGAGCCAAAAACGCAAGGTCCGGTTTTAAGTTCGGTTGGACCGGTTCACACACCGGACAGTCCGGTCCTCAGCCCGAAAAACCGGACTGAAACCGAATCTGCTCTCAGTACCCAGACTCGGATAGATTCGGAGTGAGTAAACCGGAAAACCCGGTTTGAGTCCGGATTTCCGATCCTGACACCGGACGGTCCGTTCTGGGAGCCGGTCCAACCGGTCTGAAAACTGGATCTGCAGAAAAGGCTTTGGTGGATAGGATTTCTTCTCTTCTCTCTTTGGTGATGGATTAGGTAGGAGAAAGGGATGTGTATATGGCTTAGGTGATCATCCCCAACAAGCTCATCGAGAGAACCCCTCTTAATAGAGCGGAGCTCCTAACCGGACTCAAATTACATAAAAAAGGGAAAACTCCGGTGCGAAGCTTCGTTATCAAAATGGGGGGGTCTCCGATAACCTTTCATCACAGCATCGGACTAGAACCTGTGTAAGACACTAGAAATAGCATTAGTCCACTCTAACCATGGTGTCATTGTCAACCAAAAAAAGCATAGGGTAAAATACCCTTTCAATTACCAAATCAATTTTTCTATTAGATCAAACATGAATTATATATGGATTTGTGTACTTTAATATAGTTGAAAGAAAAAAAAGCAAGAGAAGAACTAGAAGTACAATTTATTTTCAGAAGAGATATCTTCAAAACTAAAGAAAAAGATAAAGGATTTGTCAAATTATCATATTTGGTTCGAGTCGCGGGAAGCACTCGAACTTAACAGGGTGTTATCCCGTGCTAAAAAAACACGTTGGAGATGTTTTATCTATCTAACAACATATAGCCAAGGGACAGATTGGATGATAAAACTATATTCGACATATCATATATCATGCTCTACTATTTTATACGTCCGTTTGATCCTATAAAAAAAATCTTTTGTACCATTCGGTGGCCATTTTCTTTCTCCCCCTTATGGTCAAATTCTGGCTCCGCCCCTGGGCACAAAGTAACGTGTGGATCGTGGCGTGGAGTTCCGCTGGCTTACCTGCTCAAGTTTGCATGTAACCACTAGAACTACTGTGTTTGTGTGTGTTCATCGCTCTCCTGCTACCCTTGTGATCCTATGCTGAACTCTATGCTGTTAATATAGAACATTTTGGCAAACGAATTTAGCATTTTACATTAGAGAACAGAGTTAGTAGTACTTTTGTACTAAAAAAAACAAACTGAATCCAGTAGTGCCTGAACGATAATGGATAAAACAAATCAGGTGAGCACAGCTAGAAGAACTCAAGATCGGTAGCGAAGAGGCATATCAGGGGAACGGGTTGGGTGGTAGAGCAGCACGACCGGGGACTGGTGCCTACAGCTCACAGCTGCGATTTCTGACGGACTGACGGTGTTCTGCTCGGCAAATACAGCTTGTGGAACTAGGTGAGACGTCGACGTCTGTAGCGAGTAAGGAAGTTGACAGCCATGTCGTGCAAAACTTGGACGCGATAGGAGCTACAAGGTTGACGGGCCATCCTCTGGTCGTGCATCTTTGTTACTAAAGAAGTGCATCTGTCTGACGTCGGTACGCTATCTTCGTCGTCACGTTAGATTTTGCTTAGTTAGAGGAGAGAGAAACAAGAGAGAGAGGGTAGTCTTCCCTTAGCTAAGAGATCTCTTAGCAATAAGAGAAGACTATTTTTCTCCATTGTACCATATGCCTTCTCTTAGACAACCAATTTTTACTAAAAATAGTTAATTCTATTAATTGCTAGAGATAGCAATAAGAGATAATGCATTGTACAAGTTATATATTGTGTCTTCTCTAAATGATGTGGAGAGCTAAGGGCATGTACAATGCTAGGGAAGGCATGTCTTCTCTTACCTTTTCACATCATTTAGAGAAGACACAATATATAACTTGTATAATGCATTATCTCTTATTGCCATCTCTAGCAATTAATGAGAATTAACTATTTTTAGTAAGAAATTGGTTGGCTAAGGGAAGACATATGGTACAATGGAAAAAAATAGTCTTCTCTTATTTCTAAGAGATCATCCCTTAGCTAAGGAAACACAACCTCCTCTTTCTTATTTCTGTCTCCTCCAACTAAGCAAAAATCCTACGTGGTAACCATAAGAGAAGGTTGATGTCACCGCATTGTACGTGCCTTAAGAGAAGGCATGCCTTCTCTAGGCATTATACATGCCCTAACAGCTAGTACAATTAGGGCCTTATCTCTTCTTACGTGGCGCTTTAGACTAAATTAATGAATGAGGAAGACACGAAAAGATAAGAGGAGGGAACTGTCATGGAAAGACTAGTTCAATGATAATAGATTCGACCCAACGCTTTTATACCAGCTCCGCCGCTGCTCCTACGTAAGTGTCTATCTCTCTACTCGTCGACGATTGTACAAACTCTATTTCTAAGAATCAATAAAGCTCACCGATTTCCTTCAAAAGAAAAATGATACTATAACCTATCTATTACAGGGGTTGAGCTCGCGGTAAGGCAAGGTAGGGCATTCGCCCTACATTAATTTTTTTGAAAATATATTAAGATGCACGTGTTTTTCTATGAACAATTTTACCGATCATATACTAAAACAGACTTTGTATGAGAAAGTTATGCTTGTCTTACTAAATACTGCGCAAAATTGATACCAAAGATAAATAAGGACTAGGTGTAATCTAGTTTTAAACCAACTCTTTCTATTTGCAGTAGATAATTCTCAATCTAATAAAACCCGACTCTAAACAATGACCTAGATGGGGTACCTAATGAGAACTTGAGAGTATTTTGGCCACCTTAGGGAGTGTGGCTGAAACCAACTCTCTAATCATGCGATGGGTTATGTTTTATGGTTCGTCTTTGGTTTTGTACATACTATTGATCTAAAAATTCTAATTGTATTAGTTTAATTAATATCTTTGGTTAAGGATGTGAGAACATACATTCTCAATTAGAGAAATGATGGTTTAGAGCCCTCCGGAAAGATGTGAATTCGTGTAGAAGATGATATCACGGTCCTAAGTATGGATGAAATGGTAACAAAATGACTGAAAAAGCATTAAAAGGGAGAAGACATGAGGTCAGTATTGATTATTTTCAAGGTGTGGACACCTTCTATTTTTCTATAGACTCTATTACAACCGATTTTGGCCATCCCTTTGATGAGTTATCGTTGCAGTTACTTCAGAACATTTTTTCTTGACTCAAGTGACTCATTTTATAGGTTTAATGTGAATAACATTTATCGGTTAACAGAGATTTGTCATGGGGATTTATCTTATTATGAGCATGATACTATATAAGGTAACCTTAAGATAATCGTTATGCATATATGGTGAAATAATTACATCGGGGATTATCTTAATATTTTAATGACATACTATGTTTCATACGATTTATCGCCTTATTGAGCTAGCATTGCTTTTAATGGTGACAATGATAACAATTAGAAGGGCTTTCTCGATGGCAAAGATAATCAAGGCCGAGTTACGCATCAAGTTTTTCTTGATTTCTTCTTTATGAATTGATGATATGCTACATCGAGCAAGGGATAAAAGTCTTCATAGGTAAAATTACAAAAGATTTTGATAGAAAAATGGTAGAGCTTTTGCTGTTCCCTGGGACTTCTATATATCATTAAAATTTCATAATTGGTATGTTTTTGTTTTACTTATACTCAAATATGTTACTATTTCAATTGCATTAAGTAGTTATGTTTGGATCATATGCAGTAGTGTCTCAAGACTATTTTGGTATTTAGACCACTTCTTTATTTTCCCCTACCTCAGATTTTTTCCATACTCCTCCACTAATCTATTACATGGGTGAATACAAATAATGGCTCCGGATAACATAATATACCCATGTTTTGTTTTCATCTAATTAAATGGAATTAGCTTTTGGGCTGTCGTGTTTCTAGGCCTGGTCAGTGATTTTATTCGTCTATGCTAGGCTAGACACATGTTGGTGAGAAGCTTTTTCCTCTAGGAATGCCAACCAAAACAGCCTACCTGCCGCAGACATCAGCGATCCTCTAGGTCAAACCCGAGATGACCAGTTCACGAGTTTTGTGCGTGCGCGAGTGGGTGCCACGCAAGCAGTGGCGCCAGTTATTTCTCATTCATAAATGGGTATACTGGAAATTCCGGTGTGTTCACCACCCGAGTTTTTCCAAAGATGCTCAAAGGTTTATTCAAATTTTACGGATATTCATTAAATTTTAGCAAATTAACGGAATACCGATAAATTTCATCCGACACTAATGTTTACCTGTGGTAACCGGATTGACCGGATTTCGGCAAAATTTTGAAAATACCGGTCGAGAAAAAAAAACTGGCAGCACGTCAGTCAACCAAGATGTCGAAGGCAACCATGGCCCATGCAAGAGTGGTTATGGATGTGTGTCGTGCTTCGGTCTGGATTTATAGGTAGTGGTTGGTAATTGTGTTGCCATCCATATGTTAGGCCCCGCTTGGAATGTCGTTTTTTAACCAAAACCGTCGGATTACACTGACTTCTCCTGCTTAACATCTTTACAAAATAAAAATGACCATACTAAAAAACAACAATCTAAACAAGGCCTTAGCAGTGTCGTGCACACATTCCAAACATTGGATATGATGTGACTTGGACCAGCAGCTTACACTAAAATGCAGCCGAGCATATTTCGCAAAAAAAAAGGAATTGGCATACACTACATTGATTAAGTAGCACTAGAGGAACCATGCAAAACTTACACACAACTCTAGTTTCATACCAATACGAGTTTTTTTTAGAACAGACATATAATGACAAGAGAACAAAATAGTGTTCATAAGCAGCTCCGTTTCGGAGATCATCGAGTGTACACCCGAGAGATGACCAAAAACATTTAAACCACAAGGCCTGAAACAAACATACCCACACGGTTGCTTTACTCATTTTCGGGTCTTATGCCTGTAGCATGAATTAATTTCTCATGCATATTTATTTGTCTACCCACTGCTTACCCTTCTTATTTATGCAAGTCCTCCTTTTTTGTCTCATCCACGACAATATATAACTACATGGTTGTTCTAACAGATACTAGTTGCCTATCAATCGTAGTTTGATTGGCATCCAAGATGATCAGACTTGTGCTATCTCTTGCTAGTCGTGTGCTATCTCTTGCTAGTTCGTTGTCCTATCTATTGGTTCGGATTGGGAAGCAGCGGGACAAGCAGAATTGCAGTTCGGCTGAAACGAACTTTGCTTTGAGAAAAAAAAGGGCACTTAGAATGTTGTTGTTAGAGGTGATACGTGAGATAGTTGCACGCTCTAGACACCGTACCATAACCACTTAGTTCCTAGACTCTAGTTTTTTTTTTGAACGGCACAACGGGGGGCGGACTGTCCACCTGCATTTTCCATTAACGAGAGGGCAGAAGAATGCCCAAAAAGCTTTTTACAGAATGGGGGAGAAGCATCGGCTCAAAGGGAATTACAAGAGCGCGGTGCACCATTGCTCTACACACTCAAAGCTAACACGCGGGGGACCCGAGCCCGCCATAGCCGCAGGTGCTCAACGACTTGCTCGAGGATCGCCCAAGGGGGGAGACGAACAGCGTCAAAGACCATCCGGTTCCTGGTTTTCCAAATCACCCAGAGGAGGCATGAGGTGACGGTGCTCCATAGCGGTACGCCCTAGGAGGGGTTGCTTGCCTGGAGCGAGACCCAGGCTGCCTTGGTAGAGGTGGGGAGAGCGCGTCGGCGAGGCCCAAGCACACGCCGCCAGAAGAGACGCATGCGACAACAGGTGAAGAATAGGTGGGCGAGAGTCTCCGGACGGCGGGGGCAGAAGGGGCATATGTCCGTGTCCAGACACCCAATGTGCCGCAGGAAAGCACGCGTGCGAGTATTGCCATGACGAAGGACCCAGACGAATACCTTGACCTTGAGCGGCGCATACCCAGCCCAGTTCAGGTCGTGTAGGGGAGGGCCGCATCTAGAGCTCTTCAGCATCATGTACGCGCCCTTGGCACTGAAGTGGGTGGCATCACCCCACAATAGAGACCGCTCATCGTCCGCGGTGGAGGAGCGCGCGAGGAGGTGGTCGAGAGCATCGTGGAGAAGACGAAGCTCACTCTCAGCCGGTCGGTCACCCTATCATGCCGGAGCACGAGAGCCCGATCAGCAAGCGCATCGGATACAGAGCCGGCATCACGGACAATGTGGGAATATGCTGCAGGCAGGGCGGTCGAGAGCGCACCAAGGGAGGTCCAATTGTCCCCCTAGAGGTCCACGGAACGGCCGTGGCCCACACGAACAGAGGTGATTGCCCGATATAGGGGAAAGAGAGATGCGAAGACCTGCCAGGCAGGAGATGCGATATAGGGTCTAGTTTAGCTCGCTTAATATTGCTTTCATCGAGTGAAGTGCCTATTGAAGTAATATTTGTTGAACTCCTTCTATGTTTTTCATCTCCATTTACCAAAGAAAAAAAATTTGCGCAACATTGCAGAAGGCCCACATAAGACATGTCTAAACAGTGAGAAAATATGCGAAAATGACCCCAAAAGGAAGAAAAATACAACAGCATTCCTCAATTTTTTTTTGAGTACACATCACCATCACCACTCCAAGTTAATAGCATAAAACAAACACATACAAACAGAAATTTAAGAAATTGTACCACTGACGTAAATCTATCAACCTAGAAGTGATTTTTTGCAATTCGTCCAAATGATGGGCTAAGAGTGAATTGACACCAAAACTTATAGGTGGGCCCCACTTGTCAGCTCAATTAAAGAGATCAATATAACCTAGACAAAATCAAAATATTAAGAGAATTGGGCGGTAGTCTTCTTTACCACCCGAGACCACCATCCCAAGCTTCTCTCCGCCATGGCCGAGCTCACCAAGTTCGGGGCGCTATACCCCGGTGGCTCCCCCGGGCGGCTATGCCTTGGTTCCTCTCCCATGGGCACGGAGAGGGGGTACGACCCGTTGACTCCGGAGGTGGCCTGATGACATCTTGTGTTGCCCCGCACGAAGACCTCTAGGACGTTGTCGACCAATCCACCAATGACGATGTGTGGCCACGCCGCCGCATCAGCCCCTCCTTTAGTTTCCTCTGCCACGTCGTCACACCAAAACAACTGTTATCGTTTTGCCTTCCTTGCACCTGCAGTCATCATTGGAAGACACGCACGCATCTAGTAGAGGGCAACAAGCGCGTATGGGGGAGGTGGCTCTGCACACGCAATAGGTGGAGGGCGACGGGCCGGCAGCAGGGGGAGGCCGGTGGGCGGCAAGGGAGCACTCGTCAGGGAGAAACTGGCAACCTCACTTAGGAACGAAAAGGTCTGGAGGAATGAGACAAACATATTTTTTTAGGTATTTAGTTTTTTAACTGAGCTAACATCTGGGACCTGTCCATCTCAGCAAATTATGCTCATATTTCTGCCACCTCAGCACTGGCAAATGGGTCCCATTTGTCATCTTTGGTGTCAGTTCACTCTTAGTCCTTCATTTGAGCAAATTGCAACAAATCACCTCTAGGTGGTAGATTTATGTTACAAAAACATAAAGTGGTATCATTTCGTAAATTTCGCCTCTAATATGGTAGTTTTATGCTATTAATACTAGATAGATTGTGTGGAATGATTTGCATCTGTACTTATAGCCGTGGTCCGTTGAACCGGTTAGTCCCACCAAACAAACACCAAACCCTTGGCTTTGGCCCATAAAGGTAGCTTACACCACTCATGTTACTGAACCACCAAACCATCAAATCAAGCAACGCTCTTAGAAGACTCTCCAAAGAAAATATGCGACACAATAAATTGCACTAAGATGCAGGGGCAAGGTGTATGATCATTTGCTGGGGAAAGATGCATGATGTAATACAGAATTGGGATGATAAATAGAGGTAGCTGAAGGGTTCGTAGCATGGAAAACAAAAAAATTCTACCGCATGCAAACAAACAAGCCAAGATCTATCTACTAGATTGTAGCAACCAGTCGATAGAAGAACTCACCCTCGAAGATTCCAAAGCGGTTAACGAGAGCGGATTATCGTGGGTGATGTAGTCGTACTCTTGCCGATCTCAAGATCGCGTAGACGATCCTTCCGGCGCCGCGTTCCGGCAGCGCTCCCGCAGTTGGTCACACGTTCGATACTCGATGAAGACCTTCCTCTCCCTTGTTCCAGCAGGCAGTGGAGGTTGTAGCACTCTCCTCGCGATTCCGGCAGCACGACAGCGTGGTATCGGAAGTAGAGGGGAGATCTCATAGGGCTTCGCCTTAAGCCGGAGCGAGTATGGTGGACTATGAGAGAACCCTTGGCGATCTAGGGTTTAGAGGCACCAAGGAGAGAGGGCTAGGCTGGCGGCTAGGGAAAGGGGAGAGCCCCAAGTCGGCGGCTAGGGCAAACCCTAGGGCGGCGGCGGGTGCGGGAGGGCCGGCGGCTAGGGTTAGGGTTTAGAGGAAAGAGGTGTGTCCTAGAGGGGGCACCCCTGCCCCTTCTTTTATAGGTGGGAGGGCGCCGGCCAGGGGAGGAGAGTCCTCCCCAAAGTCGGCCTCCTTGGCCGGCGGGTGGAGGGAGAGGAACTCCTCCCCAAGTAGGTATCCTACGCTCCCTCCACCAAGCAAACTTGCCGTTTGACTTTTCAAATTGGCGTTTGACTTTTCAAACTAGGATTTGATTTATCCCTTTATTTTGCTCAGCGATGACACCTAGTACATGATACAATCATTCCAACTTGTTATGACACATTCATGTACCCTTCCCCTCCGGAGTGCCGGACCTTCCGGAACCTTCTAGAACATTCCCGATGAAAACACCGGAATCATTCCCCAACACCGAAACAGGACTTTCCTTATATGAATCTTATTCTCCGGACCATTCCGGATCTCCTCATGATATCCTGGATCCTATCCGAGACTCCGAACAACATTCGATCTCTTACTCATCATTTCATAACTACTCAACAACATCGAATCCTTAAGTGTGTCTCCCTACGGTTCGTGAATTATGCGGACATGATCGAGACACTTCTCCGAACAATAACCAATAGAGGAATCTGGAAATTCATATGGCTCCCACATATTTCTACGATTACTTTGCGATCGAATGAACCACTTACATACGATACCAATTTCACTTTGTCTCACGATAGTTTACTTATCCGAGGTTTTGATCATCGGTATCTCTGCATACCTAGTTCAACCTCGTTACCGATAAGTACTCTTTTATCGTTCCCGTGATATGTGATCCCTTGTGAGCCAGTCACATGCTTGCAAGCTAATTGGATGACATTCCACCGAGAGGGCCCAGAGTATATCTATTCGTCATATGGATGGACAAATCCCACTCTTGATTCATGTGTCTCAACCCATACTTTCCAAACACTCAGTGCCACCTTTATAGCGACCCAGTTACGGTGTGGTGTTTGATGTCATCAAAGCATCCTTCCGGTGATGGTGATAAGCATGATCTCATGGTCGAAGGAATTAGGTTACTATGTATCAGAAAGCATATAGCAATTGAACTATTAAAATGACTTGATCTTTATGCTACGCTTATCTATAGGAGTATGTCCATCATACCATTCTCCTAATGATATGATCTTGTTGTTAATAACATCTCAATGTTCATTATAGGGAAACCACAATCATATATTAACCAACAAGCTAGTATTATGAAGAGGCTTTACTAGGGACTCTAATTTAGTTTACAAATCACACAAGTATTAATGTTTCCTGGTTAATACTGTTATAGCATGAATGTAAACATTTATCATAAACACAAAGATATAATAATAACTATATTTATTATTGCCTCTAGGGCATATCTCCAACAGTCTCCCACTTGCACTAGAGTCAACTAATCTAGATTACATGGTAATATACCGAACACCCATGGCAGTTTGGTGTTGGTCATGTTTTGTCCTCGGGAGAGGTTTAGTCAACGGATCCGCCACATTCAGATCTGTGTGTACTTTGCAAATCTTTATGTCACCATCTTGGACATGTTCTCGAATAGCGTGAAAACGCATCTTGATGTGCTTCAGCTTCTTGTGTGACCTTGGTTCTTGCGCATTAGCTATGGCACCCATGTTATCACAGTAGATAGACATTGGGACCAGCGCACTTGGAACCACACCGAGCTCTGTCATGAACTCCTTCATCCATATCGCTTCTTGTGAAGCCTCTGAAGCAGCTATGTATTCCGATTCAGTTGAAGATCTCGCCACAACGCTTTGCTTTGCACTCCTCCAGCTAACTGCTGCACCATTCAAAATAAATACGTATCCAGATTGCGATTTAGAATAATCCAGATCGGTGTTCCAACTAGCATCGGTGTAACCACTAATAACGAGCTGTTCATCACCTCCATAAGAAAGAACCATATCCTTAGTTCTTCTCAAGTACTTAAGGATGTTTTTGACCGCTGTCCAATGATCCACTCCTGGATCACTTTTATATCTGCTAGTTAAACTAACAGCATATGCAATGTCGGGTCTAGTACATAGCATGGCATACATTAGAGATCCTATGGCTGAGGCATAGGGAGTCTTACTCATCCTTTCTCTATCTTCTCGCCGCTGTCGGACTTTGAGTTTTACTCAAGGTCGTATTAGGCAACATGGGCAAGAACCCTTTCTTGCTATCTTCCATTCCAAACCTCTTTAGAACTTTGTCCAAATATGTACTTTGTGACAATGATATTAGGCGTCTTGATCTATCTCTATAAATCTTTATGCCTAATATGTAAGCTGCTTCGCCAAGATCTTTCATTGAAAAACTATTATTCAAATATTCCTTGACACTATTAAGAAGGTCTACATCATTCCCAATCAACAATATGGCATCTACATATAGTATTAAGAATGCTACAGAGCTCCCACTCACTTTCTTGTAAATACAAGCTTCTCCATAAGTTTGTATAAAACCAAAGCTTTTGATTACCTTATCAAAACGTTGATTCCAACTTCGGGATACTTGCTTTAATCCATATATGGACCTTTGAAGTTTCCATACCTTGTCAGCATCTTTAGGATCGACAAAACCTTTGGGCTGCATCATATACAACTCTTCATCAATGTCTCCATTGAGGAACGCTGTTTTGACATCCATCTGCCATATTTCATAATCATAATATGCAGCGATTGCTAACATAATCCTCACATACTTTATCTTCGCTACTGGTGAGAAAGTCTCATCGTAGTCAACTCCTTGAATTTGTCGAAACCCTTTTGCGACAAGTCGAGCTTTATAGACAGTAACATTACCATCAGCATATGTTTTCTTCTTGAAAATTCATTTGTTCTCGACAGCCTTCCGGCCATCCGGTAAGTCCACCAAAGTCCATACTTGGTTTTCGTACATGGATCCAATCTCGGATTTCATGGCTTCTTGCCATTTATTGGAATCTAGGCTCATCATCGCTTCCTCATATGTCTCAGGGTCATCGGTGTTGTCCACCAACATGACACTCATAACGGGATCATACCAATCAGGAGTGGTACGAGTTCTTGTTGACCTGCGAGGCTCTGTAGCAACTTCAACCGAAGTTTCATGATCATCATCATTAGCTTCCTCTCTTATTGGTGTAGGCACCACAGGAACTTCTTCCGGTGATGCGCTACTCGCAAGTTCGAGAGAAGGTTCAATAACCTCGTCGAGTTCTACTTTCCTTCCAGTCACTTCTTTTGAGAGAAATTACTTCTCCAGAAAGGATCCATTCTTAGCAACGAAGATTTTGCCCTCGGATCTATGATAGAAGGTATACCCGATAGTTTCTTTCGGGTATCCTATGAAGACGCATTTTTCCGCTTTGGGTTCAAGCTTGTCCGGCTGTAACTTCTTTACATAGGCTTCGCAACCCCAAACTTTAAGGAACGACAATTTAGGTTTCTTCCCAAACCATAATTCATACGGTGTCGTTTCAACGGATTTAGATGGTGCCCTATTTAAAGTGAATGCGGCTGTTTCTAATGCATAACCCCAAAACAATAGCGGTAAATCTATAAGTGACATCATAGAACGAACCATATCTAAGAGAGTTCGATTACGACGTTCGGACACACCATTACGCTGTGGTGTTCCCGCCGGTGTCAATTGTGAAAGTATTCCGCATTTCTTCAAATGCTCGCCAAACTCGTAACTTAGATATTCACCTCCATGATCATAACGTAGAAATTTAATCTTCTTGTTACGTTGATTCTCTACCTCACTTTGAAATTCCTTAAACTTCTCGAAAGTTTCGGACTTATGTTTCATGAAATAGATATACCCATATCTACTCAAGTCATCCGTGAAGGTAAGAACATAACGATAACCACCGCGCGATGCTACACTCATAGGTCCACACACATCGGTATGTATGATTTCCAATAAGTCTATAGCTCGCTCCATCATACCAGAAAATGGAGTCTTAGTCATTTTACCCATCAGACATGCTTCGCATCTTTCAAGTGATTCAAAATCAAGTGATTCAAGAAGTCCATCGGAATGGAGTTTCTTCATACGCTTCACTCCAATATGACCAAGACGACAGTGCCACATATAGGTCGAGTTATCGCTCAATTTCAAACGTTTAGCCTCAATGTTATTTATGTGTGTATTAATACAATCGAGATTCAATAAGAATAGACCATATATCAACGATGCATGTGCATAAAACATATTACTCATATAAATCGAACAACCATTATTCTCGGACTTAAACAAGTAACCGTCTCGCAATAAACAAGATCCCGATATAATGTTCATGCTCAACGCAGGCACGAAATAACAATTATTTAAGTATAAAACTAATCCCGATGGTAGATGAAGAGGTAGTGTGCCGACCGCGATCACATCAACCTTTGATCCATTTCCAACGCGCATCGTCACCTCGTTCTTCGCTAGCTTCCGTTTATTCAAAGCAAGACCTTGTTTGAGTTACAAATATGAGCAACCGAACCAGTATCAAATACCCAGGCATTACTACGAGTACTAGTGAGATACACATCAATAACATGTATATCGGATATACCTTTCTTCTTGATGTTGCCGTTCTTCAAATCCGCCAAGTACTTTGGGCAATTCCGCTTCTAGTGACCCTCTTGCTTGCAGTAAAAGCATTCAGTATCAGGCTTAGGTCCAGCCCTGGTCTTCTTCGCCGGTGCGGCAACTTTCTTACCGCCCTTCTTGAAGTTTCCCTTTTGCTTAGACTTGTCTTTCTTGAATTTGGTGGTCTTATTGACCAACAACACTTGGTGCTCTTTCTTGATCTCCACATCTGCAGATTTCAACATGGAGAAGATTACTGGCAATGTCTTGTCCATGTTTTGCATATTGTAGTTCATCACAAAGTTCTTGTAACTTGGTGGTAGTGATTGGAGGACACGATGTATCCCCAAACAATTAGGAATCACTATACCCAAACTTTGGAGTTTGTTTGCGTGCCCAGACATCTTAAGCACATGCTCACCTTGTGAGCTGCCTCTTTCATCTTGCAGTTAAAGAACTTTTCAGAAGCCTCATAACTCTCAACTGTCGCGTGAGCCTCAAATATCATTTTCAGTTCACGGACAATATCATGTGGGTCTGAATTCTCAAACCTTTTCTAAAGCTCCGATTACAAACCATACAAGATAGCACACTGAACTGTGGAGTACTGATTCTTCCGAGCGAGGGAAACATTCTTTACCTCATCGGTAGCATCTGCTGCAGGAGGGTCACCCAGGGGTGCATCCAGCACATAGGTCAAATTACCAGCATTAAGGACAATCCTCAAATTGCGGAACCAATCCGCGAAGTTGCTTCCATTGTTTTTCAACTTTTCTTTCTCTAGGAACGCATTAAAATTGATGGTAGGGGCCGCCATTGATCTACAACATATTTGCAATAGTTTAGACTAAGTTTATGAAAAATTGAGTTCTAATTAATAGTTAAATTAATCTAGGTGAACTCCCACTCAAAACAATATCCCTCACATTGTTTTAGTGATCACACGAACCAAATCCACCACATCAAAACTTATCATCACGAGAGTTCATGTATCTTCAATGGCGAACAATCGACATGTTCATCATATCTACTATATGATTCATGCTTTACCTTTCGGTGATCCGTGTTCGGAGACCATGTCTGTACATGCTAGGCTCGTCAAGATCAAACCTTAGCTTCTGCATAAGCAAAACTGGCTTGCTCACGTTGTATACACTTGCAGTATCTAACACACTCGATCATCACGTGGTGCTTCGAAACAACAAGCTTTAGCAACGATACTAACTAAGGATGAACACTTTAAAACTTGAAATTTGTGTGCTTGAGGGATCATCTTATAATGCTACCGTCGTTAACTAAGCAATACAAGATGCATAAAGGATTAACATCACATGCAATTCATAATATGTGATATGATATGGCCTTTCTTCTTTGTGCTTCCAATCTCCATCTTCAAGCACGAACATGATCTCCATCATCACCGGCATTGCATTAAGGTCAATGACGCTGCTCCATGGTTGTCGTCCACCAGCTTCAACTATTACAACTACTTTGAATAGACACGCGGGTCTTAACAGGATTTAAAGACAACCATATGGCTCCTGCCGGTTGCCAACTTACATTAAGGAACATTGCTTACATCAAATATAATCACAATCATGGCCATATCACATCACAGCACACCCCTGTAAAACAAAGTTAGACGCCTCTAATTTTCTTTGCATATTTTACGTGGTTTGGGGCTTTCAATAAGTGTCGCTCTAACTTACGAACAAGAACCACAACGTTGATGCTAGAACTATCAAGTGCCCGTTGTAAATTGGATCTTTACTATAATGGGAGAGACAGACACCCGCAAAGCCACTTATGCAATACAAGTTGCATGTTCAGTGTGGAGCAAGTCTCATGAACGATGTCATGTAAGGTTAGTCCGGGCCGCTTCATCCCATCATACCGCAAGATGCAAAGTACACAAGAAGCAATTGATAATAAAAGCACCACCGCCCACAATGACCATTGTGTTCTACTCGTGCAACAGATCTACATATAGACATGGCTCTGATACCACTGAAGGGGTTCGTAGCATGGAAAACAAAAAAATTCTACCGCATGCAAACAAACAAGCCAAGATCTATCTACTAGATTGTAGCAACGAGTCGATAGAAGAACTCACCCTCGAAGATTCCAAAGCGGTTAACGAGAGAGGATTCTCGTGGGTGATGTAGTCGTACTCTTGCCGATCTCAAGATCGCGTAGACGATCCTTCCGGCGCCGCGTTCCGGCAGCGCTCCCGCAGTCGGTCACACGTTCGATACTCGATGAAGACCTTCCTCTCCCTTGTTCCAAAGAAAATGGAGGTTGTAGCACTCTCCTCGCGATTCCAGCAGCACGACGGTGTGGTACCGGAAGTAGAGGGGAGATCTCGCAGGGCTTCGCCTTAAGCCGAAGCGAGTATGGTGGACTATGAGAGATCCCTTGGCGATCTAGGGTTTAGAGGTACCAAGGAGAGAGGGCTAGGCCGGCGGCTAGGGCAAGGGGAGAGCCCCAAGTCGTGACTTAGGGCAAACCCTAGGGCGTGGCGGTGCGGAGGAGGGCAAAGGCTAGGGTTAGGGTTTAGAGGAGAGAGGTGTGTCCTAGAGGGGGCACCCCTGCCCCTTCTTTTATAGGTGGGAGGGCGTCGGCCAGGGGAGGAGAGTCCTCCCCAAAGTCGGCTTCCTTGGCCGGCGGGTGGAGGGAGAGGAACTCCTCCCCAAGTAGGTTTCCTACTCTCCCTCCACCAAGCAAACTTGTCGTTTGATTTTTCAAATTGGCGTTTGACTTTTCAAACTACGATTTGATTTATCCCTTTATTTTGCTCAGCGATGACACCTAGTACATGATGCAATCATTCCAACTTGTTATGACACATTCATGTACCCTTCCCCTCCGGAGTGCTGGACCTTCCGGAACCTTCTAGAACATTTCCGATGAAAACACCGGAATCATTTCCCAACTCCGAAACAGGACTTTCCTTATATGAATCTTATTCTCCGGACCATTCCGGATCTCCTCGTGATATCCCGGATCCTATCCGAGACTCCAAAAAACATTCGGTCTCTTACTCATCATTCCATAACTACTCAACAACATCAAATCCTTAAGTGTGTCTCCCTACGGTTCGTGAATTATGCGGACATGATCGAGACACTTCTCCGAACAATAACCAATAAAGGAATATGGAAATTCATATGGCTCCCACATATTTCTACGATTACTTTGTGATCTAATGAACCACTTACATACGATATCAATTTCCCTTTGTCTCACGATAGTTTACATATCCGAGGTTTTGATCGTCGGTATCTCTACATACCTAGTTCAACCTCGTTACCGATAAGTACTCTTTTCTTGTTCCCGTGATATGTGATCCCTTGTGAGCCAGTCACATGCTTGCAAGCTAATTGGATGACATTCCACTGAGAGGGCCCAGAGTATATCTATCCGTCATATGGATGGACAAATCCCACTCTTGATTCATGTGTCTCAACCCATACTTTCCAAACACTCAATCCCACCTTTATAGCCACCCAGTTACGGTGTGGTGTTTGATGTCATCAAAGCATCCTTCCGGTGATGGTGATAAGCATGATCTCATGGTCGAAGGAATTAGGTTACTATGTATCAGAAAGCATATAGCAATTGAACTATTAAAATGACTTGATCTTTATGCTACGCTTATCTATAGGAGTATGTCCATCATACCATTCTCCTAATGATATGATCTTGTTGTTAATAACATCTCAATGTTCATGATAGGGAAACCACAATCATCTATTAACCAACAAGCTAGTATTATGAAGAGGCTTTACTAGGGACTCTAATTTAGTTTACAAATCACACAAGTATTAATGTTTCCTGGTTAATACTGTTATAGCATGAATGTAAACATTTATCATAAACACAAAGATATAATAATAACTACATTTATTATTGCCTCTAGGGCATATCTCCAACAGTTGCCCGAGGATTGATGGTGGCTAGGTTTTGTAGATTGCTCTTGGAGTTAAGGCATCGTTTCAGCAGCGCTGTCTATACATCAGAGCCCCACTGATTAATTCCTTTGTCTCCTATGCTTTTTAATATTGTTGCGGATATGTTGGCGGTTCTTATTGCTAGAGCAAAAGAGAATGGTCAGGTAGACAGATTAATTACTCATCTGGTTGAAGGGGGAATATCCATTCTACAGTATGCCGATGACACAATTTTTTTTATGGAACACGACCTGCAGAAAGCTGTTAACATGAAACTGATTTTGTGTATTTTCGAGCAACTTTCTGGTCTTAAAATTAACTTTCATAAGAGTGAAATATATTGTTTTGGAAATGCAAAAGATAATGAGCAGCAGTATAGAGAGATTTTTGGGTGTCAGTATGGTTCCCTGCCATTTAGGTACCTTGGGGTGCCCATACATTATAGGAAACTTAGAAATTCCGAGTGGAATTCGGTAGAGAATCGCTTTGAACAAAAGCTAGGATGTTGGCAAGGAAAACTTCTATCATATGGGGATAGGCTGGTTCTTATTAACTCAGTCTTAACAAGTATGTCAATGTTTATGTTATCTTTTCTTCAAATACCGAAGGGTGTAAGGAAGAGATTGGATTTTTATCGCTCAAGGTTCTTTTGGCAAAGCAATGAGCATAAAAATAAATATAGATTGACATGGTGGAACATTATTTGTCGACCCAAAGATCAGGGTGGCTTGGGGGTTGAAGTGCTTGAACTAAAAAAATAGATGTTTGATTAGTAAATGGCTTTTTCAACTTCTTACAGAAGATGGGGTGTGGCAAGAGTTGCTGCGCAACAAGTATCTGAGAAATAAGACTTTATCTCAAGTGGAAGGAAAGCCAACCGATTCACCTTTTTGGAAAGGACTCATGGGGGTTAAAGATGAGTTCTTTGCCAGGGGTTTTTTCAAGGTTGGTAATGGCATGAATACCCGTTTTTGGGAGGATGTTTGGCTAGGAGATACGGCGCTCTCACAGCAATATCCTTCTCTGTATAATATTCTTCATAGGAAAAATGTATCTGTTCATCATGTGTTATCACAAAACCCTTTAAACATAGATTTTCGAAGGAGTTTAACGGTAACAAATGGACTGCATGGTTGCACCTTTGTCAGAGATTGATGCAAGTGGTCTTAATAGATGAACCAGATTCTTTTGTTTGGCGGCTATCGGAGAATGGGGTTTTTACTGTTAAATCTATGTATGAGGATCTCATGAACAGGCTTCCGAGATTCCCAAGAAGATATCTTTGGAAATTAAAAATTTCTCTTAAGATTAAAATTTTCATGTGGTTCCTGAATGGTAAAGTTTTGTTAACAAAGGATAATCTGGCAAAAAGAAGCTGGAATGGTTCTCAGAAATGCTGCTTTTGTAATGATCACAAAATAGTTGAACATTTATTTATATCGTGCCCTTTTGCAAAAACCATTTGGCGCCTCATTTATTTCACTTACAATATCTCACCTCTCTCCTATATCACTAATATGTTTGGTAATTGGTTGAATGGGGTGGATAGGGTTAATAAAGCTAGAATTCGCATAGGTGTTTCGGCTTTATGTTGGTCCATCTGGAAGTGTCGTAATAATATTATTTTTAACAAGGCAAGAGTTTCATCATTTTTGCAGGTTATCCGTATGGCATCATATTGGATTCAACTCTGGACTTTACTCCTCCCAAAGCATCAGCGAGAACCCATGGTTGCTGGATGCAACCGTCTCGAGACGGTCGCTCAGGATATTTTTTGCCAGGCTTCATGGCGGCATACTAGTAGATTAAGCGATGTCTAGTTGCTTTATATTGCTAAGACTTCTTGTCATTTTCAAATGGTTGGTGTTTGTATCAACCTTATCTGACCCGTGAGCTGTAATAATTTGATACATAAAATTCGCAATAAAGGGCTGTGTGCATCCCAAGATGCAGAGGCCGGGGTATCCCTTTTCGAAAAAAAAACATCAGAGCCCCACTTAAACGCAATGACTATAGAAAGTAGACTAAAGTTAATGTTGACTAAAAAAAGACCATGGATTCAGATTATTTGAACACTTACTAATAGTAGATCAAGCTTTGAACACTTACACCGGACCGCTAATGTGGAGTTCAGATTATTTGAGAATCGTGAGACCATGCATCCTCCTCTGGTGGCAGCGGTGTGCATATTTTTGAGGTTACTAATCTAACATGGTCGCTCTATGCTTTTGTGTCAAACTAGATGAAATTAGCTTCTAGATTCCCCGTAGGTCTTGGCCACATAATATAAGGGTAAACACGTCTCCGGGGGCATCTCAGGCAGGACGAACTCCTTTTTCTACTACGCCAACCAAAAGATCCACGCGTGGGTGCCAGGCAGCAAGCGTCGCGCGGCTGTCAAACGAGAAGTCGAAGATGCCACTGCCTGGTCATCTCGAGGATTGATGTTAATATTGTTGTGTGCGGCGTCAATTGTGTTGACATCCATTTGTTAGCAGTCTCCTGCACACATCCTCAATTTTGGACCTGCGGTGACTTCGACCAGCGACTTACACTGAAATGCAAGGCACTATGAAGTACTAGTGCCGGTGTGCTATCCAGTAACATAGCATGTACGTAATATTCTCCACTTAACTTTAGCTTGTGGACTCCTGCTGGTCCACACACAACCTGTACAATAATCAAATACTCAAGTGTATTACTAAACTGGCATTATTAATCAAAAGAATTGAAAGACAACAGTTAGTATATATAACCGCCAGATAGTGGAAAAATGAACTAACGTATGCTATTATGATTAAGGAGAGCAGTACAGGGACCGTGCCTAACTTACACAGAACTCAGCATTCACATCATACTAATACCAAATTATTTTGTGAACGAACAAGGAATGGAAATGCAACAAGAATAGTACTCATACGCAGCTCTGCTTGATAAAATCATCCAGTACCGAGGAGATCAAGATGGGCAAGGATTAAAATCCTCAAGGCCCAAGACCCACACATAATTTTTTACACGTTTTAGGGTCTTATATATGGTTGAAGTACAAATTAACAGCCCCTCCTAAGAGTATACCCTTTACTTACTTCCCCTTCTTATTTATGAAAGTCCTTTTTAGCATCCTTCACCGCAATATATAAAGACATGGTAGTTCTAAGACAGACACTTCAATTGCACTACCTGCAAAACCCCAAAAATTTTCTTTCTTTATTTGCTCAGCGAATCGAGCATACCTGGATTGGCAACCAAGATAATGAGACTAGTAGTGTTTCCTTTTGCAAGCTCGTTGCCTATCTATTAGTTCGGGTTGAGAGGCATCAGGACAAGAAGATGTGCTGAACTGAATGTCCCTTTGCTTGGAGAACAAAGGGACGCCAGTGGATTGCTTGGCGCATGTCTAGTTACTTCCTAGACCTCAACTCAGTTATCTTAGCGGGTTGTTTAGATTAGGGCGTTTCCAATGTGTAAACAGTTAAACGCATGAACCAGGCACCAGTTTTACATATGATTCCAAATGCCTAGTATAGTACTTGCTCCGTGTCGAAATATATATCAAAGATTTGTTTAAATCCGTATGTATCTAACTCTTTATTGATACATTCAAATTTAGACAAATCTTCGACATTTATCTTGAGATGTAGGCAGTAGTAGAAATTCCAGGAAAACGAGTAGAACACCAATGTAAATTTGCTTCAGAAGAAATTCAGTGGTGTCATTAGAGACGAGTGAGGAAGGCTTTAACTCTCTCAAACCAACCAGAGATTAAAGTACACAATCACCTATCATCTGTTTTATGCTATTATCTATTATATACTAAAAGCAATATAAGGTTGTTTTTCGAGGCACCAGGTTGATCCACATCATCAGAATTATTTTGACAGTTGGATCTAAAATATGTGGCTGTGATTTAAAGAAATATAATTTATTACGTAAATCTGTGTGGTAGAAATTTGACACACTTTTGGTACGTGTCAATAGATTTTTTTAAAACAGTTTTTTTAGGGAATATATCCCTAGGATAGCCGAGTCCGTTTTTGGAATAAAAGACTTAGCCAGCTAGAGGAGTCCGTTTAAATAAAACGTAGACCCTCTATGTAGCCGGCCGACCGGAGTACCTTTTTTTTTCTACGAATTAAGACGTGTACTAGCTAGCTCTGCGTTCCTTCAAGAAAAAAAATCGTACACAAGTCTAGCTAGCAAGAACAATGTTTTTTGTAGAGTAGCTAGGATAATGCCGGAAGCAAGCTTTCATGTGGTAATATATACTCCTGTTTCAATAAATAAGTCTTATATTTATTACTAAAAGTCAGACTTAGAAAATAGTATTACAATGCAATATACAATCTAAAATCAACACTTTTTAATACACCGTGAAATATATTTTCATGTGATATCTTTATGTGTCATAGTTTTTGATACTCTTTTTCTAAAAGTTTGGTCAAAGTTTATTTAGTTTGACTTTTCAAAAAAAAATATAGGCCTTATTCAATGGAATGGAGGTAGTACATTTACAGTTTTGCCCGCATGGTTGAGTATACAAAAATCACCATGCGATATCTAAATATTTAATTTATCTACAAAATTTAAAAGAGATAAAATATTTTGAATATTAGTTTATTAAAACTTTCATCGGAATGTTGTTGTATCATACTCATTGAATATTAATAGAGAAATTACAAATGACTTATTACCTATTTTTTAAGTTTAAACATCTGGTCTATATGTGTTGATATCAGCATGTTGATTATTTTTAAAAAGCTAGATATTACCACATAAACGTATGTAGCCTTTAAATTATCAACTTGATCTATTATATATTACAAGAAACAAGAGATATAATTGATATTTCCAAGAAACACTAAAGCACCCGAATCAAATCCATTGGATTTTCCTTTTGCCAAAATTGATATAAGTATCCCAAGAAATATGTCATCACAATTATAATTAAAATGATTATGCACATGCTAGAAATTTTTGCAGAAATGTAAGCTTTCTCGGCATAAAATCCATAAAAAACAATAGGTCTTCCTAATTCTCATATATGGACAAACATAATGACACATATAGCCTTTAGCCAAGACACCCTTTTGGCATCACCAAGAGGTGTACACACTTTGATGTTAAAGGTTTGATAATGACAAATGGTAGATCCAAGTTTTAAAAAAGGGTTGAAACTGGAAAAATAATTATTTTAGTATATTTTTTCATTTTCACAAAATCATACACAAAAATTTATATTCATGAGATAAAACAATGTATGCATCCTATATTACAAATAGAACGCCACCATGCATGTTAGATATGCGATAAATCTTTAGTTAATATCGCGTATCCACATAATAAATCCTGGCACAAATTATTTATTTAGTGGACCTAAAATGTGTAAATTTTTATTAGAAATTGAGTCGATGGATATTTTTTGGTTTGCATGATTAGACATATTTTGAATATTGTATGTGCCTTTTTTATGTTGTGGAGTCAACATAAAGAGCACAGGCCTTCAGTGACTCAAAAAATTGAACATTAGTTAAAAAGGTGGAGCCATGTCATCCAAGCCATATATTCATGTGAAATGGAACCACAAATACATGTCGAGTGTGCATATAAAATGAATTGCCGAATAGGGAAACATGCAAAGATTTTCAAACGTGGATAAAATACTATATCAAAACATATGACATTATAGAAAACTTCATGTCATAATTCTCTAACTTTTACTCATGACATTTAAAATGGTTAATGGATGGGTTGAAAACAAAAAATATCACTAAAATAGTGTCAACGTACTAATCTTAATTCTATAATAATGTTTACATACCAAAAAGTAAAAGTTTCACCATGAAGACTGTATAAATCTAAAAGGTTTAATGTTTTAAAATTGGAAAACTAATTGTGACGAAGAAACACATATTGAGATTACAATTCTAATTTTTTAATTTTCCCTAACTATTAAGGATAATGGACTAATTTCATTTAAGCTAATCAGTTAAATTTATGAATGGTACTTAACCTCACATACCTACCTAACAACGCACATACTTCTACTATTGAGATAATATTACTTACAAACAATCCACATGTGTGTTTCATGAAATGACCCAACATCATTAGCCCATAAATTTTGGTTGGGTAAAGGTGTTACTTAGCATATGTGATACTTTATTTATCCTACATTTATTTATAGTCCCATAGTCTTAATTTATTTATCATACATTTATTTGTAGTCCTATAGTCGTACTATTTATTATCTTGAAATGTGATATCCCTGAAATAGTAACTTTTTTAAGACACTTTCAACTAATTAGAGATTGTGCCCTCGCATTTGCGAGGGCCACCATGCTAGTTATTCATTAATAATATAGATCCTAACAAATGGCACTCTGTTCAACATGTACTCTACGATATTAACTGATGTTCAAATGCATACGGTGACTAACTAGTTTACGATGAAACAAAAGAAGACACTTGAGAATGATCAGGGTTTTGTTTACTCTAGCTTGGCTTCCACCCTTTTCCGAGGATCCAGATGTTCCTCCCTGCAATCACAGTATATACATGAACGACTTTCTTTATTTTTGATAAAGAGCAATATATTAATATCAAATTGATACCATAATACACACAACCTTATCGCAACAACAAAATATCAACATCTAGTCAAGACATTAAGGACATGTTCGGTTTGCAATCGATTGAGCTGGATTGACATGGATTGAGAGGGATTAAAACCCATCTAAGTCAAAATCCAAGCAAGTCCTATTCATTCCACTCCAATCCAACATGCCCTAAGGATGCACACGTTCAAAAAGTTAAACAAAAAATGATTGCTGCAATGCTCCGATCGCCATGATTACAGCCGTCACATGAACGGTTTTGACAAGGACATCACGCACCACATGCTTCCACCATCGTAGACACTTTGTGACCAGTGCTAGCCCGATGTTGGGCACACCCATAATACCTTGGATCAACGCCAGTTGGAATTTGTGCCATTGGTGGGTCGCCAACTTTACTCGGAGAGAAGACTCGCTGCTCACGAGGAGATTGTACGACTCGCTAGAAGAAGGAAACGCTGCACCGAAGAACAGTGCTCCCTTTATTTGACAAAAATAAAAAATTATATTTACATATTTCAAAAAAATCTAAACATATTTATGCAAGTTGTAAATAGTGTCTCCCACAAGTACGCAAAACCACAATGCGGATTCTTTGTATTATGGCATACAGATAAAATGAAAATATCTGACAAAAATTATGGATTTAGAATTATTCAGGTCAACACTATTCATTCTTGTGTAGTTTACAATAGAAACTATTTGAAATTGATATATTTCGCAAGTTTGTGAGACTCGTTATTGGCTATATCCAGTTATTTTATAAAAATTTCTTGAAACTCGCAAATATAATTGTCAATTTTTTTAACTAACAGGAGAACTGAGTTCAATAGCCAAAATTCTCTACTCGATAATTTGTCTATGTGATAGAGTTGAAGGGTGCGTACAAGAGAAAACTACCCGTGTCTTTCTTCAAAGTTCTCGCAACACATACACCTCTAACTAACTGCCCACCTAGAATTCTGGGGTGTGCCTTTGATGGTCTCAAGTATTCGACACGCTCTATATCATGAGAGTACTTCCATTCCATAGTCTTTTATAAACGAAAGCAGATCGATCTAATTATAGTTGTTAGTGTTAGACATCATATTTTCTGTTGTTGGATATTTAGTATAACTGTTTATTGGATATTTGGTATAGAGTAGTACTCTACCCAAACTCCTTTCTCCCTCTTGTACCGAGCCACCACAGGGGCTTTTCCTGTGCATATAACATGTATACGATGCCCCCAGAAGGGTCACGCATCGCTTTCCAACCACATACGAAATCTAACATGGTATCACGAGCATCCCTCCTCCTTCCCTAGCTGCCGCCGCTGGTGCTTTTCTCCCTCACCGTCGGCCGTCCTCCTCCCTCCAGATACAACCACAAATCCCTCCTTCCCACAGATCAAGCCAAGCTCTACCAATTCCCCTATCTTCTTTTCCCTAAAACCCACCCACCCTCCCCAACAAAACCCTAGATCGGTTGGATTCTCTTCTCTGATCGATCATGGCATCCTCGACACCTCCCACGCACGCCACCATCGGCGCCCCCCGGCTACTAAGCTGACCCGGGAAAATTTCCTCTCCTGGCAGACAGAAGTTATGCCCACGCTTCGTGGTGCTCGTGTCCTCGGTTTCCTTGATGGCACCACTGTGGCACCACCTGAGGTTCTTGAAGCTGAAGATGCAAACCAGAAGAAAGTCACCATCCCCAATCCGGATTTTGACACATGGGTTACCAAGGATCAAGCGGTGGTGAGCTTCCTCGTCAACTCCCTTGGTGATGATCTTCTCTCTCATGTGTATGGCCTTGTCCATGCCAAAGAAGTATGGAGTGCTATTCTCTAGCTCTTCTCCACTCAATCCAAGTCCCGAGTTTCTGCGCTTCATGGAGCTCTCACCAACACAAAGAAGCTTAATATGACTGCCTCTCAATTTCTCACCAAGATGAAAGGGTTTGCATCTGAACTTGCTGCTGCAGGAAAGCAGGTTGATGATGATGAACTCAAGGACTACATCCTCAACGGTCTTGATGGTACCCACACACCCCTTGTTGCATCAATTAATGTCAATCCCTCCACCACCATTAGTGACATGTGCTCGCAGTTTTTATCCTATGAATCTCGTGAAAATATGCTTGTTGCAACGGGTCAGAACACTGGCACCTTCACCTCTTCTATTAATGTTGCCCCTCACCGCCCACCCTTCTCCAACACACCATCCCCTCAGCCTCCCATCCTTCCTACACCACCACCATCCTACCATCCGCCTACACCACATCCATATACCCCTGCCCCTTACCATGCCGCTCCACCACCCTCTTTTTCCCAACCCACCTATACCCCCACACCATATGCCTACCCATTACCAACCTATTCCCCTACACCTTACCCACCACCACCCAATTACTACCAGCAACCCCCCTCATATCGCCCACCCCTCCCTCCAGCCCCATAACACAAGGCCCTACTAATCCCGGGCGCCAGGATCGGCGTCCCAAGGGGGGGCGCGGCAAGGGCCGTGGGCGTCCTGATCGTGTTGCCAGTCCCTGGCAGCTAGGTGTTTACTGTCAAATATGTAAGAAGGAAGGGCACCCCGCAAGTGAATGTTGGTGGCGTTATGGGAACGGCAATGATGATGATGATGCTCCTCATGACCACAAGAGTGCCTATGGTGCCTATGGCGTGAACACTAACTGGGTCCTCGACACAGGAGCCACTAATCATGTTGCAGGACAGTTGAACAAGCTTCAAGTCCATGAACCATATCAAGGCCATGATCAAATCCACAATGCTAGTGGACAAGGTATGGAAATTGCTAATATTGGTCATTCAGTTTTACACACCCCGCATACTTCTCTCCAAGTTCGTAATATTTTACATGTTCCTAGTTCTTCCATGAATTTACTTTCTTCTCACAAAATTACCTTAGACAACAATGCTTTCATTGAGATTCGCCCATTATTTTTCTTGATTAAGGACAAGGCAACGCAGCAAATAATGTTTAAAGGTCCCTGCCATGATGGTCTCTACCCTCTTGTTCCTGTGTCATCGGATTACTCCAAGCATGCTTTTGTCGCCATCAAGCCCTCGCTCTCTACATGGCATCGTCCTCTAGGGCATCTGTCTTCTTTTATTGTTCAGCAAGTTCTTAGGAAAAACAATCTCCCTTACACCCCTGAAATAAACTCTTACATATGTGATCCATGTCAACAGGCAAAGAGTCATCAATTGCCATATCATGTCTCTACCAGTGTATCCACTGTTCCTTTGGAACAAGTGTTTTATGATGTTTGGGGTCCAGCTCCTATGTCTCTAGGCAAACATGCATATTATGTAAGTTTCATTGATGATTTCAGTAAATTTACTTGGATATATCTTCTCAAAAAACGCTCAGAGGTGTATCAGGTGTTTCTTAATTTCCAACAGTATGTTGAGCGCAAGTTTGATAGCAAAATTATTACCATGCAAACTGATTGGGGGGGTGAGTATGAAAAACTCAATGGTTTCTTCCAAAAGCTGGGCATCACACATCATGTTTCATGTCCTCATGCTCACCAACAAAATGGTTATGCTGAACGTAAACATCGTCACATTGTTGAGGTTGGTCTTGCCCTACTTGACAATGCCTCTATGCCATTAAAGTATTGGGATGATGCTTTTCTCACAGCCACTTTTCTGATTAATCTTATTCCATCAAAGGTTCTTAACTTTGAAACTCCCACTGAAAAACTTCTTCATACTAAACCCAATTATGATTCTCTTCGTGTGTTTGGTTGTGCCTGCTGGCCCAACTTATGTCCCTACAACAAACACAAATTGTCTTTTCGTTCCAAACGATGTGTTTTTCTTGGGTACAGTCCACTTCACAAAGGGGTCAAGTGTCTGGATGTTTCCACTGGTCGTGTCTATGTGTCCAGAGATGTAGTGTTTGATGAAACTATTTTTCCTTTTTCTGAACTTCATCCAAATGCTGGTCGTCGCCTCCGTGAAGAACTTCTTTTACTTCCTCCAGACAATCCCTCCTCGATTGACACAAATGCGGGTGTGCATACTAATGACCAATATTTTCCAATAGTTCCTGTTGTTGATGCTTCTCAGGTTACAGCAACCTCAGCCTCATCGCGTTCTGCTGAACAAAACACACCAGAATCTGCGGAACCTGGCAGTATTCCCACATCAAATAATGGTTCGGATGAAAACAGCCAAAATTCTACTAATCCCGAGGAAGATTGGCCAGAATCATCCTCGGATTCTGCGCCCGCTGGCCCGTCGCAAACTCCTGGGCGCGCTGATTCTCCCGCGTCGTCCTCGCGTTCCGCTGGGCCCACATCTCCCTCAGATCCCGCGTCGACTACGCCTCCTGGTTCTCCGCACCAACACCATCCCGCCACGTCGCCCCGGTCTCCCGCCCTGTTGCGCTCGCCCCAATTGGGAGCCCTCTCTCCTCGCGGGCCCGTCTGGTCCCCGCTGGTGCATGGAGGGGACAGCGACTGCGACCTGCATCCTGACGACAGTGATGTCGCAGCAGGAGCCCCTGTCCCTGGCGACACTGATTTTTCTGATGCTCCTGACGCTGACGCAGGAGCACCTGGTGACAGAGACCTAGCCTCTGGATCTTCTGCTCCCAGCGACTTGGTGTCTGGATCTTCTGCTCCCGAATTGGATGTGCAATCTTCTACTGTAGCATCTCGGACACGATTACAAAAAGGTATTAAACAGCCAAAAATTCGCACTGATGGTACGATTCGTTGGGCATTATTAACATCTACAGGAGAACCCAAGAACCTGAAGGAGGCACTGTCTGATGAAAATTGGAGGCACGCAATGCAGGAAGAATATGATGCTCTCATAAACAATAACACATGGCATCTTGTTCCACCAAGCTCAAAAAGAAATATTATTGATTGCAAGTGGGTTTATCGCATCAAGAAAAATGTTGATGGTACAATTAACAGGTATAAAGCTCGGCTTGTCGCAAAAGGCTTTAAACAAAGGTATGGAATAGACTATGAGGATATTTTCAGTCCTGTTGTTAAAATTGCTACAATCAGGCTTGTTCTATCCATATCTGTATCAAAAGGTTGGAATCTAAGGCAGCTAGATGTCAAGAACGCGTTTTTACATGGTATTCTGGAAGAGGAAGTTTACATGAAACAGCCACCTGGTTTTGAGTCTTCCGCTACCCCAGATTATATCTGCAAACTTGACAAAGCTCTTTATGGACTAAAACAGGCACCAAGAGCATGGTATTCTCGTCTTAGTGCAAAACTTCATACTCTTGGTTTTGTACCTTCCAAAGGAGACACATCTTTGTTTCTTTTCAATCACTCTAACGTTCAGATTTTCCTCCTTATTTATGTTGATGATATAATTGTTACAAGTTCCTCTGATACTGTAATAACAGGTCTTCTTAAGGATCTGGGTAATGAGTTTGCTCTCAAAGATCTTGGAGATCTTCATTATTTTCTGGGTCTTGAGGTTCACAAACAACATAATGGTCTTCTATTGAATCAAGAGAAATATGCTACTGATCTTCTGAGACGTGTAGGCATGCAGGATTGTACACCTTGTCCTACACCTCTGTCCACTACTGACACTTTGTCATTACATGATGGAATTCCACTTGGCTCTGAGGATAGCATCCACTACAGGAGTATTGTAGGAGCGCTTCAGTACTTAACATTGACACGACCGGATCTGTGTTTTTCAGTTAGCAAGGTTTGTCAGTTTCTTCATGCACCCACTACTACTCATTGGACAGCAGTAAAAAGAATATTGAGGTATATTCATAATACACGTACAGTGGGACTTACATTCTGTCAATCATCATCTACACTTCTTAGTGCATATTCAGATGCTGATTGGGCTGGAGACTTAGATGACAGACGCTCTACAGGAGGCTTTGCTATTTTCTTTGGTTCCAATCTGATATCATGGAGTGCTAGGAAACAGCCTACAGTATCTCGTTCCAGTACCGAGGTTGAGTACAAAGCTCTAGCTAATGCTACAGCTGAGCTCATCTGGATTGAGGCTCTTGTCAGAGAGTTGGGTGTTACACTTCATGAAAGAACTACTCTCTGGTGTGATAATCTTGGTGCTACTTTCTTATCAGCAAATCCAGTATTTCATGCTCGGACTAAACATATTGAGATTGACTTCTATTTTGTTCGGGAACGAGTTGCTAAGAAACAGCTTGATGTCAGGTTCATCTCCAGCAAGGATCAGATTACTGATGGTTTTACTAAACCACTATGTTCCAAGAAGCTGAATGAGTTTATACGTAATCTAAATCTTTCCATGCTTTAGATTAAGGGGGAGTGTTAGACATAATATTTTCGGTTGTTGGATATTTAGTATAACTGTTTATTGGATATTTGGTATAGAGTAGTACTCTAACCAAACTCCTTTCTCCCTCTTGTACCGAGCCACCACAGGGGCTTTTCCTGTGCATATAACATGTATACGATGCCCCCCAAAAGGGTCACGCATCGCTTTCCAACCACATACGAAATCTAACAGTTAGTTTGTGCTTCGGTGGAGCTTTTGTTTATTATATGCACCGTTCTTCATATTCAAGCCACCGTTCCTTCAGTCCCTACTCGCTTAGCTACAGTTTTATCCACATCAATATTTACTCTCTTTAGGGTCTTATGCCTGAAGTATGATTAACTACCCCTTTTGGTTTACGCAAGTCCTCCTCTCTAATCCATTCTTGTCATTAGATACAACAGATGCTGAGCCCATTAACCCTCTTGATTAGCAACCAATATGATGACGCTAGCTCGTTGTCCTCTTTATTAGATTGGATTGGGAGGCATTAGGACCAAAAAATATGCGGAAATGATGAAACAGCCTAATCTTGGAGAACAAAAGCGCACTCGGGATGATGACTTGGGAGGTCTTCATGCTTCGAATAGTATATGATGACTTGGCGCCATCAGGGTGGCGAGGAGAGGGCGTCGGGGGCTCCTGGTGTTGACGGTGCATCAGCGTGGCCAATGCCCAGATCGCGTGTTGGAAGCTCGGCTCGGGGACACCTTGTAGTCCGAGGTACTAGGTGTGGCTAGGGTTTTCTCAGGAGAAATCCTATCGCTCTGAAGCCAATTACGGCAACACCTACGGGTGTTGTGACCTTCTTGAGGGTGTCGTTGTGTCTATCCTCTCCACATTAGGACTCGGCGAAGGCAGCGCTTGTTGCGTCGTGACCTTCTTGAGGGCATCGTCGTGGACCTTAGGTTTCCTTAGTCTTACAGTTTCTTCGGTGGCAAGCTCGTTGCTTCTTTGTTTTTGTTGTTTATCTTTGATCTGCTTATAAGAGGAACTCCTCATCATTATGTATCGGTTTGACCGTTTGCCTTTATTTATAAAACGGGGAGAAAGCCTATTTTGAGAGATCGGAATTTTGCAGTTCACACTTCATGCGCCGGTACCGAGTTCTTTGAAAATTTGCAATTTAAGTATAGCATCTGAAGCACTTAATTAAGCCATTTTGTAGGAATAGGGCATGTCACCAAGAAATATGTTCGTACTTTCGTATAAGGTAATTTGGCGAAAGTGTGTTTGGCTCCCAAGCACCAGTGCTTCCTTTATTTTAAAAAATTAAAAATTATATTTACATATTTCAAAAAAATCTGAAAATAATTATGGAAGTTGTAAATGTTGTATCCCACAACCATGCAAAATCGCCACACGAAAACAGTGCTCCCTTTATTAAAAAAAACAAATACTATATTTACATATTTCAAAAGTTCAGAAAATAATTGTGCAAGTTGTAAATGTCGGGTCCAACAAGTACCCAAAACCGCAACATGGAATTATTTGTATTACAGGATATATAAAAATGACAAAATCTGATTAATTTTGGTGATTTAGAATTATTCAGGTCAACACTATTCATTTTTGTGTACCTCAGAAAGTATTTGAAATTGATATTTTGCAAGTTTGTGAGACTCCACTAGTGCAGGCCCCCCCCCCTTTAACTCCGGTTGGGAGGGCCCTCTAACAGCGGTTCCCCAACCGCTGTTGAGGGTTCGGTGTTAGAGGGGGGCCCCTTTAACACCGGTTCTTATACGAACCGGTGTTAAAGGGTGGCGCACGTGGGGCTGCCGCAGGCCTCAGCCCCCCCCCCCCTTAACACCGGTTCGTATCCGGAACCGGTGTTAAAGGTTCTTCTGCCGCGGCAGAGATTTAGGCCGTTTTCCTGCCGCGGCAGAGTTCTGCCGCGGCAGGAAAACGGCCTAAATCTCTGTCGCGGCAGACTTCTGCCTCTGCCCCGTTCTGGGCGTATTTCTGCGGGAGGGGGGGAGGGGGAATCGATCGGGAGCGGTATACACATAAATCGTCATCGGTACATACGAGTACATGAATAATTAAGCAACTATTATTATACACAAACATCGTCATCGGCACATACATCGTCATCGTTCATTTTGGTGGATATCTAAAGAGTTCTCCGCCAGGCGTGACGACCTCATCAAGTATGAACCCCGCCAATTCCTCTTGAATGGCTCGTATGCGTTCAAATGGTAGGAGTTGGTCCCGCATCCGTTCGATCTGAATATATATGAAGAATGGGCCGTCAATATATATATAAGAATAAAACTCAACACAATTGATGGTAATAAAATAATGTTGTGGACTTTGTTTACTTACTCTAAGTTGTTCTAGTGCGGCTTGGCCCGTCGCACATATCGTGTTGCGAATGAATTCGCAAACATAGTACCCACATAAGTTATTGTCGTGTCCCTGATGCGCGCACTTTACGAGAATAGAGAGTTCAACCAAAATAATAATCAATAAAGCATGATATAATGGAATTGGAAGCTAGCTAGTATTACTTACATTTTGGTCTACAAATTTTAGTTCTTCTGACCATTCACCCACGGCCCTTCCCATGAACCTTTTCCAAACCCTGTCCGACAAAGAAAATGGATAAAGGAGTAATTAATTACTTATTGTCACGAAAGTTGCCGATCTAGTGCGATAATATGATTGAAATTACCTCTGGAGCATCTCTCTAAAGTTTGCCCATATCTCTTTTTCTTTTCGTAACGAGTCCATGACAAGGACTTTTCCTGAGTCGGGTTGAATGACTAGCAGAATAAAGTGGAACCTACGCACGCATAACTCATCATCAGTTACACTTAACATCGAGTAAGCTGAAATAGAATGTCTACAAGAGAGAGGGTAACAGTACTCACGAGAAGTTGTAAGGCCATAGTATTTCCCTTTTGATTTGTTGTCTCAGTAAAGACGTTAGCAAGTAATCTTCTGTTTGCCCGGGTTTGGTTTCTACCACTTCTTCATGAACTCTATTTGGGTCAACGAACTCAATGTCAAAAGGGCCTCCTTTCCTGCATTCCATAACCTTTTTCCTGCATAATAGTATATACATATATGGTGAGCATATATATATACATGCAATTAATAAAGTGAATGAGATGAGATATAAATTATAGAAATAGTACTTACACACAATAAAGGCTGATGGCAGCTTTGTCGAGTTCCTTCTGATTGAATAGAAAATGCAAGTCTTGAATGTTGAAGTCGATCGTGTCATCTCCGCAGAAGAAAATATCATCTCTTATATGCGCCGTGATCCATTCTAACTTTCTCGTCTTGCAGAAATGAAGGTACCACTTGTGCAATTTTCGCATCTTTGTTGGTAGAGTCTTGAGCTCCTCTTTCTTGACGAGATTCTTCCCATACTTCCATGGCTGTATGGGGTTGGCATCGCATTTGGGCAAGTTGTCTCCCATGACGTTCAAGTATGCAATGTAAGTCATCCCCATCTCATTGGCCTTTCTTTGTAGCTCTGCCTCGTAATCATTTACGGGAGGAGCGTCCCGTGTGTCGAACATTTGGAGCGGGGCACATGATTGGTTTTCCTGCTCTCCGAGCATGGGAACTGTTTTCTGGGGTGCCTCACGACTGCTACTTTCAGTCTCCCTACGGCGCCTTGCATCCGCCTTCAAAATCTGGCGCCAGAGTCCGACACAAGTGGGGTTTCAGGTTTCGAAAGATTTTTGTAAAACTTCTCCACCACCACCGGATCTATTTTCTCCTTTGGCTCGGCCCGTCTAGGTGCAAAGAATTTCTTGACCTGTTCTTCCGAGATCCTATTGGTCTCCTCACACGCGATTCCACGGTAAAACCGCAATGGCTTGGCGGAAGGCTGCGGACGTAGTTTTTGAACTCTTTGGCGACGGTTTCCTGCGGATTTCTTTGTGGCAGTGCTCGATGCTCCTCTGGCGGTGCTCTTCCGCCACGCTGAGGAGATGGCTGAAGCACCGGAGATGGCTGACGGGCGGAGATGGCTGCCAGAGAGATGGCTGCTGCGCCGAGATGGCTGCCAGAGATAGCTGAAGCGGCTCAGGCTGGCAGCGCTGGAGACGGCGGGGTGCAAGTGACCTCAATTTGGAAGCACAATGAGTTCCTTCTTACAAAGAATTGTTGTTTTCACAGAAAATATGAGTTGAGTTTCCCTTCACCGTAGCATGGTCAAGCTGTGCTTCCTCATATTCCTTCACAACCTCATCCACCCGACAATAGCATAGCCATCTGGAATCGGTCGGCGTGGTAAGTTCCACCAGCTACAGGAGGTAAGGCATAGCCGACAACCACCTTAATGGATAAGCCCATTAATCTCACATGCAGCTCAGTGTTCGCTCTCCGTGATCTCATCCACGGGTATCGAGGACCCGTCATTTCAAGCGTGGGCACGTTCTCCGTGGAAGCCACACTGCTTCCGCTGCAGAGTCCGGCTGGCAGCTTCCAATGCAGGCTCTTCGTGCGCTGAGATGGGCCGGTAGCTTGATAGTTTGTTGCATTCACTTGCGCCGCAGCGCCGCAAGTGCATGTTCTATCTGTGTCATCTGCTCAGACGCTTTTTTCTTTCTGCTGCGCCATCTATAAGAGTCGCTCCACTCGGCAAACCCATCCTTCCACGTCATACCCCTGTGCCTCGTGCATGTCCAGGGTGTTCTTTTTTACCGATGGCGCGTGTGAGCTGGTCATTCTCTCTGTCGGGATGGAAGGTCCTGGCGGATGTTTCCTCGTATGCCGTGATGAGTTCAGTGACGGGTTTGGCAAGGAGGGTTGGGAAGATACACAATCCTGTTTCTGGGTCCAACCTTGCCCCGATTCCGTAGAACCAAGTCTTTGCACGTAGGTCCCACCCATCTGTCTGGGGTGTGATCCCTCTCTCGCGCAGGGCCTTCTCAGCTTCCTCCCACTTAGGCCTCTGAGATATGTAGCCACCTGACCCCGTCCTCTGGTGATATTCCTTCTTGAGGCATTAAGCGTATTGGTTTCGACCTCTTTTTAGCTATAGCACTTTTTTTATATGTCTCAAATTCGGGCCGTTGAGGTCTTATCTTCGCATAATATCGTCTTTGAAATTTGAGTCGCCAGCTTTGACAAATTTGTTCAATTTTGTCTTCCAGTTGCGGAAAGCGTCAGCCATCTTCTTTAGAGTCCACTCTTTGACCTTTTCCTTTATAACCGGGTTGTTTTCATCCTCCTCTGGCGGAAGGGTGAAATTTACCAACAATGAATTCCAAAGCGTTTCTTTGGATCTGTCATCGATAAAGGTACCGTCGCCCTTCTTTGGCTTATTCCAATTTTCAATTATGATTGGGATTTGGTCCCTAACAAGAACTCCAGCTGACGACAAATTTGCTCGCGCCTTCTTGGGCTCCATCGGCCTGCCATCAACACGGACTACTTCGATCGTGAACTTTGCACGATCTTTCAACCGCTGGCCCGCGCCTCGCTTGCTCTTTTTCGTAGAAGAAGATGGTTGCTGGTTGGTCGATCCAAAGGGCTAAAAGAAGAAAGAAGCGTTAATTAATACATGTAGAACAAGATTGTTGGTGGAAGTCAGCAGAGGCTTAATCAATGCATATACCTCGCCGAACTTTGTAACCATTAAATTGCGTTCACCGGAGTCTTCATCTTCTCCATAACTAGTACTTGAGTTGTCGTCATCATGTCCCTCCAAGTTCAGATATTGTGAGGTGTCCTCATCAATAATGTTCTCCATTATTTCTTCTTCTTCAAGGTTTCTACTAAGTGGATCCATAGTTTCTAAAACAATAATATTATCTAGAGTAAGAGTGTAAACATTCAAGTGGACTTGGATTCATACACAAATATACATATTATTCATACCAAAATACACAAATAAATACACAAATGAGTCAGAGGTCCAATTTGTATACAAGTTTTAATCTATGCATGTAGTACAATTTATCGAGCAAACAAGTTTTAATCAGGATGAGTCAGCAATCATACACGTGGCAACACACGTGCGCTCACCGGTGGGTGACGTTGGTCTCGTCGGGGCGCGGTGCTCGTCGGACGGATGATGCGGTCTCGTCAGGCGGCGGCGTGGCGTTTAGGCGTGGCCTATGAGCTACGGCGGCGCGGCAGCCTCAAGACGGGGAAGAGAGCGAGGTGGTCAGGGCTCCTCGAAATAGGCTTGCGCCCCGCTATATTAATATAGCAATCACAAGATACAACGAAAATGTTGGAGCAACAGAAAAGCAACAACACAATCTAACCCAAAAGAAAATAAAGAGAAAAATAAAAGAAACAAATGCCGACATCGAGCAGATCGACGAAGGAAAACGACCCGTGACCGCTGCGCCCTCCGGAGTTGTCCCACCTCACTCCTAGCACTTCGAAGCACCGTGTTTCAAGCAACACCTTCAAGAAGGAATGCGACGTCGACGATGCTGTTGCCCGGACTTGTCCTAGGGTTTCCCTCGATATCCTCTCAGTGTCAGAGGGTTTGGATGGATTCCCTGTTTCTAAACTTGTCGAGTCCGCCATCGACGCGCGTTGTCGATGCTCCAGAGAAAGGCTACCAGATCGTGTCCTGGAATCGCATCGTCGTCGATGATTCAACGCATCAGGTCGCCGCCCAGGATCGCCTCCTTATGGGCATTGTTATTGGGGACATCAAGGTTCTTGCTAGAGCTTCACTTCATGTTCGTTTAGGCATGTTTCTCGTAATCTGAATGTCGCAAAGACACTTATTAGCTCGCGATCCGCGGCGCTCTTCTTGTAATTTTTTTTTTGGTGTTGCCCCGGAATTTATTCGGGCTGAACTTTGTATTGATGTTATTTAGTCAATAAAGTGTGATATTCTCTAAAAAAAAGTCAGGGCACAGGACCGGCACGGCACAACGTGAGCTATACGGGCCGAGGCTCGCCGGGGAAGACGACGATGACACGAGGCCGAGGCTCGCCGGGGAAGTATCCCTGTCGCCATCGGCCGGACGGGTTGCACGGCGGCAAGGGGACTCTCTCCTCCTGCCAACATGGACTCGTCGGCCCGCAACCCGATGAGGGAGCCGCGTCGCCGTCACCCTCCGCGTCGGTTCCGGTGTGGCGTCGGCCGCCCCGGCGGAAGTTTCGGCGGGCGCGGGATACCGTGGCTGGGCGTGTGGAGGCAAAGGCCTAGGGCGCGGCCGCGCAGCGTTAGCGTTAGAGGGGCGTCTAGCCCCGCTGCGGCGGCGAGCGCCGTGCACACGGCCGGAGCCCCACCGTGTTAGAGGGAGGGGAAGGATGCAGGGAAGAGAGGGTCGAGGGCGGCGGACCTCGAGCAAGCGGCGGGTCGGGGGCGGCGAGACGGAGGACCTCGAGCTCCGAAGCGGCGGTGGCGGCGCTTCGATCTCTCTGCGGCGGTGTGTTCGATCGATCTGGCTCAGTGGGGGGAAGAAAGGAAGGGGAAGGTGAAATAAATACACCCCCCCCTTTAACACCGGTTCGTGGCTGGAACCGGTGTTAAAGGGGGGATCCATTTCCCGCGCGCATTTATTACCCCCCCCCCTTTAACACTGGTTCCAGCCAACACCGGTTCCAGCCACGAACCAGTGTTAAAGAAGTGCGACGAACGAAATAAATGTTTCTTTAACACCGGTTCTGTCGAACCGTGTTAAAGGGGGGCATTTATTTCATGCATTAAAGGCATTTTAATTAAAATATGATATGAATTTAGAAAATTCATATCTTTTCATTCAACTCAGAAAAATATGAATAATATATCATAATTTTCAGAAAAATAATATCTATCCATTCATGTAAATCATTTTATATTTACTTTACATGAAAATTTTCAAAATAATTAAAACACTTACATATAAATTTTGATTATTCAATTCAAACAAAAATAAATTGTTAAATCCTAAAACTTTGAACATAAGAAATATTAAGCATCTAAAAAATGATTTTTATTAGATCAAATCACATTTTAATGCCGCATCTTTTGTATTAACATTTTTGAATTGATTGGATATTTAAATGTCGCATCTTTTGTATACACTTGAATCTCACCAAGCCTCGCTCAACTTGCATTGTTTTTTGATAAAATAGCATATTGTGAACCTAAAATGATTTTGTAAAAATCATGAGCATCGTATCATGTACTTGTAGTTCATATTCCACCCACTTCCCGCCGATTCGGTAGGAATTTGTCTTCACCAGAGATGGACGAAAAGGTTTGAGATCCTGTTGGTACATAAAAGAACTGAAAATTAAGATACATGGCCAGATTAAGTAACAATCGCCGAATCGAACTGAAAATTAAGATACATAAAAGAACTGAAAATTAAGATACATGGCCAGATTAAGTAACAATCGGCCGAATTTGTTTCGGAATGTTGGAGTGATTCAGTCATGCTCCTGCCTACACCTGTAATACTCGCCACTGTAGTCGTCGTACTCGCTGTCAGTTTTCACTGTAACCATGGAGCATCTTCTTTACTTAACGGAATGCTTGGGTCAGTTTTCACTGTGAAGGGTGGAATTTCATCAAACTTATTATAATCTTCTGACATGTCTGTCTTGTCCTCGATTCCCACGATGTTTCTTTTCCCTGAAAGAACTATGTGACGCTTTGGCTCATCATATGATGTATTCGTTTGCATATTTTTTCTTTTTTTGGTCTGGAGGACATGTCCTTCACATAGAAAACCTGAGCCACATCATTGGCTAGGACGAATGGTTCGTCTAAGTTCTTCATAAGATTGTTGAGATCCACCGTTGTCATTCTGTACTTCTTGTCTACCTCAACCCCTCCTCCTGTTAGCTTGACCCATTTGCATCGAAACAAGGGGACCTTAAAATTAGGTCCATAGTCAAGTTCCCATATCTCCTCTATGAACCCATAATACGTGGTCTTTTGCCTATTGTCTTCTGCTGCATCGAAGCGGACACCACTGTTTTGGTTGGTGCTCTTTTTATCTTGGCCTATCATGTAAAATGTATTCCCATTTATCTCGTACCCTTGGAAAGTACATACAGTCGAAGATGGTGTCCTGGCCAACAAGTACAGCTGATCCCCAACATTGGTGTTATTCGTGAGAAGTCTTTGCAGCCAGCCGCCAAAACTCGCCATGTGTTCACTTATAATCCATTCATCAGACGCCTCAGGTGTTTGAGGCGTATTAAATTCTTGTGTTCATTGATACACGGGGCAACCAAGATAGATCTTTGTAAAACCGTGTAGTGTGCTTGATTGAGAGAATGTCCGTCCCTACATATCATTGCTTTACATCCTAGGGTGCCTTTTCCACGCAGTCTCCCCTCATGTCGTGATTCTGGAACACCAATCGCCTTAAGGTCAGGAATAAAATCAACACAGAACTCAATGACCTCCTCTGTTACATAGCCCTTGGAGATGCTTCCTTCTGGCCTAGCACGGTTATGAACATATTTCTTTAAGACTCCCATGTACCTCTCAAAGGGGAACATATTGTAGAAATACAGGACCGAGAATGGCAATCTCTTCTACTAGGTGAACCAGAGATGCGTCATAATATTGAAGAAGGATGGTGGGAACACCAACTCAAAGTGACAAGACATTGGGCCACATCATTTGTAACCACGGTAGGCTTTCTGGATCGATTACCTTCTGAGATATTGCATTGAGGAATGCACATAGCTTCATAATGGGTACTCGAACATTTTCAGGTAGAAGCCCCCTCAATGCAATCGGAAGCAATTGTGTCATAATCACGTGGCAGTCATGAGACTTCAGGTTTTGGAATTTTTTCTCTGCCATATTTATTATTCCCTTTATATTCGACGAGAAGCCAGACGGGACCTTGATACTACTCAGACATTCAAAAAAGATTTCCTTCTCTGCTTTGGTAAGAGCGTAGCTGGCAGGAGTTAAGTGGCATCGTTTACCCTTCTCGTTCTCAGGATGCATAGGCTCTTCAGGGGCCTTCAGACGTTGCTGGTCCTGTCGTGCTTCCGGTGTATCTTTTGTCTTCCCATACACTCCTAGAAAGCCTAGCAGGTTCACGCCCATGTGCATCACGTCGATTGAAGAGCGGACCTCTAAGACTTTCCAATAGGGTAGGTCCCAAAATATAGATTGCTTCTTCCACATGGGCGCGTGTCCGGCATCGTCATTCGGAACAGATAGACTGCCAGGACCTTTTCCAAAGATTACTTCGAGGTCCTTGACCATACCAAATACCTCCTCACCGGTACGGAGGACAGGCTTCCTCCGGGGTTCTGCCAGACGTTTGAAATGCTTGCCTTTCTTTCTTACTGGATGCAGGTTCGGAAGAAATCGGCGATACCCTAGGTACACAACCTTCTTACATTTATCCAAATATACACTTTCAGTATCATCTAAACAGTGTGTGCATGCATTGTATCCCTTGTTTGTCTGCCCTGAAATGTTACTAAGAGCAGGCCAATCATTGATGGTTACGAAAAGCAATGCTCGTAGGTCAAATGGCTCCCCTTTGTGCTCATCCCACATACGTACACCTGGTTTGGCCCACAGCTGTAAAAGTTCTTCAACTAATGGCCTTAGGTACACATCAATGTCGTTGCCGGGTTGCCTCGGGCCTTGGATGAGCACTGGCATCATAATGAACTTCCTCTTCATACACAACCAAGGAGGAAGGTTATAGATACATAGGGTCACAGGCCAGGTGCTGTGACTGCAGCTCTGCTCACCAAAAGGATTCATGCCGTCTGTACTTAGACCAAACCTTAAGTTCCTTGCGTCACGTGCGAAGTCCGGGTACTCTCGCTCGACTTTTCTCCACTGTGACCCATCAGCGGGGTGTCTCAACATCGCGTCTTTCTTACGGTCTTCCATGTGCCATCGCAACAACTTGGCATGCTCTTTATTTCTGAAGAGACGTTTTAACCGTGGTATTATAGGAGCATACCACATAACCTTGGCGGAACCTTCTTCCTAGGGGCCTCGCCCTCAACATCGCCAGGATCGTCTCGTCTGATCTTATACCGCAGTGCAGTGCATACCGGGCATGCATCCAAATTCTCGTACTTCTCACCGCGGTAGAGGATGCAGTCATTAATGCAGGCATGTATCTTCTGCACGTCTAATCCTAGAGGGCAGACAACCTTCTTTGCTTGGTATGTACTGTCGGGCAACTCATTATTTCTTGGAAGAAGATTCTTCATTTTTACCAACAACTTTGAAAATGCGCTGTCAGTCACACCATTCTCTGCCTTCCATTGCAGCAAATCCAGTGTGGCACCTAGCTTTTTGTGGCCATCTTCGCAAGTTGGATACAACAATGTTTTGTGATCCTTTAACATCTGCTCCAGCTTCTCCTTCTCCTTTTCAGTTTCACATTCTTCCTTTGCATCAGTAATGGCCCGACCAAGATCGTCATCAGCGGGCCCATCTGCTCCCTCTTGATCTTCATTATCTACCTCCGTTGCATTATCATCATATTCAGGATACATATTATGATAGTTTTCATCATCCTCTTCTTCTTCGTTGTCTTCCATCACAACCCCTTTTTCTCCGTGCTTGGTCCAACAATTATAGCTGGGCATGAAACCGGATCGAAGCAGGTGGGCGTGAATGGTTCTGGTATTTGAGTAGTCTTTCTTGTTCTGACAGTGAACACACGGACAGCACATAAAACCATTGTGACCATGGTTTGCATTAGCCACAACGATGAAATTTTGGAGGCCCGTAATGTACTCGGAAGTGCGGCGGTCACCGTACATCCATTGCCGATTCATCTGCATTAATATGTAGTATATATCAAAAAATAATAGGGAGATGACCATTTATATATATAGTACATCAATGACACATGAAACTATAGTTGCCGACCTCGACCGAGACGGAAAGAGCAACAAGAAAGCTTATTTTGAGCTCTCGGGCATTTCACCGAACACCTCTAGTGCATATGAAAAAAACACAAACTAGCACTCTTCACACCCTCTTGCTAGGCTCCAAAATGTGAAAGAATGGAAGAGTGGGGTGTGTGTGGGCTGGGGTGGTGTCTTATATAGCCTCCCCTCTTTAACACCGGTTCATTTCCACTAGTGCTCATTATTGACTACATCCGAATATTTTAAAAAATCTCTTGAAACTCGCAAATATAATTTTTGATTTTTTTGAACTAACCGGAGAATTGAGTTCGGGAGCCAAAAATCTCTACTCGGTAATTTTTCTATGTGATATATTGTGCACCTTGAAGGGTGCCTACAAAAAAAAAACTACCCGTGTCTTTGTTCAAAGTTCTGGCAACATATACACCTCTAACTAACCGCCCACCTAGAATTCTGGGTGTGCCGTTTTATGGTCTCAACTATTCGACACGCTCTATAACATGAGAGTGCTTCCATATTCTTTTATAAACGAAAGCAGATCGGTCTCACTATATAGTTGTTAGTTTGTGCTTCAGTGGAGCGCTTCAGTTCTTCATATTCAAGCCACTCGCTTATAGCTGAAGTTTTATCCACATCAATATTTACTTACTCGCTTTAGGATCTCTTATGCATCAAGGATGATTAACTACCCCATCTTGTTTACGCAAGTCCTTATTCCCGTCCTCCCCTCTAATCCCTTGTCACAGATGCAACAGTTGCTTAGCCCATCAAGCCTAGCTTGATTAGAAACCAATATGATGGGGCTAGCTCCTTGTCCTGTTTATTAGATTGGATTGGGAGGCATTAGGACCAGAAAATATGCGAAAAGGACGAAACAGTCTCATCTTGGAGAACAAAAGCGCACTTAGGATTATTACCTGGGATGTCTTCACGCTTCCGAAAGTATATGATGACCACTGGTTCCTAGACTTTACTTTAATTAGAGTAGTGCGAATCAGGGGTGATGCGCAGACAGGCTCCTGCCTGGTCGCCTTTTCACAAAGGAATGTAAGGAGAGCGATATCCGCAGTGGTATTTGTAAATTTAACGAAAAAATTCGGGTTCTCTCTACTCTAAATTTGCGAAGGGATACTGGCTCATGTCATCTTTATTTCCTTTTCTGAAAACGTGCTAAGAGCAACTCTAACCGATCCTCCATTTCGGCTTACGGGACTTTATTTCGGCAGCTAACGGTCGAAGCCGCACCTAACCGAAACCTTAAAATCCGTTAGAGGACTATAGATAGGATTCGACAGACTAAACCTCACCCTCCCCTCCCAAATATAGCGGCCGTCGAGCCGAGGACTAAAAATCCCCACCGCCCACCGCTTCCGCTCCGCCGCCGCAAAATCCACCGCACCACCGCTTCCACGCCGGATATGGTCGGACCTTCCCGCCGCCGCTCCCCACCTCCCACCCGCAGCGCTAGCCGAGGTCGCGCCGGCTCAGGGGGCCGTTCCGATGACCTCACCACGCCTCCGCATCCCCGCTACCATGGCATCCGGTAGAGGGATTAGGGGACGTGGGTGGCCGAGATCACCGACCGGAACAACGGTCGACGCATCTGGCTTGGGTCCTTCCAGAGCGCGGTGCAGGCGGCGTGGAGGCACGACATCGAGAATGTCGGCCTCCACGGCGACGAGTGCGGCCCGCTCAACTTCCCTCTCGGCACCCCAGAGCCGGTGCCGGAGCTCTTCGCGCCGCCCTCCTGCGGCCACGCGGGCTGGATTGTAGGGTAGGACCACGACGCGCGGGAGCGCATCGGGCGGAGAGAGAGGACGAGAGGTGGATGGCCGAGCTCCGGCGGCTGAATCCGGGCCGCGTGGCGGAGGAGACGGCAGCGTTCGCCAAGTTCGCGGCCAAGAAATCGGCCCTAGCCGTGGCCTCTTCGTCCTAGGCTCCGGCCAGATCCCCAGCCGCGGCCTCTTCATCCTCGACTCCGGCCCCAGCCGCGGCCGCTTCGTCCTTACCTCTGGCAGCGGCCTCGGTGGTCATCTCGCTGGACAGCGACGAGGAGGAGGAGATCGAGCGTTGGCTCGGGCCCAACTGCGGGTGAAGCCGCGGCGGCGAGCTCAACGGCGGCCTCCCGACAGTGGGGGTTCAAATTAGTCCAAGTTTAGTTAAATTTATGTAATGTTTTAGTTTTAACTATGAACTATGTATGAGATCGTTCGAATTAGTATGAAATCATTCGAAAAAGTCGAATTCGGTGCAAATTCAATTTAAAATCTATTATAGTCCTCTACATTAAAGGGGATCGAATCTGGCGGCCATCGTTTAGAAGACTTAAAATTTTAAATCCGCCGTTTTCTCCAGCCGAAAGTCCTCTAATATAAAGAGGATCGGTTAGAGTTACTCTAAGGAAACCCGCCCTGAACAGAAGTCTCAAAACTTCTATGCGTGCAATGAGCTAGTGCTTCCCAGTAGCCAGTGGAAGCACATGATCTCTGTATAGTATTTACTATAAAAGGTATACGTAGTGTATACCGGCTTACATGCCCAAAAAAATGTGAAACTAGAGGAAATTGGAAAAACACTTTTGTTTCGGTCTCTCCCTTATTTTCAAACTTTGAGAAACAAAAACCCGATACCGATTTGATTCAACAACAACAACAACAACAACAACAACAACAACAACAACAACAACAACAACAACAACAACAACAACAACCAACAGCAGCAACAACAACAGCAGCAGCAACAACAACAACAACAACAACAACAACAACAACAACAACAACAACAACAACAACAACAACAACAACAACAAAAACAACAAAAACAACAAAAACAACAACAAAAACAAAAACAACAACAACAAAAACAACAACAACAACAACATGGTGTATACCCATGTCGATCAAGTATACCTATATGGAGGTATGCATATTCTGGATATGGTTTCAACGGGATCAAAAGAAAACTAACCCATGCAAAATTAAGTCGGGGGGGCACCGAAGCACACCGCTTGCCAAAATATCTATTAGGGAGCGGGTCAAGAATGGCCAGTTCACTTCTCCATGAATTGATAAGTGAATCAGGCACCCGTTTTACACATAATTCCAAATACATAGTCTACTAGTACGAAATTCCATGAAAGCATATACAACACCATAGTTAACTCTGCTTCCGAAGTTAACCCGCAAAACAAACAAAAACTCTGCTTCAGAAGCTATTCAGTGGTGTCACCAAAGATGAGGGAGCAAAGGCTTTATGTCTCCCAAAACCAGAGATGAGTGCAGAGCCCCATTTTGGAACAGTAATTCCAATGAACAAGGTTATTCCTCTGCTATCATTGTTCATGAATATATCTGACACATAAGTCCATGTGTTCACCACGATGAACTCTAGGGTTTAGGGTTCACCACGATGAACTCTATGAGATTATGTGATAATTCAATGGAGTTGAAAAGTTTGCTATGAAATAAAACCACATGCACTTGAGAAGGATCAAGGTGCTGCTTAGTCTACCATGGCTTCCATCCTTTTTTGGAGGATCTAGTTGCAGGTAAGTAAATGGTTCAGTTGGTTCCTTAGTGAAAATCACAGTTTTTATATGAATCACCAGCAGCAAAACCTTATAATAGTCATTTTTCCAGTGACGTCTAAAGTATCATGCGCGCTATCACTTGCAGACGAAATAGTAACAACGTTGACATATTTAGAAACACCACCAGTAAACCCTAATAGTGGCATCCGCGTATAAATAAACTCCACCAACAGGAGGGTCCCCATACGCAGTCGGGACAAAGGTAATAGTGGCGTTGGATGTAGGTGAACGCCACCAATATGTACACTAGTGATGGCATTGGATTCACATGCCAGCTACCACTTGCTCATCCATGGGATGAAGGCCCAGATGCGTATGGCATTTTCTCGTGGACCCCGAACGGCTAGAGCTCCTTTATGGCGCAGGAGCTATAAGGTGGCCACAGTAGCACTGTTGCGGACGGATAACTTCCTTGTGTGAATGAGGAGGGGGTTTCATAAGGTAAGGTGTGCTAGGATTGTGGGGAAGGCCATAAGTTAAATAGGAGGAGATAAGAGGGGATTAATGGGGGGGTAGATGAGCAAAACCAAGGATTGTGGAGAATCAATGTTGATGATCAAGAGGAAATGAAGACGATTGGACACCCCACTGTTTGCTTGGTCGCTTTTTGAAATCATAATGGAACAGCCATAATTTTGGGGATGCGTCACTGAAGGAGGAGGCGGAAGGCGTGCTACGTCTTGTTCAAGGAGGGCGTGACGCGTGTTGATCCTTGTTGAGTAAGCCACCTAGCGGCAACTATTCCCCAGGAAAATCCGCAGTTTTAGTTTATCGCGTAAAAAATCCACGATTTTAAGAAATACAAATGACGCGGACCCTCTGCTCATGTGTTTAAACCTGAAACAAATTTTAATTTTTCTAAAGTTGTTTGGTCTGTTGTGATGTTGCAATGCTCCCAAATTTTTATGTTTAGTGCTCCCAAATCCCACTACCAAATCATGGCATCCCTCCATGGAATGAGCCCAAACTTGACAGGTTGGTGCTTCTTGGCATTGTAAAAAACTTCTCCAACTAGGGATTTCAGGGTTCTATGGAAAAAACTTGATTTTACATTTTTGAATCAAGAAATTTAAACTCTGGGTGGATTTTTCTAAAGGAGGTGCAACAAATCGACATGTCCAAGGCTATTAAACATTTTTTCCTAGTGGTAGGTCATGTCCGATGGCCATTCGCTTTTTCTTTAGTAATGCTTGAATAATTGAATATTTCAACTGCAGGTACCATGAATATTGGTCTCAGGGTTCAAACTAAAATGGTTTTGGGGTGCACTAGAGGTGTCCTAGGTTGGACCAGCGTGGAGGGGTCAAAATTTAGATACCCCCATAAGGCTGCGCATGCTGGATAGTTTGGCCTTTAACCAAACCTCACGAAATTAGAAAAATTAAAAAAATTAAAACGTACGCATGGAGTACTTACTTGTGACCTAGTACATAGAAAAAAATCATAAATAAGACATCCAGATACTTAGGACATGCAAAATTTCAACTGAATGTTTATCGAGTGGAAGTTAACTTGGGTTTCAATCCTTGTTATCAGGACCACTACTAAAATCATGGAATCCCTTCATATAATGAGCCTGAAGGAAATATGCCCTAGAGGCAAATAATAAATGGTTATTATTGTCATATTTCAGTAAGTTCGTAATAGTTTTATATTGTACTATAATTGGATCAAGTGAAAATATTTCTATAGGTGTGATATAAAACAGAAGTCCCTAGTAGCCTATATTCATACTAGTTCATTGGGCAATCGATGCTCCAAGTTTAATTTCCTGATTATGGGTGATAGTGCCAGTTGACAATGAGGTCATATCATTGGAGAATGATGTGATGAACATTACCCAAAGATTGGGACACAATCAAATCACGAAGTTCATTGTTGGAATAATTAGAAACATAGTCTCATCCTTAGACCGTAAGATCATATTAATTACTGTCTCCCGATGTTGCTTTGAATGCATCAAACATCACTCGGTAAAGCGGTGATTATAAAGGTGTATGTTGGGTATTTCGGAGGAACGGGTAGAGGCCTATGAAATCAAGACCGGGATTTGTTCACCCGTGTGATGGGTAAGTGATGCATGTAAAATGCATACATGAACTTTATAGTTTGTTAACATATTTTCTCACATATTTGCATCATATATAATATTATATCCATGTTTTGTATTGATTTTTGGGGATTTACTAATGATCCCAAATATTTTGGCTATAACCTGATAGGGCAGAAAACCTCTGTTTTCAATGTTTTTGATGTTTCGGGATCTATACAAAGTCAAATGGACCTGCACTTTTTGGAAATGCCAATATTTATCGACGAGAAGCATCTAGAGCACAAGAATCCCACCAGGAGGGCCGGGAGGCCCAAGATAGCATGTGTAGCGCCCAGCCCAGATGGGCGCGCCACCTATGCTATCCCCCTCCTCGGCCGTCTGATCGCCTTAATTCTTTCGCCCATAGATTTTATTGACCTAAAAATCCCTATATAAGGACCCCCCAGAGTGCTTGAGACAAAGCACACCAGAAACGAAAACACCACCAAACAGAGTCAGATCCAGCGAAGATTGGAGGGGGAAACTCCGTCGGAGCCACCTCCGGGGAGATCTCCACCCTCTCCAACATTACCGGCATCATCACCATGATGAAGAGGGAGTAGTCCACCTCCGGGCTATGGGTTTGTGAAAGTAGCTTGATCTATTTTTCTCTTGTTCTTAATAAATCTAGTACCATATGAGCTGCCCTACATGATTATAGTCATATTTGTCTTCTTGGCATTATAAAAAACTTCTCCAACTAGGGATTTCGGGGTTCTATGGAAAAAAACTTGGTTTTACAATTTTTGAATCAAGAAAATTAAATTCTGTGTGGATTTTTCTAAAGAAGGTGCAACAAATCGAAATGTCCAAGGCTATTAAACATTTTTCCCTAGTGGTAGGTCATGTCGGATGGCCATTCTTGGGAGATTCGCATTATTCTCATGGTGGAGCTACGTACTACTTTTTTTAGTAATGCTTGAATAATTCAAAATTTCAACTGTAGGTACCATGAATATTTGTCTCAAGGTTCAAACAAAAATTGTTTTGGGGTGCACTAGAGGTGTCCTAGGTTGAACCAACGTGGAGGGGTCAAAATTTAGATATCCCCACGAGGCTCGCACGCTAGAAAGTTTGGCCTTGAACCAAACCTCATGAAATTAGAAAAATTAAAAAAATTAAAACCTACGCATGGAGTACTTATTTGTGAACTAGTACCCAGAAGAAATCATAAATAAGACATCTAGATACTTAGGACATGCAAAATTTCAACCGAATGTTTATCGAGTGGAAGTTAACTTGGGCTTCAATTCGTTGTTATCTGCTAAAATCATGGAATCCCTTCATATAATGAGCCTAAAGGAAATATGCCCTAGAGGCAAATAATAAATGGTCATTATTGTCATATTTCAATAAGTTTGTAACAGTTTCGTATTGTGCTATAACTGTATCAAGTGAAAATATTGCTATAGGTGTGATATGAAACAGAAGTCCCTAGTAGCCTCTATTCATACTAGTTCGTTGGCAATCGATGCTCTAGGTTTAATTTCCTGATTATGGGTGATAGTGCCAGTTGACAACGAGGTCATATCATTGGAGAATGGTGTGATGAAGATTAACCAAAGATTGCGACACGATCAAATCACGAAGTTCATCGTTAGAATAATTAGAAACATAGTCTCATCCTTAGACTGTGAGACCATATTAATTACTGTATCCCGAGGCTGCTTTGACTGCATCAAACATCACTCGGTGAAGTGGTGATTATAAAGGTATACGTTGGGTATTCCGGAGGAATGGGTAGAGGCCTATGAAATCAATACCGGGATTTGGTCACCCGTTTGATGGGTAAGTAATGCATGTAAAATGCATACATGAACTTTATAGTTTGTTAACATATTTTTCCACATATTTGCATCATATATAATGTTATATCCATGTTTTATATTGATTTTTGGGGATTTACTAATGATCCCAAATATTTTGGCTATAACCCGACAGGGCAGAAAACCTCTGTTTTTAATGTTTTTGATGTTTCGGGATCTATACAAAGTCAAATGGACCTGCACTTTTTGAAAATGCCAATATTTATCGACGAGAAGCATCTAGAGCATAAGAATCCCACCAGGAGGGCCAGGAGGCCCAAGATAGCCTATGTGTAGCGCCCAGCCCAGGTGGGCATGCCACCTGTAACATCCCAAAAATACTAAACTTGGATCATCAAACACTAATCATCAAATTTAGGGTTAACAAAAACTTTTCTAAATAAAAATATGAAAGCATGCATGTGAGTATGCATTTCATTTTGAATCCTTTTGGACCAACTTTTTTGTGTGTTCCTTTGCTTGTAAATGGATGCTTAGGTGAAATAAACATCATATAAACAATTCCCAAACTTTTCTCCAAGACAAGTAAATCAAAACCAATAAAATAAGGGAATGGTCATTTTGACCAATTTAACTCCCATGCCTACTTTGGTTGTCTCAAACTTTCAGAACCTAATAGAAACTTTTCTGGATCTTTGCACACCTTGATTGTACTCATAACAAAGTATCAAGGCCCACTTTGTGATCATCCAGAAACTTTCAAATGCATAGTTTAAATGGCAATTCAAAATTGAATCTTTATCATATGAGAAGATCCCACTTTTTCAAAAACCACTCAAACAAGCTCAACTTTCAAAACCCAAGCATCTGCAGACTCACCAGCACCAACCTAGCACACCCACCAAAAATCTTTTCAAAATTCAAAACTTGAATTCTTGCGGCCATTTCATCAAACACATTGCAGACACAAATCATCAAAATCTTAAACACTATTGTGAGCAGTGATTGAAGCCTAACTTGTTCCCTCTCTAGCTCACAACCATCTCAGTATATCATCTAGCAAGTTAAACCAAGCACTAGCCTCACTGTAAGCTGGGCAATGACATCAATGGTGAACAGTCGAAGCTCACCATGCCACCCCAGTGGAGACAGCAAGCTAGGAGGGGATTTAGCCATGCCAACCTTGTCTAGGAGGCAGCCCACCGTCCACCGACACTCCCTGTCCCACGCTCGAACGTTGCCAGCCACTGTACCACACGCACGGATCGCGCCCAGCTCGCCAGCAACCATGCCGAGCATGCGCCAGAGCGCCACCCTCGACCGAAGCCCACAGACCGCGCGCCGCCCTCGCCACATGCATACGTGATCACCACTGTCCTAGCAACCCCGCAGACACGCTCGTTCGCCGCCATTAAATTCTCCGTCGGGCACGCGCAGAGCACCGTCGCGTTCCGACCAAACCGCACCGCCCCACGTCTCGCCACCTGTCGTTGAGCATCGCCAGGGAGCACCGCACCGCCCCCTACCGTCGCCCATGCCGATAGCCGTCTGTACCGTCGACCACGACGAGCTCACCTTGCGCCCCGTCGGTCCCCTCGCTCCACTATAAATAGAGGCCACCCCCAGCCGAATTGAGCACACCATCTCACTCCCCTCTCCTCACTGATCGTGCCACCCCGTTCCCGGAGCAAGGCGAGCAGCGCTTCGCTAGAATTTCACCGGAGTCTGCCGCTGCTGGAGAAGAAGGGAGCCAGCGATTAGAGCCGCCCCAGGAGAAGCTGCCGGTACCAGGAGGTTCGCCGTTGTCGACTTCGTCGTTCGCCCGCCTCGCCGACCTTCGCCTAAACCCCGGTGAGCCCCTAACGACCCCCACTGGCCGCGCTAGGTTTCTGTCTCGCCGGCGTAGCCCAACATCGACGATGACTCTCAGCCTTTGGATTAGAACCAGATCGAACGCACCACATTGCCCCATACCGCTTCGCACCCCCCTGTCCCACTAACGCGTGGGGACAACCACTTAAACAGCCCACGGAAGCGCTGTGCTTAGCAGGGCGGCCCAGTATCACTTCCCGCGTAGCCCAGTTATTTGAATTTAACCTTTTCCATTTTATTTCAAACACACTTCTGTACCCAATTTCAAAAATCAACAAAGGTCAATTCAGTGCACCAAATTGAATGAAACCAATTTTGTTAGAAAGGTCTGGAAGTGTTGAATCCAATCCCGTTGGATTCAAGTCATTTGGATCTATAGATCACCCATGGTAAAAATAACAAGGCAGAAGCTTTTCTGCATTCAAACATTTTTCAAATTTAAACCATAATAGCTTTTGAGTTGATTCCAACTCTCAAAAATCACATTTAACCATACCTTTTAGAATATATAAAAATATATAGGTTTACTTACAAAAATAATGTTCAAGTAATAAAAGAATGCCCCATAGGCATTTCTAACCACTTTAATTAATTAAAATAAAAGGGTAAAACCTTATTAAATTGTGACACCACTTTAAATCACATTCCCTTGGACTAAAATGTGTGGTGATGACATGTGTCAACATGATCCCATATTTTGTTTGGATAATATTAAATCTTAAGTAGTTTTTCAATGAGTAGAAATTACTTTTCTAAAAATAAAAGGAATTAAACCAAACTTTAATCTTGTAATGTTAGTGATGATGCTAGATCATCTATAGGACCCTTTTGTGTGATGCTTGCAAGTAGTTAAGTATTGTTTGGTGATTGTGTACATCGTATTTATTTATAGACGCTAGTACCGACCAAGGATACGAGGAGGAAGGAGGATACTACGAAGAAGAAGCCGAAGAGAAATTCAACCACTGCTCTGCACAAGGAAAGCTTTACTAACCAAGTGGACCAATGCAAGCTAACACTTGCAAGATACCCTACTAATGCAAGCTTATACCGATACTTATGCAAGCTAATACCTTCTTGTTACCATGACCACTATATGCCTTAAGCATATGTGATCATATCCACTTGATAAACCAATCCTAGTTTTACTTACAAGCTTTATACTTTATTTCTTTATCAAAGCTCTTACTTAGAGTTTACTTAAGTGAATTGGAGATACTAGAAAGATATGTGAAGGTTGCATAAAGAGCATAAAATTTGGCCTAAGCTAGATAATCTTGATGTCATCCTAAGGCATGAGATTGAACTTAGTTAAAACTCCACTAGTTTACCACCCCTCATTAGTGCTTACCCCCACATGTAGATGCTAGTGCTAAGCATAAAACTTGATCAACTTTAGATGGGAATACTTGGTGGAAAAATGGTTATGAAAACCTTGGAATGATGGATCATTCTATTGAAATGTTTTGGACATGTGTTTCCAAACACCTGATGATTTTGGTGATGAAAATGATGAGGCATGAGCCTTAGCCCTTTATAAAACTGATGGTTGTCCGGATGCGATACCATTCCAATTTTATCGTACAACCACAATGCCCGGAGATTGGGTAGGGCTTGACTGGAAACTTATATACCTTAGTATTAGTTCCCTCACGACCAAGGTCTGAGCTGAGGCTACCTTGTGAAGTTTGTCCACATGTGCAGTACCCAAGATGACAGTTGGTCATGGTTGGGAGGCCAAACTCACAGAAGAGGTGATTATACTAGGGCGTGTAATTGAAAGGTTAGGATTGATTATCCGCATACTAAGTATGGTGAATTCAGGATTTGTTCCTGACGGATGTATCGAGTGTTGTGGTGAAAGTGTACAATCTCTGCAGAGTGTCAAACTATTCGAATAGCCGCAAAAGACTTGTGAAATGAATTGAGACTTGTGAAATGAATTGTGAAATGAATTGAGACTTGTGAATGAATTGAGACTTATGGACAGTTGGAGTGGCCATACTGTTCCCCCGTCATACTTTTCAAAAGACTTGTGAAATGAATTGAGACTTTGACTTGACCACAACAGGGTTGTGTCATGATATGCAAGTTCCCACTTAGGTGTTATAAAACCTTAACTAGCATTAGTTGCTTGCAAACTTAGTAGAGATAAATCTGGCTTTTGCAAAACAACCCTAGATCCCAGTGTCCTATTATCCAAAAACCCTTTTACTTGTTAGTATTAGTTTGCGAGTACTTAAAGAGTACTCATGGCTTTGTCCCTGGCTATTCCCGTGGCCAGACTATGAAGAGGAGTACCTGGAGGATGGACCCCAAGAAGGTTACGACAACTAGGATCATCTCCCATCGTCAGCATTGCCTGTGACCCCGAAGATGGAGCTTCGCCTACGCTACCGTTATTATTACGTATTCCGCTGCTTGAAGTTGTATTAAGAACTGGATCATGAGATCCTTATTTGTGTAAAACCTTATGTATGGTTTGTAATGGATGATGTACTGTGGTATCCAATTCTGTTATGTCTCGCAAAAATGGTAATCCTGGGATTGCGAATGTATGGCATAACAGGCATCTGGGATTAAAAATCTTGGTGTTGACACCACCTATGCTATCCCCCTCCTCGACCGTCCGATCGCCTTGATTCTTTCTCCCACAGAGTTTTCTTGACCTAAAAATCTCTATATAAGGACCCCTAGGAGTCCTCGAGACAGAGCACACCAGAAACAAAAACTCCACCAAACAGAGTCAGATCTAGCAAAGATTGGAGGGGGAAACTCCGTCGGATCCACCTCCGAGGAGATCTCCACCCTCTCCAACATCATCGGCATCATCACCATGATGAATAGGGAGTAGTACACCTCCGGGCTATGGGTTTGTGGAAGTATAGCTTCATCTATTTCTTTGTTGTTCTTCATAGATCTAGTACCATATGAGCTGTCCTACATGATTATGTTCATATTTGCAATTCCTATGTGGTGGATCTTTGTTCTATGATTTGATATTTGAGATTGGAATCTATTTTGTGTAAGATGTTTTGATAGATTCATATAATGCATCCCTTTATTAATTTCTTGTTTTGATCCAACTTGTATGCAAGAATTTATATGGAGAGAAGTGTGTATTAGATGGAGTAGCATGGTAGTGGAGATTGAATTGTGACAAACAATATTCAAGATCTACTTTGGTTTTTACCTTTCTTTTTCCGCCTCACTAGGGATAAAGTGAAATCATGTGCTATAGTTATCAGGTGACAGTGTGATAACCTTGTTAGATGAAGGTAGCATATTTGTATTTCAAACATCATGTTATATTGCTTAAAGCTATACTCTGATTTGTTCTTAATTCAATATTGCATGGAGTTTTCCCTTTCTTGAGGAGTATAAGAGAGATTTATTCCATATCTATGTTAGAATGTGAGGCCCATATTGCTTACTTTATCAAACACATAGAGAATTTCCATAAATCTTTATCATTGATGAATTGTTTTGCGATCACTGAAACTTAAAAAGAGAGTAGACAAGTAAACCCAGGAACTTCGGTCCGATTTTTATCATAAGAAACACCTTTCCATTGCATATACTATCATTTATAATTTCTGCAATTTATTATTTCGAAAATACAAAAATACTTTCCCTATTTGCAATCACTCATAAAAACCCAAAAATAACTCTACTATCTTCCATATCATCTAGTTTGCATTACTTTACATTATCATATTTTATATTTTATTTCATATTACTAATATGAAACCTTATGCTTGACAACCACTTGGTGGAGTTAGGGACACTAGAGAAATTATTTTACTTTACAGGTTGCTTGAAGAGGAGAAGACAAATATCCTTCCATAACCAATTCCCCGAGAGTTCGATATAAACCCTCGAGTCACCCTTGTGAGAAAAAAATCTTGCTACAACACTCTGCACTTGGAGTCCCAACGAAACGTGGCCATGTTTGTTTCCATCAAGACTATTTTCATTCTGGAACTAAAGAAAGAAGGATAATTGAAAATATACCATATTATGTCGCTGAATATGCGCCTTGGTCAAGCGAGTGGCAAGTTTTAGGCCGATGTAGAATTTTTTTGAAACAATGTTATGGACGAGATAGCACGCTTGACTCTGGATAAGCTTGCATCTCTGGGCGACAATTGTAGTATCCAATGGTCCTTCTTTTTCCTCATCCTCGTACCCTCATCTCCCGCATCCTCATCGTCGCCCTCATCCTCATCGCCCATATCATCATCGCCCTCATCCTCCTCGTCTTCATCCTCCTCGTCGTTCATATAAGCAACATTGATTCTTGGACCAGGAGCTCCCATTGAAAAAAACAGCTATACATCAAAGGTGATTCGGTTTTCAAAAATGAACCTTCTCCATGAAAAAACTGCAAGGCGTCGTGAACATCAACAACATATGTTCGTCCAAGAGCTTCAAACTTCATGCTTTGTCCTGTTATTCTGTTGAAGTCCCTCCTTAAATTGCATGGGATAGTGTAAACTCAAAAAAATAAGTAAATAAATGATAATAGTATGAAAAAAATTCAATAAAGTGAAATAGGAAAAAATTATACATACCAATAAACGTTCAAATCGACCCTGTATGAGACGGACACTGAATAATGAGTATGACTTCATATCATCCGTGAAACAAACATGACACAACGCCATGTCCTACAAGGAAAATATAGTTATTTTATACATGCAAGTCTCACACGTCGCCATATCTAATATAAAGCGCTCGTTAATTTAATCACAAAGCTCTCTAAGATAAAAGGGGGTCTCATATTTGCAACGGACACAAAATAATTTTAGGGATGGAGTGAGTGAACCAAATAGGATGCACAAATTATTTATTTGTGCATATCATAAGGCTCACTCACACCACCCCGACATTGTATCCTCACATTGTAATCATCGGCCATATGGAAGTACAAAACCAAAATCAACCTAAAAATAGGGTCTCATATTTGCATTAGACTCAAAATAATTACAGGAATGGTGTAAGTGAGCCAAATAGGATCCACAAATTATTTATTTGTGCGTATCATAAGGATCACTCATGCCACCCCAACATTCCATCCTCACATTGTAATCATTGGCCTAAAATCACCTTTTTTATATTATACAAGAATTATCTAGGTTTTGTATCCATACTTAATTTTTTACCCCTAAAATCATGTACATTTGCTACTATATACTAAATCATCTAAAATCATCTACACTAAACCATCTAAAATCATCTACTCTAACACAAATAAAAAAGGGGAGAGAGGGGCTCATTGGAGGTGGATAGGTACGAGGCGGCGACGTGCACGAGGCGGCGGGTGGAGAAGCGGATGCGACGAGGCGGCGACGGGGAGCGGATGCGTCCAGGCGGCGGGGAGCAAATGCGACGAGGCAACGGGGAAGAGGCGGCGGGTTCTACCCATGACTCCGCTTTCGTAGTGTACTTTGACATCCAAAGTACACTGAACACCACCGTTAAGCTCTAATAGCGGCATTCGGTATATTCGATACGCCAATACTTTGTTGGCTATTAGCAACAGCGTGATCTTTTTAGGGCACGCCCACTGAAAAAATTATTATTATAAGCATTTTACTACTAGTGGTAGTCATTCACTTTGGAATTTTCCTCTATTGATTGATGCGCTTTAACCTCCTATTAATTTTGCATTAGCGGGGGATTGGGTTTTGGCATGCAGCTGTATATTACGTGGAATTGTGGACGTGTTCCCGCGCGACGTGAGTGTATTACGGATGAGAATCTATAGACGATAGAGGACATGCGGAGGGGGGCTGTGTCGTCGCTGCTCTTTTTGAATGGAAAAGCCAGAGCTAGGGGGTGCAGGGACAGAGTTGGTGACCCCCCCCACCCCCCCGTACCCGCACGAAATGAGAGGCAATCATTTTTAGAGTCTTCTTCCCACGAGCTCTCTCTCGTCTCTTCTCTGGCGGCGCCGCCGCTGGGGAAGGGATTGAGAGAGATGCCCGGCTTCCTCTCTGTAGATGTAGGAGTAGTTCTCTTGGCGGTATGCCAGGTTGGAGTAGGGCGCCGGGTTTTTTGGCCTAGATCTGGCACATCCGGAGGGTGGAGGGCGGCGGCGTGGTGCTCCAATGGATGGAGCAGGCGATGAGTTTGTCCACAACCCGGATCTCCACAATAAGGGCTCTGGTGTGCGGCTCCTCTTTGATCTATCACCTCTTCCTCCTCGTTTCTCTCAATCTGGATGGCCGTGGTAGCGGGGGGACGGAGATGGGAGGAGGTTGTGTTGTGGATTGCAGAGAGGAGCGGAAGTGCTCTGGGTCGACACGGTGGCGCGGAGTTGACCAGTTGCCGTCAGTGGAAATGGCTGGGCATTTGTGTGGCGGAGGGCGGAGATTTTCCGCGAGACGGTGAGCCTCCTTAAAAATAAGCGTCGGCATCGCCTTTCTTGTGGGCTCTCGGTTCTGCATCCCCACTTCGCCGGCCTCGGTGGCGGACGAGTGGTGATTGTTGGAGCGACAGTTGCGGTGGGTAGGAGATATGGTTGGGGATATCTGCTGCAGGATGAGGATCTTCATCACGTAAAGGCCGTTGCTTTGCCGATGCGATTTCTGGCTGAGAAGGCAACCAATATTGATGCCAATGTGGGAATCCTTTCAACCTCCTAGGGGAGGCCTTTCTCAGGAGCTTCGACGCCGAGGTTCACCCTCTCTCTCCCAAGTGGTGCGTCCCCGGAGAGAGGGATGGTGGCCGTCGGTGGTCTCCTGCTCGAGAAGGTGGAGAAGAGGACGAAGGGGCCGATTGCTTTTTCATGTTTCCCCCAAGGTCCTCTATGCAAAATGCCGAGGCTTTCTGTAATTTTGTTTCTTGCAGGGCCCCGTTGCCTATATGTATCCCACCGAAAATTTTTAATGAAGCAGCACTAGGCCCTTCTGGACCTTTCCCATTCAAAGCTTATAGCAAGTGAACTATTTAAATGACTTGATCTTATGCTACACTTAACTATAAGAGTATGTCCATCACATCATTCTCCTAATGATATGACCTTGTTGTTAATAACATCTCAATGTTTCTGATCAGGAAACCATGATCATATATTAACCAACAAGCTAGTTTAACAAGAGGCTTTACTAGGGACTATTACATGTTTACAAATCACACAAGTATTAATGTTTTCAGTTAATACAATTATAGCATGGCATGCAAACAATTATCCTAAGCATTAAGATATAATAATAACCATTTTATTATTGCCTCTTGGCTATATCTCTAACACCATATTGATTCCTTTATCAAACACATATAGAATTTCCATAAATCTTTATCATTGATGAATTGTTTTGTGATCACTACAACTTAAAAAGAGAGTGAACAAGGGAACCCATGAACTCCGGTCCGATTTTTATCATGAGAAACACCTTTACATTGCATCTACTATCATTTTTAATTTCTGCAATTTATTATTTTGAAAATACAAAAATATTTTCCCTATTTGCAATCACTTATAAAAATCCCAAAACAACTCTACTATCTCCCATATCATCTAGTTTGCATTACTTTAATTTATTTACTTTATCTTATTTTATATTTTATATTTTATTTCATATTAGTAATACGAAACCTTGTGCTTGACAACTACTTGGTGGAGTTGGGGACATTAGAGAAATTATTTTACTTTACAGGTTGCTTGAAGAGGAGAAGACAAATATCCTTCCATAACCAATTCCCTGAGAGTTCGATATAAACCCTCGAGTCATCATTGTGAGGAAAAAAAGCTTGTTGCAACACTCTGCACTTGGAGTCCCAACGAAACGTGGCCATGTTTGTTGCCATCAAGACTATTTTATTTCTAGAACTAAAGAAAAAATGATAAGTGAAAACATACCATATCATGTAGCTGAATATGCGTCTTGGTCAAGCGAGTGACAAGTTCTAGGCCGATGTAGGAATTTTTTGAAAGAATGTTGTAGACGAGATAACACACTTGACTTTGGATAAGCTTGCATCTCTGAGCGACAATTGTATAATCCAATGGTCCTTCTTTTTTCTCATCCTCGTCCTCCTCAGCGCCCTCATCCTCATCGCCCATATCCTCATCGCCCTCATCCTCCTCGTCGTTCATATACGCAACATTGATTCTTGGACCAGGAGCTCCCATTAGAAAAAACAAGTACACACCAGAGGAGATTCGGTTTTCAAAAATGAACCTTCTCCATGAAGAACCTGCAAAGCAAGTCATTGCCCGCTCTTTGCGAATGTCAACAACATATGTTCATCCAAGAGCTTCAAACCTCATGCTTTGTCATGTTATTCTATTGAAGTCCCTCCTTAAATTGCATGGGATAGTCTAAACACGAAAAAATAAGTAAATAAATGATAATAGTATGAAAAGAAAAATCAATAAAGTTAAATAGGAAAAAATTATACATTCCAATAAACGCTCAAATCGACCCCGTATGAGACGGACACTGAATAATGAGCCTGACTTCGTATCATCGCTACAGTCCGTGAAACAAACATGATACACCGCCATGTTCTACAAGGAAAATATAGTTATTTTATACATGCATGTCTCACACGTCGCCATATCTAATATAAAGCGCTCGTTAATTAATCACAAAGCTTGCGGAAGATAAAAGGGGGTCTTATATTTACAACAGACGCAAAATAATTTAAGGGATGGAGTGAGTGAGCCAATGCACAAATTATTTATTTGTGCATATCAAAAGGCTCATTCACATCACCCCCGATATTGCATCCTCACATTATAATCATCGGCTATATGGAAGTACAAAACCAAAATCAATCTAAAAGTAGGGCCTCATATTTGCATTAGACTCAAAATAATTACAAGAATATCGTAAGTGAGCCAAGTAAAATGCACAAATTATTTATTGGTGCATATCACAAGGATCACTCATGCCACCCCCGATATTCCGTCCACATTGTAATCATCGGTCTAAACTCACCTATTTTTTATATTATACAAGAATCATCTAGTTTTTGTATCCATACATAATTTTGTAGCCCTAAAATCATGTATATTTGCTACTATATACTAAATCATCTACACTAAACCATCTAAAATCATCTACTCTAAAACAAATAAAAAAGGGGGAGAGAGGGGCTCATCGGCAATGGACAGGTACGAGGCGGCGACGGGGACAAGGCGATGACAGGGAGCGGATGGGTCCAGGCGGCGAGGAGCCGATGCGACGAGGCGACAGGGAAGAGGCGGCGGGTGGAGGAGCGGGTTCTACCTATGGCTCCGCTTTAGTAGTGACATCCAAATTACACTGAACACCACCATTAAGCTCTAATAGTGGCATTCGATATATTGGATACGTCACTACTTTGTTGGCTATTAGCAACTACGTGATCTTTTTAGAGCACGCCACTGAAAAAATAATCGTTATAAGGTAGTCATTCACTTTGGAATTTGCCTCTATTGATTGCTGCACTTTAACCTCCTATTCAGTTTGCATTAGTGGGGGATTGGGTTTTGGCGTGCAGCTGTATATTACGTGGGATCGCGGATGTGTCCCGCACGGCGTGAGTGTATTACGGATGGGAATCTGTAGACGATAGAGGACATGCGGAGGGGGGCTGTGTCGTCGCTGCTCTTTTTCAATGGAAAAGCCAGAGCCAGGGGTGCAGGGACAGAGTTGGTGAACACAACCGTCCCCCTCCCCCCCAAACCCGCACGAAACAAGAGGCAACCGTTTTGAGAGTCTTATTCTTCCACTGAGCTCTCTCTCGTCTCTTCTCTGGCGGCGGCGCCACTATGGAAGCGATTGAGAGAGATGCTTGGCTTCCTCTCTGTAGATGTAGGAGTAGTTTTCTTGGCAGTATGCCAGTAGGTTGGAGTAGGGCACCGGGTTTTTTGGCCCAGATCTAGCACATCCGGAGGGTGGATGGCGGCGGCGTGGTGCTCCAATGGTTGGAGCAGGCGACGGGTTTGTCCACAACCAGGATCTCCACAATAAGGGCTCTGGTGTGTGGCTCCTCTTTGATCTATTGCCTCCTCCTCCTCGTTTCTCTTGATCTGGTCGGCCGTCGTGGCGGGATGGGTGTAGAGATGGGAGGAGGTTGTGCTGTGGATTGCAGAGAGGAGAGGAGGTTCTCTGGGTTGACGCGGTGGCGCGGCGTTGACCAGTTGCCATCGGTGGAAATCGCTAGGCGTCCGTGGTGGTGGGGGCAGAGATGGGAGGAGGTTGTGCTGTGGATTGCAGAGAGGAGCGGAGGTTCTCTGGGTTGACGCGATGGCGCGGCGTTGACCAGTTGCCATCGGTGGAAATCGCTAGGCGTCCGTGGCGGAGGGCGGCGATTTTCCGCGAGACGGTGAGCCTCCTTCAAAATAAGCGTCGGCATCACCTTTCTTGCGGGATCTCGGTTCTGCATCCCCACTTGGCCGACCTCGGTGGCGGGGGAGTGGTGGTTGTTGGAGCGAAAACTGCAGTGGGTAGGAGATGCGATTGGGGATATCTGTTGCAGGATGAGGATCTTCATCACGCAAAGGCCGTTGCTTGTCGATGCGATTTCTTGCTGAGAAGGCATCCAATATTGATGCCGATGTGGGCATCCTTTCAACCTCCTAGGCGGAGGCCTTTCTCAGGAGCTTCGACGGCGAGGTGCACCCTCTCTCTCCCAAATGGTGCGTCCCCGGCGATAGGGATGGTGGCCGTCGGTGGTCTCCTGCTCGAGAAGGTGGAGAAGAGGACGAAGGGGTCGATTGCTTTTTCATGTTTCCCCTAAGGTCCCCTATGCAAAATGCTAAGGCTTTCTGTAATTTTCTTTCTTGCAGGGCCCTGTTGCCTATATGTATCCCACCGAAAATTTTTAATGAAGCAGCACTAGGCCCTTCTGGACCTTTCCCATTCAAAGCTTATATCAAGTGAACTATTTAAATGACTTGATCTTATGCTACGCTTAACTATAAGAGTATGTCCATCACATCATTCTCCTAATGATATGACCTTGTTGTTAATAACATCTCAATGTTTCTGATCAGGAAACCATGATCATATATTAACCAACAAGCTAGTTTAAAAAGAGGCTTTACTAGGGACTCTTACATGTTTATAAATCACACAAGTATTAATGTTTCTAGTTAATACAATTATAGCATGGCATGCAAACATTTATCCTAAGCATTAAGATATAATAATAACCATTTTATTATTGCCTCTTGGGTATATCTCCAACACCATATTGATTCCTTTATCAAACACATATAGAATTTCCTTAAATCTTTACCATTGATGAATTGTTATGTGATCACTAGAACTTAAAAAGAGAGTAGACAAGGGAACCCATGAACTCTGGTCCGATTTTTATCATAAGAAACACCTTTCCATTGCATCTACTATCATTTTTAATTTCAGCAATTTATTATTTCGAAAATACTAAAATATTTTCCCTATTTGCAATCACTTATAAAAAACCACAAAACAACTCTACTATCTCCCATATCATCTAGTTTGCATTACTTTAATTTATTTAATTTATCTTATTTTATAATTTATTTCATATTACTAATATGAAACCTTGTGCTTGACAACTACTTGGTGGAGTTGGGGACACTAGAGAAATTCTTTTACTTTACAGGTTGCTTGAAGAGGAGAAGATAAATATCCTTCCATAACCAATTCCCTAAGAGTTCGATATAAACCCTCGAGTCACCCTTGTGAGGAAAAAAGCTTGCTACAACACTCTGCACTTGGAGTCCCAACGAAACGTGGCCATGTTTGTTGCCATCAAGACTATTTTCTTTCTATAACTAAAGAAAAAATGATAAGTGAAAACATACCATATCATGTAGCTGAATATGCGTCTTGGTCAAACGAGTGACAAGTTCTAGGCCGATGTAGGAATTTTTTGAAAGAATGTTGTAGACGAGATAGCACACTTGACTTTGGATAAGCTTGCATCTCTGAGCGACAATTGTATAATCCAATGGTCCTTCTTTTTTCTCATCCTCGTCCTCCTCATCGCCCTCATCCTCATCGCCCATATTCTCATCGCCCTCATCCTCCTCATCGGTCATATACGCAACATTGATTCTTGGACCAGGAGCTCCCATTAGAAAAAATAGGTACACACCAGAGGCGATTCGGTTTTCAAAAATGAACTTTCTCCATGAAAAACCTGCAAAGCAAGTCATTGCCTCCTCTTTGCGAATGTCAACAACATATGTTCGTCCAAGAGCTTCAAACCTCATGCTTTGTCATGTTATTCTGTTGAAGTCCCTCCTTAAATTGCATGGGATAGTCTAAACACAAAAAATAAGTAAATAAATGATAATAGTATGAAAAGAAAATTCAATAAAGTTAAATAGGAAAAATTATACATTCCAATAAACGCTCAAATCAACCCCGTATGAGACGGACACTGAATAACGAGCCTGACTTCGTATCATCGCTACAGTCCGTGAAACAAACATGATACACCGCCATGTCCTACAAGTAAAATATAGTTATTTTATACATGCATGTCTCACACGTCGCCATATCTAATATAAAGCGCTCGTTAATTAATCACAAAGCTTGCAAAGATAAAAGAGGGTCTTATATTTACAACAGACGCAAAATAATTTTAGGGATGGAGTGAGTGAGCCAATGCACAAATTATTTATTTATGGATATCAAAAGGCTCATTCACATCACCCCCGACATTGTATCCTCACATTGTAATCATCAGCCATATGGAAGTACAAAACCAAAATCAATCTAAAAATAGGGCCTCATATTTGCATTAGACTCAAAATAATTACAGGAATGGCGTAAGTGAGCCAAGTAAAATGCACAAATTATTTATTTGTGCATATCACAAGGATCACTCATGCCACCCCCGATATTCCATCCTCACATTGTAATCATCGGTCTAAAATCACCTATTTTTTATATTATACAAGAATCATCTAGTTTTTGTATCCATACTTAATTTTGTAGCCCTAAAATCATGTATATTTGCTACTATATACTAAATCATCTACACTAAACCATCTAAAATCATCTACTCTAAAACAAATAAAAAAGGGGGAGAGAGGGGCTCATCGGCAATGGACAGGTACGAGGCGGCGACGTGCACGAGGCGTCGACGGGGACGAGGCGACGATAGGGAGCGGATGCGTCCAGGCGGCGGGGAGCAGATGCGACGAGGCGACATGGAAGAGGCGGCGGGTGGAGGAGCGGGTTCTACCTGTGGCTCCGCTTTAGTAGTGACATCCAAATTACACTGAACACCACCATTGAGCTCTAATAGTCGCATTCGATATATTCGATACGCCACTACTTTGTTGGCTATTAGCAACTACGTGATCTTTTTAGGGCACGCCACTAAAAAAATAATTGTTATAAGCATTTTCCTACTAGTGGTTGTCATTCACTTTGGAATTTGCCTCTATTGATTGCTGCGCTTTAACCTCCTGTTCAGTTTGCATTAGCGGGGGATTGGGTTTTGGCGTGCAGCTGTATATTACGTGGGATAGCGGATGTGTCCCGCACGGCGTGAGTGTATTACGGATGGGAAACTGTAGACGATAGAGGACATGCGGAGGGGGGCTGTGTCGTCGCTGCTCTTTTTCAATGGAAAAGCCAGAGCTAGGGGGTGCAGGGACAGAGTTGGTGAACACAACCCTCCCCCTCCCCCCCCCCCCCCCTCCCCAAACCCGCACGAAACAAGAGGCAACCGTTTTGAGATTCTTATTCTTCCCCCAAGCTCTCTCTCGTCTCTTCTCTGGCGGCGGCGCCACTATGGAAGGGATTGAGAGAGATGCTTGGCTTCCTCTCTGTAGATGTAGGAGTAGTTTTCTTGGCAGTATGCTAGTAGGTTGGAGTAGGGCTGGCCCATATCTAGCACATCCGGAGGGTGGACGGCGGCGGTTTGGTGCTCCGATGGTTGGAGCAGGCGACGAGTTTGTCCACAACCAGGATCTCCGCAATAAGGGCTCTGGTGTGTGGCTCCTCTTTGATCTATTGCCTCCTCCTCGTTTCTCTTGATCTGGTCGGCCGTGGTGGCGGGGGGTCGGAGATGGGAGGAGGTTGTGATGTGGATTGCAGAGAGGAGCGGAGGTTCTCTGGGTTGACGCGGTGGCCCGGCGTTGACCAGTTGCCATCGGTGGAAATCGCTAGGCGTCCGTGGCGGAGGGCGGCGATTTTCCGCGAGACGGTGAGCCTCCTTCAAAATAAGCGTCGGGATCTCTTTTCTTGCGGGCTCTCGGTTCTGCATCCCCACTTGGCCGGCCTCGGTGGCGGGGGAGTGGTGGTTGTTGGAGCGACAACTGCGGTGGGTAGGAGATGCGGTTGGGGATATCTGCTGCAGGATGAGGCTTCTTCACGCAAAGGCCGTTGCTTGCCGATGCGATTTCTGGCTAAGAAGGCAACCAATATTGATGCCGATGAGGGCATCCTTTCAACCTCCCAGGCGGAGGCCTTTCTCAGGAGCTTCGACGGCGAGGTGCGCCCTCTCTCTCCCAAGTGGTGCGTCCCAGGCGAGAGGGATGGTGGCCGTCGGTGGTCTCCTGCTCGAGAAGGTGGAAAAGAGGACGAAGGGGCCAATTGCTTTGTCATCTTTCCCCCAAGGTCCTCTGTGCAAAATGCCGGGGTTTTCTGTAATTTTCTTTCTTGCAGGGCCCGTTACCTATATGTATCCCACCAACAGTTTTTTATGAAGCAGCATTAGGCCCTTCCGGGCCTTTCCCGTTCAGAAAAAAAGGGGTGCAGGAGGCACAGCCTCTAGATTACTTCCTCGCGTGCAGTCACACGGATGGTCGCACGCTCACGGTATAGCCCAGCCGCGTCCCCATCTAGTCTATTATCTATCTATTATATACTAAAAGCAATATAGGGATGTTTTTCGAGACACCAGATTGATCCACGTAGGCCTCAAAAATATACTACGTTGATTTGCATATTAATGGTTCAGATTAAAAGATATAAAAGGTGTTACGTAAAATATTAAACGTGTACATATGGATATGTGACACGTAGTTTAAAAGGAAACTAAATTCTAAATCCCCGTACGTGCACTTTCCTTCCGGCCAGGCCGAAAACTTTTTTTTCAGAAATAAGGAAAAAAAATTAACATGTCAGGTTTTTTTTTTGCGGGTAACATGATTCTATTGAATGAAGTACAGTAGAAAAACGGAGTAGCTTCCAAACAAAAAGGTGTGCGCAGTTTTATTGGTATAGTCGGTACCATCTACTACTCCCTCCGACCCATATTACTTGACTTGGATTTGTCTAGATTTGAATAAATCTAGATATTATTTAGTATATAGGTTCATCCGAATTTTATCAAATCTAAGCCAACTAATATAAATCGGAGGGAGTACTAATTTCTAGACGAAAAAAGTCCCTTTGTATTAGACATGGGGTTAAGTTATGTACTAGCTAGGATTTAACTACGAGCTGCAAACACCAAGAACCATGAGGTCGTTTATTTCTGGTTGACAAGATTTAAGATGATAGAGTCCGTGCAAGTTACTACTAATATCTACCATCCGTTTTATTAAAGTGGAAACCAAATCGTGTTCCAAAAAAATATGGACATAGTTTTGATTAGAAAAAGTCGAGAAATGCAAAATGACAGTGACATGATCCTTTTTCTGAATGTACAGTGACATGATCCTCATTATCCATTTTGATCAATTATATTATTTTATTATATTCATAACAGCGTAACATTCGTGCGGAAGCCCCGTCGCGCAAAGACATATACCTCAGTTGCTAGGGTAATTTACGTGTGGGGCCAAGCACATTACACTTTTGTTCTTCGGATTTGCATCTACATTGAAAACTTAGATCGCCATGGTGCCTAATTTGGCACATTCAAGTGGTTTCTTCCCTTTATATTGGACGTAGGTGTAAGATATGTAACTAACTCCTAAATAAAGACATATAAGTCGCATCGGAAAGCGTAGAATCATGGTATGGGAAATGCACAGGCTATTCTTTAGATGAAAAATGGTATGCGGGACGCTCTAAAGTAATTAGGCTATATATATCTAAAACACGTATTTAATGAAATTCAAAATATTGCACCAATCAGCTTTTTAGATGAATCCGAAGTTTATTTATTCATGAAATATATACAATAGATCAACTAAACTAGAGAGGTTTATCGTGGTTCAAAGAACATTGGAATGGCGGAAGATAAACCTAACCATTTGTCTTACTAATACCAATAGAGTAAATAATAGATTCCCTTCACATTGGATGTGGGTATAAGATATGTAAGTCCCTTCATGTAAAAAATAGACATATAAGTCCCACTAGAAATGTAGAACCGTGGCATGGAAAATGCACGTGCTATTTTTTAAATGGAAAATGGTTGCTCTAGAATAATTAGGTTATAGGGCTTAAACACATAAAGCAGTTTAAAAAAAATCAAAATTTTGCAAGTAGAAATTTTAACACTAATATGAATTTATTTATTCAAAAAATATACAAAACAGATCAACAACACTCAAGAGGTTTAACTGTGGTTTAAGCACATAGTAAGCTCAGATGATGCACCCAGACATTTATCTGATTCACAGGTGAACTAATTTTTTATGCAAGCACATCTGGACATCAATATATGATGAGTGATAAAGATTGATCTCTAAGAGAAATATTTTGTTTTAGGAATTTTTATATTATGTATTCATTTAGGTGTTAAGATAAACAAACACTAACTAAGCCTATTCCTATTAGATCGATAATGAAATGGAAAAACCATTCTCCCTCGCTACCAATAATGGGTACTATAGAGCCCCGACTCACCTGCCCTACATTAAGTGTTTGCAGACATTCTCAATTTTAGTTTAATAGTACATCCCAATAGAACACAAATACCTTGCGAGTTAGTGTATTTAGGTGAATTTGACTAGATGATTGAAATGGATGGAACATTAGCTTGACTGTCACCCATAAGTTATTCAATCAATTGACACCAAACATGCTCGGGTGCATTCAACTTTTTTCTAATATATATGTATATATATTATTTAAGGTTATTTCATTCCTCCCATTGAGCACAATGAGTGAAGTTGACTATTATTGAGTTCTAATATACAACATTAAGCACTTCCGCTTACTCGGCCGAAAAACTACATTGAAAGAATGACACACACATAGGAGGTAGTAGATATAGAGAGATGTAGAGGTATAGACTTGGTGGCAAGATAATTAGCATGTGCTTTTGTAAGATAAAACACTGATATGACTAGGGAAAAATTAATATCAGTATTAGTATATCACGAGCTTCCATGTTTTCCTATGATATTACCAAAAACATGCACTTTTATCTCAACTTATATTTTGTAATCCTATACAATTTAAAAGGACATGTCCTGAAACTATGTTGCCAATTTTGTGTAGTCATATGATATTGCATAAAAATACATCCGAGCAAGAGCGTGCTACGACTATTTTGGAGTGGGCAAAGCTGGGCAATGAGTCAAGAATAATATACATCTAAAATATTTCCTCAGTTTCAAATAATTGAGATTTTAGAGAAGTTAATCAAAACTTATTTATCTTTTGAAAGGTATGCACCTATAACATAATGGTCAAACTTATATCTCATAGACAATCCTTGTAAAATTCATTAAGTATATTAAGTTTCATGTGCATCAGTGGAACCAAAAGACCAAAATGAATGAGAAGGTTGCGAAATCCAAATAAACTTCAACACCCACTCTCATGTGTTGCTCGACAATTCCTGGGCATAAATAGAATGAGGGGGAAAATTTTCTACGCTCAGAGTGCTAAGACTTGATCCCAATACATCTACTCGGACATCATATTAAGTTCAAATTGGCAATTGATAGAACCAAAAGTTAAAACTGATGGAGAAGGATGGGTAATCCGCATATCATTCAACAATTTATATTAGAACAAAGGTAGTATATGTTGAGTATTTTAAAACAATGGAAGACCATCACATGTTTCAGATTGGTGGAAGTAAATGAGGGAAATATTTCACATGTAAAATGAAAACTCTTATTGTTTAGTTGGCTTTCGATGATAAAGTATTTTTATTTGATTCCTTAATAAAATTTATTTTCATATCCATTACAAAGATCGTAGTCATCATGTGGTATTTTCTCAAGTAGAACCTAAATGCAAATATATAATTTTGTTTTCACAAGTAAATAGAGATGATCCCGATCTAAATGATAATCTTACAAACATCACAAAAGATTACACATATGGTGCTTTCGAAAATGGAATTATCATAATTCCTAAAAGTTGAAGATGGTTAAAGATGGTGCACCAAAATGCATTATTTTATTTAGCACTATATTTATAGTAACCATAGAATATTATTACTTCCAATCAAATAATTTGAATATTCATAAAATTGCAAATTAGCTACTCAATCATTTTCAACACGCTAAGGATTGTGCCCTCGCATCTGCGAGGGCCACTGTGCTAATCTATTCTATTATATACTAAAAGCAATATAAGGATGTATTTCGAGACACCAGGTTGATCCACATCATTAGAATTAATTTTGGCTATTAAATCTGTAATTTACTGTTAAGATTTAATCTTAGATTAAAATATAAGTAATGTTACGTAGCACATACATGTGTACAGAAGAAGTCTTATGTCACGTACGTTAAATTGACCGGTGCATGCAAAAAAAAAAGTTTCAAAACGAACGTTCCCTTGCCTATATACGTATATCCGGTCCGGTGCACATAGGCCAGGCTCATTTTCTGATTTCTTCCCATGAGACAGATTAGGCCCACATATTCATGCATTAAAAACATTGAAAACCACATCCGTTTAAACTACTCCCTCTTTTACGGTTTGCAGGACGCTCTACAAAAATCTCACGGACCTAGGCGTGAACATATTGACTGAAAATTAGGCCTATTAGTGAGCGGTTAAGGCGCATGCAGTGTGGGAGACTATTGCATGCATAGGAAGTTGGGAGAAAAGCTGCCACATTAATCACGAATTAATGTTTATGCGCCTAGGAACGTTGTAGTTTTGGAAAAACCCAAATTGATTAGGCGCCCTGCAAACCGTGAAAGAGGAAGTACTACTACATGAAGCATATTTTCATGGCATATTAGCCCGTTCAATTCTTCAAAACTGCAATTCTACCGTCAAAAGATTATTTCTAGGAGATTTGTACAGAAAAGTTAATTTTAAACCTGTCGATAGTAAATCATTACCAAGAAAATATAGCGAAAACCGTATGTAACAAATAGTGAATAAGAAAAAATTAGCATACTAGCTATGCCACATGATAAGAGTAAACCACATGATCATACGTTAGCAGATAATGAAGATTATAAAAACACAAACTTCCATAAAAAAAAGACATTACACATTCCCAAACTATTTTTGCCATAACCGGTCGGGGGCATCCGAGTTATTTCTAAAAGCTAACATGAAATTATATATTCAGGGTAGCAACATAGATCGGTAGATGGGTATTTGAGATCTAAGTTCTAGAAAATTGTTCGGTTAAGTCGAGAGCGCAGTCTACACCGATGAAATGTAGAAGATTACATCACCACAATATATTTCTTGCTAGACATGTATTATTACAATGGCTTTAAGTGTCATAGAATTTTCATTTATGAAAAAACAATCTCTAAATTATTTGTATCTCTAACCCAACATGTATTATTACAACGGTTGGAAGTGATATAGAAGTCAAGTAATATCTAATATTAAAATCTCAACATTTGTGTGTGTGACATCAAAATGCATCTTGGTTATTCTTTGTATGTGACATCAATGCATCTTCTTACAAATCAATGCCAGCTATCCAGTTATTGTCGGATTGAAAATTTGTGTCATATATTTCGTGAGCATTGGGAATATTATCCTTTTAGTCTATCGTAGACTCCCATATTTGATCGGACGGGAAAATCAAGGCTCATCTGGTTGATGTTTGACTCACAGTAACGTTTCAATATATAAATCAGGACATATGAGTGCTACTACCCTAGAACATGGTGGTATATAGAAAAGGAAATGGTGGCAAGAACAACATTGTAGAGGCTCCAAAAACGAACTAATTCATACGTCTATAGGACTATCTACGAAAACTAAAAGCAATACAAATGTTGCACTTAAAGGTTGAATTAATCGCACAAGTTATCAATTATGATGGAAGAAGTACAATTTATTTGCATCCCATTTTCATATTTAAATCGATTTTACCCTAAAATCAACAAGCACACAGTTGCGAGGGACAGACTGCTCACAAGACATATGCCAAAGTTTCTGCATTTGCAAAACTGACAAGGAAAAAGAGACGAGCAGCGGGAAACCACTATCTCTATGTGTTATTGCGCTAAATGTGACATACAAAAAGACTAAGATCTAAACAGATCCAATATACCTTCATTCTACATAGCACAATCTCAGCCACTAGGATCGATGTTGTCGCGAATAGCACACGAAGCTAACATAGCTAAAATGCACCTTAGAGATTTGTCAGAGAGTAGGTTCAATGCGAGGGGGATTCCATAGTCAAAGAAGCAACTGGGCTCCTTCTGAAAACTTAAAACTTTCACACTAACATAAGAAGAAATAGAACACTTACAAACTGAAATGGTAATCCAAACTCCTCAAAGTATATTAATCTTATATCAAGAACCTATCATAATACTACTCACGGTGATATTCTAATAGAAATCGATAAAAGCATACATAATATACCGCTATCTATAGATTTGTACATTAATCAATTACTCACTAAAAGGAAAATATAATATAATTGTAAGATACACTTACTACTTAGTCGTCCTATCTAGGATATATTAGTCTTTACTTCATTCAGCAATACTATTTCATATTCCATCGGAATGATCCAAACAATAAATTCATTGCTCAAGTTATCTAAACATGCATTGGTCATTGCTCAAGTTGCCCATAATTATTTGACAATCTAATTCCTAAACTTACAAAGGATAATAAATATAAAATTTTAATTGTATATAAAATATAATGTCATGAAAAAGTGTCACACCAACTCAATCTACTATCTTTGGAAATATCCTAATAATCATTGACCAACAAAGATGACTAAAGATGTTTTCTATGTAGGGGTATATATATATATATATATATATGTCTATAATTATATTATTTTCCATCAAATAATGTGAATGGGAGAAAAATCAATAAATCTATTTCCTGGTTATTCTGACACAAAAGGAACAATGCTCATCTTTCTAAAAAAATAAAGATGATGCCCTCTCAATTGCGAGGGTCACCATGCTAGTTAGTTAATAAAATAAAATACTGGATCGGCACTACGAAATTAAATCCTTGTTTTATGGGTAAAAGGAAGAAGCCGAGTAGTTTCTTGGTTATTTCTATGCTAGATGTTAGGTGTTGACGTTAGGTCCAGTGTTTACTTATGCGCCAGCAACCTGATCGTGAAGGTTTCGTCGGTTTCGTCGTATTTTTTGTAAAACTTGACTGATACACACGCGCTGCTGTTAAATGGAGCGCGAGTATACAGTTCCAATTCACACCAGAACATGGATTAGCTGTCCTTTGCTATAAAATACACTGTACTTTATATTTATTAATTGCAGCATCACACATCAGCTTGTTCAAATTTTTCTCTTGTTTTCTAGGCGAGCAGGTTGGAACATCACAGCTGGACACTCCAACAACAGCGCAGACTTGACTGATAGAGTTCTCACCTAAAATAAACTCCATCTAAGACGTCAGTGTGATTTGATCATGGCCAATATTATATACTGCATTTTTTTGTGATCTACATATATAAATGCTCAGAAGGTGTCTTGCACCTCCCACAAATACACCAGCTCTGCTTGTCCCAAGCCAACAAACATATATACACAGATCAGAGCGTACATCCACATGGCCCCTTCATACATTCCGGTCATGCTAATGACCACCAGCTTGCTGCTGATCCCGTTCATGGTAGTTTCATCTCCTGCTCCAAGCAACGACACCGACCTTGCGGCGCTGCTTGCTTTCCGATCCCAGCTATCCGATCCTTTGTCCATCCTAAGGAATAACTGGACAAGCGATGTGTGGTTCTGCCGCTGGGTCGGCGTGACATGCAGCCGACATCACCACCAGCGTGTCACCGCTTTGGAGCTGCCAGACATTCCCCTCCAAGGACATCTCAGCCCTCATCTCGGTAACCTCTCTTTTCTCCATGCCCTCAACCTCACCAACACAGCCATCGCCGGCTCCATCCCAGCTGATCTTGGAAGATTACCCCGTCTTACATATCTTCATCTTGGCCACAACAATCTATCGGGCACAATCCCGTCTACTCTAGGAAACCTCACCAAGCTCCAATTTCTGGTCCTAAACTTCAACCAGCTCTCTGGGGAGATCCCTGATGAGTTGCGAAACATGCATAGCCTTAGGTACCTCTCTCTAGAAAGAAACTACATGGGCGGCCTGATACCCAATTTCTCAGTCGACAGCATGCCAACACTGAGCCACATAGACATTCGGAACAATAGTCTGTCCGGGCCAGTACCATCTGGTATTGGCTCCTTGCCCATGCTCCAGGTTCTAGACTTGAGACGTAACCAGCTCTATGGTACGGTACCTCCTCGCATCTTCAACATGTCTAGGATTGTTGACCTGAGCCTGGGGTACAACAATCTAACGACGACCCATATACCTAGCAATACAAGTTTTAGTCTCCCCATGTTGCAAATACTAGATCTATCGATGAACAAGTTCAAGGGTCGAATTCCATCGGGCCTTGCAGCATGCCAGCACCTTGAATCACTTTACATTGCAAAAAACCTATTTGTGGATGTGGTTCCGACATGGCTGGCTATGCTACCACACCTCATGGTGATTTCTATGGGTAGCAATGACCTCGTTGGCCCGATCCCAGCGGTGCTCGGCAATCTAACCAAGCTCAGGGTGCTTGACATCGCATTCTCCAACCTAAGCGGGGAGGTTCCGGTGGAATTGGGAAAACTAATGCAACTCACGTACCTTCACTTTGCAGAGAACCAACTAACAGGCCCCTTCCCAAGTTTTCTTGGAAATTTGTCAGTAATTTCTTTCTTAAATTTACAAGCGAATCATCTGACTGGATCAGTACCATCAACGCTTGGAAACAACAGACTTCTTTTGACTCTAGATATTCGAGATAATCATCTCCGTGGGGATCTTGCTTTCTTGGCAAGCCTTTGCAGTTGTCGACTATTCCAAAGCCTTAGAATATCACATAATTATTTCTCTGGGAGTATCCCCGACTATGTTGGTAACCTCTCAACTAATCTGGTACAGTTTGAAGCAAATGACAACCATTTGGTTGGTGGGCTTCCATCAACATTATCAAATCTTACTGGTCTTGTTATCCTAAGCATTTGCAACAACCATCTAGATCAAGAAATACCTGAACTCATCTCTAACTTGGAGAATCTCCAGGCACTTGGTCTCTCTGGAAATAGCATCATTGGCCCAATCCCTAAAAAAATTTGTATGCTAAGGAGTATTGTAAGGTTAGAACTCCAGGATAATAGATTATCTGGCTCCATACCATATGGCATTGGAAACCTCACCATGTTAGAGTATATATGGTTATCTTATAACCATCTATCTTCGACCATACCATCAAGCTTGTTTTATCGTAGTAACCTAATCGAATTAGATTTTTCCCATAACTCCCTAACTGGTACATTACCTTATGATCTTGGTCATATGTCGCAAAGTATGGACCGAATAGATATTTCTAGCAACCTATTGTCTGGTAGCCTCCCAAATTCATTTGGAGGCATTGCGATCGCATTAACTTACCTAAACCTTTCGCACAACACATTCAAGGATTTAGTCCCGGACTCTTTCAGCCTCTTAACCAACTTGGCAACATTGGACCTATCATCGAACAATCTATCTGGAACAATACCAAACTACCTCGCCAACTTCACTTACCTTTCTTATTTGAACCTCTCCTTTAATAAGCTAGAAGGACAAATACCAAGTGGAGGTGTTTTCTCAAACATCACCTTGCAATCTTTGGACGGGAATGTTGGGCTATGTGGTTCTCCTCATCTAGGACTATTGCCATGCATAAAGAAGTCTGAACCGACTAAAGGTCGACATGTCCTCAAGTATATACTCCCAGTTGTCATCATTGGAGCTGGTGCATTTGTAGCTTGCTTGTACCTAGTGATCAGAAACAAAAATAAGAAGAAAACATATGTTATGGCATCTTCTGATCTAATCAGCCATAGGTTAGTATCATACCACGAGATTGTTCGTGCCACTAGAAATTTTAGTGAGGATAATCTACTTGGAGCTGGAAGTTACGGAAAAGTTTTCAAGGGCCAGCTAGATGATGGTTTAGTGGTTGCCATAAAGGTGCTCAATATGCAAGTCGAGCAGGCCGTGAGGAGCTTTGACGCTGAATGTCAAGTGTTGCGGATGGCTCGACATCGCAACCTGATACAGATATTGAATACTTGTTCCAACCTGGATTTCAGGGCATTGTTGCTTCAGTACATGCCCAATGGTAGCTTGGAGGAACACTTGCACACTAAAATTATGGAACCACTAGGATTCATCAAGAGATTGGACATTATGATTGGCGTGTCGGAGGCAATGGATTATCTTCACCATCATCACTGTCAAGTTGTCATACATTGCGACCTTAAACCTAGTAATGTGATGTTCGATGAGGACATGACGGTGCATGTTGCCGACTTTGGCATTGCGAAGTTACTTCTGGGCGATGAAAAATCCATGGTTTCAGCAAGTATGCCCGGGACAATTGGGTACATGGCCCCAGGTATGCTTTTTTCCATGATCGCCCTTGAGAAATTTATTTGTCAAACCATTAGATATTGCATTATTGTTCGATTAGTTAACTCTTCTGAATCTTTTCTTGGTCAGAGCTTGCATTCATGGGAAGGGCATCGCGAAACAGTGATGTGTTTAGCTTTGGGATCATGCTACTTGAAGTCTTCACAGGGAAGAGGCCCACAGATCCTATGTTTGTCGGGGAATCCAGCCTTAGGCAGTGGATTTTGCGATCATTTCCAGCGAATCTAATTGAAATTTTGGATGAGAACCTACATCAGGGTGAACATATGAGCCAAGCCTTTGATAGCCAAACAAATACTACTTCGCCCATGTCATCCTCCATTACCTGCAATGGAAACTTTCTCACGTCAACATTCGAGATTGGTCTACAGTGTTCCAGCGATTCTCTCGACCAGAGGCCGAGCATTGGCAACGTGGTCACAAGGCTGAAGAACATCAAGAAGAATTACTATGCTTTCATGGTAGCAACTCAAAGTGTGCAGAAACAACATTGATATAGTACTGTGTAGTTCCATGTATTTCTGCTTCCTCCACATCGTGGTCAGTTGCATGAATCATGCTAATCACAGAATGATGAACATGTTGTTTCTTCAGTTTTTCTAGCTAATAATAACAAAAACAGAGGGTGTAGCAATGCAATCATGAATCGATTTTATAATAACAAAAACAGAGGGTGTAGCAATGCAATCATGAATCGATTTTATGAAATGGCCATGAATCCCTTTACGAGCAAGAGCAGTAGCAGTGAAATGCCATTCAATCCTGTCAAAAGCATTTCCAAATCTATTTTTATCACGAAATCATTGCTATTCCAATAATTAAGATTAAGGGAGTGAGTAATCTCATGGTCAATGATGATATAATTGGTAATACGCCTACCTTCAATGAACGCATGCCGTGACGGGTGGATATAATCAGGAAGGTGGATATAATTACCATCTATGCTAAAGTGATCATTAAGCTGAGAGGATCTGTATTCAGAAGTTCTGATTTCAGACACGAATCTTGCAAAGGTAGCAGATCTTGTTTGAGCTGCGAAGGTCCCTTCCTGCTCCTTGGCATTTCCATCCTACCATTTTCATGGCGCTTGTGATTCCTTCAAAGCTGGTGCCTTTGCCTTTAAAGCTCGTGCAGAGCCACTTCATCGCTGCTACATCTGGAAATTTTGCAAGTTTGTGAGACTCATTATTGCCTACATCTAGAAAGTTTATAAAAAAAATTGAAACTCACAAATATAATTTTCGATTTTTTTTACTAATAACAGGAGAACTGAGTTCGGGAGCCAAAAATCTCTACTCGATAATTTTTCTATGTGATATATTGTGCACCTTGAAGGATGCATACAAGAAAAAACTACCCGTGTCTTTGTTCAAAGTTCTGGCAACATATACACCTCTAACTAACAGCCCACCTAGAATTCTGGGTGTGCCTTTTATGGTCTCAACTATTCAACACGCTCTATAGCATGAGAGTTTGTGATTCAGTGGAGCGCTTGTTTATAGTTGTTAGTTTGTGATTCAGTGGAGCGCTTGTTTGTGCAACCGTTCTTCATATTCAAGCCACCGTTACTTCAGTCCCTACTCGCTTATAGCTATAGTTTTACCCACATCAATATTTACTTACTCGCTTTAGGGTCTTATGCATCAAGGATGATTAACTACCCCATCTTGTTTATGCAAGTCTTTCTTTTTGGAAAAGAGTATATATTAATATCACAAGGACACCAATTACACCCAGCCTCTGCAACAACGCATGCCCTATCGGCTCTACGGATGCACACAGCTCAGAAAAAAGAAAGAGAAATTACAAAAAAAAAGTTCCGCTACAGACAACTAATCCTCAAAGAAACGACAGTGACACCATCAGAACAACACCAGTAGTCCTCCACTCCAATAACAACGCCTTCAAGAAGGAAACAGTGCACAAGCGCCGTCGTTGTCCGACCAAAGGTCATAGGTTTTTACCCTGGAGAAAGTCCTTACTCACAAAACAATGCCTTCAACAAGGTCATTGCCAGGCACAACCAGCTAAGGCCAGACCTTGGATTTTCACCCTGCAAGGGGACTCCCCTGTGTTGTCTTCCCGCACCAACAGTCGCTGCAATGAGTCCCAGATCACGCAGCCAGATCTTCGTCGCCACAAGAACAAAAATCACCATCTCTACCCTCAAATTTCCGCTTTTCTGACATTCTCCGCATCTGACATCACCATGGCTCAAAGCATGGCACTTGGTGGGAACAAATAACAGAGCTTCGCAACGCTCCCGCTGAAACCAAACGGCCAGAAAAACAAGGTGCGCGCGACCGAATACCTTCCGATCCAGCAATCTCCAGGCATGAAACGCCCATGGGAGTTCGCCGGCAGAGCCTTCCGGAACCCGCCTCTCCAGACCAGATCAAGGAGGGCAGACATCAAGCAGATCTTCGTCTTCGTGCGAAAGAAATCAAAGGACCACCTCCTTTATTAGATCCGACACGGCGATCCCCACACCGCCGGCCGGTTTCCGGAGAACGGATCGAGCAGGCAATTAGGGTTAGAGAACCGATCTAGGTCTTCCAGCGGAATCCCATCACCGGCACCTCCTCCACCAGATCGCCACCACAAGGAACCGCTGCCTCCACCCTGACCAAGGGACGCCGCCCAGGTCCTCGCTTCAGCCTCCGCCGCCGCCGGCCCAGCAGCTCCGGCTTCCGCCTCCGACGCACCACCCCCCCCCCCCCAGCCACCTTCGGCAGCTAGGCCCGCCGCCACCGCAGCGAGGGCCGGCGGCAGCGGCGGCGATTGGATCTGGATGGGGGCTCTGGCGGCGGCTGAAGTTCCCCCGGCGGCGCCCTGGGGAGCGTCGCGAGAGGGAGGGGGCATCCCTTATTCCCGTCCCACGCTCTAATCCCTTCTTGTCAACAGTTGCTTAGCCCATCAAGCAAGCCTAGCTTGATTAGAAACTAATATGATGAGATCATCCATAAAAAATATATATGATGATATCAGCTCGTTGTCTTGTTTATTAGTTTGGATTGGGAGGCATTAGGACCAGAAAATATGCGAAAAGGACGAAACAGTCTCATCTTGGAGAACAAAAGCGCACTTGGGATGATAGCCTTGCAAGGGTAAATTTACAATTGGAATCATGTAATTCCCATTTCATGCCCGTATGGAGTCCTTGAATAATGATTTTAAGTACAAGAACTACTTGAAGCACTTAAACAATTTTGTAGGAACAAGTCATGTCACCTAGAAGTACTTTCGTTTATTCAGTTTGGTGGCAAAATGGTTGCATGTGCGCCAAGCCACAAGAGCGTCCTTGGGCTTTGGCCCATATATAATTAAGAAACAGCCAAACTGAACTTGTCAAAATAGCTTGCAGATTTCAGAGTTTCGTCAAGAGGGGATCAAAGGTACCACAAGACGAAGGGATCACCCATATAGGAGCATCCTATAGCATCATGTACGTATGATGAACATACCGAGTAAGAGCCATGCCGTTCCCGCTCCAACACTTTGAGAAAATACTTCCAGGTTCAACTCGCTTTTGATGGTTTGACCAGGCTTCGGGCCGAAGATGGGAGTAGGACGTGAGGAAATGATCAGTGTGAATGGTGACGGGCTGACGAACTACGTCTCCAGCTACTCCAGTTATGTGTGCTTAGCAGGCAGGGGACGCGTCTGTCCCGTTGCTTCGGTGTCCCTCCTTTCACACCCAAACATTTGACTGATACCCTTTCATGCATTTGGAAACAAAGAGGTATGAGTCAATCCGGGTCATCTTTGTTTCTTCGGTTTCATAAGTTTAGATGAGAGGGGTGTGATAATTTGTGTTAACGATACCCTTTGTCTCGGGATCGATTCCGTGTTATATAGGCCACAATGGCGAGAGGATTATAGCTAGGTTTGTTACAACGAGGGAGAGGAAGAGGGGATCGGCCTGATCTTTATAATCTAGATCAGACCGCCTTACACAAGTTACTAACAACTTAACAACCTCTATCCTTATCTTGTTTACAACAATTGTTAACGTGTCTAGACCTATGCCGCTAACACCCCTCCTCAATCACAACCTTTCCTAGGTTGAGATTGTATTTGAATTCCTCAAGCTGCCGAATAGGCGCCAGAGCCTTTGTGAAACCATCAGCCACCTGGTCTTGAGATGGAATAAACCAAATTTTAAGCAATTTGTTTGCAACTGTTTCTCTCACAAATTGAAAATCAATTTCAATGTGTTTTGTCCTGGCATGGAAAACTGGGTTAGCTGAAAGGTATGTGGCTCCCATGTTATCACACCACAGACATGATACTTGATCTCTTTTGACACCAAGTTCTCCCAATAAGGATTCTATCCATATTAATTCAGCTGTTGCATTAGCTAAAGCTTTATATTCTGCCTCTGTACTTGACCTTGACACAGTTGTCTGTTTTCTAGCACTTCAAGAAATGAGATTAGAACCAAAGTAAACTGCAAATCCACCTGTAGATCTTCTGTCATCTACACAACCTGTCCAGTCAGCATCTGAGAAAGCACTAACTAGAGTTGAAGTGGACTTTCTGAAAGTTGGTCCAAGATTTGTGGTTCCTTTGACATATCTCAATATTCTTTTAACTGCAGTCCAATGAACAGTGGTGGGTGCATGTAAAAATTGGCATACCTTGTTAACAGAGAAGACAATATCTGGTCTAGTGAGAGTTAAATACTGCAGTCCTCCTACTACACTTCTGTAGTTGGTACCATCTCTCGGCCCAAGAGGATTTCCTTCAACAGCTGATAATTTTTCAGAGGTTTATAATGGAGTTGGCGCTGACTTAGCATCTGTCATCCCAACTTTAGCTAACAAGTTCAATGCATATTTTTCTTGGGTTAGAAGCAAGTGATCATTTACTTTCTTAACTTCAATGCCCAAAAAATAATGTAAGTCACCGAGATCCTTTAAAGCAAAAGCTGCACCCAAATCTTGAAGAAGTGCATCTATAGCCTTATTTGTGGAACTAGTGACAATGATATCATCAACATAGACTAATATAAAAATTGTGATACCTGACTTGTTATATATGAATAGAGATGTATCAGCTTTTGATGGGAGAAAACCAAATTCTTGAAGCTTTGTACTCAGCTTGGCAAACCATGCTATTGGTGCTTGCTTGAGTCCATACAATGACTTGTCCAATTTGCACACATGATATGGTGCTTTTGGATCCTCATAACCAGGTGGTTGCTTCATGTATACTTCCTCTTCGAGAACATCATGGAGAAACGCATTTTTCACATCCAATTGCCTTAGGCTCCACCCTTTTGACACTGAAACAGCTAATACAAGTCTAATAGTAGCAGCTTTAATAACAGGACTAAAAGTGTCCTCATAATCTATGACATATCTTTGCTTAAAGCCTTTAGCTACTAATCTAGCATTATATCTATCAATGGAACCATAAGCTTTTCTTTTAATCCTATAAATCCATTTGCAATCTATAAGATTAATTCCTTGTCTATGAGGTACTAGGTGCCAAGTTTTGTTTTCTACTAAGGCCCTATACTCATCATTCATAGCATTTTTCCAACTTAAACCTGCTCGTGCTAATTGTAAATTTACAGGTTCACTAGATGAAACAGATAGACCGTATCTTATTGTACCATCCTTGTAAATTTTAGGCACTATTTTACGGGTTGTAGTTCGTGTTCGGTGAAGATGTGCCACAGGAGCTGCTGCAGGCTCCATTTTCGCAGAAGATCCCGCCTCCTGCTGCGCACCAGGCGAATCAGCAGCAGGGGCAGAGGATTCGCGTCGCTACGTCGTCACGTTGCCGCGTTCGGCCGACCGTCCACGCGCGGGAGTTCTCCTGGTTGGGCCAGCTGATTGAGAGCGGACCCGCGTGTACACCACGGTGGGTGCAGCGCGCGCGGGTGGACCTGGTCGGCCGCGTGCCCCTCCTGGCGTGGAGCCACGTGATTGGCCCACCCCTTGCGACTCTGAAGGGTCACGCGACGTGGCGGGTTGCTGCTCGCCGTTGGCCTGCTGTCCGCTTGGGACCTGGCGCGTGACAGTCGAGGGAGATCCCGGGGGCGATCGCGAGGCGCTGGATCCCGAGGACGCAGGTTCGGAAATCTCCTGAGAATCATCCTTGTGTTCCGCGCTTTTGGTGTTTTCTGCCGAGTTTTCTTCAGCGCCGTTTTCACTCGTTTGAGGTGCGTTTTCAGCCGAATTTTCTTCTGTGACCTGCTCCTGCACTTGAGAAGGGGCTAGGGGAACAAAAACAGTAGGATCATTAGGTGTTAGATCATTGCAATGTTGCCCCCCTTGATCTAATGCCGAAGGATTTTGAAGGGACTCGGGTAGAAGGAGAATTTCTTTTCGAAGAAGAGCTCCAACATTGGGATGGAGTTTGGAAAAGGGAAAAACTGCCTCATCAAAAACAACGTCACTTGAGATGTAGACTCGACCTGAAGAAACATCTAGAAACTTGACACCCTTGTGCATGGGGCTATAGCCTAGAAAAACGCATTGTTTGGATCAGAATGCAAGTTTTCGTTTATTGTAAGGTCAAAGGTTGGGCCAACAGGCACAACCAAACACGCGAAGAGAGTCATAGTCAGGAGATTTTCCAAAGAGACGAGTTAGAGGAATTTAATTTTCAATGACCGATGAAGGGAGTAAATTAATGAGATATGTAGCGGTCATGAATGCTTCATCCCAGAACTTTAGTGGCATCGATGCATTTGCAAGAAGTGAAAGGCCTACTTCTACAGTGTGGTGATGCTTTCATTCTGCCGACCCATTTTGTTGATGGGCATATGGGCAAGAAACATGATGGGAAATACCCATTTGTGTGAAAAATCGAATGAGTTTTTCATACTCACCACCCTAGTCAGTTTGTATGGCAAGAATCTTGCGATCAAATTGTTGTTCAACGAAATTTTGGAAGTTCTTGAAAACTTGAAAGACTTTAGATTTTTTCTTGAGAAGAAAGATCCATGAGAATTTGCTAAAGTCATCAATAAAACTTACATAGTATGAAAAACGGCCAACAGAGGTGGGTGCCGCTCCCCAAACATCAGAGAAAACAAGTTCAAACGGCACAGTTGACACACTGGTGGATCTGTGATAAGGAAGTTGATGACCTTTTGCTCTTTGGCATGAATCACAAACAGACTCAACTCTAGACTCATTGGAACATGAAAGCTAAAAATTTCTAAGAATTCGTTGAACAATTTTAAACGAGGGATGGCCTAATCGATCATGCCACCGTGTAGCTGAAGGCTTGGTGGCGCTAAGAGCTTGTTTATTTTGACTTGGTGACGATGACACCAACGGATAGAGGCCTCGAATGCATCTACCCTTAAGCAGAACCTTCTTCGTGACTCGGTCCTTCACATAAAAATACCAAGGATGAAATTCAACATAGATGTTATTGTCTAATGTGAGATGGTGTATAGATATGAGATTTTTGGCAGAAGATGGAACATGTAGAACTTTGCGAAGATGTAATCTTTTAGACGGGGAGTCAACAAATGCATGACCAGCATGTCTAATGTCCATACCTATTCCATTAGCCGCGTGAATCTTCTCGCGGCCGTTGTACTGCTCCTTCACGGTGAGCTTGGCAAGCTCTCCCGTGATGTGGTTGGTGGCGCCGGTGTCGCCGTACCAGTTGGAGTCGACACCGTAGGAGGCAGCATTGGCCTCCTTCTCTTCTTCTTCGTCGTCATCGGAGTACCGGTGCCAGCACTTCCATGCGGGGTGGCCCGGTTTGCCATAGATCTGGCACACGATGGTGTCTTTGCCACCGCCTCCATTGCGGCCGCCGCCACGACGACCACCGCCTCCGCGTCCATGACCACGCCCGCCTCCATGTTGACCACGGGGAGCGCCACGTCCACGTCCACCGCGTCCGCGCGCGGCTGAGTTTATAGAGCCCTCTCTGTGATCACCTGCCAGAATCTCCATGTGGTTATCGTATGCAGTTACCTGGGCATATACGGATCGCTGACGGTGAGCTTGATGGTTGGGTTGGCCCCGATAGCGGCGAAGAGAGTGTTGTAGGGATCGCCGAGCCCAGCAAGCAGGTACTCCACATGCTCTTCTTCAATGGGACGGCCCGCTGCAGCGAGCTCGTCGATGATCGCCTTCACCGCCGCGAAGTACTGCGACGTGGTTTTCCCCTCCTTCCTCGTCTGGACGAGTTTGGTGCGGAGGTTGGCGATGCAAGTGCGGGTCTGACTGGCGAACATCGATGTGATCGCGAGCCAGACCGTTGATGCCGTTTTCATGCCGATGCACGACACCATGATCTCCCTGGAGAGGGAGTTGAGGAGGTAGGATAGGACCTGCTGGTCCGTTTGCACCCATGCGTCGTAGTCGGGGTTGGCCTCCTCCTTGCCGTTAGTGGTGACGGTCTTGGCTGGCGCCTTGTCCGAGCCGTCGAGGAACCCCATGAGGTTCCCGCCGCGCACCGCCGGGAGGACCTGAGTCTCCCACAGCAAGTGGTTCTCGCGGGTGAGCTTCTCCGTAGTCTCCTGACTCGGGAGCGGATTGCTCATGGAGGCGGCAGTGGATGATGAAGCTACTAAAGCCAGATTGGATGTGTTTTTTAGAAGAGCTAGCTCTGATACCATGTGATAATTTGTGTTAACGATACCCTTTGTCTCGGGATCGGTTCCGTGTTATATAGGCCACAATGGCGAGAGGATTACAGCTAGGTTTGTTACAACCGAGGAAGAGGAAGAGGGGATCGGTCTGATCTTTATAATCTAGATCAGACCGACTTACACAAGTTACTAACAACTTAACAACCTCTATCCTTATCTTGTTTACAACAATTGTTAACGTGACAGCCATCTAGACCTGTGCCGCTAACAAGGGGGAGATACCAAAGCAAAACTTATGAAACTAAAAACATAAAAATGGCCAAGATTGACCGATACCCTTTTATGCATCCTCATAAGTTTGGATGAGAAGAGGGAACACCGAAGTCCTTCGAGCATGACTCCGTGAGTGGACTGTGGACACCTAAAAGACTGATCATGCATGGCATGGGTGCGATCTGCGCTAGTAGATTTATCGGCAGCTGTGGCTAGTTGGCCATCTATGCTTCAACAATTAGTCTGGTGGTTGATTTTTCATCTTTGGATCTAGTGATCTATACATTGAAATCCAGGTGTAGATAGTTAGGAGCTTGATTTTCCTTTTCTCTCTTTTCTTTGCCACTGGAACGGACAAAAACTCATCGCGAGACAGACTCCTCCTAGTTATGTACGGCCCCAAACGTGACCTCTGCATACAAATCTGTACAGTAAACCAGGACTCGAATGACCATACAAAATGGACAGAAGAAATTATAATTGGAGAACAATGTCTAATATAACCATACATTGGTAAGTGGAAACTAACGGATGTTATGATTATCAATTTATCCTGGAATAATAGTGCATGAATCAGGAGTAATTTATGCAGAACTCCACATACAGAACTCTAAACAAACACAGTCTAGACTTAGAATAGTAAGCAACTTTGCTTGAAAAATTATTCACCGTAGTCATGAGAGATGAGTAATGGTTTAACTCCCAAGGCTTGAACAATTTTACCCACACCCTTTTTGTATGTACTTGCTTTAGCCTTTAGGGTCTCATGCCTAAAGTATGACTTACGAATTAACTATCTTTATATGTCTACCTCTACTTGCCCTTCTTATTTATGCAAGTACTCCTTCCTTTCGTTCACTCCATCTCTTACCACTTGGTAGATCTAACATGAATACTTCAGTTACTTAGACTATCGAGCCTAGTTTGATTGACACCAAGATAATGAGACTAGCCCGGCCCTTTCTATAGCTCGTTGCTCTATCCATTAGTAGGGCTTGGTAGGCATCGGGACAAGCAGATGCACGTAAGTTCAACCTTACACTTAGCTTGGACAATAGAAGGGCATGCTGGTTCTTGTCTTCAGAGGTCTTACGCAGAAATATTGCACGAAGCGTCTGCCTGAGGCTCGGTGATATTTCACACCGCTATAGATCCCCGCCACTATCTCTGTATGAATCACCGCCTCACGTCTCTTTAGACTGCATTACGTTGGATAGTGATAAAAAGAAGTCTCTCATTAGACTAGCGCCTTATTTCATTTGCTGATTCTTCCCCCAAATGTTTCCAGATGTATGACTACCCCTTTTTTGATGAATAAACATCTCCTTTTGAACTTTTATTAAGCAACCAGATACTTGAGACAGAGAGACTTCAGAAGCTGCCCTAATCACCATGATTTGGAATATAGTGATTCACGAAAGGAGCTCAATCATCACAATTTGATCTACATTCACTGCACTTAATCAGACATTTTTTCAATATGTAGACACTATATTCCGTCCGGTTAATTTCTAGGCTTTACTTTAATCCAAACAGAACACGTAACACAAGACAAAAATGGAGTGCACCTCTCTTGCAAAATGGGCAGAGAGATAGGAAGTGAAATAAAAGGAAATTGGAAAATGTTATGAAAAAAAATAGTAAGAAACTCTGCTTCAGGAATCATTACTAGGTTTGTTGATAACATAAGCATTTCATGAGAAGGAGAAGAGTTGCATTAAGAGGAACCAGACGCATTGATCACCAATGCGTGCGCGAGGGAGGAGAGGGAGGCCGGTGCACTAGAGGAGATCAAACACCATTGATGAAGTCACGTGGCGCGCGCCAGGACACGTTGGAGGTGCACCGTGACATATGGCCTGCGCGCCAAGTAGGCCAAACTCATCTATGGATCGGTATGTATCAGTTTGAATCGAACCGGATCAGTTTGAGCCAAGATATGGCTGTTTTTAGGCCTGGTTAGTGGGAAGGATGTCCCAACCTCTATAAGTATACCCATAGCTGCCACAATTAGGGGAAGACCACGTTTAGATTAAACCAATACTTGTTTCGTCGAACTGCTGCAAGCATTCATCTGAAATTATATGTTTCCCTTTGATTCGATCAGGAATATCTACCATACCTCCACTTTGTTTTGATCTGGAGTTTACTACTGAAATTTCTCGTGTTTTCTATTATTTCATTGGGAATTGGTAGATTGCAAACCGCTTCATGGTCAGCGGCTACGTGCGCAAGTGTGTGAAGTTATGAATACCATCTGGGTTGAGATCTGTTGCATTGGCAACAGGGAACGTGATTCACAGCATCCCACAAGTTATCTCCATTACATCCACCATCATCTGTTCAACTAGAAGATCGGGCCAACCCTTATCATCTTGGTATTAGATTTCTAGCCTTTACTCGTTGAGCATCCACAAACCCACCGTAGATTAGTTTTTGTTTAGTCCTATACAGAAAAAGCCACATAAAAATATTAGGTTTCATAGTTTTTTCATAGCCTAGATAGCATTGTTTATGAGTTCTAGTGGCTGATCGTAGTCTTTTTGTGTAACCTTTCTTCTAATCTGAGTTGTAGTTTTTGTCTAGATTTTATTTTCTTTTGTTGCGTCGGAGTCGTGAGACTGTTTCTCATGTTCTTAAGACTGTTCGTCGTGTTCTTGAGTTATAGATCTGCTATATCTGTTATTATCTTTGTATCTTTTGTAGATCCGTTTCAAAGAAAGAAAAAAAGAGAGAAAGTCTTGATCGGATGCATATGTGAGTTTCCTTCACGTGTAAGAAAGAAAAAATCCATGTGCGGTCGCTCACGCTCGACCCCAGACACATATGTGCTAGTATGTGAGCAAAAAGGAAAAAAGAATCATACTCATGTCAGACCACAGACTGGTCTAAGAAATTTTGTGTTCTGCCGACATCCTACCGCAGCAGGATTTTAAGTTATTTTTCTATCATGGCAGAGACCAATTTTTTAGGTTAATTTTTTTCTTTTTGTTTATTTATTTTTACTAAGTCCATATAGCGTACCTATATTTATGAGCCTTAGTTAACCTTTTCTTTTGTCTAGAACTATCTGACGAGACTAGCGTGTTTCGTGCTCTGCGGGCTACTCAATTTATAGCAATCTTGTGGCCGTTTTGTTGAGTAATAGCTGGCGTCTCTTATTGTGCATTGTAACACGAGCTTTACTTCGACATACCTCATTTTTGAGCTCTTTTTCATAGTTGCAATTGCCTCATTATCTCCACCGTGTGTGTTTCCGTGGGTCATTGTCATACGATCAACACTAGGATTTATGAATTTGTGTTGTTAGGTATCCATACCAAACTCCACCATATATCCCAGGTTGTCGAGTTATAGTTTTTGCCCTCGGTATTCGCTTCCTCATATCCGTGCATGTTCTACTCATACAAGTTGGTAAGTTATTCTAATTCACTTTGGAAAGGTAAAATACATTGTTTTCTTTCAGTTTCGAGTGAGTTGTGTGTGAGAGTTCCACCACGAAATTTTGTTTTGGGCACTAATGTACTAATCATGACTTCTACTAGTGTTCATGTGATGCAAAAATCAAATGATGTTTACCATGAATTTTTACCTATTGTGATTGGCATGGCATATGATCCAACTAAAGTCAAGTGGAGATTGGATAGTTCTGCAACATCCACAGAATATACGTCTTAGGAATCATACATGCTCAGTGGTTTTGCGAGATGTTGTACTTCCGATAGCAAGTTTAATGGTCATACAAAATATTTTCTTGTTCATTGTTGTGTCGATGAAAAGGTAGCTCGTTGGTGGAAGGACGCTAGGACTGTGTATGGTGTCATAGGTAAAATATTTCTTTGGGAGGATTTCAAGCAATTTCTGCGTTCTAGGTTTTTGAACAACTACAGATGGCCTATTCCAGAAATTTTGAGAGTGGACGTTAATAAGACATGTGAGGTGTCTACTAACATAATCATGTCTACTCCTAGTGTTGTATCTTGTGATATGCATGTTACTTTTGAAAAAAGGGAGCCGTCTATTTTACAACCTGCATCACACAATCGGGTGTCATCACTTGAGAAAGATGTTCCAGTACCTACCACATCTAGGGAGGATGACATTGATAATGGTATTTATTTGGGTTGCAACCATCCATTATGTTCCCCCGCAGCCAATGCAACAAATCTTACTTCAGATGGTATTTGCAACTTCACACAGTTGCGCACGTAGCCGTCGACCACGAAGCGGTTTACAATCTACCAACCAATGGAACAACAGAAAACACGAGAACTTCAGTAGTAATCTCTAGATCGAATCAAAGTGGAGGTATGGTAGATATTCCTGATCGAATCAAAGAGGAACATATAATTTCAGATAAATGCTTGCAGCAGTTCAGCGAAACAAGTATTGGTTTAATCTAAACATGATCTTCCGCTAATTGTAATGGCTGTGGGGATACTTATAGAGGTTGGGGCGTCCTCCCACTAACCAGGCCTAAAAACAACCATATCTTGGTCCAAACTGACCCGAATCAACTTAAACTCATACATACGACCCATAGATGGGTTCTTGGCACGCAGGCCATATGTCACCGTGCACCTCCAACGTGTTCTGGCGCGCCAGGTGACTTCATCAGGTGTCCCCCCCCCCCCCCTAGGGGCAAAGTTTGATTGGAAAACCGGTTTTCGCCTGAGTTCTGGGTGAGTACCGGTTAAGTTTTGGGCATGTACTATCCTCGTATGTTGTATCTGTAGATGATTTGGAGGCGATTTGTACAGGACGACCCCAAGGAAAAATAGATGCCGGTAAATATTCTTGTTTTACGTCATGGTCTATTCCGTTCGACACGATGAGTTGATCTCTCGTACACATCATCTCCGTATTATACTCCAGCTATGTATGCGTACAACCTCAAGCATATGGATCAAAATAACCAAACCGGGTCCAGATCAAAGCCGAAACCCACCCAAAAACCGGTTTCCCCCTCAACGCTTCCGTAAAGGGAGGATACCGAAGCAAAAGTGTAATTGTCGAATGAGAGATGAGCAAGGTTCAACTCCCAAAGGCTAGAACAATTTTACCCACATCATTTCTTGTACTCCCTGCATCCTAAAGCGTTCCTAGATACATAGAAATTTAGATAAATCTACGACATCTCTTACGGAGAGAGTACTTGCTTTAGAGTCTCACGCCTAAAGTATGAATTAAGTATCCCTCTTTATTTCTAGACCCTCTACTTGACCTTCTTATTTATGCAAGTAGTCCTTCCTTATTTATTCAAGTATACTTCCTTTCGTTCACTCCAATATCTTGCAACATGGCAGATCTAACACGCACACTTCACTTGCTCAGCCTATCGTGCCTATCTTGATTGACAACCAAGATTATGAGACTAGCATTATCTTTCGATGGGTCATCGTTTTGTTCGTTAGTAAGGCTTGCTAGGCATTGGGACGAGCAAATGTGTGAAAGAGAAATTGCAGCCTTAACTTGGAGAACATAATGGTATGTGTGTTCTTGTCTTCACAGGTCCTACCCAATAGCATTGCATGCCCCAACGTCTTTCGATCTCAACAATGCTTAGACACTTTACACTGCTAAAGATCTTTGTTGGCATCTATATGAATCACCTCTTCACATCGTCAGACTAACCCCATATATCATTTGAGGTGATTCTGCTTAGGGAGCAGTTCAAGAATGTTTAATTCACCTTTCCATGAACAAACACATATATAACAGCAGAAGAAGCTCTTCTTCACAATCCATTCAATAAGGTTTTGAACTCTTGAAACCAAAAACAAGTGGAGATGAAATTACAGATCCCATTTCGGAACAGCAATTTCAACACATTCGCCTCCTGCGAAGGCGTTGTTTTTGGGATCAGCTTTGTGCTATATATTATTATCAATGGACATATATCCAAGCATAATGCATTGTGTTCAACATGACCCTTTTGGAGTCATTCCCTATGAAACACAACGATACACCCTTGTGCAGTATTTAGATGATGTTTACTCTAGCATGCCTTCCACCCTCTTCGTAGGATCCAGCTGCAGGTAAGTAAATGGTTCAGTAAGTCCGTCCTGCAAATTACAATTAAATGGATAAAAAATAGATGTAAAATAAATAAGAGAACCTTGGAAATATGCATTTTAACATTAAAAGTACAACAGCTTTTTGAAGCACCTAAGTTGATTTTAGGAACAAGGCATGCCACAAGAAGTACTACTTTCATTTGTTCCATTTGGTGACAAGATGATTAAATGTGTGCTTCTAGTCCGGATCTCTTTGAACTGGTAGGTACCATACAAGCCACACCATGTCTTGGTTTGGCCCAGAGGAACCAGCCATAATGGGATGTTTTCCAAATATCTCGCCTCCATATTACTCAACTCATCAACCAAACTATCTCAGTAGAAGATGACACAACATGCACAACAAATAAAGCCAGGATGGCGGCCTCATAAATTTCAAGATTTGGAATTGAATGGAGATTGTGCTACTAGCTACAACTTTTCTATGAATAAAAAAACTAACATGTTAAGCTGTTGCAAGATGCAAACCAATCCATATTTGAACTACCCGGTCACGTTTAGCTGAGTTATGCCAAGACTGCATTCTAGGTGCAGTGCATGTCATGCTCCAATATAATTTTCTAAGAATTGGTTAGATTAGCTTGTGGAGGAGTTCATTTTGTTTTGGTAAGTCAATTTGTTAATTTTGTTAGAGATCTTTTTAGCAAGAGAAATGATTAGAGCCATAGATGAACTCCGCTAGACCGGCTCCATATATCTAATAAAAAAATACTTCAAAATAAGCTCACATTAGACTTCCCCAATTGAAAAAAGGACTTCCCATAAAGAAAAGTCATAAAACAGCCATATAAGATAATTCATAAAATATGTACAAGTCGGACTGTCAGAAAAATATAAGCTTAGGCAAACCCATGCCTCCGAATAAAACTTCTACGTGTAGATAAACAATTTCCATGCAATTTGTTAGCCAGTAAACCTTTTATGTCGCAGAGATTAACTTTTTAAAGAACAAGCTTTTGTAGCAACTAGCCACTATGGACTTAAGCTCATGTAAGAGCAAACTACCTAGAATGAACATTAATCAAACCGTTTAACATGAGCAATTACATCAATTACTAGTTAACATTTTTAGACATTGCTTAATCAATATATTAAGTTGTTGTCGATAACCTAAAAGAATATTAATCAGCGAGCGTGTGGAGACTTTTGCCAACGCCTCAGTGGTTGCTAACGAGAAATTAGCTACCGTGTGAGTGCAGTAGGCCAGTAGCCAATTGAGCTAGCGTTGAAGTAGCCAGGTTCCAGCATCTGTAAACTATATATCGCCAATCATTTCTTCTAGTAAGGTCCACCTTCTAGGGTGTATATTCTACAAAGACACTAGTCATGTTCAGGCTCCAAGTTTCTACTCCCTCCGTTTCAAAATATAAGATGTTTTAGATTTATGAAAAAAAAAAATCTAGACTTTTTTTAGTGTGTAGATTTATCCCTAACTTGAATAAACCTATATACTAAAACAAGTCTAGATACATTTGCTTCACAAACCTAAAACATCTTATATTTTGAAACGGAGGGAGTAGCATTTTCGGTGGGCACTTTATAGTCTCATGTCATGGGCATCCTCTATAAGATGAGAGTACTTATGTACTATCGAGCTCCATTATGTTATTATTGCTCCACTACACATCCGTTTTACCCGCATCAATATTTGCTCCCTTTAGGGTCGTATATGCCAGCCCGAAATATGAAATAACCTAACTACTCTCTTTTATTTGCCTACCCTCTACTTGCCCTTCTTATTTATGCAACTCCTTTCTAAGAGCTGGCCAATTGGTAGTTCTTACACAAAATTTCTCAGCGTGCCTAGCCTAACTCGATTGACAAGCAAAATGATTAGAGTAGCTGTCACATCTAGTACTCCCTCCGACCCATATTAGTTGACTTGCATTTGTCTAGATTTGGAGAAATCTAGACACCATTTAGTATATATGTTCATCCAAATTTTGACAAATCCAAGTCAACTAATATGGGTCGGAGGGAGTATTTAGTTCAGATTGGGAAGCATCAGGACAAGCATGTCCGCGTTGTGCCATGGATACCCTTTGCTTGAAGAACAAACGGGTTCATGGAAGGCTGCATTCAGTGGTCTTACATATCATCTATCCTGAGCACACGCCCTAGACTGTCCTGTTAGGTATATGTAGGGTAATGTACGAGAGGAAATTGGCAGATGTTCTTATTCGGGAGCACAGGTCAAGAACTTCTAGTTCACTTTTCCAATAACTGATAGTGGCAGGACTAACCAAGTTTTACATATAATTCCGCATGCGTAGAATACTAGTACGAAATTCGATGAAATCATATACAACACCACAAGTAACTCTGAACCAGAAGCCATTCGGTGGTTTCGAGCAAGGCTTTAACTCTCAAAATAACCAGACATAAATAACCAGACATGAAAGTACAAAGCCTAGGAGCGCAACTCAAACAAACACACAAAAAAACCCTAGCAAGGCAGTTTCTTCTGTGTCACACTTGTGCCATTATTATTCATGAACTCTGAGACTAAGTGATGTTTCAAAGGCGTTGACAAATTCACCACGAAACAAAACCTCACACGCTTGAGAAGGATCGAGGTGCTGTTTACTCTAGACTGGCTTCCACCCTTTTTGGAGGATCCAGTTGCAGGTAAGTAAACGGTTCTGTTGGTTCCTCCCTGCAAAATCACAGTTTATACATGAACAACTTTCTGAAGCAAGAGTAATAAGAAAACATTCTCAGTAACAACACTCGTTGCAATGTCTAAATGTATGTGCAGAGGAAACTATAGTTGATACTAGCTACGTCCGCAATGATAATTTCAACGTCAGAATTTTGTAGTCCGCACTAGCAATTTAGGTACAACAGCTTCCTGAAGCACCTGACCCATTTTTTTAGAAACAAGTCTATGACGAGAGACTATAAAGTGCACATGCTAGGGGATTTGCCTACACCATGCCTATACGGTATAATACATGTGCAATTTATAGTCTCATGTCATGGACACCCTCTATAAAATGAGAGCACTTCTGTATTTTTTTATAAATGAGAACACACCAAACTGACTAATTTTTAGACTTTACTTAGGTGGGTATTTTTATCGAGCACTGCTATGTTATTATTGCTTCATTACACATCACCCACATCAATATTTGCTCCCTTTAGGGTCGTATATGCCTGAAGTATGAATTAACCTAACTACCCTCTTTTATTTGCCTACCCTCTACTTGCACATCTTATTTATGCAACTCCTCCTTCCCTCAAATAGTTGGACAATTCGTAGTTCTAGTTTTCTCAGCCTATCAAGCCTAACTCAACTGACAAGCAAGATGATGAGACTGATGTAATCTTTTGCAAGCTCGTTGTCGTGTCTACGTAGTATTTATTAGACTGGGAAGCATGAGGACAAGCACATTCACGGGGGTGCGTGGACCTACGTAGCACCGATACGGCAATACGAACACGGGGACACGGGATACGGCAATTTCTAGAAACAACAATATGGCGATACGGCCAGCATACGTATAAGAATTAATAGAACGCCATGTAATCTGATGAAGACAAATGATAATTGAATGCTGATCGAAATACAGCATCAGTGGCCAGCGCCCAGGACCAGCAGCAAGCAACCACACACACAGCCCGACACCAAGCATGCATGCATGCCCAATGCAGCAGGCGGTACCAACAACGACAAGAGAAGCAAGCACAGGAAACCAGGAGGAGAGCACACACAGATTGGAAAGGACGTTTCGTTGCTAGCAGTAGCGGAGGAGAGGACGACTCCCAAGGCCTCAATCCAATCCGCTGCCATGGTCAATCGAGCAAATAGGTAGAAAGCGCACTGGCTATTAGGGTCATAGTGGGCTTTGACTGGGCTTCCTGTGTTGCAGCCGTGTCGACAATGTCCCAGTGGCATAACAGCATTTTTTTATTTTCTTTTTAAATCAGAAAAGTCGATACTCCCGGGATACGCGTATCGCCCGCATATCGTCGTATCGGCGGAGTATCATATGCGGACACGACAGAGTTTGAAGTATCGGTGCTTCGTAGGCGTGGATACACTTTGCAGGAAGAACAAACAGACATGTGGGAGGTCATCTTCAGTGGTTTTACCTATCATCTATCCTGAGCGCACGCCTCAGATACTTAATCCTGTCCAGTTAGGTATATATGTAGCATAGTGCATACAGGTCCAAGATTGTGAATTCAGGAACAGGTCAAGAACATCTGAAGCAAGAGTAATAAGACAACATTCTCAGTCTCAACACTTATTGCAATGTCCAATTGTATGTGCAGAGTAAAAGTATAGTTTATACTAGCTAGCTCCGCAACAGTAAGTTCAAGATCAGAATTTTGTAATTCACAGTTGCAATTTAGGTAGAAAAGCTTTCTGAAGCACTCGAGCCTTTTTTTAGAAACAAGTCCACGACATGAGACTATAAAGCGCACATGCTAGGGTAATAAGACAACATTCTCAGTTTCAACACTCACTGCAATGTCCAAATGTATGTGAAGAGTAAACTATAGTTTATACTAGCTAGCTCCGCAACAGTAAGTTTAAGATCAGAATTTTGTAATTCACAGTTGCAATTTAGGGACAATAGCTTCCCGAAGCACTTGACCCGTTTTTTAGAAACAGTTGCAATATAAGTCACCAAGAAATACTTTCTTTTGTTCAATTTGGTGGCAAAATGGTTGCATTTGTGCTTCTAGTCCTTGTCTATTTGTAAAGATTAGTCCGATCCAAGACACACCAGCGCCCATATAAACCAGCCAGACTGAGATATTGTCCAAATAGCTTCCACCATTAATGTTATCCAACCAAGTGACCAACCAACCAGTACACAAGAAGATCCCAAACGTAAATATATAGCACAATAAGCCCAACAAGTACATTGGAAGACACAAGACAGAGATCATGAGAAGCAGAGCATACCCAGGTTTCGAGCGCATGCATTGCCAGAAGATCTTGAATGGACCTGGAACTGTCTTGAACGGATTCCCTTCAAAGGCAGCCTGCAAAAAAGTAATTAAGGAAAAGAAAACATGTTCAACATAAATATGCTCATTTCAGACTTGGAATTCACATGATTACAAACAAAGCCGATGGCTGCAATTTGTTGGAAACACGCAACTGGTTGTAGACAGTGGTTCAACAATTACAGGAAATTCCAGATAGGGGGTGAGGTTTTGAACTCCGGTTGGTTTAGCCTTAGCAGCAGAATCAGAACATAGTCCAACCTATGGCTAATTTATCTTATACTCCCTCCGTTTCAAATTAGTTGTCTTGGGTTTGTCTAACTACGGATATATATAGTTATAAAACACGTCTAGATACATGTTCATCTAGACAGGATGTACGTAGACAAATCTGAGACAACTAATTCGAGGCGGAGGGCGTCCGCTATTTTATAAAATTTTCAGCACCTGTAGGATTTTATTCATGATACTTCCGAAGTGGTCAGATCAGTAACTACTAGTTTCAGATCAGTCCATTTGTCATTTGCAGTTGTGTTTTGGGGATTTGAACCTGAGACTACCATCAGTAGCTTGAAAGCAGTAAGCCCAGCAAGCACCATTACCCATAATTGAACCTGGCACTACGATTTCTTAAATATCATTCCCCATAATTGACATCTGGAAGTTACACCCAAGATTTTTTAGCAGCAAACTAGTAATCAGAGGAGGGTTACTGTCCAGTGAGGGGACCTGAACGACATCCTCGACGCGGTCGTTGCAGCGGTGCGCCTTGGGCTGCCGCTTGTCTCCCTCCGGCAAGCCCCACGGGCTCTCCCGCCTCGGCACCGGCCTCTCCTCGCTCATCTTCCTCCTCCCACCACCACTCCTCCCTGTCCTCTACAAAAATGACCAAAATGGCGGCTCAAATCCAATCACACACGAATCATCAGAACATCGACGAAGGGATCAGAGGAGGCCGACTCACCTAGCAACCACCACTCCTCCCGCTACACGCGCCCGAGACGAGAGATCCCAAGATCGAGACGACGACGGCTGCTGCTGCTTCCCTCACCGGCCGGAGTCCACGAAGAGAGCGACGCTCAGAGGAGACGATGGCGAAGCGCCCAGCCCATCTAGACCTTCGGTGTCACATGGGCCTGAATGAGCCATTTCATCCAGCCCACTACAAGCTGGAAGTAGCAAATTACCGGCCCGGATCAAGCCTAAACACCGGGGACCCACCTGCAGTGACACGTGGGGCGAGGGCAAAAGCGTCATTTAAGCCGAGCGGAGGCCGCGGGATAAACCCTAGCTGACCGCGCCCTCGTATATAAGCGCGTACCCCTTCGCTCTCCGGCTCTTCTCTGAGCTCTCTCCGCGGCGGCGCACTCTTGATCTCAAACCAGGCGCGCAACCGTCGTCGTCTTCTTCTCCGGTCCACCGCCGCTTCACGCAACCATGGTGAGTCTCGTTCGCCTGATTTAGCTAGTTGCTGCTTGTCGTAGGGATTGTTCTTTGGGTTCCGGAAGGGAGCAGGTTCGTTGGTTTTACATCGACTTTGGCGATCTGTAGGCTGCAGCTAGGAAGAATAATTTGCGACGGCTGAGGTGATTCGAGTTCTGTGAGGATTGCTGTGTCTTGGTTGGTGAGCAGGAACTGTAATGTGACGCTGTTGGTCTGCTGAAACTGCTGTAGGACTGCTTCGTTATGTTGAATTGTACCTTGTGGATGGTAGTAAATGTCGAGTTGGTCAGGAAGACGCGAAGATGATTGAGATGCTGGGATTGGAGACACTTACATGTAGTATCACACTGCCCAGTTCAGGATCTTTGACGAATTAAGTTTACCTGCTTGAATCACGAAATTGTTTTCATGGATTGTCATCTTGGTCGATGTGCTGGTTGAATATACGTTGATCTCCAGCCTTTTTAGTTCAGTTGTCATGATTGCTCCTAGTATACATGTTCATTTTAGTTTGCTTTCACCCTTTCACTTTAAGCTGTAACTTAGGAGCCAGTTGATCAGCTTGTTCCAGAATTTACTGAAACATTTATATGCTGTCAGCTATATAGTTACAGAATGTTGGCAACTTACAGCTGCACTACATACATCTGTATAAAGTTAGATTAACTTCTATGTGCTGCTTAAAATCAGAAATGTTCTTTAGGTGATGCCGATTTTGCAAGGCTACTGAGGTATCTAATGTCAATGGTGTTTGGTTGTTGCAGTCGAAGAGGAAGACCAGGGAGCCCAAGGAGGAGAACGTCACCCTTGGACCGGCTGTCCGTGAAGGAGAGCATGTCTTTGGTGTTGCTCACGTCTTTGCATCCTTCAATGACACCTTCATTGTAAGTTTTTCTCCACACCAATACCATTGACCTCATTCTGTTATGAGTAATTGACTTTTAATCTCAATATGCAGCATGTGACCGACTTGTCTGGGAGGGAAACCCTTGTGCGCATCACCGGTATGCATATTTGTCTATGCCATTACTTGCATTAGCACTATTTGTTGTTTGTGTGCATGTTTGATATTCACTGAAACTCACTCTAAACCATCCAGGTGGGATGAAGGTCAAGGCTGATCGTGATGAATCCTCACCTTATGCTGCTATGCTTGCTTCTCAGGATGTTGCTGTACGTTGCAAGGTATGTGTCCTGAAACTGTTCCTATTTCCATCTGTCTTCATTCAGACAGAGGAGTGGCAAGCTATGATTTAACATTGCTATTTGATTGGGGGATGAGTTCCTGCTGTGCTCTCTCAAGGTTTCTTGTCTGATAGTTGTTTTTTCTCCTTTCAGGAGCTTGGCATCACGGCACTGCACATTAAGCTCCGTGCCACTGGAGGCAACAAGACCAAGACTCCTGGACCTGGAGCTCAGTCTGCTCTCAGGGCTCTTGCTCGCTCTGGGATGAAAATTGGGCGCATTGGTATGAACAACTTATGCTATGCTATATCAGTTGTGGAAGCATATTTGTTTCTACGTGATTGTACACTCTGCATCTGGATGACGTTTAAATTTCTTCCCGTGTTGCAGAGGACGTGACTCCGGTTCCCACTGACAGCACCCGCCGGAAGGGTGGAAGGAGGGGAAGGAGGCTGTAGATGTGTCTTCTTCAGGCTATATCTTTCATCTCCTATGGTGGCAAATCAAGAACTTACTCCACTCTGTGGTCCTGCTGTTTCTATGTTAATCAGAAGGAGCTTTAATTTTGCCATATTGAGGATCATTTGATGTTAGTTGAACCTATGGTGCTGTTTGGATCCAATTTTTGGTTCAGAAACCTGTTATATTTATGTGATAACTAGCTTTTCAGTCTTTGGAAACCTTTGAAATGGAGTGATCTCTTGTGTCTGATCAATTACTAGCTCGTTGCCTTTTTGGTACTGTTAAGATGTTCCATGTTAGATTGGTTTGACCTGTGAGTCTCTTGTTGCCGCTGATGAAGAACGGGCTTGAGCGGTCGAGCGTGAAGACGTGCTGCCTTCGAAGAAGTCATGACATGCTGCGTCTTTCTTTTTTACGGTAATATAGAGAGCTTTATTCAAACATAAATGCTCGACAATCTGCCAAAAGGCAACTGAACGGGAAGCAGAGTCTCGTCCATCCTAGCACGCTTTGGCAACTGAACGGGAAGTTGGATGTCCTTGATATATGCTGAATCTCAAAAGAAAAAAACGAAGAAGCTAGCTCTCCAATCTCTACTAATAAAGAAGTCACAACCGAACGAGAATTGTGGCCAGTATTCCAGAGGTTGATCCCAAGAAGAGCCATGCACTCAGCGATGAGAGGATCCATAATCCCAAGAAGAGGCACGCAAGAGTATTCCAGAGGTTGATCCCAAGAAGAGCCATGCACTCAGCGATGAGAGGATCCGTAATCCCAAGAAGAGGCACGCAAGAGGCGGTTCGAGGATCGAGCAACGCCTCCATCTCCATGATCACATGCGTGAAACCTCGCAGCTGGGCAAAGACCATCGCGCACCGCCATGCACTCAGCGTGAGAGTATCTGTAATCCCGAGAAGAGGTTTACTCCAAGCACGCAAGAGGTGGTTCGAGGATCGAGCAACGCCTCCAGCACCAGCATTACCATCCGCAAAATTAATCGCGCCGTCCATATTGATCTTCACAAAATCTTGTTCAGGAGGCCGCCAACCATGTCCAGGCAGCACGAGCTGCTGCCGAGGAATATCGAGGAGAGTAAGTGCCTCCCTCGTTGCTTTCACCACATGTACCGGGTCAGATAGCTCTTTATCATGCTTCCATCTATTACGAGAGTGCCAGATAGACCACATCACCGTAATGATCTTTGCTCTGTCCTGACCCGTGAAGCACTGGTCGCATAGAGTGTCTCTCGCCCAGGTGTTTGGATGTAGTCTAGGAAGATTGACATCAAGCCACCTCCGAGCTTCATCCCAAAAAGATATCGCATGAGAACAAGTGATTAGAGCATGCATCAGATCTTCATCCTTCACAAGGCAAATATTGCATCTGCTAATCTCTTTTAAATGCCGCTTTTTAGGGTACATTCATCTAGCAGTATACCTCGCAGCACACGCCACCAAAAGACTCACCTTCGGCACCACTTTAAGCTTCCACAAGGCAGTCCACATATCATGTTCTGTCGATGAAGTTTCTGTAACCGTCCCTTCCTCGAGATCCACACGCTCTTCCTGAGTCACTAGAGCCCGATACGCAGATTTAACAGAGTAGATGCCCGATGTTTCAAACTTCCATGCAAAAAAAATCCTCACCACCACCTGATCGGAGAGGAATATTGAGGATGGCCTCCGCATCAGGTAGTGCAAATACAGTACGGACAAGATCCCTCTTCCAAGTCAAATTCTCCATATCAATCAGCTCACTAACCTTAACTAGCTCGCTGGCCTTCACGAGCTCAGTATCTTACGGTTTAAATAGAGGTTTCATCGAGTGTGAATCTGGAATCCAACTGTCATCCCAAATAGAGATAGACTCACCCATCCCAACTCTTTTGATCAGACCCGTCTGCAGAGCCGTACATCCAGCAACAATGGCTTGCCAAGTGGCCGAAGCAGACCTAGGGACTGAAGCATGCATGAAGTCACAGTCGGGAAAATAACGACCTTTCAAAACCCTCGCACACAGGGACTGTGTATCTGTCATGAATCGCCAGCCATGCTTACCTAGGAGTGCGAGGTTGAACAGGTGAAGATCGTGGAAACCCATTCCGCCCTTAATCTTTGGCTTAGCAAGATTTTTCCAAGAGATCCAATGCATCGACCTCCTGTACAAAGAGCTACTCCACCAATACTTTGCCATTGCCGACGTCAGGCTCTTGCAGACCTTCTTTGTCAGCACGAAAACAGTCATACAAAAGGTGGGGATAGACTGAATTACTGACTTAAGGAGCACTTCTCTTGCCGCACAAGCAAAATATTTTTCAGACCAACCCTGCATCTTGCATCTCGAACGCTCACCAATATGATCAAAAGTCCCACTAGTTATCCTCCCTACCGCTGTTGGGAGACCAAGGTACCGTTCACTGAACGCCTCCATATTAATTCCAAGCGAACTTTTCAAACTTTGCCTCACTACAGCCGGAGTGTTAGGGGTGAAATAAATCGAGCTTTTGTCCATATTCACTCGCTGTCCCAAGCAAGAATCATAAACCTCCAAAATATTATTGAGTCTGATCACACTCTGGTCGCTAGCACTAATAAAGATTAGACTATCATCAGCAAACAAGAGGTGATTAACCCAAGGCGCCTTGTAGCTTACTCTGATACCTCTGTCTATATAATTTCCTCCAAAATTTTAACAGAGACGTAAACCCTTCAGCACACAAAAGAAAGAGATATGGGGAGATTGGGTTCCCCTGACGGAGTCCACGAGATGGTGTAAAAAAGGCAGCAGCTCCCCATTTACTCTAACAGAGAAAGGAACTGACGAAACACACTTCATAATCAGTCGGATGAAGTCGATGCTAAAGCCCAATCTCTGCAAGATTGCCTCCAAATAGTGCCATTCAACATGATCATAGGCTTTCATCATGTCCAATTTAATAGCACACGGAAATTTCTTCCCCTTCTTCATCTTTTTCATAGTATGTACACTCTCATATGCTACCAAAACGTTATCCGTGATCAGCCGACCTGGCACAAATGCACTCTGTTCTTCACTTATAATCTCATCCAAACAGCCTCTCAAGCGATTGGTTACCGCCTTGGCAGCTATCTTATAAAGAACAGGGCAAACAGAAATAAGAACGGTATTGTGAGATCATCTGCGGGTTACGAACCTTTGGAATCAAGGTTATAGATGTGTCATTGAGACCAACAGGGAGCTCACCACCTTTCAAAAAAATCCAACACGGCTGGGACAACTGTACCTTGCAAAATATTCCAGTGCCGCTAAAAGTAACCTGTAGTAAACCCATTAACACCAGGTGCCTTTGAAGTCACAGTCGGGAAAATAACGACCTTTCAAAACCCTCGCACACAGGGACTGTGTATCTGTCATGAATCGATAGCCATGCTTACCTAGGAGTGCGAGGTTGAACAGGTGAAGATCGTGGAAACCCATTCCGCCCTTAATCTTTGGCTTAGCAAGATTTTTCCAAGAGATCCAATGCATCGACCTCCTGTCCAAAGAGCTACTCCACCAATACTTTGCCATTGCCGACGTCAGGCTCTTGCAGACCTTCTTTGTCAGCATGAAAACAGTCATACAAAAGGTGGGGATAGACTGAATTACTGACTTAAGGAGCACTTCTCTTGCCGCACAAGCAAGATATTTTTCAGACCAGTCCTGCATCTTGCATCTCGAACGCTCACCAATATGATCAAAAGTCCCACTAGTTATCCTCCCTACCGCTGTTGGGAGACCAAGGTACCGTTCACTGAACGCCTCCATATTAATTCCAAGCGAACTTTTCAAACTTTGCCTCACTACAGCCGGAGTGTTAGGGGTGAAATAAATCGAGCTTTTGTCCATATTCACTCGCTGTCCCAAGCAAGAATCATAAACCTCCAAAATATTATTGAGTCTGATCACACTCTGGTCGCTAGCACTAATAAAGATTAGACTATCATCAGCAAACAAGAGGTGATTAACCCAAGGCGCCTTGTAGCTTACTCTGATACCTCTGTCTATATAATTTCCTCCAAAATTTTAACAGAGACGTAAACCCTTCAGCACACAAAAGAAAGAGATATGGGGAGATTGGGTTCCCCTGACGGAGTCCACGAGATGGTGTAAAAAAGGCAGCAGCTCCCCATTTACTCTAACAGAGAAACGAACTGACGAAACACACTTCATAATCAGTCAGATGAAGTCGATGCTAAAGCCCAATCTCTGCAAGATTGCCTCCAAATAGTGCCATTCAACGTGATCATAGGCTTTCATCATGTCCAATTTAATAACACACGAAAATTTCTTCCCCTTCTTCCTCTTTTTCATAGCATGTACACTCTCATATGCTACCAAAACCTTATCTGTGATCAGCCGAACCGGCACAAATGCACTCTGTTCTTCACTTATAATCTCATCCAAACAGCCTCTCAAGCGATTGGTTACCGCCTTGGCAGCTATCTTATAAAGAACAGGGCAAAGAGAAATAAGAACGGTATTGTGAGATCATCTGCGGGTTACGAACCTTTGGAATCAAGGTTATAGATGTGTCATTGAGACCAACAGGGAGCTCACCACCATTCAAAAAAATCCAACACGGCTGGAACAACTGTACCTTGCAAAATATTCCAATGCCGCTGAAAGTAACCTGCAGTAAACCCATTAACACCAGGTGCCTTTGAAGTCACAGTCGGGAAAATAACGACCTTTCAAAACCCTCGCACACAGGGACTGTGTATCTGTCATGAATCGACAGTCATGCTTACCTAGGAGTGCGAGGTTGAACAGGTGAAGATCGTGGAAACCCATTCCGCCCTTAATCTTTGGCTTAGCAAGATTTTTCCAAGAGATCCAATGCATCGACCTCCTGTCCAAAGAGCTACTCCACCAATACTTTGCCATTGCCGACGTCAGGCTCTTGCAGACCTTCTTTGTCAGCACGAAAACAGTCATACAAAAGGTGGGGATAGACTGAATTACTGAGTTAAGGAGCACTTCTCTTGCCGCACAAGCAAGATATTTTTCAGACCAGTCCTGCATCTTGCATCTCGAACGCTCACCAATATGATCAAAAGTCCCACTAGTTATCCTTCCTACCGCTGTTGGGAGACCAAGGTACCGTTCACTAAACGCCTTCATATTAATTCCAAGCGAACTTTTCAAACTTTGCCTCACTACAGCCGGAGTGTTAGGGGTGAAATAAATCGAGCTTTTGTCCATATTCTCTCGTTGTCCCAAGCAAGAATCATAAACCTCCAAAATATTATTGAGTCTGATCACACTCTGGTCGCTAGCACTAATAAAGATTAGACTATCATCAGCAAACAAGAGGTGATTAACCCAAGGCGCCTTGTAGCTTACTCTGATACCTCTGTCTATATAATTTCCTCCAAAATATTTTAACAGAGACATAATCCTTCAGCACACAAAAGAAAGACATATGGGGAGATTGGGTTCCCCTGACGGAGTCCACGAGATGGTGTAAAAAAAGGCAGCAGCTCCCCATTTACTCTAACAGAGAAACGAACTGACGAAACACACTTCATAATCAGTCGGATGAAGTCGATGCTAAAGCCCAATCTCTGCAAGATTGCCTCTAAATAGTGCCATTCAACGTGATCATAGGCTTTCATCATGTCCAATTTAATAGCACACGAAAATTTCTTCCCCTTCTTCCTCTTTTTCATAGCATGTACACTCTCATATGCTACCAAAACGTTATCCGTGATCAGCCGACCCGGCACAAATGCACTCTGTTCTTCACTTATAATCTCATCCAAACAGCCTCTCAAGCGATTGGTTACCGCCTTGGCAACCATCTTATAAAGAACAGGGCAAAGAGAAATAAGACGGTATTGTGAGATCATCTGCGGGTTACGAACCTTTGGAATCAAGGTTATAGATGTGTCATTGAGACCAACAGGGAGCTCACCACCATTCAAAAAATCCAATACGGCTGGGACAACGGTACCTTGCAAAATATTCCACTGCCGCTGAAAGAAACCTGCAGTAAACCCATCAACACCAGGTGCCTTTGATGGTGCCATCTGGAACAAGGCCATTTTGACTTCCGCTGGTTCAAAGGGTTTATCCAGCACACCATTCATCTCCGGTGACACACGCACCGGAACTAGATTAAGCAGCTCACTCATATCATTGAAACCTTGAGAAGTATATAATGCTTGATAGAATGCCTGCACCTCCGCTTTATCTTCCACTTCCGAGTCACACACCGACCCATCGAGCCGCCTAAGCCTAGCTATCTTATTGATATGTTTTCGATGTGAGGCTCGCGCGTGGAAGTAGGCAGTATTGCGGTCTCCCTCACGAAGCCATTGGACACGGGATCGCTGCCGCATCCACGTCTCCTATTGGCGCAAAGCTTCGCGCAATTTGACCACCACACTCTTCTCTTCTTCAGAAGGACCACCGCCAACAGAACGACGTCGAAGTTTATCGAGCTGCTGCTGTAAATTTCGGACCTTTTTTGCTAAACACCCAAACTCCTTAGCACCCCACGGCTCCAATTTTCTCTGTAAGGAATTTAAAGAGTCCACCACCTTGCAGCCCTTGGGTACTCTGATTCTTCTGCCAAGACTCCATGACCAACCTATCATAGTCAACATGAGTCTGCCATACATTTTCATAACGAAAAGGTTCCGAACCTCGTGACCGAACCTGAGGTAGATTTTCACGCAACTCAGCAAGCACCATACAATGATCAGACTCAGCTGTACAAATGTGCCACACTCTAACATGCTCAAACTGCTGTAAAAAAATCCGCATTGGCCAGGCACCTATCGAGCCTTGCCTTGACGTTGGTAGGTCCAGCTTGTTTGTTGTCCCAAGTAAACGCAACACTTGTCCAACCCAAATCCTGAAGAGCGCAGTCCTCGACCGCCTCACGGAAATCACGCATATGCCATTCTGGCCTCGGGTTACTACTGAAATGTTCCTCCGCGTAGAGTGTCTCGTTGAAATCACCCATACATAACCAGGCCCCTTGTTCGATAGCATGCAGAGTTCGGAGAAACCGCCAGCTATGATGGCGATTCTCCACTCGAGGTTCACCATAAAACCCCGTAAATCTCCACTTCAGAGAAGATAGATCAGCTTTCTGCACCATTGCATCAATGTGATTCGTACTATAATTTTTTATCTCCACCCTAAACTCACTCGACCAGAATAGCCCAATACCACCGCTTAGGCCATCATTGTCCACAGCATAACAACCTGCAAATCCTAACGAGACTCGCAAATGCTCCAATCTCTTAGCACTAATCTTTGTTTCCATGACAAAGAGTAGAGCGGGTCCTTATTGCCTCACAATGATGTGAAGCTCTCGAACTGTCTCTTGGTTCCCAAGCCCTCGATAGTTCAGGGATGCACAACTCATTGCGACCGGCAGGGCTGCAACACAGCCTCTGTCGATCTAGAATTTGTTGGCATAGATTTTTTCTTCGGTGTATCTTCGTCCTTGAGGTGATCTTGCTCAACACCATCAGCCTGCAGAGTCGCGTCAGAAACTGGATGTTGGGGAGGTGACCCCGGATAGGGTCAAGATAGGGGAAGAAAAAAGGAGTTTCCCCTGTCATATGCCGAGTTACTGTTTATATCGACCAAGTCCTATAAAAGTCGGCCGAGATAAGCACGGCCATGATACCAACGAAGGGAGCGATACCTGATCCGGCCGACATACGAGTTAAGTCGGCCGAGTATGTATGTACAACTTGAATGCAGGTAAAGGTCGAGCCGAGTTATCCAAGACAAAGCCGAGTAACATGAATCTTGCAGGAGAAGGAGGTGCCTAAGGTCAAACCCTAGTTGCTGTAGGAGGAATCTAGACGGAGCCAAGCGCTAAGGACAAAGAGCAGAGATGCAGAGGGGTAGACAGGCGTCACGGAGGTGACAGTGAGGAAGCCCAAGGCACACATGTGAGGCCCTCTGGAACCTTGCCGTCGATAGAAGGGGGACACGGAAAGGAGCCCGCCGAGTTACCGCTTTGGGACAAGCATATTCCAAGAATATGCTTGCCACGTCAGCCCTAGAAGGAACCAAGGAACCCCTTTATAAGGAGAGACACGGACTCCTGAGAGGGGGATCGATTCATTTGAGGCCATAAGGCTCGAGTTGTAGTTCTCTTCTTCTTGCAAACAGCTCGTGGAGCACTTGTAGCCCAAGAGAAGAGAAATAAAGATCAGCACATTAGTCATTCGAGTGTAGAAGCAACTACATATTCCCTCCCCGGATCCCTCTAGCATCCATTGGCCCCATACTTTAGTATATCCATGGCATCTGCCGTGTCACCACCACGACAGTTGGCGCCCACCGTGGGGCCAGCAGCGGTGCTAGCTGGAGTCAAGATCCGGACGGGAAACTTCATCCACATCAGCGAGCGCGTTGTCTCTGGCTTAGTCCAGAGATTTGATCTATGTGACTATGTCAGCGATAACGCAGGCAGCTTTAGGAGAAAAGCTCCTCCGCGCAACGGCGTCTTCATCAACTTGGGCATGCACCAGATCTACGTCGGCGTCGACACCTCCTGTGTTTATCCTCACCGACTTGTTGTTGCAGGAGATCCCCCCCTCAACGCCGCAAACGGTCCGTGTGGAGAACGCCCCGTCAGCAGCGTCGAGGTGATGGTCGCAGCCGGGGTCCAGGCGGCAGCAGCAGGCGCCGGATCAAGCAAGGATCCAACGACGGGAGGACAGGTGACCACGAAGCAGGCGGCTCCGCAGCCCACCGAGGTAGATCTGTCTGCAGCCAAACCAGTCGAGGTACAGGAGACAACCCCTAAGGCAACAAGGGTAAGATGGACACCTCTGGAAAGACCAGAGAATATACTTCAGGCAACTATAGATAACTTAACCACGCCTGTGGCACCGATACTCGATCCGGCTAATGCTCAGGCAGAGTTGGAAGAAACTAGGCAGAAAGTGCTAGTAGAGGCAAAAAAAAGGTGTCGGCATTGCGGGAATCCTTAAAAAGGACCCTGCGAGAGTATGCTAAGGCAAATAAGCTAGATGTTGCCCCCGAGCGGGTCGATGAATTAAGATTGAGAGGAAAAAACCTCATGAATGATATCAATAAAGAGCATGAGACTCATAAGGCAGATTCAGTCGATATAGGCTTGCCGAGGTATAGCACCCCGGCAAAGAACCTAAGGGCAGGAAATGCCGCTGCACTAGAGTTGGAAGGGCTGACCGGCGAGGCCCGGCAGAAACAACAAGAAAAGAGTGAATGAGCTGGTATGCATTGCAAACTAGCAGAATGAAGAAATGCTTAGGGCAGACCCGGCAAGACCTTGTGCCTCACGTATGGTTCATTAATTTGCTGAAGCGGCCTTAGCCCTATCTCAGAAGCAAACATCTTCACCTGGAAACAATGCGCGAAAAGATAGAGCAGTTACTTTAGGAAAAAGAAACAAGCAGATTGTACCGTATGATCCAGCGGTAGCCAAAAAGGTCAATGAGAACAGAGGCAATAGAAGCCGAGGTAACAGTGGCGAAAGAGACCCCCACCGTACCAACAAAGGCAACGGAAGCCGAGGTAACGGGGACCTCGGAAGAGGAAATCATGAGAACAATATCCCGGCAGAAGGAAGGAGGGACCCACCGCCCAATCCTCATCCAAGATATGAACCTCGACAAGAAAGAGAAGTGAGACCAGCTCGCCATAATCAGGGAAATGAGAGGTACAATGATGGTTACTCAGATATGGAGTATGCAAGGCATGGTGGAAATAACCATTATGGAATGCAGGAGAGAGTCATGTACAGAAACTTGCCATCAAATGATGCAAGATTAAAACTGGACAGGTTGTACCGGTCCGAGTTGTTAGAGGAGCAAGGTCCACCGGGCCCGGCATGCTTCGGACCCCGGATCATGGGTGAGCCTCCTGTGCCTAATTTTCAGCTGGCAAGGGGCACGAAAACATACAATGGGAGTACCAAACCACATGATTGGTTAATTGACTATGCCACTGCAGTAAAAATTGCTAGCGGGAACTTGCGATGGGCGGTAAGATATGTCCCGCAAATGCTGGAAGGACCGGCCAGAGTATGGTTGAATAATTTGCCAGTGGGCAGTATCAACTGCTGGCTAGATTTTGAAGAGATGTTTGTCAGCAACTTCACCAGTACTTACAAGAGACCAAACAGGCCACAACAGCTTGCAATGTGCAAGCAGAGGCCGAATGAGACAGACAGAGAATTCTTAACTCGGTGGTGTAACCTTAGGAACTCATGCGAGGGAGTTATAGAATCTCAAGCGATAGCTTGGTTCGCTCAAGGATGCCGATATGCCAGTGTCTTGTGGCAGAGACTGCAAAGAGATATGCCAACCACTTTGGCAGAAACCATCAGGATAGCGGATTCGTATGCATTGGGTGATCCGACACAACGAGAACTAATGTCGGCGGAGCATCGGGAGCATCAAGATCAATATGCAAGAGATGCGACCGGATCATCAAGGCGCAACAAGTTCAGATGTAGAAGAAGAGAGGAAAGACCGGATTACAGATATGCCTCCAATCAGGTGGCAACGGTAGTGCAAGATCAGCCGAGTCACGGAAACAGTCAGCGGTAGAAGAATGGTCCTCAACAATGGACACCAAGGAATGAAGGGAAGAGACAGTGGACACCAGAAAAGAAGAAGCAGTGGCAGGAAAGGCCGAAGTACACGTTTGAATCCATGTTGGATCAACCGTGTAAGTTTCACACTCCAAACCCGGCCAAGCCGGCTAATCATACAACTCGGCAATGCGCCTGGATGAAAAACGCAATGGGGAACCCGACGGGCATGCAAGCACCTTCTCATCAGGCACATCAGCAGCAGCATCCGCAGTTGACTGGGGCAAATGCACAGCAGTTAATGTTACCCCCTCCTCCCCCGAGGTATGATAACTCGGACCGGAGAGATGCAGTGCATCAAGTGATAAATCAGGGTCAGGATGGAAGGACAAACCCCGGAAATAATGGACGCAATGATTACAGGGAACATCATCAATCATATTGCGTGTTCACAAGCAACAAGACATGCAAAGTGTACAAATACGGCATATGGAAGTGAATGCGATTATGCAGCGGTACCAATATATGTACCTTGGTCGATCAAGAAATAACTTGGAGCATAAAGGATCACCCCAAAATAATGCGAATCGGGTCAAATGCACTTGTCTTTGGATCCGACTTTTGTCGGGCCCAGCATCAATGTGAAATTTTCAAAAGTACTCATTGACAATGGGAGCAGTATCAATATCATGTACAAAGATACAATGCATAAACTCGGAATATCGCAGAATATGCTGCAATCCACGAGAACCACGTTCCATGGAATAGTGTCGGGACTTTCATGCGAACCCATTGGAAAGGTTCGAGTAGATGTATTATTCGGCACAAGGGATAACTGTAGAGCGGAAAATTTGGAGTTTGAGGTGGTGGATCTAGAAAGTTGCTATCATGCTTTACTCGGGCGGCCGGCATTGGCCAAATTCATGAGCAACTGCCACATCACTTACTTAAAAATGAAGTTACCCGGACCACAAATTCAGAAGATTATAGGAAGTCGATGGAATGTTCTTCGGCCGGATCAAACCTGGCCGAGTCATTGGTGATCGCAAGAGAAAAAAGAAGGATTCAAGAATTAGCGGCTCTCGCTCAGTCGGCACAGCTGAATATGCCAGCATTAGCCAACCTGCATCGAAGTGTTTCTTTCCAGCCGAGTAAAGAAACGAAAAAGGTCCAGATAGATGAGCAGTTCCCAGAACGCACCATCACCGTTGGTGCCGGCCTAGATGCCAAATAGGAAGGCGAGCTCACCAACTTCCTCCGTGAGAATCGGGATATCTTTGCATGGTCAACTCAAGACCTGCAAGGTGTGCTGAGGGAGTTGGCTGAGCACTCTCTGCATGTAAGGCCAGGAGCAAGGCCGGTGAAGCAACCTCTCCGCCGCTTCACCGAAGACAGGAGAAAAATAATAGGGGATAAGATAGCTCGGCTCCTTGCGCCTGGGTTCATCATGTAAGTGCTTTATCTGGATTGGCTATCAAATCCGGTGTTAGTAGAAAAGAAAAAGGATGATCCAAATGTAGACGTCGTATGGTGAATGTGTATTGATTACACGAACCTGAACAAGGCGTGTCCCAAAGATCCTTTTCCTTTACCTAGGATAGACCAAGTCATTGATTCGACCGCTGGTTGTGAGATGTCATCATTTGTAGACGCGTATTCTGGTTTCCACCAGATACCGTTAAATCCGGCTGATCAAATAAAGACTGCGTTTATTACCCCGTACGGGGCTTATTGCTATCACACCATGCCATTCGGCCTGCGTAACGCAGGGGCAACGTACCAGAGATGTATGCAAAAATGTCTACATGACCAGATAGGAAAAAATGTACAAGTATATGTAGACGATGTGGTTATAAAAACCAAAGAGAGCAAAACACTACTGGATGATATTCGGCAGACATTCACGAACCTGAGAAGGTTCCGAATAAAGCTTAACCCAGAAAAATGCACCTTCGGTGTACCAGCTGGGAAACTACTCGGTTTTCTCGTATCCAGCCGAGGTATAGAGGTCAATCGCACTAAAATAAGAGCGGTAGAAAGAATGGAATTGCCGAGGTGTCTAAATGACATACAGAAATTCACGGGCTGCCAGGGCTCGCTTAGTCGATTTGTATGTCGGCTGGGAGAGAAGGCATTACCACTGTATCAACTGATGAAAAAATCTGATAAGTTCATTTGGACACCGCAAGCAGATAATGCGTTTCATGAACTGAAAAAGATGTTGTTCACGGCACCAATCCTGGCCTCTCCATTGCCAAAAGAGCCTATGTTACTTTACATAGCTGCCACAGACAGAGTGGTAAGTACGGTGATCGTTGTGGAACGGAATGAAGATGATAAATCAATACAAAGACCGGTATATTACCTAAGCGAGGTACTATCAGCCTCAAAACAAAACTACCCACATTACCAGAAGATGGCCTATGGAGTATACATGTCGGCGAAGAAACTTAAACATTACTTCGAAGAACACCCGATCAAAGTGATCTGTGAAGCGCCCATAGCCGACATATTGAGCAACAAAGATGCAAGCGGCCGAATAGCGAAATGGGCAATCGAATTATCACCTTATGATCTGCAATTTGATAGGCGAGATGCAATCAAATCTCAGGCAGTGGCCGACTTCTTTGTGGATTGGGCCGAGGTACAATACGAACCACCATTACCAGATCCGAATTATTGGATAATGCATTTCGATGGATCCAAGTTGAGAAATGGCTTGGGAGAAGGGATAGTGCCGACCTCACCGAAAAAAGATCAGCTGAAATACGTGTTGCAAATACCTTTCGCCGCATCAAACAATGTAGCCGAATATGAAGCACTCGTCCATGGATTAAAGGTAGCAAAAGAAATTGGTATACGTAGGATCCTCTGCTACGGGGATTCTGATTTGGTAGTACAACAAGTATCAGGCAATTGGGACGCACTAGATGCAAATATGGCCTTATATAGGTTCCATGTGCAAAAAATAAGTGGATACTTCGATGGATGCGAGTTTCATCATATACCTCGGGCGGAAAATGACGTCGCGGACACATTGTCAAAACTCGGATCAACTAGGCAGTCGACCCCCCCCCCCCCCGGAATCGCCCTAGAGCACCTGAGAAAACCATCGATTATACCGTCACCAGAGTCCGAGTCCATTCATATCTCGGCAGAATTAAAAGAAGGAAATGTGCCAATGGAAATTGACAAAGAGTGCAACCCAGGCTCTCTGAACGTGAACCTGACCATCGCACGAATAAATACAGAAGGATTCAAAGCCATTATGTCGGCAGAAAACATGGAAATCGACAGTGAAATTGTCCCAGAGAAAATCATGCCGACATGGGCGCAACCCATATTCTCCTTCCTCAAGGATGCAATTTTGCTGGATAATGAGATACTGGCTAGACAGACAATAAGAAGAGCAAAAGCTTATACGATCATAAACAATGAGCTGTACAAGAGAAGCGTCACAAGCATGCTACAAAGATGTGTTGACTCGACAGAAGGCCAGGAGATACTCCTAGATATACATCAGGGAGAATGCGGGCATCACACATCGTCCAGAGCATTAGTAGCCAAAGCATTCAGGCATGGATTTTATTGGACGACGGTGTTAAAGGAGGCAAAAGAGCTGGTAGAAAAATGTAACGGTTGCCAGAGATACGCCAGCAAGATACATATGCCATCATCCGAATTAAAAACAATACTAATCACTTGGCCATTCTCTTATGGTGTTTGGATATGGTAGGCCCGTTCAAGCCAGCCCGAGGCGGAATGACCCACATTCTAGTCATGGTGGATAAATTCACAAAGTGGATTGAGGTAAAACCTATAACAAAATGTGATGGGCAAACAACAGTAAAATTTCTCAAAGATATCATCTTGAGATATGGTTATCCACACAGTGTTATCACAGACAACGGCACAAATTTTGCTGAAGGAGCATTTGCTAGATTCTACCAAGAGAAACACATAAGACTAGATGTTGCCTCGGTGGCTCACCCGGCGTCAAACGGGCAAGTAGAAAGATCGAATGGACTGGTATTGTCCGGAATAAAACCCCGGCTCGTTGAACCTCTGCAAAGGTCGGCGGGTTGTTGGATCGAGGAACTGCCAGCGGTACTGTGGAGCCTCAGGACTACACCCAACAGGTCAACAGGGTATACCCCATTTTTTCTGGTATACGGGGCAGAAGCTGTTCTTCCAGCCGACATAATGCATGATTCGCCACGGGTGACCCAGTACATGACTGCCGAGGTAAACGAGGTAGCTCGGCAAGACGGCGTCGATTTACTAGAAGAGGCCAAGGAATTGGCACTATCAAGGTCAGCTATTTATCAACAAGACCTGCGATGATATCATAGCAAGAAAGTCAATCCAAGAGTCTTTAAAGAAGGAGATTTGGTTCTTCGGCTGGTGCAGCGCACAGCCGGCATGCACAAACTCTCACCCCCATGGGAAGGACCATTCATCGTGAGTAAATCATTGCACAACGATGCATATTACCTAATCGATGCTCAGTCATTAGAAAAGAACAAGGGAAACAAAGCCGGCGAGGAATCGAAAAGACCATGGAACATAGCTTTACTTCGCCCATTCTACACTTAAAATCCATATATGTTTCGTCGTAATATAACACTTCGAGTGAAAGTATCAATAATGTATTGAACCTCGCCACCTCGAGCGACGACTCGAGGATTGCACAATGTTGTTCTTATTTTTCTAGTACTATGTAGTAAACTTCGGCACCTCGAGCGGTGACTCGGGGACTTCTCTCGGTGATTTGTTATTTTGAGTTATGTATTCAACTTCGGAACCTCGATCAGTGACTCGGGGACTGCTCTATGTGATTTCTTATTTTGAGTTATGTACGAAACCTCGGCACCTCGAGCATTGACTCGGATACTATACAATGTTATTTCTTATTCCTGAATTATGTGTTAAGTTTCAAGACCTCGAGCAGGGGACTCGGGGACTATGCCATATTATCCCTTATCTCGGATTATGCATTAACACCCCGATTCTTAGAGCACTGACTAGGGGACTGCCCCATGATTGTTTCCTGTTCCAAAAAATGCATATTAAACTTCGGCACCCCGAACAATAAGTCGGAGACTACCCTGAAGTATTCTATACATTAACCCATGAATTATATTTCATCAACCAAGTTCGTAACTCGGGGACTGCCATATGATCCAAAACAATTCTTTCAGCACGCGCAACAACTCATCAACCTGAGTGATAACTCGGGGACTAATCCATATTACCCACTGTTTGCCATCAGACACATAAAAGCTCCATAGGTCATCTACAAGCTTGGAAGACAGTGTAAACATGTCTCAATAATCATGAAGATAGCGAAGAGAAAGCAAACAAAGATCTCTAAGAATGATGCAAAAAGAGTAACACTCCCAGCGAAACAAACTATGATAAGGGATGCAACTTATTGTTTCACTTTACCAGGTATGGGCTTTGGGCTTTATATCTCGGATAGAGGTCAAGAACACAATGGCTAAGCCGTCGAATTTATAAAGGCCAGGCAATGTAAGCGCCGAACTAAGGTCAACCACATGAAAACATACGATCCAAACCTATGAGATTGAAGGTCGCCAAAGCAAAGATATAAAGCAACAAGATCTGTTTGGACAAACTAATAATGATCACCATCACCCATGCCTCAGCGGCAAAAGGCAAAAAGGGTTCGTACCACACAGAAAGTCGGACAATTGTTTCACAAACATCATACGCCCGACATACCGGGGATTGGAAATAACTTAAGAAGTTTTTTGAACCTAAGGGGCAGCGGCATGATCAGGCACTGGTCGCTCCGAGGTAGACGGCGCCTCGGCTGAAGTTACTTCGCCTTCCACAGAAGCAATAGTAACTTCGGGGGAATTCCTGGGCTGCTGAGAAACATTAGTTTGAGCTTGAGAGTGCCCAGTCCCTTTGGAAGATGATCGCGCGTCGCCGTCCCCATCCGAGCTTGCGCTGGAATCACCAGAGTTGTCCGAGTCGCCCTCACCCTCGTCCTGGTCGGCCGAATTATTATCAGAGGCATCTTCGATTTCGACGTCATCCGCTGGGTTTGGAAGAAAACTCGGCCCTTCAATCCAGTTATGCACATCAGCATACTCAGCAAGCTGGAAGGCACGAGATTGGCGGCGAGCGACGAATTCTGGATCCTCAACCCAACGAGAGCTAGTGCGCAAGTTTATCAAAGTGTCGAGCGAAATGTCCTCGTACCAAGACATAACGGCTGTGAGCGCCATATCAGCACCAGCTCTTCCAGCAGACTCCCTCTAGAGATTTAACTGGGTCTGAGATGCCGTCAGTCTATCCACAAGTACTTTAATCTCGTCAATGTCAGGAGTCCCAGAAGTATTTGGCCACAAAACATGGTAAGCCCGAATAGCTGCTAGCACCAGATCTCGGCCCATAATTTTCATCGGCCCAATGGCAGCGCCAACAGCAATCAGGAAGTCTTCCATTGAATATTCAGGATCCAAATCTGCAGAGACACCTCGGCGTTGACGAGCAGAAATCACTGCCTTAGAACTCACTGGCTTAGCTTCCGGAAAATGATCTACATAAGAGGAAAACGTATCAGTTAAAGGTAAGAAAGAGGAGAAAATAACTAGGCCACAATCAGGAACTTACGATGAATATAACTCAACATTTTCTAGAGATCCTGGGTCCAATCAACCTTGGTCTTCTCAAAACGAGTGATTTCCTTGCTCATCGTCCGATTCTTCAGCTCGGCAGCCTCGAGGAGTTCTTTATCTTTCTATAGTTGTAGACTTAGCCGATTCTTTTCTTCGGAGAACTCCTGATCAACTTTCTCTAACTCGGATTTCTGAGAAAGCTTGAGGGACTCCACCTTGGCACGCAACCGAGTTATCTCGTCATCTTTCTCTTTCAGTTGCGCCGAATGAGTGGCGGCTTGCTCTAAAAAATGCAGCATCATATCAGGCATGGGTATGCATTCTTGATGCGACGCTGCAAGAGTTTGTAACTCGGTTATACCAAAGCAAGAAGGTTATAAGAAACCCAGGATTAGTTTCAAACGAAAAGCAATAGAGGAAAAGAATAACTAACCTTCCAGAGCTTTGACTTTCTTCTCAAGACGGATATTAAGATTATTGATATTACCTGTTTACCAGCAAAATGGGTTAGCACCTAAAGTCGAAAATATTAAGAACTTAAGGGACAATACAAAGATTGGTTAAGTTACCAGCTTTCTTCACCACGGGAAGAACTTTCTCATACTTCTCTTCCAATTTCTTGTGCGTGAAAAGCAGCCTTTGGAATTCGGCTGTCCGTCGATCATGGGCAACCTAAGCGACAAAATAAATTACACAGTCAGATATTCAAAGCTAAAACAGATCCAAATCAAGCAAAGCTTAACTCGGATCTAGGTGGCTGGATATTCGAAGCTAAGACAAATCCGAATAAAGCAAAGCTTAACTCGGATCTAGGTGGCTAGATATTCAAAGCTAAACAGATCCGAATCAAGCAAAGCTTAATTCGGATCTAGGTGGCTGGATATTCGAAGCTAAGACAAATCTGAATCAAGCAAAGCTTAACTCGGATCTAGGTGGCTAGATATTCAAAGCTAAACAAGATCCGAATCGAGCAAAACCTATCTCGGACCTAAATGACTGGATAATCAAAGCCGAAATAGATCCGGATTCAGCAAAAGCTTAATATGGAATACAAATGAACCACGATGAGTCAAAGTCATACAGGAAATTTACTCGGCTAATAACGCACTTTAAGCTTAACAAAGCTTCCAAACGAACAACAAGTTATTCGGTTGCAAGCTTCGGGGACTAGGGTATATATACTATCTTGAATAACTAACCAGATATCAACGGAAGCAATTACCTCGTTCATCTTATCGCTGTCAAGAACGATCTTAGCAGCCATATGCAAACGACTGCTGATGTCAGAGAGCTGAAATGGATGATTGCTCGGATTGCCCTCAAGCTGATCAGCAGCGTTCCAATTATTGGCATGCTCCACCAGAGAGCCAAGGCTGTTCCCACTCTCAGTACGGGTCAGCACTTTACCTCGGAACCGTTGTGTAACCATCGCCACCGCGGGACTCTTGTGGAGAGTAAGCTGAGTATCAGCGGCCGGGATGACAACGGTCTTAGCAGAGGAAACCCCCTTGCGGAGCGCATCAGCAATGGTGGGTTGAGAAGAGCTAGCAAGTCCTTTCTGAGATGAGGGAGTTCTGGTGACAACGACCTTCTTAGCCTTAGAAGAGGTGTCGGCAGGAGCTGCAACCTCGGCACTAGGGGTGGCATCTTTGGAAGCAGGAGGAACTATAGTTTTCGAGGGGGCCGAGATGGTGACATCCTTGGCTGGAATTGGAGTCGTAGTTGGAATTTGGGGGGGCAAAGGAACCTCAGGGGAAAATTCAGGGGTCGTAACGGAGGCAACAGGTTCAGTAGCAGGATCTGCTGACGGAGTTAGGTCGGCGTCAGCAATGGAAGCTATGGGTACATCTTGCCGAGGTGACGGCCAAGTTGGCGCAGGAGGAGAGTCGACACGAGCAGGACTAGGAGCCCGAGTATCTTCAGGAGGCGAAGGAGAAGGCGGCCGAGTTGTGTGACTCGTCATACTCAGACCGCTTGGCTTGGCAGAAAGAGGAGCGCTACAAAAGCACAAAAAGTCGAATCAAAAGACAGAAAGAGAGAAACAAGAAATACAAATGAAAATGAACTCACCCAGTAACTCCGGGCATGGTTTTACGCTTCGGAGGGTGCTGGGCTGATTTCTTGGTTCGCTTCTTGGGAGCAGCTTCGGAAGGAACTGGCGGAGCACTACGCTTCCTCGAGGTAGCAGGAGCTTGAGAGGCGAGATGCTCGACGTCGTGCACCTGACCGGCCTGATTAGTTGGGAAAGTAGAGACCGGAAATGCATAAGAGATAGGCATTGCGGCGACTACCTCAAGAATTTGGACGTCGTCTGAGTCACCTTCCTTCCTGTGGGCCGAGGTCTTGCCTCGGGTGTGAACCGGTGACATGGTTATACCCTACGGGTACGTGACTTCAGCATACCTGGTCCAGCCCAAGGAAGGCCCACAGCAGACATACGCTAGCCCATGAAGATTTTCGGGTGGCTAAGGCCCATGACGCCTTTCGGATCCTTGGAGAGCAAGACTAGCATAGATAGGGAATTCAAAGGGGTAAAACCCTAGAACCTGTAACCGACTAGGACTATGCCCGGGACCTGCCTAAGTCTATATAAAGGCCAGGAAGGCACGTCCTAGATCTCTCGACTCATACTTTCGCACACGCACCTCCACGCCAGATCGAATCTGCGCACCTGTAACCTTCGGTTCCGCCGTAATCAAGAGCAGACAAGCAGGAGTAGGGTTTTCTCCGGGGCTGAACACAGGTAAATCTCGTGTCCCCTAGTTGCTTGTCTGTTAACCGTTCCACGATCTCTAGCATCCCCATCTTCTCCAAAACCCAAGTCCATAACAATGGGCATTGACGAGTCGAAACCTCGTCAATTGGCGCCGTCTGTGGGAAACGGGGCTGCTGATTGTGCGAACGTGACGGTTCCGACCCGATCGATCTACAACTCTGCGGCGACGGAGAATCACCTCCTCTTCGGCGCTTTAGACTTCACCGCCCACTCGCTGGCCACCATGAAAGATTTCGAGCCCGTAGGCGACGGACTCGAGATCCTATTCGGGAGCTTCTGCTTCTAGGTGGGTCAGACTGGCACCCTCCGCCTTCCAGAGCGGGTGCCCCTACCATCGATCAGGCCCGCCTCGTGGGATCCACACCCTGTGCTACGCACATCGCCATCAACAGATGAGTTTTATGACAGCAGCTGCTGTAACTCTGATCTGTGTGATCCACCTTCGGATGAGGGGACCTACGGTTCCGGATCCGAAAGCTGCGGCAGCAGCAAACCAATCTACGAGTGCTATCTATGCGCCGCAGTCATCCAGGGCGACGAGGAAACACCTAACCCGCCGCCCAACCGGAACTCCAACCCGCAGGACAGAAACGGCGGAAACGGCAAAAACAGAAGAAGCCAGTCCCCCCCACCCGACGGTGAAAACAACGGCCACGTCATCCAACTTAGCAAAGAAGGATGGGTCCAGGCTCGCCGTGCCGTAGCAGGCGACATAGTCCTACCTGCAGACGCCTCACGTGAACTACTGATGGCATACCACTTCCTCCTCATCGAGGAGCACAAGAAGCAAGTCAAGATGCAGGAGACGCTCGACAAACGCAAGCAAGCAGCCTCCAAGTCCAGCACGCGACGAGCTGCACTCTCCGCCATGGCACCAGGCTCTAGCACAAACGGAAACCAGGGAAACAAGCATCGCTCTCGGGTGGAGAACATGGATCCCAAGGAGCGCCGTGACGTGACCCGAACTCTCCACACATCGTTCATGGAGATGGACGCTGATGGCAACGTCATCCCGAAGACGCCGCAAGCCACGATCATGGCAGCCACTGCGTATCTCGCGGCTCACCCGCCTCCGGAGGGGGACCCGAAAAGAGCCATGCACAAGTCCGCGCTCATCGGACTCGGACTTGTCAGAGCTGCGCTCCACGAAGACGCTCCTGCGGAGCCGAAGAAGAAAGCTCCGGCCAGGCGCGACCGGAGCCCCACCCCTTCATCCGAAGAAGAGGAGGAACACGACCTTCCTCGAAGGAAGAAGAGCTCGCGTCACCGTAAACGCGACTATGACGCCCGAGACGCGCTTACACAGCGCAAAATCGACAAAGCGCGAGCGAAACATGCATGCTCGTCTGAATCCGAGATGGACGAAGACGAAGGAGAACTCTATGGAGCCCGATGCTTCAGCAGATCTGTTCGACGAACACAGATGCCACGCAACTTCAAGCTTCCTTCGGATACTCCGAAGTTTAACGACACGCAGGATCCAAAAGCCTGGCTCAGTGACCATCTGTTATCCGTCAAGCTGCACGGAGGTAACAAAGAAACCGCCATGCAATGCCTTCAGCTGCAGCTAACAGGCGCGGTGCGGGTCTAGCTCAGCAGCCTATCATCAGGATCCATCCGAAGCTAGGAGGAGCTCGCTTATAGCTTCATCCGAAATTTCAAGGGCACTAGCAAGAGGCCCGCCTCAATCGAAGAATTGCGAGCCTGCACTCAGAAAACAGGTGAATCTATTCGCTCGTACATACTACGTTGGTCTACCACCAAGAACTCCGTAGCACACATCTCCGAAGAGAGGGCCATCGACGCCTTCAGGGACGGTGTCAAACGCCAAGATTTCAAGGAGGAACTCGGGCGCGTCAAGCCCAAAACACTCGACCACCTCATGGACATCGCCAACAGGTGGGCAGACGGCGAAGATTGCATTCACCGAGCACAATCGGATGAAGAAGACGACTATGGCCGAAGACGGAAACGCCGCAGCAAGAGAAGATCGCGCCTCTACGACATGGTGGCGGCCGGCTACACCGACCGCCGCAACGACAACAACCGCAACAGCGGAGGATACATGGAGAAACTTCGCGACAATGACGCCCAGCCACAGTCATGGCGGTCTGACCGCGACAACGGACCCTCAGCATATGACAAACTTTCGGGTCCATGCACCATCCACTTCTACATCGACAAACAGGATGGCAAAAAGAAAGCCAGCCACATGCTCAAGGACTGCCGCGAGTTCCAGAAACTCAGCGAAAGCATGGTGCAGATGAGGCAACAAGCCCCAATCCCTGCGTTTGGAAATGCACCCGCGCAAGGAGAAATAGCGCTCGGAGCTCCTCCACCGCCGCCTATTGGAGGCCCAAACCATCCAGTCGCACCGGCACAGAACAACGCTGGGAACGGATACCCCCCACCGAAAGAAGCACTAAATATGATCCAGAAGGGATGCCCCACGAATAGGGTGTAGAAGAAGATCACCTGACAAATCAACTTGGTCATGGCAACTCCGCCTGCAATCCCTGAGTACCTCAGCGGATGGGACTCCTGCATCACATTCACTCGCGCGGATCACCCTTGCCAGATCCCTCGCCCAGGTCATGCTGCCCTGGTGTTGGAGGCGCAGATCGGAGGCTTCGAGATGAGTCGCGTCTTCATGGACAGCGGCAGCGGCATCAACCTAATGTTCGCAAGCATGCTAGCGGCAATGCGGATCCCGTAATGCAGCCTGGAATAGTCAGACACAATGTTCCACGGCATCGTTCCAGGGAAGGGCATATTCCCCCTGGGCAAAATAGGGCTCGACGTCATCTTCGGGAAACCGGACAACTTCCGGCAGGAGCGACTCGAATTTGAAGTGGTGGACTGGCCGTCACAATACCACACCATCCTTGGACGTGTAGCATTCGCAAGGTTCCTGGCTGTCCCACACTATGCGTACCTACTACTCAAGATGCCAGGACCAAGGGGCGTCATCACAGTCCACGGGAGCTTCACCCGATCGGACCAATGCGACAGGGATTTCAACAAAATCTCCCAGTATTTCGGCATGCAAGACGAGCTCGTAAGGCTCCGTGAGGTGACAGACAATGGGGCACCCCCAGTCACAAGGCAGAACGCACCTGACATGTCTTTCAACTCCACCGTCAACACCAAGAAAGTGCAGGTCCATCCGACGGACGCCTCCAAGACGGCCCTGATCGCCAACGACCTCAGCTCCGCATAGGAAGGCGCACTCGTTGAATTCCTCTATGAGTGCTGGGAAATCTTCGCCTGGTGTCCTGCGGACATGCCAGGTGTTCCCAGGGAATTCGCCGAGCACGCACTCAACGTCTTTCCAGACACCAAGCCAGTCAAGCAGTCCATCCGGAGACTGTCCGAGCCACGAGCCGAAGCTATCGGCAATGAAATCAATAGACTACTCGCCGCAGACTTCATCAGGGAAATCAAGGAAAGCGAGTGGCTTGCAAACACAGTTATGGTCCCAAAGAAGGACACGGACATCCTGCGGATGTGCGTGGATTTCACGTCACTAAAAAAGCATTGCCCAAAGGACCACTTCCCTCTTCCTCGGATCGATCAAATCATCGATTCGACTTCAGGTTGTGAGAAACTCTCCTTCGTCGACGCCTACTCAGGCTATAACCAGATTCGACTCAAGGTCGAAGATCAAGAGAAAACGGTGTTTATCACACCGTTCAGAGTATTCTGCTACAACACAATGCCCTTCGGGCTAAAGAACGCAGGTGCCACGTACCAGCGATGCATGCAGGCCTGCCTCAAAGACCAGATCGGTCGCAATGTCCAAGTCTACGTCGACGACATAGTGATAAAAACCAAGGAGGCAAGGACACTTATCGACGATCTCGGCGAGACGTTTGATAACCTTGATCGCTATAGGATCAAGCTCAACCCCGAAAAGTGCGCCTTCGGCGTCCCATCGGGTCAGCTGCTTGGGTACTTCATCTCTCAGCGAGGGATCGAGGCGAACCCGAAGAAAATCAGAGCCATCATGGCAATGGAGAAGCCGAAAAACCTCAAAGGCGTCCAGCAACTCGAGGCGAATAAGCGGCGCTAAGCATTCATCGGCCGCATGGAGAAGGCCTGCCATTCTACCAAGCTGCTGCCAGCAGATAAATTGAGTGGGCCTTGAGAAGCAGCGCATTGAAAGCCTCAGCGGCTTCTCTCCACCTCGCCCATCTTGGTCACGCCAAAGGCGCGAGCCTCTGCTCTGTACATATCAGCCACACATCGGTGGTCACACCGTACTAGTGGTCGAGCGACCGAAGAGGGCAAGACCCACGGGGTCCAACGCCCAATCTACTACCTCAGCGGTACTCACTCCAACAAAACAGAGGTACCCTCACTACGAAACTTCGCCTACGGCGTGTTCAGCAGCTCAACGGTTGAGCCACTACTTCCAGGAGCATCGGTGATGGTCGTCAATGAGGCACCCTAAACAGCATCTGAATAACCCGGAGGCCACAGACGCGTGGCCTGTGGGGCATCGGTATCACCTTTGGACATCGTCTCTGAGCGACTCACAATCAAATCTCAAGTCCTTCCGGACTTCTGGTACATTGGATGGAGCTGCAGCTGCGGACACCCAGACATGTCGTAGTCATGGACGATGCGCCAGCGGCTCCAAGCGTGAAGTGGAGCAGGAGCAGGGTCATCTTGACCTCCCGCAAGGGGACAAGATGAAGTACGTCCTTCGGATGAAGTTCCGAGCTTCTAATAATGAGGCCGAATACGAAGCCCTCATACACGGCATGAGGATGGCAAAAATCTGCGGCGCAACACGCCTGGTCATCTATGGTGACTCCAACCTCGTCGTCCAGCAGACGATGAACGAGTGCGACGCACACGCCGAAAACATGATCGTGTACCGCGCGCTCTACAACGCACTCGAAGGAGAATTCGACGGCTGCGAACTTCGGCACGTCGGAAGACAAAGCAACGAGGAAGCCGATAGACTGCCTAACATCGGCTCCACCTGCGCAAAGGTGCCACCAGGCGTGTTCCTCGAACAGATCTGCGTGCCATCAATCAAGCGGAAATTCCCTAAAGGATCACACGAAGAAGCAGAACACTTGGGGGATACACTACCCGAAGGTCATGAAGGACCCGAAAAATTGGACACCGAGGTCGCCATGGTAAACCTAATGCAGGTCATGGCAGTCGAAGAAACATGGACGCGACCATACCTCCAGTTCCTGATAAACGAAGAAGCGCACGATAGCAGATGCCCGGCGCATATCCCGTCGGTCAAAGGCCTTCACCATCATCAATGGCGAGCTGTACAAGCGCAGTATTACGGGTGTACTACAACGGTGCGTCACCATCGACGACAGCAAAGCCATACTCCAAGACATCCACGAGGGCATATGCGGCCATCACGCAGGCAGCCGCTCCCTTGTCGCCAAATCTCTACGAGCCGGATTCTACTGGCCAACGGCCTTGACCGATGCAAAGGACATAGTCCGAAGATGTAACGGGTGCCAACGGTTCGCCGACAAACCGCACGCACCTGGGTCTGAGCTCAGACCCATACCTATAGCCTGGCCTTTTGCTCAATGGGGCCTCGACATGATCGGCAAACTGCCAAAGTCCTCGAAAGGGGGACACATTTACCTCTTGGTTGCAGTCGACAAGTTCACCAAGTGGGTCGAGGCCATGCCGGTCACCAACCAGAAAGGCAAAACTACCGTCAAGTTCTTCGAATCCATCATCTACAGGTTCGGCGTACCACACAGCATCATCACCGACAACGGATCGAACTTCATCTCCGAGGAGTTCCAGGACTTCTGCGAAGGCCTTGGGATCAACATCACGTACGCCTCAGTGGCACACCCGCAAACGAACGGACAAGTGGAAAAGGCCAACGGCCTAATCGGCGCTGGTATAAAGAAGCGCCTCATGAGTCCACTCGAAAGGAAGGCTGGAGCCTGGACGAAAGAGCTACCATCCGTCCTGTGGAGCTTACGGACTACGCCAAATAGCTCCACCGGCTACACGCCATTCTTCATGGTGCACAGAGCTGAGGCCGTGCTACCAGCCGAAGTACGCCACCAGGCCCCCAGGGTCGTCGCATACGACGAAGCCGAATCCACGGCTGCACTCGAGGACGCCGTCAACACACTCAACGAAGCAAGAGACATAGCAGCAGCTCGATCAGCGGTGTACCAGCAGAGTCTCCGCAACTACCACAGCCGACGGCTGCGCCCAAGGTCCTTCGTCGAAGGAGACCTCGTCTTGCGACTCAAGCAAACGCGACCGAAGAAATTCGAGTCACCATGGGAAGGACCCTACGTCATCACCGAAGTCATCCCAGGTGGCGCCTATCGCCTCAAGCACGTGGAATCTGGAGTCACATACTCCAATCCATGGAACATCGCGCACTTGCGACGATTCTACCCCTAGCTACCTACCCCTTACTTTCCATAAGGCTTTTCAGCCAAGGCTACTCATCCGAACAATATACTTCCTCCATTAGGATATAATTAAAGCTAAGTGTCTCGCCCCAAACTTCAGTTCGCTATTTTGCAACTTTACTTTATGCTACAAACGCACTCGGGGGCTCCCCCCACCTCACGATTTCATCGACTGAGGATCAAGCGTGTACACCTGAGTAGCTGACAACGTCAGGCAAACGAAAAGTACACGTACTCAATCAAAGCACTGCGTGCTCACGAACCTTTACAACAAAGGGCACAACACGCCCAGCCGAAATATACAAAGTTTACATCTATCTCTTTTTTCAGGTACTACCTATTCTGAAGAATAACCTGAGCACGCTGCTCAAACAAGTCTACGACCTGTTCGGCATACTGCCTTACAGCTGCGTAATGCGGACGCATGTCCCACTCATCATCATCCGGCCGAGGAGGTGGCCTAGCGGCCACAGCAGCCCAATCTACATCAGGCCGGTGCAGCCTCACAAGAGACAAAGCAGCCTTGACTCCGACGATGAGCTGTTGCCGCACCAACTCCTTGACGTTGCTCACGCTCCGAAACTTCGACAGAAGACCCGCAAGGCTTGTCGGCATAGCATCCAAAGGAAACATGACGTGCAGCACCGAGGCAAGCGACGTCTGCACCTGGCGAAGCACCCGCGACACCTGGTGCACACGGTCTGCCACCGTCGCCCGATGCCATAACGCAGTCACGATCCATCCAGAAGAAGCCACCGACCTCCATGTCCTGTTGGGTCAAGCAATTGACCCGAACAGCGACACGCTCTTTCTCTTCCTTCGGAGCAAGGTTAGCACCTGCGACAATGAAACAAATTAAAAGGCAAGGCCAGCAGGCTCATCCGAAGAACTGAGCTACAGCTCGAAATAAAGAACAACTTACATTGAAGCTGCTCAGATATCCGAAGTAGCTCTGCCATCAAATACTCCTCTCTGGCTGCACCGCGATCCGCCTTGGACTTCCAAACATCAGCGTGACCACACAACACAAGTAACTCCCTCTCAAGACTATGAACACGGTCCCGAAGAAAAGCGAGTTGAGAAGGGTCATCCAAAGATGGCCGCTGCTGCGCTGCGGGTGAGGTGTCAATAGGGTCAGCACCCGAAGGAGCCTAGAGCAGCAGAAAAAGAAAGGGACACAAACATTCAGACAATGGCAGAGCACAACTCAGAAGAATTCATTAAACATATAAGGCCACTACGTGGCACAAGGATGGTGTTCTTCAAAATATTTACAGCAAAAGCAGACTACAAACTATCCTACGTCTACAAAGCCTAAGACGCGGCACCCTGAGTCGCCTCGGGCAGGCGCCTAGCTTTGACCCGCCTGCTGCGCGATGCATACTCAGACAGCAACTCACTGAGCTTGGGCCCATATAAACTTGCGTGGCGGAGTAGGCAGCAAAGGCTACCTCGGATCCATCTGCGGTCGTTGGCATCCGGGAGGTGATCTGGGCAGGTCGGCTCCGCTCCGGCCGCCAAGGCCATCGCTTGACCGAAGGGCGTGCGATGCCCATACGCTGCGCTTATGCGCCGCAGCACCCGGCTGATAAAGCCTCCGCCAGGCATCCACATCATCGAGGCCGCCCTTAGGAACAAGCTCCTTGTAGAAGCGGCCAGGACCTCCTTCGCCTTGGCAAGGAGGCGACAACGGTCTGCAGCGATCTTCGACCGCCACGGTAGCATCATCTAGAGCACTACCGTGCTCTAGAGCACCGCGGTCAAACTCGATGCCTGCGGCATCTGAGACATAAAAAAAAGAGAAGACATGAAGAAAACCAGCACAGAAGAAGACAGGAAACACGAAGAAACAGGCAGAAATACAGCACTTACCCGAAATAGCCTTGGCGTGACCATGAGCTTCGCCACCTCTCTCACGCAGAACCGCTACGGTGGCCAGCTGCTCCTCACGGTCCCATGACCTCCTGCTGAGGCAGCTCTTTAGTCAGCTCTAGCTCGAGGCGTTCCTTCGCACCAACGGCGGCCTCGGCCTTCTGCTCCGATTGACCAAGGCTCTTCTTGAGAGCGTCGACCTCACGGAGAGAAGTGTTATGCTCCTCTGCATTCAAAATAAGCAAGCGTTAAAGAACAGGACCAGAATAAATAAGAGAGGCACTAAAAGGCAGATAGGTACCTTGAAGCTGCCGAAGGTTAGCCACCAGCACCAAGCGCTCCTGCACCAGCCGCTTGGCCTCCTGCACAAAAGGCTGCAGAAGAAGAAACACTAGTAAGAAGAAGGACTCGGGGGGCTGCGCCCAACACAAAGGAATAAAAGCAAAACTTGCACACGAAGACACTCGGGGGCTCCCCCCCCCCCCCGAAGATTTGAAAAAAAGAGAAGAAGACAAGAAATTTTTCAGACACCCGGGGGCTCCCCCCGTGGCACGAAATAGAGTTACTTACATGCTCTGATGGCGACTCCGAAGGCCCGCTGGCGAAATTCTGAGGCGCAACCACCTGCACCTCCTGCAGAGGAGGATTCGGAGCAGCAGCCCCAGACGTTGCCACCGTTTGAGGAGGAGGAGATGCAACCTTCGACTCCCCCATCATCTCCCGAGCACCATCGCTGGAGGAGTCGTGGGAAGAATGCATGCATATGAAGCAATTAGCAAAAGTACAAAGTCAACAAGGAAAAAGGACACCAGCATAACAAGAAACTTACGAGCCCAGTGAGCTCAGGTCGAAGACAGGAGGAGTCCTTCGGGCTCTCTTCTCCTCCTTTTTCTCTTCCTTCTTTTCTTCCTTCTTCCGCTTTGCGGGCGGGTGTGGCGCTACAGCCCGCATAGGAATGGCAGGAATGGGAGAGGAAGAGCCTCCGTGCCCGTCACTATGACGCTCAAGGCACAGAGGGTCTCTGGGAGTCGGAGGAGTTGAGGCATCCGAAGCCTCGCTGGAGCTCTATGATCGTTTGCGCGTCTGGTCCTCACTCGAATCGTTGACCTCCTCAGCTGGCGATCGCGCCGAAGGAAGTTCGGACATGGAGTCCACCACTTCATTATTCGGTGCAGCCGGAAATAATTCGGGCAATGGAGGTACCATGTCTGGCACCTTGAAGCTCTGCCAATAAGATGGAAGTTTGTTAGAAAACAAAATATAACAAACACGCAATCAAAGCAAAGCGCTACGCGCATGAATCTACACCTGTGGAACAGCCAGCGTCGAAGAAAATGGCGAAGTCAACGACTTCCCCGGGATATCCTCTCCAGCCTTGTACTTCAACAGCGTACGAAGGGCCTTGTCAAGATCACCCTTGGAAAGCTTCTCGGCCGAAACTCTCGTAGGGTCACGGCGACCAGTATAAAGAAACATCGGGTGCGCCCTAGCCTGCAGTGGCTGCACCCGACGTTCGAGAAACATCCGGATGATGTCCACGCCATTCACTTCCTTCTCCGGAATCAGTTGGAGATCCTCCACCCGACGGTAAAGGGCCTCTATCTCCGCCACCTCGCCATCCAAGATGTTGTTTTTCCAAGACCTTTTCGGATCAATCTTTTGGGAGGGGTCAAAAGGAACAAGACCAAAATCTTGCACAGGCACTACGGAGTCGCGGATATAAAACCATCGCCTCCGCCAGTATTGGACAGATTCGAACATGGAAAAGAAAAAGAAAAGAAGATTGGGACTGAGGGAGATGATGCAACCCCCAATGGGATACACACCATCCGAACCAGATTGCCTCTTCACGGAATAGAGCCTCCGGAAGAGGCCAAAGTGCGGCTCAATGCCAAGCCAGCACTCGCAAAAAGTGATAAAACAAGAAATGTGGAGAAGAGAATTGGGAGACAGGTGATGAAGCTGAATCCCATAGAAGAAGAGCAGTCCACGGAGAAAGTTGTGGACTAGAAAAGAAAACCCACGAAAAACGAAGGCAAGAAACATAACCCGATACCCAGCTGGGGGACGGGGGATTACCTCATTGCCGGGGAGTCTGACGGCCTCCCTATCTTGCGGGATCAAACCCCGCTCGCGAAGCTTGCGGAGATCGCTCTCCCGCGTCTCTGATCGCCGCCAGCCACCGTCGGTGACACGTGTAGCGGCGGCGCCTTTCTTTCCTCCGGCGGCGCTAGTACCAACGGCCGACGACGATTTCTTCGGTTTCCCCATTGCGCTACGGCGGCGCCGGCGGTGAAAGAGCAGAAGGGAAGATGGAAATGTGGAAGGAAATCCCAGCGCGCAGCAAGAATCTCTAGAGCACAAGGAGGCAGTGAAAACAAGAATAGATGCGGTGAAAACAAACCGCACCTTTCCTCAATGATTATAACAGCGAAGATGATGCACTATAGCCGTCCATCTAGAAGACCTAACGCCAACGGCAGATCTGACCATACACGTGTCAGCATCACAATGAATCGTCGTTACCACGCCGTCCTCTACACGCGGAAATCGAGGAGACGTCGTAATTATCTCCACGACGCGCGTGACCGGTCAATTCAAAGTCAGCAAGTGGGACCCACATTCGTCCAGTCAAGTCATCTCTGGCGTAGCAGACGCTTGAGGTCATTGATCGTCAGCACTGATGTCATCAAAAGCTATACTAGCACCAACTACAATTCTTCGGCTCCACAGCTGAGAGTACTCACTCGAATCTTCGATTCGACTAAATACTCGGGGGCTACTCCTATCAGGAGCGCTGGCCGCGCACCCGAAAGATGAATAAAGACAAAGTATTTCTTTGAGTCCTACGTCGAGTCAACGACTCCACTACGGACTCGGGGGCTACTCCCATAGGGAGGATGGATTTAAGCATCCGAAAATTTTCGTGTCCTACGGACTTAACAACTGAACAATGCTTGAACTAAAGTCTCCGCTCGAGTCTACGACTCGAACAGACACTCGGGGGCTACTCCCATAGGGAGCGCTGGTCGCGCACCCTATGAAATCTTCGACTGCGATCTTTCGGATCAGCACGCAAAAACTTTTTGGCAACTCTGCCCCAACAAAACGCTGAGTGAGCAACAATCTCCTTGGCCACCCGAAGCACCTCCGTGGTGACAAATGTTCGGATGCTGCGTCTGCGACGCAAAGATAAGACCTGCAGATATCATCTGATGGCCTGGCAACGCACACGACTGCGCTCTGCTAGTATAAATCCGTGCCAACAGGCGTGATGAAAAATCCCGACGGACGCGTTGGGTACATCAATGAAAATCACTGGAATTCCACTCCTGTAAGTCCTCCACGGCCTGAGTCGAATTACGCCAGCATATGTTCCGGGTTCGAGTAGAGGGACTCGAACCTGATGAAGATCGTGTTGTTTCGTCCTAAGACAGTTAACTGACCCTGATCCGTCGGGTGAGTCAGGCACACGTATCAACAATCCCTACACACATATACTGTTTATACATAGTTGCACCCGAAGGATTGAAGAGTCCTCAGCCGAATCTACGATTCGACTGATCACTCGGGGGCTACTGACATGGTTATACCCTACGGGTACGTGACTTCAGCATACCTGGTCCAACCCAAGGAAGGCCCACAGCAGACATACGCTGGCCCATGAAGATTTTCGGATGGCTAAGGCCCATGACGCCTTTCGGATCCTTGGAGAGCAAGACTAGCATAGATAGGGAATTCAAAGGGGTAAAACCCTAGAACCTGTAACCGACTAGGACTATGCCCGGGACCTGCCTAAGTCTATATAAAGGCCAGGAGGGAACGTCCTAGATCTCTCGACTCATACTTTCGCACACGCACCTCCACGCCAGATCGAATCTGCGCACCTGTAACCTTCGGTTCCGCCGTAATCAAGAGCAGACAAGAAGGAGGGGTTTTCCCTCCGGGGGCCTGAACCTGGGTAAATCTCGTGTCCCCTAGTTGCTTGTCTGTTAACCGTTCCACGATCTCCAGCATCCCCATCTTCTCCAAAACCCAAGTCCATAACAATGGGCATTGACGAGTCGAAACCTCGTCAACCGGAGCGACGTCCGACTTGGGAACAAACTCCTCTGAGTCAGGCTCCCCGTTGTCCGGCGTGTTCCGAACTGCGGTCCACGGGAGGGCAAGAACCTCGGCATCCTCGATCTTTTGCTCCGCAAATCTCTACAAGAAAAGAGACAAAGAATAATTAGCAAAAGGAGTCACAAACGCGATTAGGAAACAAAACACAAATGCATTAACTTACCTCGGGAGGGGGATTCCCGCGGGTGAACGGCTTCAGCCCCAGGTCCAGTCCTCCGGCATATCAGTCTTGAAGATAGCTCGGACACGCTTGTAAATAAGATAATCCTCAAGCTCAACCGTTGAGAGTCGGTTGGGATCGAGGGGACCGCTCATGAAACAGAGCTTGTGCGTGCGAAGCTGGAAAGGGCAGATTCGGCTGCTGACGAAGGTGGTCATCAGATCCTCGCCACGTAGCCTGGCGCGGATCAGCTCCTTCAGCCGAATCTCGAACGCCCTGGCCAAATCATGGCTCTTCCTGGGGTTGTAGGTCCAGTTCTTCTTGGAAGGGGGGCCGATGGAGAAGGCAGGGAGCCGAATCTTGTCTTCCTTCCCAGTGTTCTTGACATAGAAAAACGATCTATGTCACTTCTTACAAGACTCGAGACTAGTAACATGAGGGAACTCGGATTTTCTCCGAGGTGTGATGGACGCGGCTCCACACTGGGTAAGCAACTTCTCAGAGGGGTGAAGGGATTTGTCTGGAACGACGTTAGATCGGATCTGGAAGAATTTGGACCATACGTGCACAGACGGCCAGAGGCCGAAGTATCCTTCCGAGGCCGAGATAAAAGCGGATAGGTAGGCGATGGCATTAGCCGGAAGGTGATGCGGCTGAAGGCCGAAGTAATCGAGGAAATCCCTAGCGAAATCGCTAAGGGGAAGACCGAACCCACGAGCAAAGTGGGACATGAAGACAACATACTCGCCTTTGTTGAGTACGGGAGAAGATTCGTTGCCGGGTAAGCGACAGCTTACCTCGGTAGGAATCCGGCGAGTCCTAATTAGCCACTCGATCTCACGATGAGTGATGGAGGAACCCTGCCAGGAGCCCCGCTCTGGACCAGACGCTACGTCGTCGTCTTCAACGAGCGCGCCGCTAACTGAACTCGACATAGGGTCGCCGGAGGAATCAACGGAAGAAGAACTAACGGCGGAGCAAGGCTTAGAGGCGCAGGGCCCCGTCGTGGTTCTAAGCAAAGACAACGGCGGAGCGGAAAAGAGCCGCACGGGAAATCTAGAAAACAACGGATGCGTCTAGGGAGGGAGCCTAGCAATGGGACCGTAGAAAAACTCACCGGCAACAGCGCCGGAACAAGCGCACGGCGATGAGGTCGGCGGAGCAGAGGAACTGTGGCCTCGCCGTCGAAGATGTCGGTGATGGCGCAACCACAGGAGCACGAGCAGACGCACGGGCGCGAGCAGGAAGAAGAGCAACGGTAAGCGAAGGGGGAAAGTGAACCCTCTAGCCCCGTGCTCCTCTTTATAACCGCGCGGCCCTGGCAGTAGTGGGATCGTGTGTGCGAGCGCTAACCGTGTAGATCGTGCATGCGGCGGAACCGCTTGCGGCTGAGTGGAGCCACACCAAAGACCACATGACGTGGGAGAGGATCAGGCCCCTGACCCGATGCGGTGCGCGAGGCATCGCAGCGCCGACGCGATAGGCGCAGTAATCACTGTAGCTTGTCAGTGGGCACTGTAGAGAAACAAAAAACTAGAGAAATAATGATGAGTGTTACACGTAGGACAAGGCGTGCACGAGAAGCTGTGCGGATACCTCGAACAGGAAAAAGTAACTCGGAGATGAGGAGAAATGAATATTGGGAAACTGATGTGGCCCGGCCGAGATTACGGGCAGGACCCCACCAGCTTCGGGGACTAATGTTGGGGAGGTGACCCCGGATAGGGTCAAGACAGGGGAAGACAAAAGAAGTTTCCCCTGTCATATGCCGAGTTACTGTTTATATCGGCCGAGTCCTGTAAAAGTCGGCCGAGATAAGCACGACCATGATACCAACGAAGGGAGCGATACCTGATTCGGCCGACATACGAGTTAAGTCGGCCGAGTATGTATGCACAACTTGAATGCAGGTAAAGGTCGAGCCGAGTTATCCAAGACAAGGCCGAGTAACATGAAGCTTGCAGGAGAAGGAGGTGCCTAAGGTCAAACCCTAGTTGTTGTAGGAGGAATCTAGACGGAGCCAAGCTCTAAGGACAAAGAGCAGAGATGCAGAGGGGTAGACAGGCCTCACGGAGGTGACAGTGAGGAAGCCCGAGGCACACATGTGAGGCCCTCTGGAACCTTGCCATCGATAGAAGGGGGACACGGAAAGGAGCCCGCCGAGTTACCGCTTTGGGACAAGCATATTCCAAGAATATGCTTGCCACATCAGCCCTAGAAGGAACCAAGGAACCCCTTTATAAGGAGGGACACGGACTCCTGAGAGGGGGACCGATTCATTTGAGGCCATAAGGCTCGAGTTGTAGTTCTCTTCTTCTTGCAAACAGCTCATGGAGCACTTGTAGCCCAAGAGAAGAGAAATAAAGATCGGCACATTAGTCATTCGAGTGTAGAAGCAACTACATCTTCCCTTCCCGGATCCCTCTAGCATCCATTGGGCCCATACTTTAGCCTACCCATGGCATCTGTCGTGCCACCACCACGACACTAGAGCAGCCACAGCCTCCAGACCACTGCCCTTTCCATCGGTGATGGCTAACACGGTTGGCACCCTCCTGTACACCTGCTGATGCACTCCTTTACGCTTGTTCAAGGATTTGTTTTTATCAGGTGAGGTCACCTCCACTCCTCCATCAGCAGCTGTACTAGATGCATTAGTTGCGTGCCTGCTGCTTTGGGAGTATGCTTTCTCCTTCGACGAACTCTCAGTCGAGCTTGCCTTCTTCTTGTCATCTGCTCTCAGATTAGGACCAAAAGGCAGGTTGCCCTCCGCATCACGATTACCCGGAGTCGAACACAGCAAATCTGAATGCCCCAGTCGGCCACAAGAGAAACAAAAATGTGGAATGTGCTCGTACTGGATCTCATACCAGTCTGTGTTGTTAACGTCCACGGTAACTCTAGCCCTTAGGAATCCTCCCACCGGATCGATCTTAATAGAAGTTACATTCTTGTCTATCTATCTCGCGATCGCCTTACCCCATATATCATTCCTCAGATTAAAAGGCAAATTAAGGACTCTCGCCCACACCTGGAGCTTGTCAAATTTCAGTTCGGATGGACACATATGATCCACGAACTCCTCAATAATCATAGCATTGTGGTTCACATGCCATGGTGAACCAACCTTGACACGGTCGCGATCACGATGGTAATCAAAATCAGCCACAAACATATTTTCTCCCACTGATTAAAAAAGACCTTTAGGGTTTCCCCATGCAGGCCTCAACGCACCTTGCATCGTCTAAATATGAAAATTAGTACGATGCAAAACTTTACCAGCCAACGACCAATTTTGTTTGGCCCCTTCAGCCTCGCGATCATCAAGAACCAGTGGAGTTGCTTCCTCTTCTGAGATATCCAATTTACCCAGAGCTTTCTCCATCTGAATCCTTGCAGAACGCGGCGACCGAGGGCCTCCACTAGCTCCGCCATGACCTGAAGCCGCCGCCATGAACGAACTCAGCCAATCACACACACTAGCCACCCCACACAAGTCCCTCCCGATCTGGTCTCCGCCAAGGGTGGGAAAGGGTACAGACCCCCCCGGGATCACCCCGAACGTAGCCCAAGCCAAGATCGACCTGCAGAGTGAGAGGGCGTCGAGAAGATCTTCGAAAAACTTTCAGAGATCAGTGCGCCCCATCGAGAAGATCGAACGTGCGCCGCCAAATCCCCTGGAACCCTAATTGCCTCTCAGGAGGCTCCTAGTTTTTCGAAAAAAAACAGATTCCTGGATCGCGTGACGACATGCTGCGTCTGAGAGCTGTAACTTACGGAGCTGGTCACCGATCTGGAACCGCATCCTCCCGGCCCACGCCTTGTACGGTAGCCATTAGAGCGAAGTAGAGCAGTCCTACACTCCTACTACACCATAAGGCATAGGCATGGCTGAGGCCAGTTGGTGACTAAGTACTGACACGTAAGAGTATCTCTAATGGCAACTCTATATTTTACAGACAAAGCAGTGGCAGCCCTAAACAGCAACTGCCTTAAAAATTTATTGGGCAGACCCTAAAAAACCCTTACCTCAGCATATTTATGGCAGCGGAAATTATCTTACCGCGAGCGGCCCAACCACCAAAACGTCGTCCGTTGCCCGAGCTGCATTGGCGGTCGATTTGGCCTCGCTGCGATTGATTTTGCCTCGGGGCTGGACGATTCTACCCTACCGTGGTCTCCACCGATGACCGCCGGCCTGCAGAATCGCCACCACATCGTCTCCTTCGTTGCCGCTGTGGCCACCTCCTCCCGGTCGCACGCAAGATATTCGACGATATGGTTGAATGGCTTAATTTTTGTTGTTTTTGTTTTGGGATGAAGTTTAGATAGTCGAGAAAATATTGTAAGTTTTGTTGATGCTGGTGTTGTTTGATTACTCCACCTCCGATGAGGAGTTTGACACGGACGAAGGTGAAAACATTATGATGGTGTGTCATTGGCACATAAGAAGAATATTGCTGAGCATATGAAGCTTCAAGATTGCTTCTTTCAACAAAGGAGAAGTGCTATCGGTGAAAGGATTTGGAACCAAAACACGCTATGGTACATCATGCAAGCATGTGTGATCATGCATAGCATGATCGTTGAGGATGAAAGAGGAAAGAATGAGGCCTATGATGGCTACGACTTGATGGGTGTTCCTGTTCAGGACTCAGAGAGAGATCCGAACCGAATTTAGCCCGGTTTCTTGAGAAGTAGCATGACATTCGTGATGGGGAATGTGCATGATGCTCTCCCAAAAGACGTCATGGAGGAGTGGTATGGCGGCCAAAGGATTGAATATGTAGCAAATGGCAAAAAAAAAATCATTTTGGTAGTATCAATTGTTGATTGAATATGTAGCAAATGGCAAAAAAAATTCATTTTTGGTAGTATCAATTGTTGATTGAATATGTAGCAAATGGCAAAAATAAAATAGAGTCAGCCCCGTGGCAGCCGTGCTCTGTTATAGGGTAGCCGCTGCAACAGGCGTGCTCTGTCTGTTATAGCGCTACCAAGGAAACCAACATCTGACTTTGCGCCCTATATAACCTTTTAGGGCAGCTGTTTTGGATATATAGGACACTGCAAGTTTAGTGCAGCCTCTAGAGATGCTCTATCTAATGTATGTGTGCCTCGAGCACTACAGTTCGCAAGTGCGCTTTGTGATTGGTATAAGATTGTGAGCTAGAGACTAGCGGCTACAAACGTGATTGGTATTTGTACAGAGAGGTCGATCCAGGACTTGAGGGTTGTGATCTGAACAGCTCGAGGGAAGGACGACTTCACAACGCGTCAAGTTTCGTACTTACGAGTATATTACTTGGACAGTTGGACCTAACTTTGCCAAGGTGTATCCATCGATTCGACGTGGCTAGTATCGTACTAGTAGTATGCGTCCGTGGCCGTGGTTACCTGACGTACGGGTCGATTCCCTTCACGTAACCGAAAGCGTCAGGTGTTGGGAGGAGACTCGAGGGTCGTGGCGATGTGGCCTGTGGACGCACTCGATCGGATCAAGAGAGCAGAACTCCATGCCTCGGTCAGCGGCGAGCTTCGGTTGCTCGGAACTTTGCCCGTCCCTGTCCATGTGTCGCTCCAGTCCGCTCGATCCTTCCACCGACCAACGAGAAAGTGGAATTTGAATTCGGCTGAGAGAATGTACGTACCAGCATAAATAATCCAAGATATTAGTACTGTACCATTCTTTTGATGAAAGAGACGAAGTGGGCTGGGTAGTTTCGTGCCTGCAGCCTCTGCCAGCACAAGGCGAGGCACTTGGAAGAACGCCTGCCTACGTTAGAATGCGGAACTAGATTTCCGCCGGTTCGAGGGGAGTTTCTTCCTCGCACCTTCCCCCTTGCTACAGTTCTCAAGAGGAAACCAGATCTCGCCGGGCCGACCCGACGCCTCCTTTGCCGGCGTTGCCGGTGGAGGTGGGCTGAGGGAAGGTGCCGGCGGCGGTAGTGTGTATTTTAGGAGTAGGTTTGGGCTCTGTCCCGGTAGTTGGCGCTATGCCGTTCGGAGTTCGCCGGATTTCTCGGGCCAGATCTGGCGGTGGCTGTTGGTTCTCTTCGTCGCCGTCCTCGTTGGGATGGAGGGGATGAAGGCCTTCGGCTGCTCCTTCAATAAGGCCGGTGGTCTAGAGCTTGAACGGCGGCTGGAGCTGCTGATTCGATCTCTAGTCCTTGTGGACTCTGCTCTGTTGGTGCTCGCGAGCAGTACCAAGAGCTGGTCCAGGCAGTGCCCCGATGAGCTCCTCCGGTGGGAGTTTGGTGTTGGTGCTGTCTTGGACGGGAGTCCTCCTCATAAGCTCGCCCTCCCTCTCGTTGGCTTGCTCGCTCCCCCTCTTTCGGCCGGCCGTGGAGGCGAGGGGAGGAGGGGATTGAGCGGGTCTGCGGGCAGTGGAGGCAAGGGATTTTGTCTCTTGTCGCATCTGCGCGGCGGCAGGAGACCGCGGTGGGTGCTCCCCGGTGAACTTCAGAGGTTGAAGACACCGGCGGTACTACTCCAAACGAATCCTTGTCATAAGCGTAAGTGTGGTGCTCGGGCTAGCTTCGATGGCCGCTGCTTTCATCTGTTCCTCTTGGCCGGCCGTGGCGGCGAGGGAGTGGACGTGGGTGGCAGCACGGGTATTGCCTGGCCTGGGCGCTCTGGGGAGTTTCGGTCTTTCCCCTTCCGACGGATTCTTCCTTGCTGCTCCGACCACCTCTGCCCGCCTTCGCCCACCCGTGGCAGGAGTGATGTGCTGGAGTGCGGGTCACTCGACTTCGACGGAGCTTGCGCGGAATATTGCGTCGGGGATTTCCAGAGTTTGGAAGCGACATCGGCGGGCATCATCTGGACGGCTGAGTGTCGTCAGTCAAAGCCGGTGAGCTCCGGCATCTGTTTAACCTCCATCGGAGGCCTCTTTTCTGGTCAGCGGTCGCGTCCCACGTCGGCACTGAAGCAAGTGGTGTCGTCCCCGTGGCGGTGTTCGGCGGCGGTACAGCTAATCTCCTGCTCGGCAGCGGAGATAGGGAGGGACCTGTTTGCATCTCAAATCTTTCAGCTAGGTCTTCTCCACTTAAAATGGGGACCTATGTATTATTTTCTGTTTTTTATGGGGTCTTCTATATTATTGTACACCTCTGCTGTTTGTGATTAATAGAAAGCTTACAAGCCCTTCGGGGCTCTCCCGTTCAAAAAAAATGTTAGAATGCGGAATTCAAAAAGTTTTGAGGGAAACTCACTCGATACACTGGTTTTTTTTTCTCGAAAGAAGGCAAAAACTCTACCTCATCTCATCAGCTAAGAAAAAGGGAATTGTCCGGTTGATTAATGAGAAACTAGAAGAAAAACTACCTCCCAAGGCCTCGCTCAACATATCTCGAATCCCATGCCAACACGTTTCAAACAGTCAACCATTCATCTCAAGGACCAGGGACGTGTTTGCTTGCCTGTTTTCCAATTTCTCAATAAACCTGTTTGCTATGTTTTTTTTTTTGCGGGGAAGAAAGGATGACATTAAAACAACCATCTTACAAATAAGCCCAGCAAATTAAAGGAAAAATTACAGATAAGGACCACTAGACCCCGAGTTCGCCGGCGACGACCAATATGAGTCGATGGCGCGCCGCGTTGCAACTGCTCCTCTAATGACCTTGATCGGATGCAGATCCCCAGCAAGCGGGAGTCGTCAAACAGCGGCTCCGTAGAGCCTGCACCTTGGACCGCTGACGTCGTCGAGCTGCTTCGATTCATCCTCTCCATCTTCAACAACCACTGGCTCCAGATCCATCGCACGCACCAATCTCGAAGGGGAACAAGGTACTCACCGGAACCGAAGACCGCCGAGCACCGAAAAGCGATGTGCACAGCAGCAGATCTCCAAAGATCACCGCTGCCAGAGGGGAAAAGCACCGCCGCCAAAATCCGATCCGCCAACATCACCCCCTCCATGGCGCCGCCGGCCAGCAACCTAGTAGACCTAGCTATATACAGGCTACGATCCAGGGATCCCACACCCTCCCGCTGCAGGAGCAGCCGCCGGAGAGGGAGGGATCCTGCGGATCCAGAGCTCGAGAGCGGGTTGACCAGGAACGCCCAAGAAATCGCCCCTCTGGTACTGTAGCGATAGAGGGGGGACGGGCCAGGTTCCGTCTTGGTAATAACATGCAAACCTGGCCAACATGCAAACCTGGCAAACCTGGCCAACGGGCCAGGTTTTACGTGCCGGCACGTGGGCCCGCTAAAAAAGCCCGGCACCGGCCTGGCACGGCCCGTGACGTGTCGGGACCGTGCCGGCCCGTGAAGGAGCGGGGCCGTGCCTGGGCCGCGGCATGAGGCACGCGTGCCGGCCCGGCACGGCCTGTCAAGACTGCCACCAGCGAAAAATTAGCGACATAGGCGCAAAAAGGCGAGGCCGAGGGTCGAACTCACGACCTGCCCTCCGGATTTCCTATGCCTAACCAGCAGACCAAGCAACATTTGGTGATTTAGTACAGATTAGAACCTTTTTATAGACAAATTTCGATGGCCCAGCAGAAAAAGGCCACGGCCCAGCGTGCCTAACGTGCCGCGGGCCGGCCCGTGAAGAGCCGGGGCCGGGCTCGGGCCGCCAGGTGGGGCACGTGTGCCGGCCCGACATGGCACGTGGCTTGGCAGGCCACGGCGGGCCGTGCCGCGTGCCAGCCCGCTTGGCACGTGTCGGGCCTGCGCCGTGCCGTGCCGGCCCATTAGCCAGATTTGATAACATGTTTGCTATGTTGGGTTGCATGCGTTTCTCGTATGACATGGGTCTTAAAGCAGGCCAAAAGTTGACCGCCGAAAAGGCCAGTATTTCCACGAAGACAGGTGCCTTGCGCTGCAAAATCTCCCACTCTTTTTCTCATGCAACCATAGATAACCTTATAGTTATCTAACGTGCTAAAGTTAATTCCTTGTTAATAACGATGCTTTGATTCAAAAGAAGTTCTACGTGAAAAAGATGTGTATCAACATTGTGATTCTATTCCAACAACCACTTCTTATTTCTATCCTTTTAAGGGTCTATTTTGTGTTCATGTTTATACGTTTTCTAAACGAAATTTGTTAACCTCATCAGACAGCAGCGACCGTTTAAAATTTCCTTCAAGGTGTAGCTTCGTCTTACAGTTTGTCACAACTTTTATGTTATAAATTTTTTGTTTTAACGTTCATAAAGAGTAGATCTAAACTGTCTTAATACACTATATGTTGATGTAGATCTACTCGTATACAAGTGTCAAAACAAAAAATTTAGAACAGGAAAGTTGTGTGAAATTGAAGCTTCCTCTCAAACAAAATTTGAAACAGTTGAGCGTGTGGGACAAACTTGGAAAATTTTGTCCAAAATAGCTCCAAAAAGGAACAAGAAATAGAGTTTAAAACACTCAGTGAAACTTAGAACCGATTGCGGAAGTGGAATCGTAACATCGAGCAACATCTAATTCATGTAGACATTATCTTAAATAGAAGTACGGTTAGATAAATTAGCAGGGATTAAGATCAAATACGTTAATAAAAACATAACACTTCATTGCCTCCTGTGAACTAAATGCCAAAGTTCATTATTTTTTGCATCCATCACTTCGTGGGCTACCAATCAAGACGTCAAAGTTGACCCAAGACAAATCTAGCCCATCTAGCATATGCCGGACTAAATAGAAAAAAAAAGAGAAATATTGGCCCGACTAACCAAACATGGCCCAAACAACTCCAACCACCACTGAAATCCTATTGCAGTATGTTGAGTGCTTTATTGGAATTGTCGCATGTGGATACACAACACAGGTCGTCTGTGGTTTGCCGAGCTGCTCGTTAAACCTATTTGACTAATATTCCTGTATATCTCCTCCCATTATTTAAATTCCCAAAATGGGCTTTTGATTTGATCAACATGCACATGGCACATTTCTTGTGGAACGACTACCAAATCTTAGAGATATTAGTATGTGTTGCTAGGATCCATGATATTTAGGATGCTGGAAGCTTTAAAAAATCCTCATAGATAACAAATATGGAATCTCCTCACCAAACATTTTCCCTTGCAATTATCCCCAAACCTCTAGATTTTGGAAAGGTGTGTTGGAAGTTGTAAAGAAATCAAGTTTGCCTATAGTTGGGTACTTGACATTTGTCAAAACAAATACTGGGGTGGAGGGGATACTTGGTTTGTTATCCTACTATATACACAATTTTGCGACATATATGTAGTCTGTAATGAGGTGAATATCATAATCTCCGATACTTGGGATGGTGCAAAGTTAAAGTTAACCTTTTGAAGATCTTTAATGGAAAGCACATGGGTTTGTACTATGATATGCTTGATATTGTTAGATAAATATAGATTTCTGAGGGGAATGGATTCCCTCATATTGTGACTTTAGAACAAATGAATTTATACTTCCAACTTCTTATATTACTGCGACTTTCTGAGGGGAATGAATTTGTACTTCCAACTTCTTATATTCTATTTCAGGACTTATCTCCCCCCTCTTGGGTGCATATTTTCTTTGTCTTTTGTCTCACAATGAAATAATGATTATAAATAATTTAATGAAAAAACATATAGTAAAATGTAAAGATTGTAAACAATACGTCACTTAATGTTTGATTGTGTGGCTGTTAGGGACATTTGGCCAGTAGTTTTTGAACTCTTGAGTCTGTCTACAATTCTAAAAATACTACTCCAAACTACATTTTGTGTTGTTGTATTGTGGAACAAATGGAAACTTTGAAATGACATGGGTTTGTGATGATGTTTCATGGAAAAATATCAAACATGTCCATATGGCACTTTATGGTGTCATCGGGTGGAAAATACTACTCAAGGACAAGGCACCAGAGAAGATGGAAGCATTGTGACATTTCCTCTCTAACAAGACAGGATCTAGTTGTTGACCCCTCCTCCACAATCTATCCACTCCACCGCACCACCAAATAAAATCTGGCGAGCAATCCATGGCTGGTGGACACAACACAGGAAGGGGCTTCTCCGGCACTACCGGAGGTCGCGGATGAAGCTTGACCAGGCCTGTGCGCAGCAACATCACGGAGGCCCGGAGCTCGAGTGCGGTGGCGGTCGGCGGCTCGAGAGGCATGTAGTACTAGCGTTCCGTCCAAGCTCGCAGGGAGATCCTTCTCCTGGCTGTCCCGTAGGAGCGCGCCGCCTTGGACCGCCTCATGAGGCGGTTCTGTTCGGTAAGGCGGAGCACCAGCACCGCTAAGGAGGATAAGGGACCGAACAGAATGCGAGGTGAAACAGTTTTTACTTGTGGGTGACAATATTGTGTAATTTTCATCAAACTCTAGGGATAAAAGGGTCAAATCCATATAGATGAAGGCTATAGATATAGATTATGCACAAAGAACAATGCAAAGCCTATAAGTTGCATAATAATGATCCAATATCTTACATTTGCATTTATTTTAAACATGAATTTCCAGGCTATGTTTTACCCTTGATTTGGTTATGTATTTTAGATTTTCCCTTGTTTTTTTCCATTCCTGCAAATCAAGCACTCAGTTTCACCAAAATTATGTGTTTTTCCAGTCCTATATTCTACACATATTTTTTATCTTATTTTTTGCTTCTTTTTTTCCTATGTTTAGGAGATCCAGCAAATGGAAGATGTCGTGAAATATGCACACGTTCTCTCACCAAACAGTAATACTTTGTCGTGAAACATGCTTTTTCAGACAGAGTACTGTCGTGAAATATGCACACGTTCGCTCCGGATGGGACCGTCACAATCGCACAATCAGCACCCCCATTTCCCACAGACGGCACCAATTGACGAGGTTCGGTCTCGTCAATGCTCATTGTTATGGACTTGAGTTTTGGAGAAGATGGGGATGCTGGAGATCGTGGAACGGTTAACAGACAAGCAACACGGGGACACGAGGTTTACCCAGGTTCAGGCCCCTGGAGGGAAAACCCTACTCCTGCTTGTCTTCTCTTGATTACAACGGAACCGAAGATTACAGGGGTGCCTGAAAGTGTAAGATGGTTAACCTAAAGGGGGTGAATAGGTTTCTATAAAATTCTTTATAATCTTTTGCAAGTTTTAGGCTTTGCGGAATATAAGTGAGCCTACATGAAAACTAGGTGAGGCAACCTAGATGATATACAAGATACTTCAAGCTCGAAGGCTATCACAAGGTAAACAACACAAGTAAGAGATCGGTTAAGGAATGGAAGTAGCAAACTGAAGGGTTTCGCAGCATAGTAAATCAAAATTTTCTACGGAAGCGAACAGAGGGAAAGCCAAGATCTAATCTAGGAGATGCAAACAACGAGAGAGATTGGATTAGATCTTCATACCCTTGAAGATTCAAGATGAACGCTCATTTAACGGGCGTGGGTGATGTAGTCGTACTCACTTCTCCTCCTCGCGATCCGATCCGATCTAGCACCACAAGTGGCGGTGCCTCCGTGAGATGCACACGTGCAGCACCTCGACGTCTCCTCCTTCCTCGGACCAGCAAGTATGGTGGAGAGATAGATTGGATCTACAACACGAGGCGTGTATATGGTGGAGAATTTCGCAGCAGGCTTCGCCTACAAACAAATGGGAGGGAGAGGAAGGCAAAGAGGCTACTAGGGTTTGGAGGGAGGTGTGTATGGGGTAGGGAGGGGGCGCACCAGCCCTCTATATATAGAGGGGGGTGCGGCCAGCCCTTGCCCATCCTCCAAGCCTATCTCTAGTTTAAACGATTTAAACTCTCCCTTCTAGAAACCCTATCTTATCTCTAGTTTAAACGATTTAAACTTATCTAGGATCGGCTGGGCCCTATGGGGCCTTGTGCCCCTGGCCCAATGCGGCCAGGACACTCCCTCATAGGCCCATGCCCCCTCCCGGAAGGTGGGACCACGTTGGCCCCCTTCCGGAAGGTTCTAGAAGCTTCCGGTATAATACCGATTAATCCGGAACAATTCCGAACTCCAAAACTGCACTGCCTTATATGAATCTTATTCTCCGGACCATTCCGGAGCCTCTCGTGATGTCCCGGATCCCATCCGAGACTCCGAAAAAATTCATAAACCAATTATCCAATCTATCCTAGCGTCGAGACACGTTAAGTGTGACCTCGGTTCGAGAATATGCGCATATGATCTTCTATCAATAATCAACAGCGGGGTCTGGGCACCCATATTGACTCCCACACATTCATCGATGATCATATCGGATGAACCACGATGCCAGGATTCAATCAATCCCATATATATATTCCCTTCGTCTCGCGATATTTTACTTGCCCGAGATTCGATCGTCGGTACCGTCATACCTAGTTCAATCTCGTTCACAGCAAGTACTTTACACGTTCCGTAATCCGATATCACTTTGTGATTAACTCCTTAACCACATGCTTGCAAGCGGTGTTGATATCGACACGAGTGGGCCCAAAGTATATCTCTCCGACTTGGGAGGGACAAATCCCATCTCGATACATACAACCCAACAGATACTTTCCGATCACCTGAGAGACACCTTTATGATCACCCTCTCATAGGATGACGTTTGATGACCTCAAAGCTTTCTTCCGATACCGTGGAGTTGCATTATCTCATGGTCTAAGGAATACAATATTTGACATAGGAAAAGCTTCGCAAAGATGAACACAATGACACGATCTAATTGCTTCGCTTAGTTTGGTCTCATCCACCATATCATTCTCCCAATGATATGATCTCATTATCAATTGACAACTCATGTCTATGGTTAGGAAACCTTAACCATCATTGATCAATGAGCTAGTCCATAGAGGCGCATTAGGGACACGGTGTTGTTCACAAACCACACAAGTATTAATGTTTCCGCTTAATACAATTCTAGCATGGAATATAAACTTTATCATGAACAAGAATTATAATAATAACATCTTTATTATTGCCTCTAGGGCATAATTCCAACAGTCTCCCACTTGCACTAGAGTCAATAATCTAGTTTACATTTGGCAACAATCTTACACCCATGGCACCGAGGTGCTGATCATGTTTTACACGTGGAAGAGGTTTAGTCAATGGATCTGCGACATTCAGATCTATATGTACTTTGCTGATCTTCGATCTCCATACGCTATATAATCTCGGATTATATGAAACTTGTTGATATGCTTGGTCTTTGGATGATATCTTGGTTCCTTAGCGAGTGCTATGGCGCCAGTGTTGTCACACAATATCTCCAAAGGGTCCAATGCACTTGAACCACGCCAAGCTCAAATGATGAAGTTTCTGATCCAAACTCCTTCACTTGACGCTTCGCAGCAGCCATGTATTCCGCTTCTCAGAGATCCTGACCACGCTTTGCTTGCACTTCTCCACTCAGCTCCTCCATTCAAAATATACACGTATCCCGTCGAGATTTAGCATCATCCTTGTCGTGTCGAAACTAGCATCGACGTAACCTTTACGACGAAATGTTCATCACCCCATAGACTAAGAACATTTCTTTAGTCCTATTTAGGTACCTTAGGATGTTCTTCACGCCTGTCCGTGTTCCACTCGGATCACTTTGATATCTCGTCACAAACTAAGAGCATTGGACACATCCGTCTAGTACACAAAGATGGCATACATGATGGAACCTATGGCCGAGGCATAAGGCACTTTGCTCATAGCTTCCTATCATTTCATCAGTGGACACGAGCCTTGCTCAATATCTTACCTGACAACATAGGCACTGAACCTTTCAATGCCTTATCCATTCTGAACCTTTTCAGAACTTTGTCTAGGTATGTACTCTGGCTTAAAGCTATCAGGCGTCTTTGTCTATCTCTATAGATTTTGATGCTCAATATATAAGCAGCTTCACCTAGGTCTTTCATTGAAAAACACTTGTTCAAATAACTCTTCACATCGTTAAGCATGTTGATGTCATTTCCAATAATCAATATGTCATCCACATATAGTACCAGAAACGTCACCGAGCTCCCACTCACTTTCTTGTAGATGCAAGCTTCGTAGCAATTTGGAACAAATCCAAAGCTCTTGATTACTTGATCAAAACGAAGGTTCCAACTCTGAGACGCTTGCTTCAGTCCATAAATGGAACGCTGAAGTTTGCATACTTTATCAGCATCCTTAGGATCGACAAAACCTTCGGGTTGCATCATATATAACTCTTCATCAATGTTGCCATTGAGGAAAGCAGTCTTGACATCCATTTGCCATATTTCATAATCATGAAACGCAGCAATTGCTAATAAAATCCGAATGGACCTAAACATTGCTACGGGAGAGAAAGTCTCATCGTAGTCAACACCTTGAACTTGTCGAAAACCTTTCGCAACAAGCCGTGCTTTATAGACGGTAACATTACCATCCGCGTCCGTTTTCTTCTTGAAGATCCATTTGCACTCAACGGCCTTTCGGTCGCTAGGAGGGTCCACCAAAGTCCATACTTGGTTTTCGCCATGGATCCCAATTCGGATTTCATGGCTTCTAGCCATTTCTCAGTCTGGGCTCATCATCGCTTCTCATAGTTCGAGGTTCGCTATCTTCTACTAACAAGACAAGACAGGTTGCCATTACCACTCAGAGGGCACGCGACCTTGTCGACCCTGCGACGTTCAAGAGCAGCATCGTCAAGCTTCATGATCCTTGTCATTAGCTTCCTCTATTGTTGGTGCAAAGTGACCTCGAACAATTTCAGGTGCTGCGCTACTCTCCAATTCAAGAGAAGGTTCAATAACCTCGTCTAGCTCTACTTTCCTCCCACTCACTTCTTTCGAGAGAAACTCCTTCTCAAGAAAGGAACCGTTCTTTATGACAAACACTTTGCCTTCGGTTCTGTGATAGAAGGTATACCCAATAGTTTCCTTAGGGTATCCTATGAAGACGCATTTCTCCGCTTTGGGTTCGAGCTTGTCCGCATCAACTTCTTGACGAAGCTTCAGATCCCCAAACTGTAAGACACGACAACTTAGGTTTAGCACCAAACCCTAGTTCATCCGGTGTCGTCTCAACGGATGTAGATGGAGCCCTATTTAAAGTGACTGCAGCGGTTTCTAATGCATCACCCCAAATTGATAACGGCAAATCAGTAAGAGACATCATCGATCGGACCATATCTAATAGGGTTTGATTCCTCAGTCGAACACACCATTGCTACTGTGGTGTTCCGGTGGCGTGAGTTGTGAAACGATTCCACTTGCTTTGAGATGCGTGAGAAAATCATAACTCAAATATTCGCCCCCACGATCGGATCGTAGAAACTTAATTTTTCTATTACGATGGTTCTCCACTTCATTCTGAAATTCTTTGAACTTTTCAAACGTTTCAGATTTATGTTTCATTAAATAGATATACCCATATCTACTTAAGTCATCGGTAAAAGTGAGAAAATAGCGATATCCACCGCGTAAACACTCATTGGTCCGCATACATCGGTATGTATGATTTCCAACAAGTCCGTTGCTCGCTCCATCATACCGAGAACGGGTTTTGATCATCTTGCCCATGAGGCATGGTTCGCATGTGTCAAATGATTCAAAATCAAGAGACTCCAAAAGTCCATCAGAATGGAGTTTCTTCATGCGCTTTACACCAATATGACCTAGACGACAGTGCCACAAATAAGTAGTATTATCACTATCTACTTTGCATCTCTTAGCCTCAATGTTATGGATGTGTGTTTCATCCTTTCGAGATTCAGAAGAAATAAACCATCACAAGAGGTGCATGTCCATAAAAGATGTTACTCATATAAATAGAACAACCATTATTCTCCGATTTAAATGAATAACCGTCTTGCAATAAACATGATCCGAAATAATGTTCATGCTCAACGCAGTACATAATAACATTTATTAAGGTTTAAAACTAATCAAGGTAAAACTAAGGAGAGCGTGACGGCCATCACATCAACTCTTGATCCGTTGCCAACGCGCGTCACCTCATCCCTCGCAAGTCGCCGCTCATTCCGTAGCTGCTTTGAGTTACAAATATTAGCAACGAATCAAATACCCGTGCACTACAACGAGGGCTAGTAAGGAAAACATCAATAACATGTATATCAAATATACCTTTGATGGTGCCAGCCTTCTTGTCCGCTAAGTACTTTGGACGCTTCCAAAGGACCCTTGTCCTTGCAATAGAAGCACTTTCCGGCTTAGGGCCGACTTGAGCTTCTTCTCAGCAGGGGCAACGCGCTTGCCGCCGCTTTTCTTGAAGGGCTTCTTTGCACCTTTACCTTTCTTAAAGGAGGGCTTGTTGACCATCAACACATGATTATCCTTCTTGATGTCCACCTCCGCAGCCTTGACTTTGCGAAGAGCTCGGTGATCGACGATGGAACCAATCTGATTATGAGTCACTACAAAACTTTTGTAGCTGGAGGAGTGATTGCAGAACCCTGTCAATCTTGAGCTCATCTGTAATCTTGCAGTCCAGTTGCTCAAGGCGTTGAGTGTAGCCCGACATCTTAATGGCGTGCTCACTAACGGAACTCCATTCCTCCATCTTGCAGTTAAAGAACTTCTCAGAGATCTCATATCTCTCAGAACGGGCCTGAGTCTGAAACATGGTTTTCAGCTCCTCGAGAATCTCAAAGGGCCCGGGATAGTTTTCAAAACGATTTTGAAGTTCCGGTTCCATAGCAAACAACATGGTGCTCTTAATCACACCATAATCATCTTTGCGCGACTGATAGACAGCTTTCTCATCAGCCGCCTAGCTTGTTAGGGGTTACCTAACGCTTTCTCAAGGACATAGTCCTTTTGTCCGCCGCATGTAACGATTCTTAGATTGCGGAACCAGTTGGTGAAGTTAGACCCATTGTTTCTAAGCTTTTCTTTCTCAGCAAAAACGTTGAAGTCGAAGTTGGACTTGGCCATGTGATCTACAGTATTTGCAAGTACAATTTAGACTATGTTCATGATAAATAGTTCAACTTAATCAAATTACTAGATGAACTCCCACTAAATTCAACATCCCTCAAGTTGTTTAGTGAACACGATCCAAATTCACCACACCTAATCCGATCATCACGAGAAGAGATGTGGTTTCAATGGTGGACAACGAAGTGTCGATCATATCATTCATATGACTCATGCTTAACCTTTCGGTTCTTGTGTTCCGAGGCCATGTCTGTACATGCTAGGCTCGTCAAGTTAGACCCAAGCATTTCAGCAGTAAAACTGGCTTGCACCCTGTATGTGAGCGAGAGTCTATAGCACCCGATCATCACGTGATGCTTGGACACGATTTAACTTTCGCAACGGTGCATACATGGGGAGAACACAGTTTTATCTTGATCTTTAAGTGAGGAATCATCTTATAATGCTACCGTCGCGATCTAAGCATAATAAGATACATAAAAGGATACACATCACATGCATATAACTTTATGTGACATGGTATAGCCAATCTTCGCGCAATGATCTCCATCTTGTGCGTTCCGACATGATCTCCATCACTCCACCATGATTGCCTCCACCACGAATAGCAACTACAACTATTGCTAACTACTTAGCGATAAAGTAAAGCTATTACATGGCGTATAAGAAGTTGACTCGCAGGTCATACACAATTATAAAGACAACCATATGGCTCATGCCGGTTGTGTACTCATCGACATGCAAGTCGTGAAACATTACAAAACATGATCATCGCATACAATATACACATCACATCTTGGGCCATACCATATCACAGAAAACACTCCCTGCAAAAACAAGTTAGACGCCTCTACTTTGTTGTTGCATGTTTTACGTGGCTTATGGGAGTAGATGCTAAGAACGATTCTTACCTACGAAAGCCACAACGGTGATATTATGGTTGCCAAACTCCGTGTTAATCCCATGACAACTATAGTGAGAGAAACCGACATCCACCACCGCATGTATGGTACAAGCCACACGCCAAGTGCGGAGCCGGTCATGAACGACGTCGCGTAAGGTTGGCCTGGACCGCTTCAATCTCACTATCCCGCGCCATAAGAAGAACACAAACAAGAGGCTTGCAACAGAAAACATCAACGCCGCAACAACCATGTTATGCGTTCTACTCGTGAAACACATCTACGCATAGATCTAGCTCGATACCATCAAGGGTTTCGCAGCATAGTAAATCAAAATTTTCTACTAAGCGAACAGAGGAAAGCCAAGATCTAATCTAGGAGATGCAAACAACGAGAGATATTGGATTAGATCTTCATACCCTTGAAGATTAAGACAGCGAACGCTCATTTGAACGTGGGTGATGTAGTCGACTCGCCTCCTCCTCGCGATCCGATCCGATCTAGCACCACAAGTGGTGGTGCCTCCGTGAGATGCACACTGCAGCACCTCGACGCCTCCTTCCTCGGACCAGCAAGTATGGTGGAGAGATAGATTGGATCTACAACACGGGCGTGGTGTATATGGTGGAGAATTTCAGCAGCAGGCTTCGCCTACAAACAAATGGGAGGGAGAGAGGAAGGCAGCAGGCTACTAGGGTTTGGAGGAGGTGTGTATGGGGTAGGAGGCGCACCAGCCCTCTATATATAGAGGGGTGCGCCAGCCCTGCCCATCCTCCAAGCCTATCTCTAGTTTAAACGATTTAAACTCTCCTTCTAGAAACCCTATCTTATCTCTAGTTTAAACGATTTACACTTATCTCGGATCGGATGGGCCCGATGGGGCCTTGTGCCCCTGGCCCAATGCGGCCAGGACACTCCCTCATCGGCCCATGCCCCCTCCCGGAAGGTGGGACCACGTTGGCCCCTTCCGAAGGTTCTAGAAGCTTCAAGATAATACCGATTAATCCTAACAATTCCGAACTCCAAAACTGCACCGCCTTATATGAATCTTATTCTCCGACCATTCCGAGCCTCTCGTGATGTCCCGGATCCCATCCGAGACCAAAAAATTCATAAACCAATTATCCAATCTGTCCTAGCGCCGAGACACGTTATGTGTGACCTCGGGTTCGAGAATATGCGCACATGATCTTCTATCAATAATCAACAGCGGGTCCGGGCACCCATATTGACTCACACATTCATTGATGATCATATCGGATGAACCACGATGCCAGGATTCAATCAATCCCATATATATATTCCTTCGTCTCGCGATATTTTACTTGCCCGAGATTCGATCGTCGATGCAGCCATACCTAGTTCAATCTCGCTCACAAAGAAGTACTTTACGCCCGTAATCCGATATCACTTTGTGATTAACTCCTTAACCACATGCTTGCAAGCGTGTTGATATCGACATCGAGGGGCCCAAGTATATCTCTCCGACTTGGGAGGGACAAATCCCATCTCGATACATACAACCCAACAGATACTTTCCGATCACCTGAGAGACACCTTTATGATCACCCTCTCATAGGATGACGTTTGATGACCTCAAAGCTTTCTTCCGATACCAGGGAGTTGCATTATCTCATGGTCTAAGGAATACAATATTTGACATAGGAAAAGCTTCGCAAAGATGAACACAATGACACGATCTAATTGCTTCGCTTAGTTTGGTCTCATCCACCATATCATTCTCCCAATGATATGATCTCATTATCAATTGACAACTCATGTCTATGGTTAGGAAACCTTAACCATCATTGATCAATGAGCTAGTCCATAGAGGCGTACTAGGGACATGGTGTTGTTCACAAACCACACAAGTATTAATGTTTCCGCTTAATACAATTCTAGCATGGAATATAAACTTTATCATGAACAAGAATTATAATAATAACATCTTTATTATTGCCTCTAGGGCATAATTCCAACATGTCCTCATCCAGCGGGGGCTTCTCAAAGTTGACATAGGGGACAGGAGCTAGAGCATTTCCCAAATCTGGCACTGGTTGACCACGCTCTGCCAAGAAAGCATTGTGTTGCCTCCTATTCTCCTGACTGAGCTCCAAAATGCGGTGGGAAACATCATAGGAGGAGCGACACATATCCCATAAGCTGTTGAAGAACCGGGCAAGACCCTTCTTGCGAGGAAGATCACGGGGAAGGTCCCTACGAGAGCGCGAGCCACTAGCAGACAGAGGATCATGAGCATGCTGGGTCCGGTGCTCGGATGGCAACATCTGGGGGAGCTCCACATTAGAGCCCCGACGAGGTAAGGTGAAATCCTCCATATCTTCACGCGCACCCCTGGGGAGAGCAGCTGCAGGAACGGTGTCCTCAATCAGGCGCTGAACATACTAACAGAAATTGGGAGTCATGCGCTTCTCAATGGACCGCTGAATCTCATTATAGATGAAGTCACACACATTGATCTTCCGGAGACGGCGAGGCTCACAATAGTACATCAGATTCTTGTGGTGACCACATACATCAACATCATCACCAGCCTTGCTCTCAAGATTGTACCGGAAGAACCGAGCAAGCACCATGTAGTAGTAGTACATCCCTGACAAGATGGAAGGCTGATGGCTGGGATCACTGGGATAGTAGAAAAGGAGCTGGCTCTCACTGAATGCCTTCTCAGAATGAATGCAGAAGCCACAGACACTGTCAGGAGGGTAACCCAGGGCATGGCAGAAAGCTTCAAAAGAAGCCGAGTATGGCTTGGTGCCGGTCATCCAAGTGACAGTGTGAGCATCATCAGTGTGAAGTAAGCTGTGCAGAAGAACTGGCGAATGATATCGCGCATTAGCTTGACCTTGATTGTAGCAATAGCAAAGACATCCATCTGCTTCAGGGCCACATCCACATGCTCGAAATCAGAGGAGAGGTAATGAGCATAGTGGTACTCATTGAGATACTTGGAAGGAACAAAGAAACCCCGCCGCATACGAGTTGGCTCGTTGTAAAAGTCATCCCAAAAGCACTTCTGAGTGTCAGTCCAGAACATCTTGTTAGCCCCTTGATAAGTGCGGGTGGTAAAGCGGTACGGATTCTGCCTCCTCAAGTCCCGCCATTGATTCACAGTAATATCCAAGACAGTATTGTAGTTGGGAGGATCTTCTTCTTCAGTAGGACCGAGATTGGACTTGCCTTTCATAGTGGATCTTCCAGCCGAGGCTTTCTTCTTCTGGCCACTTGCAGATCCATAACCCCCTGTGAGAGCAGCTTTCTCTAGCTGACGCTGAGTAAGGCGAGGAGGAGGAGGAGGAGGTGGCCTTCGAATAGTGAGCTTCCTCCTTTTGCTGATGTCAGGCTCAAAGTCACTGTGTTCAGACTCTTCACAAGAAGCACACAAGAACGGAAGGCAAAGAAGAACAAATGAGTGTATATGCCATAGAGGAGCTCACAAGAGCACATAAGGAAGGTTGGGCAAGCGCATGGACAGATAAATAGGCGGAAGAAAACTTTCGGCGCTAGGTCCGGCGGAACCGGCCCTGCCGCCGGAATTATCGGAGACGGGTCCGGTGGACCGAAAGCTCGACCGGAAATTCCGGCGAGCAAGTCGGTTGACCGGAAATTCCGGCGGCAGGTTCGGCACGACCGGGCCTGGGACCGAAAATGTTTGGGCAATCGATTGTAAAACTATCCATGACTTAGTACTTGCACAAACACCATTACGAGGGAGAATAGAGGGTGAAACTAGGGTGATTCTAGCCGATTTACTCTACTAGGGGGATAGAGAGAACAAAGGGAGCACAAGACAATAAGGCTAGGGTTTCACCATAAACCAAAAAACAGGGAATGAAGAGAGAAAAGAGCAAAGATACCCTGGGATGGTGAAGATGAAGCCATGCCCCCTCCCTTGCCAAGGATAGGCACGAAGAAAGAACCACACGATAAAGTGGGGAAACACTCCCCAATCTCCCAATGCGTGTAAGGAGAGAGCAAAACCTTGGGTGAAAAGACTTGTAGAGGCCCGATCTACAACTTGGTGGAGTAGGGAGGGTTTTGGGTGGAGGGAAGGGCCTATGGGGGGTGGGGAAGCTTGAGGCGGCGTCCATGGAGGAGGGAAGAGCGTGGGAAAGAAAGAAAGGGAGAGGAAGGACCTGCCCCACGCACGGGCTAAATACCCTCCTAAAAAAATTCGGCGATAAGTCCGGTCAGACCGGTGCCCACGCCGGAAATTCTGGTGAGAGAATCGGCGAACCGACCTGGTGACCGGAGATTCCGGTGATGACCAAAATTTTCGGCAGAGAACCGAAAACATGTACTATAAGGGTTTTCGGTCTTCTGCCGGAAATTTCGGCGGCCGCCGGAAATTTCGGTCGCCAGGCCAGCGAACCGGAAATTTTGCCGAAAAAATTCTAAAGGCTGCGAAAAAGGTTTGTTTGATGTGAAGGAGAGGAAAAATTGTGAGGGATCATATGAGCATATACACAAGATTCAAATGAAGACCAGAGAGAGCACTGTCCATAAGGCAAGGTCATGAAAAATCAAAAACGAAGAGCGACCATGGACAAAGGATTTAGCTTGAAGCAACAATGCATCCAATACACAAAACCAACCATTTGACGGAGGATTTCTCCCCCTATGTTCAAGCACACATGTCATGGCGCCTCAAAGATAGATGCTTGGACCCATATCATGACACGAGATCAATTTATGTTGCACACATAGGTAAGCATCAAACCAAGATATGGTAAAATGACCATCCCTACATGTGCTGCGCAACTAAGCTACATAGCATGTTAAGAGCAAGAATATAGTGCAAGAAGCAAATCAATCCAAGTTTTGGGGATCTAGGATACCGAGTTTTTGCCTCAACATGACAAATCGGGCTTCATCCAAAGGCTTCGTGAAGATATCGGCCAATTGGAACATTGTACCCACATGAGTGAGATTGATATCACCATTTGCGACATGGTCACGTAGGAAGTGGTGGAGAATGTCAATATGTTTGGTGCGGCAGTGTTGGACGGGGTTGTTGGCGATCTTTATTGCGCTTTCATTATCACATAGAAGAGGCACCGTACCAAGAGACACACCATAGTCTTTCAAGGTTTGCCTCATCCATAACAATTGAGCACAACAAGATGTCGCGGATATGTATTCGGCTTCGGCGGTGGATAGGGCTGTGGAGTTTTGTTTCTTGGAGGACCAACTCACCAATGACCGGCCAATGAATTGGCAAGCCCCGGAGGTTGATTTCTGGTCAACCTTATCACCTGCCCAATCGGCATCCGAATAGCCAACAAGCTCAAAGGTTGACCCCTTTGGATACCAAAGCCCGAGGGTAGGAGTGAGAACAAGGTACCTAAAAATCCGTTTGACCGCCATCAAGTGGCACTCCTTGGGAATGGATTGAAAATGAGCACACATTCCAACACTTAACATGATATCCGGCCTAGAAGCACAAAGGTAGAGCAAGGAACCAATCATAGAACGATATACCTTTTGATCCACATCCTTCTCACCTACTCCAAGGCCAAGTTGTCCATTTAGTGGCATGGGTGTCTTCATGGGATTAGCCTTGGCCATCTCGAACTTATTGAGCATATCCTTAATGTACTTCTCTTGAGAGATGAACGTGCCATGAGTAAGTTGCTTTATGATGAAGCCTAGAAAGAACTTCAACTCCCCCATCATGGACATCCTAAATTTCATAGTCATCAACTCGGCAAAAGCTTTGTTATGAGATTCGTTAGTTCCACCAAAGATAATATCATCAACATATATTTGAACAATAAATAAGCCACCCCCTTTAACCCGTTTGGTGAAAAGGGTGGAATCGACCTTACCCACGCTAAACCCATCCATGAGTAGAAAATCTCTAAGGTGCTCATACCAAGCACGAGGAGCTTGCTTTAGTCCGTAGAGAGCCTTATGGAGTAGATACACATGGTTGGGATAGCGTGTGTTTTTGAAACCCGGGGGTTGAGCTACATATGCAACCTATTTCAAGGGACCATTAAGAAAAGCACTTTTCACATCCATTTGATAAAGCTTGAAGTTATGGAAATATGCATAAGCAAGAAAGAGACGGATAGCTTCAAGACGAGCAACGGGCGCAAAGGTGTCCTCATAGTCAATACCTTCTATTTGGGCATACCCTTGCGCCACTAACCTTGCTTTGTTTCTTGTGACGACCCCGTTCTCATCTTGCTTGTTCTTGAACACCCACTTGATCCGAATGACATTGATGCGATGATCTTTAGGCCTCTCCACTAGAGACCATACTTCATTGCGAGTGAAACACTCGAGTTCTTCTTGATGGCAATGACCCAATCCGGATCCTCCAAAGCCTCATGAACCTTAAGGGGCTCAAAATTGGACACAAAAGCATGATGCCCACAAAAGGTTCTGAGGTTCTTCTTCCTGGCACGGGTCTCGATCCCTCTTGATATGCTTCCAAGGATATTGTTGACTTGAAGACCACTTGTAATGGAGGCGGCCTTAATCTTCCGAATTGTGCCTTCATGATCAACAAATTCATCTTTTGAGGGGCCTTGATCATTGACACCGTCTTGAGCTTGGCCTTGAGATGGAGATTGATCTTATACTTGGTCTTGCTCGAAGGTTTGAGGGCTTGGTTCTTGTTATTCGGTTTGCATGGCATCATGAGTGAGATATTGATCTTGTGATGCATTTGATGGCTCAACTTGGGTAGAGCTCGGCTCTTCTTGAGTTGAGATTGATTCTCCCCCATCATCTTGTTGAACATGAATGTGAGACTCGGTGGGCAAGATGTTCCCAATACCCATCAACTTGATGACTTGAGAAGAATCACCATCTCCTACATCACGAGAAGAAACTTGCCCCTCATGGGGGCCATTATTCTCCAAAAACTCCACGTCACAAGATACTTCAACACTACCATTGGTTTTGTTGTAGTATCTATAGGCATGAGAGTTTTTTGCATAACCAACAAAAATACCCTCTATAGTTCTAGATTCGAATTTACCGAGCTTTTCCTTTTTGTTCTTGACGAGGCACTTGCATACAAAGACTCGGAAGTAGTTGACATTGGGCTTCTTACTAGTGAGAATCTCATATGGAGTCATTTCAAAGGGAGCACGGAGGAAGAGCCGGTTCGTGCAGTGGACCACGGTAGCAATAGCTTCTCCCCAAAAATTGTGAGGGGACTTGAATTCACTCAACATTGTTCTTGCCATCTCAATGATTGTCCAGTTCTTCCGTTCAACAACACCATTTTGTTGAGGGGTATAAGGAGCCGAGAATTCATGCTTGATCCCCTCATCTTCAACAAATTCTTGCATGGTGTAGTTCTTGAACTCGGTGCCGTTGTCGGTTCTAATAGTCTTGATCTCCACTCCATGAGTGCGTTGAGCTTGCTTAGGGAAGATCATGAATTCCTTGAAGGTATCATCCTTCGTCTTGAGAAGAAAGACCCAAGTATATCTTGAGTAATCATCAACAATGATAAGACCATATCTTTTTCCACCAAGAGAGTCATATGTCGAAGGCCCGAAGAGATCCAAATGGAGCAGTTCCAAGGGTCTTGATGTGGCCACCTTGGTAATGGAAGGATGATGCTTTCCAATTTGCTTCCCTGAAATGCAAGCACTACATACACGATCTTTCTCAAAGGAGATACCGGTTAGTCCAAGAATATGCTCACCCTTTAGGAGAAGATTGAGACTTCTCATGTTGACATGGCCTAGGCGATGATTCCAAAGCCATCCCTTGTCAGCCTTGGCCATTAGACATGTAGGAAGAGATTGGCTCTCTTTCGAGAGGTCGACCACATAAAGGCCGTCTTCCACGTGTCCAATGAGAACCAAGATGATATCATCACCCCTAAAGACCTTCACAAAAGTTCTAGAGAAATAGGAGTCATAGCCGGCATCCGCGAGATGTTTAATAGAAAGCAAGTTGTAACCAAGGTTTTCAACATGTAGGACGGTCTCAAGAGTCAAAACCTTGGAAATTACCAACTTACCATAACCAAGTACCTTTCCTTTATAGTTATCTCCAAAAGTGATGCTTGACGTTGAGTTGACATCGTGAATGAATTGGTCAAGCCCACTCCTACCTCCGGTCATGTGATTGGTGCATCCACTATCAAACACCCATTTTGATCCACCAGAGGCATAACCCTACAAAATCAATTCTTTGATTTAGGAACCCATTGAGTAATGGGTCCCCTAGCATTAGCAACAAGATCCTTAGGTACCCAAATTGAGTACCACCTATAAGCATAACCATTTCGAGGGCCAACATATTTGGCATATACCTCTCCTTGAGTGCCCTTACATAGCACATAGGAAGGATTAGACATTCCCGCATACTTGTGATTGGGATTGACCCTCATGGCTCCCCCATTCACCATATTCCTTTTGACCCGGTCAACCACCTTGTCACCTTCTTTCACAAAGGTTATCTTATTTGGTGGAATGGCATTGCTCGTTTTGTTCTTTGGATCAAAACCGACACCTTCCTTGGAAACTCTCGTCTTTTGACGGGATAAAATCTCATCTAGGATCTTTCCCTTGGAGGTAGGTGCACAACGCTCTTTCTCAAGTTGCTCTTTCAACTTATTATTTTCCTCAATGAGGTGATCTTGATCAAAGGTAGGGTTAGATGTACAAGAATCATTTTCAACTATAATTGGATCCTTCAATGTACCAAGAGCTTTCTCATAGGACACCCGAAGTTGATCATGATTCTCTCCAAGTTTTATGAGCTCACGCTTGACAAGCAAACTAGCCTTCTCAAGGTGCTCAAGGTCCTTGGTAAGAGAAGCATGAGCAACTTCAAGCTCTTTATTTGAGGCATCAAACTCTTGGGACAATGAGTTAGACCTATCAATAGTGTCCATGTATTTTGCTTATCAATTTCAAAAATTTCAATTTGTAGTTTAAGAAAAGAATTGGTATTCTTTTCCTCACAAAGCTCTTGCTCAAGAAGATTGAATCTTTGTTTCTCATCATCAATATGAGATTCCAAGCTATCAATGGCCTCATCGCGTGAGCTAACAAGTTCCATTAATTGCTTGACACTAGCACGAGCAATGTGAGGAAGAGACTTCATGATAGCATACATTTCTTTTATATCTTCTTTACCAAATTCATCATTATCACTATCACTATCATGATCACCCTCAAGATCATCCAAGACACTAGATAGGGATGGAGGAGAGACAATTACCTTGGAGCTTCTTGCCATAAGACAAGAACCGGTGATCTTGGGAATAGGAGTAACTCTCGATGTAGTCCTTGGAGTAGTCATAGGTGAGAGGTGAATCGGGTTCGACATATGCCAAACCGGTCACACTCACCACTTTCTCCTTATCCCCACACTCCACGTCGGACTCGTCCTTGGAGCTCCTTTCCATGAGGCAAGTGACGGTGACCTTGGGGGTAGGAGAGTCATCGGTGTAGTCCTTGGTGTAGTCATAGGTGAAGAGAGACCCGGGTTTGGCAAAGTCCAAACCGGCCACTCCAACCAACTTCTCTTCATCGTCTTCCTCATTGTTGGATATGTATTCTTGGCCTAGGAAGCCTTTACCATCATGCCTATTATTCCTCTTGTATCTTTCATTGATGGGGTTGGGCTTCAATCTTGGTTTGGCACCTTCTTCATACTTAGGCTTGTCAAGCCTCTTCTCATACGAACACTTGTCGGCAAAATGGGTTGCCTCATCACAATTGTAGAACGTCCTCTTCTTCTCACTTGATCCCATTGAACTTCTCCTTCTTCGGAACTTCATGTTCTTGGTGAAGAGAGCAAGTTGAGAGAGCATATCATCAACTCCATCAACATCGCTATCTTCATCACTAGTAACATCTTCTTGCACTTGCTTGGCCTTTAATGCTAGAGAGTGGGAAGACCCGATAGCATGGTTGATCTCCTTGATCTTTTGCCCTTCATCCGCCAAGTTATCCGTGGCAACTAGATAAGAGACTAGATCATCAGGAGTGAATTGATTAGCTCTATCAAGGAGTTGCAAGTTCAAGGCAAGCTTCTTGTCGGTGACCGCGATCATGGAGACAATCTTGGACTTGATAAGTTCATCATTCAAATTGAATCCATCATCATACTTCTCACACCCTAGGCCACCAATCTTCACGCGGAGAGCAACGAGTCTCTTGTATGCTTCAGCGATAGTCTCACCATCATGGTTCATGAACATGTTCATCTCTGACTTGGCAGCTTCATACTTGGATTTTTGGATAAGGGAGGTTCCCTCTTGGAGAATGACAATCCAATCCCAAAGATCCTTTGCGGTGGGGATGTCGCTGACTTGATCATGGAGAGTGCGGTGAATGGCACTCCTTATCTTGTCACAAGCCGTTGCATTTAGTTGACGGTCGTAGTACTCTCCCGGGGTGAGGTTGTTGGGATCATCAGGGTGGAAACCGGTGCAAACAATCTCCCAAAGCTCAACGCTGCAGCTGCGAAGATGAGATTCCATAGAAGCTTTCCAATGAGAGAAATGAGTTCCATCATAATGAGGTGCAGGACCGAGCCATTAATATGAGGCATGATGTTCTTTTGCTTTGGATAAACATAAGGGAATTGATTAGGGGGCGTGGAAGTTTTTGACGAGCCGCCCTCATGAGCAGACTCGGCATCCTTATCCTTCTCGGTGTCCATTGGTCTCCCTTGAGGTACTACCAATGGATTACCAAGAAAAGCCCCATCGCCAATGGCCTTAAGTTGTCCTTCTAGGTAACTCATTTGAACAAGGAGATCGGAATCCGCCTTGGCCTTTTCAAGGGCACCCTTGGCTAAGATTTCACGAAGCTCCTTGACCGAATAAGTCTTTTCTTCCTCATCATCGGAGAAAACCATCTTTTCTCTTAGGTGGTGAAGCCCTTAAAAGAGCCCTTGGCTCTGATACCAATTGAAAGTGTAAGATGGTTAACCTAGAGGAGGTGAATAGGTTTCTACAAAATTCTTTATAATCTTTTGCAAGTTTTAGGCTTTGCGGAATATAAGTGAGCCTAAATGCAAACTAGGTGAGGCAACCTAGGTGATATACAAGATACTTCAATCTTACATTTTGGTTAACTATGACATCGGAGCTAGAGGATGAACTAATGTTTCCGTTAGCTCAAGGGATACAAGGGTCAAATCCATACAGACGGAGGCTATAGATATAGATTATGCACAAAAAACAATACAAAAGGCTATAAGTTATATAATAATGATCCAATCTTACATTTGCATTTGTTTTAAACTTGAATTTTTGGGGTATGTTTTACCCTTGATTTGGTTATGTATTTTAGATTTCTCGTGTTTTTTCTATTCTGCAAATCAAGCACTCACTTAGACCAAAAATATGTGTTTTCCCAGTCCTATGTTTTACACATATTTTTTTATCATATTTTCTATATTTTTTATTCATGTGGTTCGGAGATCCGGCGAATGGAAGATGTGAAATATGCGCACTAATTTTGACTAGATTCATACGTATCTATATACTAAAATATATTTAGATATATACAAATCAATCCCAGGTCATTTATTTTCAGATATGAGAAAGTAAAGAAAAAGATCATAGATTTACGACATGCTTAATCTGTCGGGGAAATTACTGTCTTTGAAGGCTTGCATAAGACAAGAAACGAGAAAGACTTAGGGTCTTCTGGCTAGCACAAGAAATGGTGTGCTAGACAGCTCAAATTTAAATCCACCTTTTCCTATATATGAGTAGTGCTCTTTCATCACAAGGCAAGAAACATGCAGCAGAATTAACTCACGGATGAGATTTTGAGAACAAAAGTCACCGGGTTAGGAAAATCCACAGTACCCAAACTGTTCCTTATTTGGCTCATACATATGACCTCCAACTCTCTGAAGAAATCTGTTTTTTTTTTGTACAAAAGGGACTCTGAAGAATGATAGACAGCATGGTAAAACAAATACCACCACAAAGGTAAATCCTCTGCACAGTATATAGGTGATTATCTCGCAATTTACACTCACACATACGAAAAGGGCACTCAGACAGCCAGCAAGGCGTACCCAAAGCCCGCTGCGAGCGTGCTGATCAGGCCTGCCGTCAGGGGAGCAGCACCGCTGCCCGGCGTGGTCGAGTTCGCCCCGTCGGGGCCCGGCGGGGTGGTCGTGTCGGCCGGCGGCTGCGGCGCGCCTCCAGGGGTGCCTGGGGAAGATGAAGGCGGTGATGTGCCTGGGGTGCCCGGCGATGATCCTGGAGCGCCAGCCGGAGCAGCGGTCGGGGCAGAACCTGTCGGTGACGGCGCGGATTCCGGGGTGGGCATGGGAGCGCCGGAGGGTGGCGACATCGGGCTCGGCATCGGCGTGGCTGATGGTGGGAACATGGATGGAGGCGACATGGGGCTTGGCATGGGCGCGGCTGAGGGCGGCATCATGGAAGGAGGCGACGACGGCGACATCGGACCCGGCATCGGCGCGGCGGACGGCGGCGTCATGGAAGGAGGGGACGGCGGCGACATGGAAGGAGGGCTTGGCAGGGGCGCGAAGGACGTGGGCGGCATGGAGGGAGGAGTCGGAGTCGGCGCGAGGCCCGGCGGGGTGTGGCTGGCGGCGAGGACGACGACGATGAGCTTCTGGTTGGCGGCGCAGCTGGGCTGGTTGCCGCTGATGAAGAAGAAGGGCCCCGAGCGGTCGAGCGTGAACACCGTGCTGCCGCCCTCGAACTTGGTGATGTAGGCCGTGGTGTTGCACGCGTTGTACGCCGCCTGGTCCACCAGGAGCACCGAGTCCGTCTCCTTCGGGTACACGAACACTGCCCAAAAAGAGAACACGTCAGTCAGTCACGTACGTACGCCATGACCAAACCTTGGTTGGTTCGTTAACGTTCGTGCGTGTGTGTAATTGAACTTACGGAGCTGGTCGCCGATCTGGAACCGCATCCTGGCGGCCCAGGTGTTGTAGGGCTCGGTGGTGCCGTCGGGTACGGCCCACCCCTTGGCGCCGCCGACCCGGAACTGCGTCGCGCTCGCCGCCGCGGCCATGAGGGCGAGGCAGAGGAGCGCTGATACAACGTGAGACGTCGCCATGTTGAGCGATCAGTGGTTCTAATGATCTAGCGTGTGACTCGGGGAGTAGATCGAGTTTGCAAGTGCACTCTGTGTGATCGATCGGTGTGAGGTTGGGTGGAAGAGACGAGGGTAGGTGGGTATATGTAGAGCGACTGAGCGAGGTCGGTCCAGGAGACTTGAGGGTCATGGTCTGAACCCAAGTGACACGGCGAGTTCACAACGTGTAACTCTGGTTCCGTTGATCGCTTGGAGGGACCCACCAGGTTTGCAAAAGGTGGGTGTCCGTCCGTCGACATGGCTGTACTACATGGTGCCTGATTGATGGACGTGTCTCTTCACGTGGCTGTGAACGCGTCAGGTGCTCGATCGGGAGGAAGGAGGAACTCGTCCTCGTTGGCCTGCGCTTGACAAATCAACATTTGACGTTGCGATAGGAATAGTATTACCGGTGCGGCGTGCAGGGGCTACGATCCGACGGGTGTCCAGCGGAAGCCACACGGTTTCTCGGTACCATTTGGATACGTCGCCGCTCGAGCGCGCGACGTCCTTGTCGCAGGAGTGATGACTGACCGATAGACCTGGACACACGCGTCGTCGGTACGTACGCCCGAACCGGATGCCTCGGAGTACAGCTTAGATTGCGCGAAAGTTCTTTGCCGGCCGCGCCTGTCTATGACTCTATGTGTCGTCGGTCCACTCGGCTCGTTCGAGCGAGCGACGAGAAGGGGACTTTGAGTTCGGCTGACAGAATGTACCAGTAGACTGGGTAGACATAATCTTGAGGTGTGCTTCGCCCCTCCCCCGACACACACAACACCAACCCAACATCTCCACTCGTTGGGCCGAACCCAGGCCCAAAAATCGGTTCGTTTTTCGGCCGTACGAAACTAGTTTTCGACTTAGATACACCCATTTTCTCACTCGCGTACCTAGGCCGAGTTTCCAAGTTCGGCCAAAATTCGTTAAATATGGGCGAATTTTATTAAGTTGGACGAATATAGGCGGATTACATCAAATTTAAACTAAACTAATACATAATAAACTTAAAAAAGGCCGCCTTCGGTGCCTTCGCCGTCCTACATGCCGAGGTTGTTGTAGAACGCCGTGTAGCCGGGGTCGGCTCGGCCGTCATCCTCGCCGCCGTCGTCGTCGTCGCTCGGCGGCTGGTTCTGGCGGGAGCTGCCCTGGCCAGGGTCGCCGTACCTCCATGGCTGGTAGGACGGGCCTGCGTCCTCGTCGTCCAGGACGTAGAGCGGGGCGCCCTGGTAGGCGAGCTCACGCCCAGACAACGCCCGACGTCGGGCGGCCTGATGCGCTGCCGCTCCGCCTTCTCCCAGTCCTTTCTGGACCATTCCAGGATATCCGGCGAGGAGGGCTCGACCGGCGGCGTAGCCAGCGGCGCTGCGGCCGTTTCATGAGCAGCGCTCAGCGCCATCTTCAAACAGCGTCTTGACGGCGCCGATCGCCATCTTGGCGGCGTAGGCGGTGGCGGTTGGCGGCGCCGTTGCGCGCTTCGCCGATGGCGATACCGATACCGCAGCGTCGCTGGCGGTGGCGCGGAAGCGACCGCTGCGCTTGATCCGTCGGTGTGTGCGGCGGTGCCGTCTGCGGAAGAGTGGGACGCCGACGCGGAGGAGGACAAGCTCATGCTCACGATCCTCCTCGGCGCCCAGTTCGCCGGAGCATGCCTACCCGTCCTGGCCGCCGGCGTCGGGTTGCGCGGGAAGCCGAGCCGGAGCGTCTTCCCGCGGTTGATGTGCTCCAACACTGCGGCGAGCGTCCGCCCTGGCGCGCTCCACCAACGCCGGCGACCCGCCGAGTTGTTGCGCTTTGGCGGCGACTCGTTCGGCGGCCCCTCGTGGCGGGCGAGCTCCAGTTCGCGCCGCTCCGCGAAGAAGTGCTCCCATTAGAGGAGGTTGTCGGCGCTCTCCACTTCGGCGGGGTTGTCCATGCCGCCGATGTACTCTTGTACATCGTACGACAACTCGTCTGGCGTCGGCGCCGGCGGGATTGGGATGCCGCCGGCGCTCAGCTTCCACCCCGGAGGCATCCGCATGTCCGGCAGCGCCATATACCCGGCCTCGTACAACATGCGCGCCTCCCAGGTCTGGAGGGTGCGCCGGCCGAAGCCGTTCGCCGGGGTAGCGTTTGCCCATGGTGAGAGAAGGTTCACCGGAGTTGGGCTTGTGGGTGGGAGGAGCTGTGAGAGAGTGCGAAGATCTCCGGCGAGGAGTACGGCTTATAAAGGCCGAGGTGAGCGGCGAGGGCGGGAGGGGTGTAGCGGCGAGGGGGGGAAAAGTGGAAACGGCGGGATGTTAGTGACCGTCGGTCCGTCGCGGGAGCCTAGGCGGCGACGATGGCACCGTAAATCGGCGATGCGTGGCCGACGCGACGGGCAGTTATCGCGTGGTTTCGAGGATGACGACGACTCGGCTTCCGTCACTGACTCAGCGGGTCCACGCGCCGCTTTGATTTTTTACGCCGATTTCGCTGAGTTCGGCGTTCCCAGGGCGTACCCGGAAACCTGGGTTTGGCCTATGTAGTCCGGACCAAAAAGGCCCAAATCCGGCCGAAAACAGGTCCTTGGGTACACGACTGGGCCAGTTTTCGACCGGACCGAAATTCAGCGTCCGAATCGGCCTCCTGGGTAGGTAAGTGGAGATGCTCTAAGCTGCATAGGCTGTTTTATTATTTTACCCGTCGAAATTCATATCGAGGTACACGTATATCTTTGTATATATGTAATCAGTCGAAACTAGGCTGTCGAAACTAGGTATAATCCACGATTGGTCGGCTGATCCCACCTCTCATTATCGTGATCTACGTTTTTGCATGTCAGATTTTAAATTTTTTTTGTTACTGTTATATAAGTTTCGCAGTCATATGAGTATACGTCTAAGAGACAATACGAACTTCGGATGGGTGAATTCGCAAAGAAAAAACTTCGGATGGGTTTATACGGTTGAGTTTTTGTTTGTCAAAATTTAAAAAGAGAAGGACCCAAGCAAAATTTCTTTATTTTTATTTTTTTTAAGATGACGGAGAAACGACAGATGATTCTTGCCTTTGTGTTAAGAACAAATTCGTGACTTGACCCTGCTGCCAGGTGACTAGGTGAGCACTCACCCACGAACGGCTCGTGCAGCCTGTGCGTGCACAAGGCAAGAGGCATGCATGGCCACGAGGGAGGCACTTCACTTGGGAAGTGTACATGCCTGCATAATTTGTGCCTCTTGTCACGTGCGAGTTGCTTGAGCCTACCGATATTTTTTATACTCTCTTCGATACATGTTAATAGTAATATAGATCGGAAGGAGTAATTAGAATGCATAATTTAAATAATCGTGAGAGGAATTTTCTCATACCAGCTTGTTATGGATCTTGTAAGGATCTTGGTTTGGCTGGAAATCTATCATCCTCCTAGTTTTTTTTTCGCACATGCGGACGTTTTTACCAGTTGATTCTTTGATTGGCCATACGAGTACACGACCCTAGTACCATGACCGTGACATCTGATCTCAGTGGTTCCTGCGTGACTACGTGGAACGCAATTAAATTTTATTTTTACAAATTCCAAAAAAATCAAACACTATGGCCCAGTCCAACGTGGAAAAAGTTCATTTCGAACTCTGAACTAGTCTAGTGGAACCCTAAAGCTGAGTTCGTACCCTGAACCTGCGAAAAAGAATAATCCCGACCAGGATTACCAGTTGTCTCACTGAATAGCGGGACCTACATGCCAGGTTCATCTTCCATCCCAATCCCTCCATCTCTTCGCATAAAAAAAAGCAGGGGAGCACAAAGCAACATCCAAGATGGCGATGGGCCGGGGCCAACGACCTCCTGCTTCTTCTTTTCCATTTCTGGTCGGAGGTGGCGGGGATTGGGAGAGGAGGAGCGGGACGGGGATGGGCAAGGAGAGGTACAGTCGCTAGGCCGTTGACCCCTTCGCCGCCGACGGGATCGGCGAAGGCCGAGTCGTTCCAAGCCACCCAAGGTTGCGCCAAGAAGTCCAATCGTGGAATCGACCCTGCCGAAGGACGCCTTTGCGGAAGCCTGGAATCGATCGATCTGCTGTTGTCTTCCTGAGCTCCGGCCACTGCCCGGCCATCGTGGACGATGCCTTCCTCCCGGCGAGTATCGGCTCTGGCCGACGTTGTCGCTGATGGAGGCGACAATGTCAAACGTCCCCGCCTCCTCTGACCTATCCTGAAGTGTCCCCTTTCCTGCGCCTAGCTTGCTCGTCCTCCGCCTGTCTGTGGCTCTCCGGAGCTCCTCCGCCACGCCTAGCACGCGACGTCGTTGTTAGATTCGATTAGACACGGTTTCTCGGTACCATTTGGATACGTCGCCGAGCGCGCGACGTCCTTGTCGGAGGAGTGATGAGTCGATCGGGACGATAGCTAGAGTGGACACATGTCGGTACACCCGAACCGGATGCCTCGGTCATTTAACTACTCGAAAGTTAGGGCATCTCCACCGGGCCGACACAAACGGTCTGCGTGTGTCCGAAACTGTTCGCTCGGACGCGCGGTGCGTGCGCGTCAAACCAACGAGGCCATCCGACGAAACGCGTTCGGCCTGACTCATCCATGCATCTAATTTGGGGCTCGGTTGCATCTGCTCGGACGTCGTTCTCGCGCGTGCTACTGGTCCACCCATCAGCCACCTTGACCCACCCGCCAGCCACACGCGGCATTGATTTCAGACGAGGTCAGCGGCACCAATTCAGAGGCGCTGGCGGAAGGCTGACCGGCGGCAACCTGTGCCATCAATGGCAACTGACCTGCTTGGCACCGACACAGACAACACGCTTCGCGCCCGCTTGACTAGACACTTCAATGCCCCTCTTCGGGCTCTGCGCCGGCATCCGATGCCGACCCTTTTTAATCGGCCACCCGCGGACATCTTCTCCCACACAGAACACCATCCCTCTCCTCCTTCCCCTTTTCCTTCTCCACCGCTTGCAGCTAGACATGGCCGGTGGCGCTGGGTCGAGGGGAGGCCGTGGACGCCGAGGGAGGCATGGAGGTCGCGGCCAACTCACCACGCCACCACGCTCTCCCTCAACACCGTCGTCGCCCGAAGATTTCGACCTAGGCACCCAGTTCGTCGTGGCCATCCACCACGGCATGCCGCGTGATGCTCTGCCCGGTTCGTGGCCTTGGACGCAGATCGGTGACGAGCCGCTTCGCCATAATGCAGACAAGCGGCAGGAGACGGTCGTACCAGTCGACCTACTGATCCAAACCACCTCGGCCAGATGTACCTCGGCAACGGCTGGGAGCGCTTCGCCCGCTCGCACCAGATCAAAGTGGGCAACATCGTTGTCTTCAAGTACGACGGCGAAGGAAAGTTTGGCGTCAACGTCTTCAACCACACCATGTGCCGCCGCTGCTATCACTCCGACTCCGACGAGTAGGCTAGGCAGTGCGCGCGCCATGTATGATGTATGAATGTAGGCATTGGGCATTTGAAATGAAAATCTTTATTCAAGCCTTGAAACATGGTTTACACTCACGCCACACAATCTAAGACTACGCCGCTGGGCGGCGGCTGCGGCGGGTCAGATACGCCATTCGTCATTGAGAGAATTAATGAGCGCTCGTTGCGTGTGCACCTCCTCTTCAGCTCGGGCGAGATGGGCATGCAGGGAAGCATCGTCAGGATTGACCCGCACCGCTTTCCGGAGGTCGCCACTCACCAATCCGAGCTGATCCAATTGCCGGTATTCTGGCAGAAAGATGCGTTCCGCCACCGCCATCGTGAAAGGCTCACCGGTGCTCACGTGATGGATGTAGGATGGGCGCATCGGCGGTGTGCCCATCCTGTAAATCCGCAGACGTCCCGGAATCAGAGGAGACAGCACGTCTGGCAACTTCGGTGGAATCGGCCACCACGACGGCTGCGGCGGGTCAGATACGCCATTCGTCATTGAGAGAATTAATGAGCGCTCGTTGCGTGTGCACCTCCTCTTCAGCTCGGGCGAGATGGGCATGCAGGGAAGCATCGTCAGGATTGACCCGCACCGCTTTCCGGAGGTCGCCACTCACCAATCCGAGCTGATCCAATTGCCGGTATTCTGGCAGAAAGATGCGTTCCGCCACCGCCATCGTGAAAGGCTCACCGGTGCTCACGTGATGGATGTAGGATGGGCGCATCGGCGGTGTGCCCATCCTGTAAATCCGCGGACGTCCCGGAATGAGAGGAGACAGCACGTCTGGCAACTTCGGTGGAATCGGCCACCACGACGGTAGTGGCCGCTTGGGCACCCCTTCTCTGTCGGCATCAGGGTTGCCACGGAGCTCGCCGTGTCGACGCCAACGCCAGGGATGATGGTTTTTTGTGTTGTGGGTGGCACGGGTGTTGGAATTATGCCCTAGAGGCAATAATAAAGATGTTATTATTATAGTTCTTGTTCATGATAATGTTTATATTTCATACTAGAATTGTATTAAGCGAAAACTTTAATACTTGTGTGGTTTGTGAACAACACGGTGTCCCTAATACGCCTCTATGGACTAGCTCATTGATTAATGATGGTTAAGGTTTCCTAACCATAGACATGAGTTATCGATTAATAATGAGATCATATCATTGGGAGAATGATATGATGGACAGACCCAAACTAAGCGAAGCAATTAGATCGTGTCATCGTGTTCGTCTTTGCGAAGCTTTTCTTATGTCAAATATTGTATTCCTTAGACCATGAGATAATACAACTCCCTAGTATCGGAAGAAAGCTTTGAGGTCATCAAACGTCATCCTATGAGAGGGTGATCATAAAGGTGTCTCTCAGGTGATCGGAAAGTGTCTGTTGGGTTGTAGTATCGAGATGGGATTTGTCCCTCCCAAGTCGGAGAGATATACTTCGGGCCCACTCGGTAATCGATATCAACAACGCTTGCAAGCATGTGGTTAAGGAGTTAATCACAAAGTGATATCGGATTACGGAAGGAGTAAAGTACTTGCTGTGAACGAGATTGAACTAGGTATGACGGTACCGACGATCAAATCTCGGGCAAGTAAAATATCGCGAGACGAAGGGAATATATATATGGGATTGATTGAATGCTGGCATCGTGGTTCATCCGATATGATCATCGATGAATGTGTGGGAGTCAATATGGGTTTCCAGACCCCGCTGTTGATTATTGATAGAAGATCATGTCTGCATATTCTCGAACCCAAAGGGTCACACACTTAACGTGTCTCGACGCTAGGATAGATTGGATAATTGGTTTATGAGTTTTTATTCGGAGTCTCGGATGGGATCCGGGACATCACGAGAGGTTCCGGAATGGTCCGGAGAATAAGATTCATATAAGGCAGTGCAGTTTTTGGAGTTCGGAATTGTTCCGGGTTAATCGGTATTGTACCGGAAGCTTCTAGAACCTTCCGGAAGGGGGCCAACGTGGTCCCACCTGTCGGGAGAGGGCATGGGCCTATGGGGGAGTGCCCTGGCCGCATTGGGATAGGGGCACAAGGCCCCATAGGGCCCAGCCGGCCAAACAAGGGGAAACCCTAGTTTGGAGCTTCTAGAAGGGGGGGTTTACTTGCCCCCCACTCCTCCCTCCTTTGGCCGCCGGCCTAGGCTTGGGGGAGGGGCTAGGGCTGGCGCCCACCCCTCTATATATAAAGGGCTGGGGCGCACCACCACCCCCACACCTTCCCCTCAAGCCTAGTCGCCCTGCTGCCCTCCTCTCTCTCTCCCTCCCGACTGCGTGTGGCGAAGCCTGCTGTGAAACTCTCCACCAATTGCACCGCGCCGTCATGTTGTAGATCCAATCCATCTCTCCACCATACTTGCTGGACCAAGGAAGGAGGAGACGTCGAGGTGCTGCACGTGTGCATCTCACGGAGGCATCGCCACTTGTGGTGCTAGATCGGATCGGATCGCGAGGAGGAGAAGCGAGTACGACTACATCACCCACGTTTCGACGAACGTTCCGCTGTGCGAATCTTCAAGGGTATGAAGATCTAATCCAATCTCTCTCATTGTTTGCATCTCCTAGATTAGATCTTGGCTTTCCCTCTGTTCGCATCCGTAGAAAATTTTGATTTACTATGCCGCGAAACCCTTCAGTGGTATCAGAGCTAGATCTATGTGTAGATGTGTTTCACGAGTAGAACGCAACATGGTTGTTGCGGGCGTTGATGTTTTCTGTTGCAAGCCTCTTGTTTGTGTTCTTCTTATGACACGGGATAGTGAGATTGAAGCGGTCCAGGCCAACCTTACGCGACGTCGTTCGCGAGATCGGCTCCGCACTTGACGTGTGGCTTGTTCCACACATGCAGCTGGTGGATGCCAGTTTCTCTCACTATAGTTGTCATGGGATTTACACCGGAGTTTGGCAACCATAATATCACCGTTGTGGCTTTCCGTAGGTAAGAATCGTTCTTAGCTTGCTACTCCCATAAGCCACGTAAAACATGCAACAACAAAGTAGAGGCGTCTAACTTGTTTTTGCAGGGAGTGTTTGATATGGTATGGCCCAAGATGTGATGTGTATAATGTATGCGATGATCATGTTTTGTAATGTTTCACGACTTGCATGTCGATGAGTACACAACCGGCAGGAGCCATATGGTTGTCCTTATAATTGTGTATGGCCTGTGTGTCAACTTCTTATGCGCCATGTAATAGTTTCACTTTATCGCTAAGTAGTTAGCAATAGTTGTAGTTGCTATTCGTGGTGGAGGCAATCATGGTGGAGTGATGGAGATCATGTCGGCACGCACAACATGGAGATCATTGCGCGAAGATTGGCTATACCATGTCACATAAAGTTATATGCATGTGATGTTTATCCTTTTATGTACCTTATTATGCTTAGATCGCGACGGTAGCATTATAAGATGATTCCTCACTTAAAGATCAAGATAAAATTGTGTTCTCCCCATGTATGCACCGTTGCGAAAGTTCGTCGTGTCCAAGCATCACGTGATGATCGGGTGCTATAGGGTCTACGTTCACATACAACGGGTGCAAGCCAGTTTTGCACACGCGGAAATACTTGGGTTTGACTTGACGAGCCTAGCATGTACAGACATGGCCTCGGAACACATGAACCGAAAGGTTAAACATGAGTCATATGAATGATATGATCGACACTTCGTTGTCCACCATTGAAACCACATCTCTTCTCGTGAAGATCGGATTAGGTGTGGTGAATTTGGATCGTGTTCACTAAACAACTTGAGGGATGTTGAATTTAGTGGGAGTTCATCTAGTAATTTGATTAAAAGTTGAACTAGTTATCATGAACATAGTCTAATTTGTACTTGCAAACATTGTAGATCAAATGGCTAAGTCCAACTTCAACTTCAACGTTTTTGCTGAGAAGGAAAAGCTTAGAAACAATGGGTCTAACTTCACCAACTGGTTCCGCAATCTGAGAATCATTCTCTCTGGCGGTCAAAAGGACTATGTCCTTGAGAATGCGTTAGGTGACGCCCTAACTTTGCGCCATGATGAGAAAGCTGTCTATCAGTCGCGCAAAGATGATTATGGTGTGATTAAGAGCACCATGTTGTTTGCTATGGAATCGGACCTTCAAAATCGTTTTGAAGACTATCCCAGGCCCTTTGAGATTCTCGAGGATCTGAAAACCATGTTTCAGACTCAGGCCCGTTCTGAGAGATATGAGATCTCTGAGAAGTTCTTTAACTGCAAGATGGAGGAAGGGAGTTCCGTTAGTGAGCACGCCATTAAGATGTCGGGCTACACTCAGCATATGAGCAAGCTGGATCAAGATTCGAGGAGCTCAAGATTGTGAGTTCTGCAATCACTCCTCCAGCTACAAAAGTTTTGTAGTGACTCACAATCAGATTGGTTCCACTGATACGATCACCGAGCTCTTCGCAAAGCTGAAGGCTGCGGAGGTGGACATCAAAAAGGATAATCATGTGTTGATGGTCAACAAGCCCCCCACCTTCAAGAAAGGTAAGGGTGCAAAGAAGCCCTTCAAGAAAGGCAGCGGCAAGCGCGTTGCCCCTGCTGAGAAGAAGCTCAGGTCTGGTCCTAAGCCGGACACTGAGTGCTTCTATTGCAAGGACAAGGATCACTGGAAGCGCAATTGTTCGAAGTACTTAGCGGATAAGAAGGCTGGCACCATCAAAGGTATATTTGATATACATGTTATTGATGTTTTCCTTACTAGCCCTCGTTGTAGTGCACAGGTATTTGATCTTTGGTTCGGTTGCTAAAATTTGTAACTCGAAGCAGAGCTACGGAATGACGGCTGACTGCGAGGGATGAGGTGACGATCTTGGCGTTAAGCGGATCAAGAGTTGATGTGATGGCGTCGACACGCTCTCCTTAGTTTTACCTTCGGGATTAGTTTTAAACCTCAATAAATGTTATTATGTGCCTGCGTTGAGCATGAACATTATTTCTGGATCTTGTTTATTGCAAGACGGTTATTCATTTAAATCGGAGAATAATGGTTGTTCTATTTATATGAGTAACATCTTTTATGATCATGTACCTATTGTGAATGGTTTATTTCTTCTAAATCTCGAAAGGGATAAAACACACATCCATAACATTGAGGCTAAGAGATGCAAAGTAGATAGTGATAATACTACTTATTTGTGGCACTATCGTCTATGTCATATTGGTGTAAAACGCATGAAGAAACTCCATTCTGATGGACTTTTGGAGTCTCTTGATTTTGAATCATTTGACACATGCGAACCATGCCTCATGGGCAAGATGATCAAAACCCCGTTCTCCGGTATGATGGAGCGAGCAACGGACTTGTTGGAAATCATACATACTGATGTATGCGGACCGATGAGTGTTTCGACGCGCGGTGGATATCGCTATTTTCTCACTTTTACCGAACTTAAGTAGATATGGGTATATCTATTTAATGAAACATAAATCTGAAACATTTGAAAAGTTCAAGGAATTTCAGAATAAAGTGGAGAACCATCGTAACAGAAAGATTAAGTTTCTACGATCCGATCGTGGAGGTGAATATTTGAGTTATGATTTTCTCACGCATATTAAAGCAAGCGGAATCGTTTCGCAACTCCATACCGGAACACCACAAATGAATGGTGTGTCGAGCATGAATCGAACCCTATTAGATATGGTCCGATCGATGATGTCTCTTACTGATTTACCGTTATCATTTTGGGGTTATGCATTAGAAACCGTTGCATTCACTTTAAATAGGGCACCATCTAAATCCGTTGAGACGACACCGTATGAACTATGGTTTGGTGCTAAACCTAAGTTGTCGTTTCTTATAGTTTGGGGATGCGAAGCTTACGTCAAGAAGTTGATGCCGGACAAGCTCGAACCCAAAGCAGAGAAATGCGTCTTCATAGGATACCCTAAGGAAACTATTGGGTATACCTTCTATCACAGAACCGAAAGCAAAGTGTTTGTCGCAAAGAACGGTTCCTTTCTTGAGAAGGAGTTTCTCTCGAAAGAAGTGAGTGGGAGGAAAGTAGAGCTAGACGAGGTTATTGAAACTTCTCTTGAATTGGAGAGTAGCGTAGCACCTGGAATTGTTCCTTGCCTTTGCACAATAGAGGAAGCTAATGACAAGGATCATGAAGCTTGGACGATCTTGCTCTTGAGCGTCGCAGGTCGACAAGGTCGCGTGCCCCTCCTGAGTGGTACGGCAACCCTGTCTTGACTGTCTTGTTGGTAGAAGACAGTGAACCTACGAACTATGAGGAAGCGATGATGAGCCCAGACTCTGAGAAATGGCTAGAGGCCATGAAATCCGAATTAGGATCCAAGTGTGGACTTTGTTGGACCCTCCTAGCGACCGAAAGGCCGTTGAGTGCAAATGGATCTTCAAGAAGAAAACGGACGCGGATGGTAATGTTACCGTCTATAAAGCATGGCTTGTCGCGAAAGGTTTTCGACAAGTTCAAGATGTTGACTACGATGAGACTTTCTCTCCCGTAGCGATGTTTAAGTCCATTCGGATTTTATTAGCAATTGCTGCGTTTCATGATTATGAAATATGGCAGATGGATGTCAAGACTGCGTTCCTTAATGGCAACATTGATGAAGAGTTGTATATGATGCAACCCGAAGGTTTTGTCGATCCTAAGGATGCTGATAAAGTATGCAAACTTCAGCGTTCTATTTATGGACTGAAGCAAGCATCTCGGAGTTCGAACCTTCGTTTTGATCAAGTGATCAAGAGCTTTGGATTTGTTCCAAATTGCTACGAAGCTTGTATCTACAAGAAAGTGAGTGGGAGCTCGGTGACATTTCTGGTACTATATGTGGATGACATATTGATTATTGGAAATGACATTAACGTGCTTAACGATGTGAAGAGTTATTTGAACAAGTGTTTTTCAATGAAAGACCTAGGTGAAGCTGCTTATATATTGGGCATCAAAATCTATAGAGATAGACAAAGACGCCTGATAGCTTTGGGCACCCCTTCTCTGTCGGCATCAGGGTTGCCACGGAGCTCGCCGTGTCGACGCCAACGTCCAGGGATGATGGTTTTTTGTGTTGTGGGTGGCACGGGTGTTGGAATTATGCCCTAGAGGCAATAATAAAGATGTTATTATTATAATTCTTGTTCATGATAATGTTTATATTCCATGCTAGAATTGTATTAAGCGGAAACTTTAATACTTGTGTGGTTTGTGAACAACACCGTGTCCCTAATACGCCTCTATGGACTAGCTCATTGATTAATGATGGTTAAGGTTTCCTAACCATAGACATGAGTTGTCGAGTAATAATGAGATCATATCATTGGGATATTGATATGATGGACAGACCCAAACTAAGCGAAGCAATTAGATCGTGTCATCATGTTCGTCTTTGCGAAGCTTTTCTTATGTCAAATATTGTATTCCTTAGACCATGAGATAATACAACTCCCTGATATCGGAAGAAAGCTTTGAGGTCATCAAACGTCATCCTATGAGAGGGTGATCATAAAGGTGTCTCTCAGGTGATCGGAAAGTGTCTGTTGGGTTGTATGTATCGAGATGGGATTTGTCCCTCCCAAGTCGGAGAGATATACTTCGGGCCCACTTGGTAATCGATATCAACAACGCTTACAAGCATGTGGTTAAGGAGTTAATCACAAAGTGATATCGGATTACGGAATGAGTAAAGTACTTGTTGTGAACGAGATTGAACTAGGTATGGATGCAAGCGATCAAATCTCGCAAGTAAAATATCGCGAGAAGGAATATATATATGGGATTGATTGAATCCTGGCATCGTGGTTCATCCGATATGATCATCGATGAATGTGTAGAGTCAATATGGGTTTTCGACCCTGTTGATTATTGATAGAAGATCATATGCGCATATTCTCGAACCGAAGGGTCACACTTAACGTGTCTCGGCGCTAGGATAGATTGGATAATTGGTTTATGAGTTTTTGTTGAGTCTCGGATGGGATCCGGGACATCATGAGAGGTTCGAATGGTCGAAGAATAAGATTCATATAAGGCGGTGCAGTTTTTGGAGTTGAATTGTTAGTTAATCGGTATTGTACCGAAAGCTTCTAGAACCTTCCGGAAGGGGGCCAACGTGGTCCCACCTGTCGGGAGGGGGCATGGGCCTATGAGGGAGTGCCCTGGCTGCATTGGGCCAGGGGCACAAGGCCCCATAGGGCCCAATCGGCCAAACAAGGGGAAACCCTAGTTTGGAGCTTGTAGAAGGGGGGGGGTTTCCTTGCCCCCCACTCCTCCCTCCTTTGGCCGCCGGCCTAGGCTTGGGGGAGGGGCTAGGGCTGGCGCCCACCCCTCTATATATAGAGGGCTGGGGCGCACCATCCCCCCCACACCTTCCCCTCAAGCCTAGTCGCCCTGCTGCCCTCCTCTCTCTCTCCCTCCCGACTGCGTGTAGGCGAAGCCCTGCTGCAGAAACTCTCCACCAATTGAACCGCGACGTCGCGTTGTAGATCAAATCCATCTCTTCACCATACTTGCTGGACCAAGGAAGGAGGAGACGTCGAGGTGCTGCACGTGTGCATCTCACGGAGGCATCGCCACTTGTGGTGCTAGATCGGATCGGATCGCGAGGAGGAGAAGCGAGTACGACTACATCACCCACGTTCCGACAAACGTTTCGCTGTGCAAATCTTCAAGGGTATGAAGATCTAATCTAATCTCTCTCGTTGTTTGCATCTCCTAGATTAGATCTTGGCTTCCCTCTGTTCGCATCCGTAGAAAATTTTGATTTACTATGCCGCGAAACCCTTCAACGGGTATGGTCGAAGATAGCTCGGCGACCTTTCCCTTTTATGGCCGCGCCTGGACGCGGCGGGTCCAGCGGGAAAGAAAGAAGGGAGACGGCGTGGCGACGGAAAGACACTGAAAATACGTCGGTGTTGCCGATGACGCAGCGCGGACAAATGGGTCGCGTCGCTGGGCGCGGCTGACAAACCCAACCTCCTATCCATACTAACCACGACACGATCCAAACAGACACAAACGAACTATTTAAGACGACCCGTATAAGTTGGCCCGATGAAGATGCCGGTGTGCCTGTAAACTCGAGTGTGTCGGTCCAATCGGCTCGTTCCAGCGAGTGACGAGAAGAGGCATTTGAACTCGTCCGAAAGAATATACCGGTTGAGATAAGATAACCCCTTTTTTTTCTGAACGAGACAAAAGGTGCCCTGGAAGTTTCTTGCCCTGTGTCGCGGAAATTTATGACTTGACGATACTGCTGCTAGGTGAACACGTACGCACGCACGAACGGCTCCTGATGCAGGCTCTATATGCCCGCTTGAACCTACCCAGTGTTTGACAATCTACAATTTGTTTCTGAATGGAACAAATCCTTTGTCCCAATCTATTACTCCCTTGATCCATATTACTTGTTATTGGATTAGATATATCTAACATTAAAATATGTCTACATGCATCTATCTTTGCGACAAATAGTATAGATTGGAAGGAGTAGTTTTATTTTGCGAAAAGAGAGAATTGTATTAATCAACATCAAGGTTACAATCATTTGAAATGGCTTTAGAAACTTCCTCACAAAAATTCCTTAACCATACTGCAGTTCGTTTCTAAACTCTACCTAGCTGAGCTAAGAGCATCTCCACTCGTTGGGCGAACCCAGGCCGAAATCCAGACTTTTTTGGCCGAACGAAACTCGTTTTCGGCCTTTCCCACTCGTGTTACCAGGCCGAGTTCTCAGGCAAATAGAAAACGGCGACAATATTTGAATTTTATCGTTTCCGTCGGCGAGTGCTCGGCCACAAGGTGTTCGACAGAATTAACACCCACAAATTTGGAAATAGATTATACAAAACAGGGAAAATGACTCGGCTATCTCTCAGTCGTCGATGAGGATGGGCTCCTGCGGCGTGGTCGGCCGTCTCGCTGGCGGACGCAGACTGGTTTGAGGAGGTGGAAGCAGAGCTCGTCATGGGGGCGTTCGGCGCAGAGGAAGGGGAAGACGTGATCTCGCCCTGGAGGATGGACTGGCGTTGCGCCATGTACCAGGCCTTGACCGGCGAGCTCATGTTCGACGTGTCCTCGCCGCCCATCAAGAACTTCAGATCCGTGTTCCGCTTCTTGGCGGCGTAGTTGGCTTTGAGGAGGGACACCTTTTACCCTTGGGCCTCGATTAGCTTCTTCCACCGCTCGTCGGTCTTCTCGGCCCTCTTCTCGGCGTGCGCCCTCGTGTCGACGATGCATTTCTCGATCGAAGCCTGGAGACGCTCGGCGGGAGGTCCGGCGGCTTTGAGCATCTTCGCCTTCTTCTGGCCGATCTCTGGTCTTCCTTCGCCGGCAGCAGCGGGAGGGGCCTCCGGGTTGTACACGCCGTCCTTGGTCTTGGAGAGGCTCAGGCGAGTGTCCCGCCATTCCGCCGAACATGTTGCGCGTGTCGGCCTCGCCGTAGGTTGCTTGCGCCGAGCTCGCGCCGAAAGGCAGTGGGCCACGACGTAGCGCGGGGCCTGCGTACGCCGGAGACGCGGAGTAGGGGACATTGATGTACACGTTGAAGGCCGAAGGAGGGCGCGACGCCGGGCGGGGGAAGACCACATTGGGGTTGAACCCACCGTCGAACTCGAGGGACGAGGAGTATCTCCGCCGAGCAATCGTCTGGCTCTCCTGGAAGCCGGCCGGAGAGATCGGCGAGAATCTGGCGAGTGAGCCGACGCTTGCCTGGCTTTCCCAGTGGGGTGGGTACGATGCCGCCATCAACGCCGACCTCGTCACCGCCGCCTGTTTCGCCCTCACGATCGTCTGCTCTTCCGCCGCCGACTGCTCTTGTTCCTGCCAGAGTTTCGCCCTCTCCTTTCTGTCCTTCCGGTTGTCCGATGCGATCATCCTGGCGTGCTCCTTCTTCTTCCACTCGGCGGAGGACATGCCCTCCGGATTTTTCGGCGTCGCTCTCGGCTTCCTCGCCTTCTTCTCCGTCGGATCCTCACCGAGGATCGATCTGGGTTGAACGAAGCTCTTGGGCGGCATGGTGGGCGGGAGCTCGGCGGAGTGGCGGGAGGGGAATGGGGAAGAAAGTCTGGAGGGGAGAAAGAAAAAGGCGGGTGCTTGGCGAAGTGGCGGGAAGTGGCGGGAGTTCAGCCTTCTCTCACCGACAGAGCTGGCCCGGCGTTTTCAAGGCGTACCCGGGATCCTGAAAACGGCCTAGGAAGTCTGGACCAAAGTTCGCCTAAATTCAAACGAAAACAGGTAGACACACATGTCGGTACAGCCGAACCGGATGCCTCGGTCATTCGACCGCTCGAAAGTTATTGCCGTGCCTGTAGACTTGAGTGTGTCGGTCCAGTCGGCTCGTTCCAGCGAGTGACGAGAAGATGCATTTGAACTCGTCCCAAAGAATATACCGGTAGAGATTATCCATCCTTTTTCTTTTTGAGATTATCCATTCTTTTTCTGAGAGACAAAAGTTGCTCTGGGAGTTTCTTGCCTTGCGTCGAAGAAATTTCTGACAAAAGTTGCTCTGGGAGTTTCTGCGAGGTGAACACGTACGCGCGCACGAACGGCTCCTGCAGGCTAGCTCTACATGCCCGCTTTATGCTTCATGTCACGTGCGACTTGCTTGAACCTACCCATGTGTTACAATTTGTTTTTAAATAGGACAAATCCCAATCTATTAATTAAGAAAAAGTTTAACAAAAATTTCAATGGCGCGCATTATTACAAAAGAGCCTATTCTCCACCCTACAAAGGGAGGCGTGCATTTGTTACGAAAGACCTGAGTATTTTTTCCATTCCGAATCTTCCAAGAAGCCAACAATGTTAGAGACGCCATAGCCTTGCGATTTGGACCGGTCCTTCCGCCATCACGGACCAGCAACTCTTGATAGCAAGACCCATCCATTGACTAGGTTGTAAAGAATGTAGACCCAACCAATCTTATATGATCCCCCATAGGAAGATGGTGAAGCGGCGATCAACAAATAAGTGGGCGACTGATTTCGTGGTTAGCTTGCAAAGAGGGAACAAGCCGTAATTAGGCCACCCACGCTTCTCCAAGCAATCCTCCATCCATAGCATATTTTGTGTTGCAAGCCAAACAAAGAATTTAGTTTTGGGAGGGCCCCAAACCTTCCAAATCACCTTGTTGTTCATACATGATGGGATGGCTTCCAAGAATTGTACTTCGTAAGCCGACGCCGCCGAGTATTGTCAATTTTGCATAAGCTTCCAAGAAATGTCATCCTCAAGGTTATTTTCAAGATCCACATTATGGAGAAGAACCCAAGGATCCACAAATTGGAAAAGGTTTTCCATGGTGAAGTTTTGGTCCAATTTAATGTTATTAATCAACGTGTTTTCTTGCCTAGCTCGAGGCACTTTCCAATTCTTTCTTTTAGACAAGGCAAACACAAGAGGTGCAATATCTTTTACCTTTCTTCCTTCCAACCAAAGTGTTCCCGGATCCGAATCTCGGAAGGGTCTTTCCATTCAAGATAAGGTCAACGTTAGCGAAGAGTCGTGGCAAACATATACATATTAAGCACCCCCAAGTCCTCCAAACTTCTTAGGGAAGCAAACCGTCTTCCAATTAATTTTGCATCCCCGCATTGTTGAGTCCTTAGCCGACCAAAGAAATCCCCGCTCCAACTTGTTGTTGAACTTAATAGTATCGGTAGGGATGAAGAGAGGTGTCAAGTAGTATATAGCTTGCGATGCAATGATGGATTTGATGAGAGAGGTTCGTCCGGCCATAGTAGTGAATTTCCCATTCCAAGTTGGAAGCTTGGCGGCGCATTTATCTTCAAGGTGCTGAAAATCAACTCTTTCGAGCCTCCAAACCGAGAGGGGAAGGCCAAGGTATCATAGCGGGAAGGAAACACTTGCCACCGGAAACCCCTCAAGCACGTCATCAAGGTTAATGTCCCCACATCTAATCAGAACCACATAACTCTTTTGGTAGTTGGTACATAGCTTGTTGACTTCACCGAAATTCTCGAGAATGGTTGTCAAGTTCAAGATATGGTTTTTTAAGGGTGCCACAAACACCGCCACATCATTCGCATAAACGGATGTTCTCAAAATGGAACCCCTCCTGCAAAGCTTATGCAGGAGACCATGCGTGGTAGCACACTTCAAAATTGGTTTAATCTATAGTTTAATTGGTTTTGAGGGGAGTTATCTGAAAACACTTGCATGTTGTTTTCGTATGAACAAGGACCGAAGCAAAGTCCAGTGGAAAATCCAGAAAGGATTTGATTCGGCCGGAAATCTAAAACCCCCTAGAATTTTCGCACGTATGGCGACGTTTTACCGGTCGGTTGGCCATACGACCGTAGAACCATGACCAGGACATATCCCCTTCTTCTTGTGAGGCTACGTGGAGCTTAACTGATGTTTCTTTCTACAGTGTCAACACTATCAAACACCATGGTCAATCCGACGTGCTGTGCGTGTTTCGATTCAGCCACCTAGTCGCAGCTGTCAATCCGTGGACGTGGCTGCCTCCTACACTAATAGAAAATGGGTCTATAGTCCTGGTTTATAAAGGCTTTTAGTCCTGATTGGACTACGAAATCGGGACTAAAGGTCCTCTTTAGTTTTGGTTGTGCCACAAACCGAGACTAAATGTCCTCCCGGGGCCGCAGTCGATCGCGAGACCCTTTAGTCTCAGTTTGTAATACAAAACTAAAGATTTTTTTTAATTTTTTTTAAATTTATTTTAACTTTTGAATTATCTGACTCGTTAATATCTCTCTCTCTCTCACTTGGAATATTTTTAACACTAACCTATACTTAATCTTAGATCAAATCGCAGACTTCCCGGTCGGTCGCTCATCCTAGCACTACTCCACTCCTAGCACGCTTAACTTCTCTGTTTTATTCGGATGTCCTTGCGTTAGCACATATCAATATGTCACACATCTTTATGTTTCAAAACTACAAACAACTATTTAAGTAAACAACCATAAATATATAATAATATTTTAATCCAATGAAAGTAAAAAAACTAAATAAAATAATATTTTATTTATTTATTGTCATTTATTCATTCAATATGGCATAAATAATATATTTATATTCATAAATCGAAATTCAACAAATAATATATCCATTATTATCAGAAAAATGTGAGGAATCCAAATATGGCATAAAAAATTTCTAAAAAAATAATTTTTTAAATAACTTTTTTCCTTTTCAAATTTTAAAAATCTAAAACAATCCCAAACGACCTATCGAAATCAAACTCAATTTTTTTTCACACATTTTGATAGGTCGTATGTTTTTTATGACATTGTACGCAAAAGTTATAGCCGTTTGAAGTTTTCATGATAGTTTTTGGCAAAATATATCGAAATTCATGTTTGTTATTTTTCGTAACAACTAAATTACTTAATATAACTATAGTCTGAAGGATTTTATTTTTATAATTTTGTGGCATGCTTTCGAAACTAGAAATGACGATCTCGGAAGGGGGGGGGGGGCAGAAATATCCTGCCGCGGCAGGATTTTTGCCCATTTTCCCGCCGTGGCAGAACCAGCAAAATTTTTTTTTAGTCCTGGTTAATGTCTCAAACCAGGACAAAAGGTCCATCTTTAGTCCCGGTTTGTGTCTCCAACCGGGACTAAAGGGTGTTGCCCACGTCCGCACCCGTCTCCACCCCATTCGAACCGGGACTAAAGGTTGCCGGCGTCCAAGCTGTTCGAACCGGGAATAATGTGAGCATTAGTCCCGGTTCCTAAAACACCCGGGACTAATGCTCCGGAGGGCTCTGGACGAAAGCTCTGTTTTCTACTAGTGCTAGCTCAAGACCTCCCGGGGCAGCGTCACGAACATGCCGTGGATCCGTAGTGTGATGGCAAAAACTTTCAACTTGGAAAATGGCCAATGGCCAATGGCCAATGGCCAATGGCCAATGATGTCTAGATACCCTCAAATAGTCAATATTATGTTCAGATTTTGAGTTCCATAAAGCCTTTTACATTATTGTTTTGTTTTATAATGATACTCGTGTATCTAGATATTTTAGTGTGTATATACATGCATAATCATGAGTAGATAAATTTGTGAAAAATAATCCAAGACAGAGGAAGTACAAATTAACAAAATGATTGAAAAGATCACGAGGGTACAATACTGATTGTAGAATGGGCAAACCACTTTTACTAAACGAAATTATGAAGCAACTATAAGGAATAATTAATAGTGCAATGGTTCAAGGATCAACTGACTGATTATTGATGGATACCTGTGGTTTTATTTAAATAAATTTGTTCATTGCCCCTCTTTGAGATTGAATTAATCCTTCATGTTTTTCTTTTCTCTGACGCTTTTGCTAATCGGAATCTTGCTTTCCCACGTTGATTCCTATAAATGAGATGAACAACACAAATTAACGAATTTAGGATTGAAATGAAGTAGAGTACACTTGGGGCTAGCTGACTAGGGCAGTAAGGCCCAGGGGCTAGGGCGCAAAGAGAGTGAAAATGCAGGGACGAGGGATGAGGCCATGAGGCACAGAGATGCACGCACTGATTCAATTCACTGAATAAGATTTTAGCAAAGGGATGAAAGCATGACAAACGGCAGAACGGAATTACTCCAGGCTCGCGTGAGGCGTCCATGCGGCTCGCCTGAGGACTCTGTTGATCGATGAACCGATCCCTGCCGGCTCTAATAAATTTGTTCATCGCCTTTTACTTATCACGGGTCAGATTCCATCTAATCTTCCGGTGAAGATTTCTTTTTGCTGCAAAGATATATGGGCCTGTATGAAAATTGTGTGCCCCTAAAAAAATTGGGCCATGTGTGGCTGCACACTTGGCACTTAGAGCTTGGTTCGGGCCAAAACTTGGGGATGTCCATGCCAAAAAGGCATTTGGACCATTCTGTCCACTTCGTTTGGTAGCCTGTTGATGTAGCCCAGCATATGGTTATCACGATGCCACCTTTTTTTTGCACAGGGAACGGTCCCAAAGGACCGAGAACTTCATTTATATCAGCCATCCAAATCATGCTACTTCAACAAATGCACCAATGTGAATTTCGACCATCATGTTTGGAAGTAAGAATGTAGTTTGGAATCACATCATCGATCCTGAATTTTACAACACAGTAGGAGCCGTTTAACTCGAAAAATGCCTTTAGTTCGCAACTCCACTTCCTGACACCATGTGCATACTCATGTACATGAAACTTTGTTGTTGCATCCACCATTTTCTAAATTTTTGTTCATGATTTTCTAAATAATGTTTATGATCTAAACATTGTTTAGATTTAAAATTTGTTCAAATCTAAAAACTACCTGAAAGAAAAGGAGAAAGGAAGAAACGCCTGCTTGCAGAATCTAATCGGCCGGCCCATCTCCCGTTGTCTTCAGGCGGCGTTAGCTGCTGGTTCCGCAGCGGGCGGCAACTAGCAGCTCCTGCACCGCCCTATGCTGATCGATCGATTGAAGAGTCGATTCCCTGCCGGCTCTAATGCTTCGCTAAGGACCGTAGAGCCAAGCCAGCCTTTTACTTCTTACGGGCCAGAATCCATCTAGGCATCTTATGGTGAAGAATCGAACAAGGAGGGGATGCCCCGCATCAGGACCAAAGAATCACTTTCTTTTTGCTGCAAAGATATATTGGCCTGTATGAAAATTATGTGTCCCTAAAATGTTTAGGCCCCGTACGGTTGTACACTTGGCACTCCTAGTGGCCCGAGGCTATGACCAAGAATTTTGAAGCTCGTTCTAGCCAATATTAAACTGATCAACGTTAGGCTGCATCTGTAGTGCTACAGATCAAATCATATTATTAGTACTTAAATCAACATCGAACAAACCAATTCCGTTATATATTAACATCTCTACGAGCAATCGAGCATGTACAGCTGCGCAACCTTCTGGTACAACAACAAAGCCTGCCGGAAAGGCCAGATTAACGTAACTCTTGAAGAAGCAGCAGGAGTACAGATGACTTTCCTCGGCGCCTAACCGAGGGTTAGGCAATGGACGGGACGGTCGCCGTGGTTTGAGAATGAGGAGAGAGAAGGGGAGCTACTTGAAAGTGGGACGTGTCCAGTTCGTGCTATTTCTCAAAGTGAGTAGCTTACACGTTTTCAAGATTATCAATTTCGAGCTTTAAGTATACTCGGACTTGAGACCAAGAGCAAGAGCAAATATCTCCCTATTTAAATTCGGACGAAATAAATGTTATATTTGCTTTGGTCCAACTAGATCTAGAACTACATTGTATTCTAAGCATCTTTTATGTTTAGAAATTTTAAGTCTTCTAATATCTTTTTAATCATTGGTTTTAATTTTCCTAGGGTATTACAGTCAAAAATAAAATGGTTGTAATTGATTATGTTGAAAATTTATTATTTTCTAAACAATGCATCATTCGAATTGTATTATGCTTTATGAATACTAAACTTTAAGGAATACATGCCGGGAGATATTTTTGTCTCATAGTATTGAACATATATTTCGTTTGGTATTATGATAATATTGTATGTCATATTATTATTGAAAAACCCAACTCTAATTACTATTTGCCAGGTTCATATGACACATTTAAGGCAATCGCTATTATTTTAGTTGACCTAGAAATGATAAATCTATTTGGATATACCGTAGTTACTCTTTCATGAGAGAAATCTGCCGCTTAATATTTATAAGGAGGGTAGTACATATTTTTATGAGAAAACTATCTATAAACATAGACAAGTCATTAAAGCCTATGCCATAGAGAACTAAGTTAGTGGTTTAGAGTCGGCTAAAATAATGCTAGCTGCTCATTACAACATTTCTCCGGTCTCGCAATATTCTATTAACACCTTGGTCAGTTGACCGTATAAATAAGTGCTTTATGATGTTAGAATTTGTCACTTTAAATTCTTTTCATGAAGGCCCGCTTTGGAGCAAACTAAAGTTGCACCCGTTTCTCCAGTGTTCATTCCAATCTCACTTGCTGTCAAGCTGCCCAACAAACTCCTTATGTTTAGCTTTCTATGCTTGACTACTGTTATCTCATAACCATGTATTTGTACCTATATGTAGTATATTTCTCTACCTTTCGCACTTGTATGTAGGGCATTTCTCTATTTTACTGTCCGGTCCAATCCACATGCTAAGGGGTGTTCTTTTCTCATCTTCATAAGCCGTTTTCTTCCGTTTATCCAGTAAATTGAAACAGATAATTATTCGCTCTTTATTTACTGCTTCCTATCATCGACTTTTATAGATACTTATTAATATAGATTTTCGCAGATAATTTACCAGTACGAAAGATGGAGGATAGGCACACCTCTAAATCTAGTCTATAATACGTCAACTACTCCATGGTGGTTAGCTGGAGCAATTATGAGCCGTAGATCGCGATTCGAGTCCCATGCAACCCCTTTTTATACGTATATTTGAAAATCCTGACGATCTCATGCTAAACGGGCCGTGCCGGGTCGTCCCGTGTGCTTTAGATCGCAGTGCGGACACAGCACCATCGCTACACGGGCTGGCATGTCAAGTGTGAGCCGGGCCCATGCCGTGCTTTTTTCGCGGGCTGTGGGCCGGCCCGCAAAAGCCCGGCCCATTGGCCAGGTTTGAACCGAATGCCCATTGCCCAGCCCCTCTCCGGTGTCGCTCCATGCGGGTTGCGGGAGGCACGGCAGAAGAGAAGACTACAAGCCCTAACGTCTGGACTTGTCCCCCCGCGTGCCCCTCGCCGCCGGCGCCTGCAGCTTCTCCCACGCGCCCCTGCTCGAGATCTCCGTGGCAGACGAGCCCTCTAAGCAAGTCTCATCTACTATGTTGTACTGCATGATTTGTGAAAGGTTGTTGGAATGTGAAATGGCACTACAAATCTGACCTGTCTCTGTTTCTTGTTGGTCCGCCACAGGACAGGAGGCTCGTTGGATTCAAGAACAAGCTCCCTTGTTGCCACCGGCAGCCCACGCTATAAGCCAAACCGGACGGGCGGAGGCGGGCTGCATGCACCGCCGCCTCCTCCGCTGCCGCGCGATGCCTCTCCTGCAGCAGCGGCCGCTGAGGACGCTTGGGGTTTCGGGAAGCCGCAAGCACCACCGCTTCATCAGCTGCCGCGTGATGTCTCTCCAGCCGCCGCTGGGTGTTTCGGGCGGGCGCCTCTTTGCCTCCCTTCCGTCCCCGCCGCCTCTCCAGTCCCGAAGGTGCGCACTACCCCCTTCCTTCCATCCGCTGTGCCGTGCAAGTCGTGATTCCTGCGAGCCTACTAAGGACGATGCTAGATCTGGGGGCAGGTAGAGGTAGAGGTTGTGCTGCCTGTCAATTTCCACCCGTGGTCGAGCCTGTGTAGTGTCTGGTCTATGATGGGATTTGGTTCGACGACGGGGGGAATTGGGGGATTCGAGCAGTGCATCAAGGGGTGAGACCATGGAGAAGGAGATGGGGAATTCGAGGGTGTTTTCATTCAGCATACTGATCTGTTCGATTACGCCAGATTAAATATCGGCACCACGTAAGGCAGGTGAGTGTCACTCACACACAACCTTACAGCTTGGACATAGCTTGCACACGTTGCCCCTATCCTCGATAAACCCGTGTCCGGTGACCTCGCTGTGGCAGCCGACCGGTGAGGGAGGCGTGACACTCTGCTCCACGCAGGGGGGTGCCTCGTGGCTGTCTCTCCTGAATTGAAAAAAGCCACAGGTGCTGGTACGTGTTGGCCGAGTTTCTTTTATATGGCATTTTCGAGAACATGTATTTAAATAGGAAAGATCTGTATGTTAGACAATGTCATGTTGCAAAGAGTGCTAGCTTCTACCTGCTATTACTAAACCAATTTTGGTTCACTAAATGGGAAATATTACCCTTCTTATGGGCATGAAAATAAGATAGCACATCAGATTGAACAAATCAGAAATATCCCAACCATTAGAGGACGAGACAACTGATTGCCTTTTGTTTCCAAGGCACACAGATTTTTTTTTCTTTGGTTGTAGTTTGTAAATTTCGGATGAGCTGGTGGTGGGCATTCACTGAAGGAGTTTTGGCCCGTAATTACCAGTTAGTGTCGGGTTTTATTTATCTCTTTTGAAAATCTAATATACCCAGATACTCCCTGGTACTGTTACCCCCCATATTGACATACAGGTACATGATATAGCTTTTGGTCATCAAATTTTCTCCTGGGTTAGGCAATGCTTTACTTAATGAGAGAAATTCTTTTACATTTACAAATGGTTGGTTTCTTTTTCTTGTCATAGACTCGTAGTTATTTGGTGCATTAGAATATTTCGAAGATGGTTTATGCGCTTATCTCTTTTGTAGAGAGGTGCATGTTTGGTATCTTTGCCCTGATGAGCTGAATGATCAGTCACAAATGAATATGTATGAAGAACTCCTTTCTCCTGTTGAAAGAAAGTATGCTGCCTCTATGGAAGGAACGAAGCTACGGAAAGATGCTATGTTGTCCCGTGCATTGTTGCGCACCACCCTCTCAAGATGTATGTAATCATCAACTGTCTATTGCATTGTTGATCTCACTTAATTGAATTTTCATGCCTATTACTAACTTACTATCATTCACGAAATTATGTTGGATGTAATTCTTGCTATTATGATTTATTGAATCGCGAATTGGTGGCAGATGTTAGACTCATGAGTGTACACTGGTTAGGATTGACAGAAAATGTAATCCTTTCCATGGGTGAGGGTAACCATGTAAACAATTTTCAGTATATATACTTTGTAATTTCTGTAATCAAGAGGAAAAACCTGTAGCTTTGTGAGAAAAACAGCTTAATATCTCTGGAGAGCTTCATCTGCTCATGTAATTTATTGCTCTTAGATGCATCGAGTTGCTCCTCTTTTTATACTTTAACTGTATATAGGTGTGCATTCACCTGTCTTACATATATGGAAGACATGATTCAAGATCAATGATGTCATATTAGTTTTGACCTCTTACATCCATATCTTCCATTTTCCACCTCAAGCAACACTTTAGGATCTACTATGTGTATCAGTGTATGATCACTTTCTGATGCACAGTTTTCGTAGATAGTCAATAAAAATGGAGGATGAAACTGAAGTTTGGCATGCTGCTCAATGTTTGACTTTATCAGCATTTTATCTTTCCAATGATTAGAATATATTCCTTTCTGTTATTTGTTTCAAATTATATTTTATACAGCATGAAACTTGTCATGGGATAGCATAACAGGATTGCTGATATGCTTATTGCTAATTTGTTTGAACTAGACTAGATACAGATTGTAAAATTGATCCGAGGGCATTTGAGTTTAAGAAGAACAAATTTGGGAAACCTGAGGTAATAGATTAGCTTTCAGCAGTTATTTTTTCCTGTGATTTAATGACTTTTAATTAACTCGCATTTGGGTGCTTTCCGTGTTCATAATCAGATATTGTGGCCACCGGATGATAGCAATGTCGAGCGACCTTTGCATTTCAACATTTCACACACCACTTCTTTGATTGCATGTGGCATTGCGATGCAGGCACATGTATGTTCCTTATCCCTGTGACTACCAAAATTGAAAGAAATGACCATGGTTCTGTTTCTTTGGAAGTTACTAAGTGGATGTTGCTTTTTTATTTACTGTCTCAGATTGGTATTGATATTGAAGAGAAGAAGCGGAATACAACCAAGAATATTTTATCTCTTGCTCGTCGTTATTTTACCCCTTCTGAAGTTGATCATCTAACTGAGATTTCAGATTCGGATGCTCAGAGAAAGGAATTCCTAAAACTGTGGACTCTTAAAGTTAGTGAGGCTCTCTTTGGTTCTCTGCTTTATAGACTTTGAGCAGTGATGTTATTTTCCAGTACTACACTAGAATCTATGAACTGACCAGTATCATGTAGTCTAATATGACCACCTAGAGCGTAGTGTTGCTGACTTTGTTGTTCTTTGCTAAAGAAATGCAGATTTGGAATATGTATCTAGTGCGAACCCATTTTTAGATGCAAAATCGCTAAATCCTTCCTTACATAACATATGGTTATATTAAACGAGTCAAATTAAAGGACACAAGATGCATCTCTTATGATTACCCCTTTGAAGAAAAGTGATTTGTCGTGAGAAGAGATAGAACCAAAGTTGTGTTTGCAGAAAACTTCGCCTATGTAAACTAAATATTCATGATACTGGTTGCAGATGAAATGTTGCAAAGTAAATTGCTCACATTGATGTATAATTTTTAGGAAGCATATGTAAAGGCTCTTGGGATGGGTTTCTCAGGTGCTCCATTCAATACGTTTTCAATCATGTTGGAAACAGGCAAGGGAATTAGGATTTCAAAGGTATGCAGCTCTGACCTTTCTCATTTGTTGGTGTCTTTTAACATATGCTACACGTGTAAGGGCGCTTGAACATGTTATTTTGTGACACCTTCTGACATGTGGGTCTCCTGGACACATTTTGGCCCAACTGCCAGATGTCATGTTAAGCAAATTTCATAAGGAAAAGTATATTTTAAATTGTGCATCATGGTACACCACAGAAATCAGGAGCCTTATTGTTACATCGTTGCAACTTAACAGTAAGTCGTTTCTTATCAATCTGCCTTGACTTTTGTTGGATTTGCCAGGCATCAAAAGTATGTGATGATTCCACCTCTGGTTTTGATCATCTGTCCAAGAATTGGCAATTTACACTAGCGGAGCTAAATAGTTCTCATTATATGTCAGTGTGTATAGAGGACGACTCCAGAAATGAAGGTTGGTATTGCCAGCTTAGGAAACAGTTTGGTTATCTTGTTCTCAGTCAGCTCCATTATTTGTTTGTGTGTATGTTTCAGGTCTTGAAAATCATCCAGCGCCAGGTGGGTTAAAAGTATGGAAGACCATACCATTTGTAGAGGATACACTTGTCTCTGGAACAGATGTTTTTAAACTTATTGCTTGACTATATGTCAGAACATGTGCTGTTGGCCATATGGATGATTGCTGGCCATCACAGAATTGGTCAAATGTCGGATGCAAGTTAAGCTACAGTCTGGCTTCTCGTTGAAAGATGGATTCTCCCAAAGACTGAAGTTCCCGTCGTCCAATGCTGGACTGCATTCTGTTTGAGATCTTGTTTTGTCATTAGGGAATAATTTGGTTTCATATTGCATGAATTTTATTAGGCAATTGAACAGCTGCAAACAGTTTAACCTGATGCCTGTAGCTGTCTCATCTGATAATTCTGTCTGTCTCAAGCGTATGACCTGGCCATAAGAATATCAGAAATTAACTCTCTCCCTCCCTCGCGACAGACAGGTTGCTCAATACTAAGAGCTCCACACTTTTGACTCAAAAAATGTACTCCCTCGATTCACTAATGTAAGACCTTAGCTTTTCTTGGAAATGAACGGAGCTACTCCCTCCGTTTTTTTTAAAATATAAGATGTTTTAGGTTTGTGAAGAAAATATATCTATTCATAAACCTAAAACATCTTATATTTTAAAACGGAGAGAATAGCTACGTGCCTTTCCAAGAAAAGCTATCTATTCATAAACCTAAAACATCTTATATTTTAAAACGGAGAGAATAGCTACGTGCCTTTCCAAGAAAAGCTAAGGTCTTATATTAGTGAATGGCGGGAGTACTTTTCTGAGTCAATACACTGTTTTGCAACCCCCACCCCCTTCAGGCCTTGTTTTACTTCTAGCCGATTCAGGATTTGTAAAAAATGCCCCATAGCCTCCACATTTAAGGGGTTGTAAAAATAGCCGATTCAGGATTTGTAAAAAATGCCCCATAGCCTCCACATTTAAGGGGTTGTAAAAATAGCCGATTCAGGATTTGTAAAAAATGCCCCATAGCCTCCATATTTAAGGGGTTGTAAAAATAGCCGATTCAGGATTTGTAAAATAGCCGATTCAGGATTTGTAAAAATGCCCCATAGCCTCCATATTTAAGGGGTTGGAGGCGTTTTATTTTACATTATCCTCTAATTTGTTTAGAGTACATAGGAAGAGTCTGCTATTCCTATAATACTTTTTCTACTCCCTCCGACCCATATTAATTGACTTGGATTTATCAAAATTTGAATAAATCTAGACACTATTTAGTATATAGATTCATTCAAAATTTGACAAATCGAAGTCAATTAATATGGGCCGGAGGGAGTATTTTAAAATACTTGTCACTAAGATAAGTGTATCTAAATTGGAGGGAATAATTGACTTGAATTTGGTTAGATTTGTATGTATCTAAACGTATTTTTTGTATATATAAATACTACAATGCGAATCCAGAAAAATCTATATCAACTATTTTGAGATGAACGGGAGTAGATTTTCGACGCTTGAGTCCCTAAATTGGCAGTTGCTTTCAAGGGCGGGTAGTTTTAGAAAGTGTAGATTTTTTACTATTGTAACCTTGAAGTTTTTGGACGGCAACGTAGCCATCGCTGGAGCCCACGAGGTTGAAATGTATAGGGACGGATTCCCATCCTCATAAACGACGAGAGGCCGCTCCCAAATGACCGGCGTTGACGGGCAAGAGCTACAGCGACGCAGCGTACAATTCCAACGTCTTGGCCCACATGTCATTGACTTCCTGGTCATGCATATACTCTTCCACGGTCAAACACTGAAACCATTCTTCCCTCGCGACCGTTCCGTCGGCAGGGGTCCCGTCTCTACTATACAATCGCCGTCCTCCGCCTGCAGTGCAGACCCCTCCGCCCGCGCTATAACAAAAAGGGAGATCCTTCCCCTTCCTCCACGCGCACATACCGTGTATGTAACCGATGATGCGGCGCTCGTGCTCGTGGAGTGGCGAGGCTTGAGCGGCGGTTCCATCCGCCCGTTTGGCTCTCAGCAACCTCTTCGCCGTATATTCAGTAAGATTTGGTCATCATCGATTCCACAGTATGCTCGATCGTTTCCAGCCTTGCATACATATTTTTTTGTTTCTCAAGAACTCAGACAAGGTAGTACTAATTTGTCAGTCGCCTCCTAATTTGCATCCTCTAACCTCTGATAAGGTGCTCTTGATTCTCCTCTAAGCTAAGGTGTTCTTGATTCTATATATTGAGATGGAAAAGGGTAAAAATGTAGATTTCTAGTGGCAGTCTGCAAAAACTCAGGACAAACTGAAACCATTAACTAGGATTCTCTACTTCTTTTATATTTTACTCCCTCTGTTCCTAAATATAAGAAGTTTTTTTGAAGTTCAGTTTGGACTCAGAACGTCTTATATTTAGGAACACATGTAGTAGTACTGAACGATAACAAAAATTTGTTTCAATATCAGAGATGGTTCGTCATATAACCGACGAGGCAGCAGCAAATGAACCTAGCATCACCACACAGACACACTCCTGTGATCCCTCTCCAGCACCACATGTGTATAAGGTGGGCTATCCCCCACAAAGGAACTTGGCCACGGAGTTCACAGAGACATTGAGAGAGACCTTTTTCCATGAAAATCCGCTGCGTCAGTACAAGGGCCAACCTGGATTGACAAGGTTCATGATGGGATTGCAGTTCTTGTTTCCAGTTGTTGGATGGGGCAGGAATTACAACTTCAACAAGTTCAAAAGCGATCTAATTGCCGGATTGACAATTGCAAGTCTCTGTATTCCTCAGGTATCAACAATGACTAGTCCACCTTTGATTCGAATACTTACTGTGCTTGACATTGGAATACTGGACTCTAATAGGACATCGGCTATTCGAAGCTCGCTAATTTGGATCCACAATATGGGCTATGTAAGTTTGTCCCATTTTGTCTGTTGTGGAGCATTCTGTAAAACAATAAGGTGTTATGATTTACTTGTGTTAGTTGGTTTCAGACTCCAGCTTCGTTCCCCCATTGATATATGCTGCAATGGGTAGCTCAAGGGATATTGCGATTGGACCAGTTGCTGTGGTTTCTCTTTTAATAGGTTCACTTCTACAAAATGAGGTTGACCATGTTAAAAACAAGGAGGAATACATGCGCCTTGCTTTCACGGCAACCTTCTTTGCTGGTATCACTCAAGCAGCCCTAGGATTTCTAAGGTAAATTCAAATATCTACAAGAATATTGCACATAATGTAGATGCATTGAACTAAGGGTTTGCAGTTTTCAGGTTAGGATTCCTCATCGAGTTCTTGTCCCATGCTGCAATTGTCGGGTTCATGGGGGGAGCAGCCATTACTATTGCCCTGCAGCAGTTAAAATATGTGTTGGGTATTGCGAATTTTACAAGGAAAACGGACATAGTTTCGGTTATGAAATCTGTCTGGAGTTCAGTTCATCATGGGGTACTTACGTTAAATTTATCTGTAATATCTCATTTTATATTTTAGTCAGGACATTATTATCTGAATTTTCTGGAACCATATAAAGGCATTTATAATCTCAACAACTTAAAATATATTTTGTTACTAATGAAAAATACAATCACAACTTGGAAGTAACTTATTTGGTTCCAATCTTTTTGGTTACAAGAGGTCAACTCTTTTCGGAATTTTTAGTGCTCGCTTGACATATCCAATTTGGAAAATAGCAGCTGAATTCAAGTTTTTCATGGTTTTTCTCATGTTAGACATTGGCATAGACCGATGAGCAGATTTTGTGCAAATAGTTGCCCGTCAACCCATATTTTTTCTCCTATTTATCTTTCACAAATGGTCATACTTTTAGCCATTTAGATGAATGTTTTGCAATTGCACATGTTATAGCATTACTAACATCCATGAATTATTTCACAATTTCTGGAAACTCAGAATATGAAAAATAGAGAGAATATGGGGTGCACGGGCAACTAGTTGCCAAAATTACATTCTATGGCTGGAAATAATATTATTGTCCAGCTGAGTTATCTAAAGTACTTATAGGGAATTTTTTGACTATACAGTGGAACTGGCAGACAATTGTGATTGGCACATCTTTCCTGGCTTTCCTTCTGCTTGCCAAGTACATTGTAAGCATATCTTTTTTTCACATGTCTTTAACACCTTTAACATTGAAAATTTATTTTATATACTAAGGATGTCCGGTTTACATAGGGCAAGAAGAATAAGAAGCTTTTCTGGGTGCCAGCTATTGCTCCTATAATTTCAGTTATTCTGGCCACCTTTTTTGTATATATAACCCGTGCTGACAAGCAAGGTGTTCAGATAGTAAGCGACTAAAATTTAGTACTACTAAGGCTCAGTCATATGGACCATATATATTTTCTCATTGATGGAAATTTTGTACTTCTTCATCAGGTGAAGTTCATTAAAAAGGGCATCAACCCATCGTCAGCACACAAGATTTTTTTCACTGGTCCATTCGTTTTAAAAGGTTTCAAGATCGGTGTTGTTTGCGGCATAGTTGGTTTGACAGTACGTATGCTGATATAAATGCAGAATTTTTTTTACACTGTCATGTGCTTCTCCACATTCCTCGTAAATATGTGTGTGACTACTTTACCAGGAAGCTGTGGCAATTGGTAGGACGTTTGCTGCTATTAAGGACTATCAGTTAGATGGAAACAAGGAGATGGTCGCACTTGGAACTATGAACATAGTAGGCTCAATGGCATCTTGCTATGTCACAACAGGTTGATCAGCCCATTTTACCTAACAGAGCTAGCATTAAACTATCTGAAAAATCCAGTGCTCAACCCATACCCTGCATTTCTTTCAGGTTCTTTCTCACGTTCCGCGGTTAACTTCATGGCTGGTTGCAAAACTCCTGTATCCAATGTGGTTATGTCATTAGTTGTGCTTCTCACCTTGTTGGTCATTACGCCACTATTCAAGTATACGCCAAATGCGATCCTAGGGTCGATCATTATTTCTGCTGTAGTCAGCCTTGTGGACTATGAAGCAGCAATTCTCATCTGGAAAGTTGACAAATTGGACTTCATCGCTTGCATGGGAGCATTTTTCGGTGTTGTATTTGTATCCGTCGAGATTGGTCTCTTGATTGCTGTAAGGACCAAGCATAGCTTGAAAAAATGATAATAATGTGTTCATGTCTTCTTTTGAAGAGATAAGTAGAACTTACATGCTGTTTCTGATATTAACAGGTAGGGATCTCATTTGCTAAAATACTTCTTCAAGTAACAAGGCCAAGGACATCCCTACTTGGAAACCTTCCAGGCACCACAATATACAGGAACACCAGTCAGTATCCAGAAGCAAAACTTGTTCCTGGGGTGGTGATAGTGAGGGTTGATTCTGCTATTTATTTTTCCAACTCCAATTATGTCCGAGAAAGGTAAAAATGGAAAATTTACCCCACTCAGTGTTTCTAATTCGAAGAATGGTGAATAGTACATAAATTCAGTAATGCCAACCTGGTAGGCCTGATATCTGGTGCTCCATTGCAGAATTCTTAGGTGGTTGACGGATGAAGAAGACAAAGCTAAGGCAGCAGGACTTACTAAAATAAATTTCTTGATTGTAGAAATGTCCCGTGAGTATAATGATCAGTTGATCTGAGAACACTCAAATTTTTAAACAATCATCATACTGATGTGGTTCAATTTAAAATGCTGGTGCAGCGGTTATCGATATCGATACAAGTGGCATCCATTCTCTTGAAGATCTATACAAGAATCTTCAGAAGAGAGAGATCCAGGTAGATTCACTGAAACTTAAAACATTAAAAAAACTACCGCTGATCATTTTTCCTGTATTGTGTACTTTGGCAGCTCATCCTGTCAAATCCTGGTTCTATTGTGATTGAAAAACTGCAAGCATCCAAACTCACCGAGCACATAGGAAGCAGCAATATTTTTCTCGCAGTTTCTGACGCTGTGCGATTCTGCAAAACGAAGTCGATGCAAGAACCATGAGGCGAGGAGAAATGGGTATGGCATGTATATGTAAACGTATCATACGCTAATGATAGGAATAGCTAGGTGCGGAGGCAAAGCAACTGCTTCAGCAGAAGCAGTGGTGAGAATGTTGCAAATAAATTTTTTCTTTGTGAAATAAGCTAGACAGTCTAAAATGATGTGCTTTGTGGCCAATGTACAAGCGGGTACTCCCTCCGTTTTAAAATATAAGATGTTTTAGGTTTATGAAGAAAGTGTATTTATACTTATTTTAGTGTATAGATTCACTCTAAACCTGAGTGAACCTACTTAGTAAAATAAGTCTAGATACATGGAAGGAGTACAAGTAGTAAGTTCGAAAAATCATTTTGGTAGTGAAATCACCCGATTCTCTCTTGTTTACAAGAAAAAGATCTACAAGTCTTTATCTACTTGCGATTTGATATTTTTCCGAGTGACCCCCCCCCCCCCCTCCTACAGCAACATTTCTGACAGGAAGTTTGTCCAGATTACCCCATGTTAAAAACTTTGGACCATTTTTTCTCTGCGGTATATCCATTGCACAAGCTATGAGGTAATGAACGAGTTTCGGAGAATGGAGCAGATGGGAAGAGCGATGACGCCCCATGCTGATCCTATCTAACATTATGTGAAAACGTAAAAAAAAGAGGTTCCAAGTTCCAATATTTGTCACAAATGCACATCTGAGAGGTAACAACATATGAGGGGTAACAATTAGACTTCACTCATTTTTCACACAAAGCAACTGCATAGTCCAAAAATCTCAGAAATAACACAAGTTCAACAAGGAAAAATTCGAAGTATTACAATCATGGATCCGATATGGTTGATATAACCATCTAAAAATAAAGTGTAGCAAGAAACTATCCATTTTGGATTCTTCTAATGTGTCGTCACCCGTAGCTTGAAAATAGAAGTCCCGAGCAACCGTCGGCAGCTGGTTGTCCAATATCCATGAGTTCTCGCTGCTACACCGGAAGAAGGTGTGACCACAGTTGTATCCAATATACCAGTAGACAAATAACCTTAAAATTTATACTCTTTTGTTTTTTATCAACAAAATTATTTCGGGTCGTCTAAATGGCCCAACATAAAGCTGGTACACTAATATGTACTTGAGCCTTATCTTTCTTCTTAACTCCATTCAGCCAATTTCCTAACATTTTAAATATTGGATGGTGGAGGCAAGTTAAAAGTAAAGAAAACCATAAGCCAAATGATATGTGCAAAATGACATGTAATAAAAAGATGTTCAATCGACTCCATTGAGTCACAGAAACAATATTTTTGACATCCGTCCCAGTTTCTTTTTGGCTAAGTTATATTTTGTTAACAAAACTTTACTCCCTTCGTTTTTTATTATTTCGCGTTCTAGGATTTTTCAGAGTGAAACTTTATCAACTTTGACCAAGAATATAGAAAAATATACCAACACTCATTATTCCAAATTTATATATTATAAAAATATTACTTACAAAGATTCTAACAATATAAATTTTACATCATAGATACTTTTATTTTTTGCTAAATATTTAGTCAAACTTTTTAACTTTGAATAAACCCAGAATGCAATCTAATTGTGAACGGAGAGAGTATTATTCTTAAGGAATGACATAAAAATCTTAATCTTTCAAGTAATTTTTAACTTTCACAGATAAGTACTTCCTCCGTCCCGGTTTAAAGGGGGCTTATAGCTCCTATGCGACGTCTTTACACGGAATTGGAAGGAACACGACATCGTTGAAAAGAATAGCTCGCATGCGACGGTTGTGAGGCAACTAATATCCCAGGGCCACACGGGTCATAAAACGGTCGTTAAGGACACATTTAACTTTGTTCCAAAATTAGGGTTAAGCCAAACCGGTCGGTTGAGACAGCCAGTCAAGCCAGTCAAACCAACGGCTTCTGACCGAGAGCGCGCGTCACACTGACTGTAGCTTCCCCGACGGCGGCGGCGGACCTCACCCATCATTCTCGGCGCCGGCGCCGGTGGCACGACAATTAATTTAGGCGGCGGCGCTTTCGTTAGACGGCAAAGGCGGTGAGTGCCATTTGAAAGCTAATTCCTCTTCCATTCTTCTCAATTCGAGATCTGAGCGTGCCCATTGATGCTAGATTGTGAAGGCGAGGGTGTGCTGAACGGGGCGAGGGGGAACGAGATGGAGCATGGAGAGGGGACTTCTAATCGGTATATCCCGTATCTCTGCACTTAATTTCTCTAAGGTTGGGCTCTTTGTTCGCTTCCGCTAGCTCATAGTGCCCGCCAAAAACAGGGGAGACGATGTTGCGCGCCAAACCTTCGAATTTCGCATCAATTTCTTTCCCTCTAGGGCTGTTTTAGTTGATGGCAGCACGCATCTCATTGAGAGAGACACAGTTGTTAAATGTGAGGTGGAATTAGAACATGTTGATCCCCAAGAGCTAATAAACATGGCAGAGGAGGCGGTGAAGAAAATGGTGGAAAAAATTGGGGATAGTGTGGTTTGGGGGCCAGAGCAAGAAGTTTCTTTGTTACGATTTGATGATTGCAAATGTGACTATGTTAGGGTTGAGACAGGGAAACATATAGTTGATGAAATCGACACTACTAGGAAACTAGCTATAGATAGACATACCTTCTGTGGCGCATGGTCCTGACCATGCGCCACAAAAGTTATCCAGTGGCGCATCCGGAGAAATGCGCCATAGAACCACCAAACTTCTGTGGCGCACCTTCCAGAGCCATGCGCCACAGAAGTTTGGTGGGACCCACACCAGCCGTTGGACCATGAATCTTCTGTGGCGCATTACTCCGTATGTGCCACAGAAGTTTGGTGGGACCCACAGCAGGCGGGGTCTGACCGTGCTCTGACCAAACTTCTGTGGCACATACAAGGAGATGCGCCACAGAAGTTTATATCTTCTATGGCGCATATTGCGATATGCGCCACAGAAGATATATGTGGGCCCCACTCTCTGGACACCTATGTATAAGCTTCTGTGGCGCATTGTTGCGTATGCGCCACAGAAGAACAAACTTCTGTGGCGCATGTGTGTAGTATGCGCCACATAAAGCTTCGTGCTTCTCAGATTATTTTTTTCCTAGCACACACATTTTCCTCTTGTGCTTTTTCCAACTAAACAAGTATCAGTGGAATAGGTAGAATATACTAGACAATCTAGTAGATAGACATGTGCAGTGGCATTAATCGTTGCAAAATGCACATACGCATAGCCTTGAACAGCAAAACAACAATGCCATACATCATTGCAAATACACAAACTACAACATTGCAAATCCATTCAAAGAGCTAGTGGGGGCGATTGCGGTGGAAGATGCCAAACCTCCCTGTTCACGCGCGCCTGCAGCCTGCAGACGTGGTCCTCCATGGACACGTTGGGGTCGAGCACCGGCCGCCACCCGATTGGTTCCGCCATGCGCGCCCTCTCCTTCGGAGACGCGAGCACGACGTACAACCTCATGGCCTTGTTGTAGAGGGCCTCGTGGTCTGATCAGCCTCCTCCTTGATTAGGTTGACCTCACAGATCCAAGGCGGCTGACTCCGAGCATTGCCCCTCGACCTCGCCCCTCCACTGCGAGTAGGCTGCAGGGAACGCGAGCGGGCTGTGCTCTCCGGCGAGTCTTCCGACGAGTTGTGGGAAGAAGACATGAGGGAAGGTATGTTGCTTTGGACAGGGAGTGTGGCATATATATAGAGGGGTGTCATTAAAGAGATCTATCTGGCACCTTTACTTGGTGCAGATCTGTGCCTTAGTGTTCTGTGGCGCATGGGTCAGATATGCGCCACATAAGTTTAACCTTCTGTGGCGCATAACCACAGTATGCGCCACAGAACACTGAGTGCCAGGCCCATAGGTTCTGTGGCACATTCATTGGCCATGCGCCACAGAACATTGAGTCAGGGGCCCACTTGGCCCACTGCACCCTATGGCCAAGGTTCTGTGGCGCATGCAGCCCGCCACAGAAGATTGAACTTCTGTGGCGCATACAGCCTGTATGCGCCACAGAATCCTTCGACCAGATCTGCACAAAGGTGGCAGCTTTGCTTCCTCCTCTCTCCCACCATCCATTTCACATCCTTCTTCCCCCTCCTCCCAGCTCGTCTTCCTCCTCTCTCCCACCCCATTGCGTCTATACTTTTCTACATTTTTTTGTATTTAAACCTACTATAGTTGATAGATTGGCTAGGGAAAGCCTTTCTCCAACTAGTTGATCTAAAACACACCTACTTTTCTCCTCCACATCTCTATTTGTGTACTATTATCTCTCTATAGATCTATTGATCCACACTCTCTCACATCGCGCTCTCGACTCGGTATTCTATCTACCCGGTGAGTAATTAGCTATGAATATGCATGTTTTGTACGTGTAAAGCTTGTCGCGCGGGCGGTGTGTATATGCGACGCATTCATGGCGCGAAGATGATGTTTGTGCATGAAGCTTGTGTGGTGCATGAATGCTTGCATGGGAAGAAGATTCTTGTTTTTGTTTGTCGCTGTCCCGGTGTGGTGCATGGATGTTTGCCAAAATGTTGATTCATTTCCATTTCGGAAAATTTTTGCACCACCCATATGTCCTACTTTTAGGAAAGGTCATGCCGAATTTTTCCGGCGACGACCATGCATGTGTGTTTTGTGTGTGTATATTTCTAATTAACCTACTCTCTGTCTTTTTTCTCTATATGTGCATACCGCGCAGGCTACCATGGTCGTCAGCATGAGCGAAGGTCAAGTTACTAGGTATAAGAAAGACGCCAAGGCGGACATGATTCGGAACAGCAAGACCCAGATAAGATGTCCATGTCGAACATGCAAACTCCAGCGCTGGATCGACCACGATTACGGACAATTGAGGATCACCCGAGCGCGTTTCATGCGTGGCGACTTCGATGAGGAGCTGGCATAAATGGTGTTGGTCATCATGAAGACTTGGGCGAGCGAGAAGGCGAAGAGTCTCCGACGGCATGGTAATGATGACGAAGAATATACGGCGATGTGCATGATCATCATGACGAAGAAGGAGATGTCGACGGGCATGACCATCATGAAGAAGGAGAAGAAGCGAACACCCAGACGCTGCTAACTTCGGTGTTAAGGGATCCTCATGTTCAGGAACGGCTTCTCAAGGAGACGAGCAACACCAAAGCTGTAGCCAGAGAGAAAGCCAAGCTGGCGCAAATGGAGTTAGATGGGATGACTCCATTATATCCTGGGTGTCGGCCCGAGGATACACGCCTGAGTGTAACGCTCAAGGCTCTAGAGATGAAGGCGGAACACAAATGGACCGAAGTGAGCTTCAATGCTAACATGGAATTCTGGCACGATCGTCTTCCTAACGGGAACACATTGCCAACGAGTATAGAGGAGTCCAAGAAAATCGTGTGCCCTCTCGACCTACCGCACGTTAAATACCACGCATGTATCAATGATTGCGCACTTTATCGTAACGAGTACGCAGAGAGAACCACATGTCCGGTGTGCGGCCATGGACGGTACAAGAGAGGGAACAAGAAAGTTCCTCGAAAATTGGTATGGTACTTTCCTATCACTCCCCGTCTACAGAGATATTTCGTAGATCCTAAGGAAGCAAAGCTAATGCAATGGCACGCGGAAAGGGAGAAACCCGAAGATGATCCAGAGAAGGGCAAGATCCTAACACACCCTTCAGACGCTAGCCAGTGGAATGCATTGGACATCGAGTTCGAAGAGTTCGGGGGTGATGCAAGGAACGTCAGGATGGGTATGAGCACCGATGGACTCAATCATTTTGGCAACCAGAGTAGCACGCATAGCACCTGGCCCGTGTTTGTATGGCCGTACAACATCCCTCGTGGCTCTGCACAAAGCAAAGGTACATACACATGAGCATTCTTATTCAGGGGCCGAAACAGCCAGGTGTCGATATGCATCTTTATCTCGGGCTGTTGAAAGAGGAGTTAGCCACGTTGTGGGAGACGCCAACCCATACGTGGGACGCCTACACTAAAGAATATTTCCCTCTGAGAGCCGCGTTGCTCACGACGGTGCAGGACTATCCTGGTTACGCATATGTATCGGCCCAGGTGAACCACGGACACAATGCATGTGTCAAGTGCATGGATAAGACCCCGCATCTCCAGCTACCCAAGGATCCCGGGTCTTCGAAAACTGTGTTCCAAGGGACTCGAAAGTGGCTTCGCATGGATCACCCGTGGAGAAAACGCGGTGACCTGTTCAATGGTAAAGACGAGCTCGAAAGAGCCCCGCGTACGAGGAGCGGCGAAGAAATCGAGGAGCTTCTGAATAATTGGGATGAGTGCCCAGTGCCAGGGAAGAAGCGACCAAGGACAAAGCCGCTTCTGGGTGTATGGAAAGCGAGGTCTGTTTTCTGGGACCTGCCGTACTGGAAGGTCCTCCACACGCCCCATAGCCTCGATGTAATGCACATCATGAAGAACGTTACCGAGAGTTTGCTTGGCACTCTCCTCAACATGCCGGAGAGGACCAAGGATGGGCTGAAAGCAAGAAATGACCTGAAATTGCTTGGCATCAAGAAGGAGCTTCAGTACCCTGATAGTGATGATGATGACGATCAAATGGAAGGGACTCAGGGTCGCCGCAAAAGGGTTAAGAAGAATGAGGTGGTTGTGCTACTGCTGCTTCACTCTGTGTCAGGAGGAGATCGAGCAGTTTTTCAGGTGCCTCCTAGGAGTCAAAGTTCTTCACGGTTACTCGGGCAAGATAAGCAGGTATCTCGACGTAGCGAAGAAGAGGTTCAGCAGTCTGAAGTCCCACGACTGTCACGTGATGATGACATAGATACTTCCAGTTGCCATACGAGGGATAATGGACGAGCACGTCCATGAGACGTTGTTTGGCTTGTGCAACTTTTTTGACGTCATCTCTAGGAAGTCGATCGGCATGAAGCAGCTCGACATGCTACAGGAAGAGATCGTGGTGATACTATGCGAGCTCGAGATTTACTTTCCATCCGCATTCTTCGACATCATGGTGCATCTACTTGTCCATGTCGTGGATGACATCATCCAGCTCGGGCCGACATTCCTGAATAACATGATGCCATTTGAAAAGCTGAACGGTGTAATCAAAGGGTTCGTTCGCAACAGATCCCGTCCAAATGGAAGCATAGCCAAGGGCTTTCTGATCTACGAGTGCATCTCTTTCTGCCAGAACTATCTAACCACCGAGAACGAGGATGTTGGAATACCCACCAAGAAGCACCTCGGCAGGCTCGCTGGGTATGGTCACCACGAGGGCCACCGCTCACTTCATGTCGGCATTGCTAATCGACGTGCCGACTTTGCCAGGGCACACCGAGTCGCACTACAACACATTGAATTGGTCAGCCCTTGGGTGGAAGAGCACAAAAGCTTGATCGAGCAGGAGTACATGGACCGAGCCTGCCCGAGGAAGAAAGGAGACGTAACAAGAGAACACAACTCCACCTTCACGGGTTGGTTCAAGAAAAGACTGCTGGACAATCCCCCGCAGACGCCTTCTACGGAAGATCAACAACTCATATTCTCCTTGTCACAGGGCCCAGCGCATAACATAAATACCTATCAGTCATACGACATCAACGGTTACAGATTATACACCGAGGAAAAGGACATGAATAGCGAATATCAAAACTCAGGAGTTACTATGATGTCCTTCGCCGATGACGAGACTACTTTCATGGAAAGATTCTACGGAAGGATCGAGGAGATACGGGAGCTCGACTACTGTGGAGAGACGGTACCGGTGTTCCGTGTTAGATGGGCCAAGAACGTAAAAAAAGAAGGCCGATATTTCACCACCTGTGTTATACCAGATGCCAAGTCGGCAAAGAAGGCCTCCACGAAAAAAGAGCCATGGATACTCGCTAGCCAAGTTGATCAATGTTTCTTTATTACCGACCCATCAAAGCCCATTCATGTTGTAGTGAGGAGGGGAACGAGGAGCATCATCGGAATGGAAGGATCCGCCAACGAGCAAGACTTCGAAAAGAATGGCGATCCGAAGATCGAAGAGGAGTTCGACAAGTACTTCAACATGCCTACTACTACTACAGTAAGAAGAAAGACCACACTACCTACTAAAGGTTGTCCGTTCATGAGAAGAAATCTCATAGTGCCCGGGCTAAAGTATTCAACCGCGAAGAAAAAAGGCAAGAAGATTGTGAAGAGAGGCTAGCTAGCTCGAAATATCGCACGACGATGTGTGACCTTTTTTGTGTATTAGTTAGAGACTAATTAAACATATATCGTGATATCCGTGTGCGTATAAATTCACATGTATAAATATAATTCGGGGAGATTTTTTGAATAAATATACATATGTGTATGTGCTTGGTTTAAATATATTTGTATCATATAATTTTTAAATAAAGAAAAAAATTGGTGCAGCCAGGATTCGAACCTGCCTGCCAGGTGCTCATGTCCAACTACTGTCTCACAACCATTGAGTTACTGTCTGTTTTGTGTCAAACTACAGCCGCGCGTTCGTTTTGACTAAGTCATGAAAGTTCGCATATATACCGGGCCAAACATGAAAAGTCAGTATGCGCCACAGAACTTTCGTACTTAGTCAAATGGACGGTTCAGAATTCGTTCCCCACCTTGATCCGTTTCACTTTCCCCCAATTCAAACATTGTCCCCGACGAACCGTAGAACCCGACGAACCCTAGCTAGAACCCCCGCCCCAGCGAACCCGCCCAAGCGCCGCCTGCCGCACCGAAGGAGAAGCCGCTGCACCGGAGGAGGAGCCGCCGTGCGTGGAGGAGGAGCCGTGCCATCTCGCCACCGCAGGAGGAGGAGCCCGTGTGCCCTAGGAGGAGGAGCAGGCCAGGCCGTGTGTGGAGGAGGAGTAGGGCGTGCGTGGAGGACGAGCCCGTCCGTGGAGGAGGAGCAGGCCAGTCCGTCGCCAGGACCACCTCCCCATCCTGCACCATCTCGCCACCGCAGGTATACATCTCGCCACCGCCAGGCTTGGTAGTCTCCGAAAAGATCGTGGTTGATCTTGCTTGTGGAATGTTTGTGATTTAAACCTTGTATGCAATACGCTATAAATACTTAGCTTCGATCCAGATGCTTGGAATGTTTATCTTTGACATAACTCTGGAATATATCTTTGACATAATAATCCTGGTCCATATTAGGTTTAAATTCAGTCTCTGTAGTTTAGATCCAGTTACAGTCTGCAACTGTCGCCGGCTATGTGTATTCAGTTAGCTTAAGTAGATGCCGTCGTAGCTGTTAGTTTTGATGTGGTCATGGGATGGCGGGACAGAAGGATCACGACCGATGTAAACAACATTCTTAGTCCACTCACCACATGATTGAACCGTGGGGATGGCACAGATCAGTAGGATCGTGGAGGGGGGATTTAGGACCTTCTGTCGAGCCTCGTTCTTCTGAATAAAAGACAGAGAGAAACATAAAAGCAGTGACACTTAACCAATGTCGCAAAAACCTCTGTAATTGTGTATCTTGTTTCGTTCTCCAAATTCGCAAGTGTGTGAGAGGATTGGTACTCGAGGGGTTTAGGATGACAATCTTTGCTGATGATTAAATAAGTCTGACTGATTCCTTATCACTTTTTATAAGATGATAATGTATGATTGCTTTATTATCTTTGTTGTCGATGAAATAACTCTTGACTGTTTATTTCACATTCCATGAAACATTTCATTCCATGTCAAAGATATATGACGTTCCAGATGAAATAACTCAAAGATACATATGAAATAACTCTTGACTGTTTATCTTTCCTCGTCCCAGATGCTTGTAAAATGATCAATAGATAGATCTACGGGTGTTGCTTGTGGCTCTGATGCTGGATTATCTTCTATGTTCTATTATCCTGATGTTGGATTTGATTATCTTCTATGTTCTATGTTCTATTATCCTGATGCTTTTAAATGCTTGTAAAATGATCCATTATCTTCTATGTTCTATTATCCTGATGCTGGATTTGATTGTGGTAGCCTGTGGCTCTTTGCTGGTGTTGCCTGCTCTTATAGTTCTAGTGGTTGCTCTCTCCTTGATCTACTATCCTGGCTTGGTGCTGCTGCATCCCCTTTATCTTGTTGTTTATATGAAATGGTGTTGTTTATATGAAATGGTGATGTTTATATGAAATGGTGTTGTGTTGCTGTTTATATGAATCTGTGATGGATGATGATGGATGTTTATATGAATCTATGCTGTGTTGCTGTTTATATGATGATGGATGATGATGGATGGGGTCAATGGGGTTGTCAATGGGGCTGGGGTTTTTTTTCTTGCAGGGATTTCAATTGAGTTGCCCATTTCTCCCGAAGTGTTGATTCACTTCCGTTTCGGTTGAGAAATGGGCACTCGTAGGTCCAAAAATTAGCAAAGGTCATGCCGAATTTTTCGGTCGATATTTGTGCTAACCTTTTGTCTCTTTTTTTAGTAATAAAGCACAAACATGTCGACTAACGACGAGGCCGGTCCTTCTAAACAAATGAGCGTCGAGGATCTAGCCCGAGAGGCGAACAAATCGTTCTGGGGGCCGTCCCAAGGGCATGAGGAGGCGGAGGAGATGAGAATGACACCACCACCGACGGTCGTCGTCGGATTTGCTGGGGGCGAGGAAGATCCAGATTACGAGGGGGACGACGACGACTACGATGGAACTAGTGAAGGCGGGGAGGAGGGTAACACCACCACGGATGGTGGCGAGCGCACAGATGGTGGTAGCGGCAACCCGGCCACCATACAGAAGAAGAAGAAGGATATTAAGGATCAGAAGCCGCAAGTGCTCGCCAACGTCTGTGATGAGTTCACCGAGGTCACAGAAGGTGGCCAACCCATTGCGCCTTCATCGATTGCCTGCGGGTATGGCATGCAACTCGGGTGCATCGTCCGGGAAAGCATGTCGATCAACACGAAGTACTTCCGACGTAATCATGCTTTGGTCGAGAACCTCCTTAAGAAGCTTCACAAGAGATACACATTCCCAGAGAAGTTTAGAAACCTGGAGAGTAATAAGAACCCGATGAACAAACTAGCACTGACAAAGATGAGCAACGCCTTGAGCAGCTAGAAAACCCGGGTAAAGAACAACATTGACAAAGGTGAAAGCTGGGAGATTATAAGTAGGAAAAATCCGATGCTCGACGAAGAAGAGTTCAAGATATTCAAGGCGGACTTAGATACCGTTGCCTCTAAAGCATGGACCGAGTGGGAAAAGACTATGCGAGAGAAGAACATAGGTAACCACTGGCTTGGAAGCGGCGGATACAGAGGGAAACAACCCATTTGGGACAAGGAGGACGCTGAGCTTGAACGCCTGGGTAAAGAGAACCCATGGCATAAAATTACAAACCTGCAGATCCAACAATTTGTCCGGGCCCGCTACTACCTGGACCCTGTTACAGGGGAGTTCGTCACCGACGACCCGGATGTGAAGGCCTTTGAGCATGAGCTGGTAAGGAATTTACCGTGGATATCTCATTAAAATAATTAAGCCAAGAATCTAAATGCATGAATGGGTTCACCTCTCCTTGTATCTCTGCAGGAGAAGGAATTGAACGCTAGCGAGGACTTGTCATCCCAAGATTCGGCGGCGGAGCCATGGGACACTATTTTTAATAGGGCGACGAACACTTACAAGAAGAGGGAGAAGAAGTTGCAGCCAAAATCAGCTGGCCGTGTGTCCGGCTTCGGTACAAGCATGAAGTTTACCGAGTACTACAAAGAGGACGCAAAGAAGAGGAGGGAGAGGAAGAACCAGTCGGCGGCTAAAGATAAAGCCGAGGTTGAAGAGCTGAAGTTGAAGGTGAAGACATTAGAGGCAAAAGTGGACGAGAAAGCAATGGACAAGTTATTGGAGGAGAAGCTTCGTGCGATCATCCCCCCTGGGTTGATGGAGGGGCTAGCTGTTTGGAATCCGGGAGGTTGACAGGGGCCGATAAACGTGCCCAGCTTTAGCGGCAGCAACTCGAGCATCAACGTTAACGCGTCGCCGGACTTGGTGACCCCGCCGGCCACCATCGCCGCGGCGCAGCCGCCAGAGCTTGTTGTCGCATAGCTGCCCCCTGCTGCTCCCGCCAAAAATACCAGTATCGCACAGCCGGCGGTGGCACCAGTACCGCGGGAGAATGCTGATGATAGGCCTGCCGCCGGGATCGGCCGTGTGTCGACATTAGCCGAGCTCAACGCCCTCACCAAGGTCAATAATATCATACTCCGCTTCATCTTCTTTATGCACCTTTGGTGATAGCCACCTCGATCATGATGCCCAACACATATGTGTCGATATTCAGGATGCTGCTTGCGTACTACTCCACAAAGTTGCCGACGGCGAGTTGAAGGATGTTGCCAAGGGCAATATCATACAACCGGCAAACCGCACGATGCACAACAATGCAATGGACGATGCCGTGATGAGGGTCCGGATTGCTCGGGTGTTGCCAGGGTGCGATGACATGGACCCCCCTTTCAACCTCAGGGAGCCGACGAACACAAGACCCTTGCAGAATGCCACGGCTGACCCTTGACATGGCCGAAGAGTCAGATTCGTCTTACGGGGCACCTAAGCGCCACCTCGATCGCCCGGCCACCACCTCGGATGCCACCTGTCACCGGCGCCACCTCGATCGTCCGACCACCACCTAGGAAGCCACCTGTCATCGTCGCCACCACCAGTCGCCACCAACAACTGTTGGGAGCATGTGGGCCGCCCGAAGGCGATGCCGCCATCGCAACGCAACCATCGTCTCCCCCGCCACCATCATCACCACATGGCGGCAACAACGATGATGATGAAGAATTTGTCAACATCGACGACTACATCAACACCGGCGCCGACATAGTATTATACATGTCTGCTGTGGATGAAGAACCCTTCATCGCTCGCGAGGGTCAAGGTGGGCATCCCACTACATGCACGCAACGCCTGGTCTTTGGAGGTTTATCTCAAGAGACGCCTTCGGCCGCCGATCAATAGGAGAAACCAGTTGGATTCATCTTTAGCCCTGACACACTCCAAAAGGCGGTCGTTGAGCACTTAGCATCCCCAGTGGAGGAGCCTGCTCAGAAGATGAAGAAGCACAAGAAGAGACGTAAGAAAGCTGAGAGCCAACCTCCTCCGAAGAGGATTCGGGCTAAGGATGACGTCGTACCAGCCCGCGAGGATGGCTTGCCCAGGATACATATAGCCGGTGAAGCGATACTGACTCTAGATCTGCTTCGCCTTGCTGGTGGACATATGCTCGCTTTGAGTGATAGTATCAAGACACTAGAGGCCATTCTTCTTAAAGACAAAGATCCAAATTACCCGGTTTTCACTGTCAAGGTGCCATCGGACGTGGACTTCGTCCATGAAGCCCCCGCGGACGTGTTCTTCATATCGTACGAGGACGTCTTCAAGCTGTTTCTCTCGAAACGGCTGGACTATAACATGGTTCGCCTATTCGCGCTCAATCTGGCGATGAAGACCAAGAGAGAGCAGACCCCCTACATCGCGATAGTGGATCCCTAATACATGCGTGATAGCCAGTTGAGGGAAGGATCTGAGACGCGTGCCAAGGCGACGGCGTATCTCGAGAAGTTCATGGTGGACCACAAGAGGACGAACACGCTTCTTTTGCCTTTCTTTCCCGAGTAAGTACACACACCCCCTAGCATTGTTAACTTAGGATTTCTTATAGCTTTCTTCCTTTGCCCTTTTCCAACATCCCGTTTCAATCGTGTTGTGCAGAGACAAATACTGCACACTCATCGTCATTTGCACAAAGTACTCGATAGCATCGTATTTCGACTCAGCGAGTAAGAAGAAGAAGGACTACACCAAAATAAGGGGTGTTTTGAATGAGGCTCTCGAGGGCTACGCTAAAAAGGGATGCCCCTTCGTTAACAAGGGGGAATGTATCAAGGATGACAAGCACGTGTTCAAGCATGTGCTCGAGTTCCCCTGCGTCAAGGAGCCGGCTAATGGCGGCGCCAAGGAGGCCTTCTACGCCATGCATCACCTTAAAGGGTTTATGCGGATTGCCGTAACCTAACTCGCCATCTAGTTTCGAGCATGGACCAAAATTTGCCAAGGGACGATGATGATCTTAGAGAAGACTTCCATTGCATCCAGGTTAAGTTGTCGGAAATCATCGTGGAAGATGTCAACACGAGGGGAGGGGTCCTAAAACACAACAGAGGGTTGACTAAGAGGGAGATTGAAAATATTCTTCGTCAACAGGGTGACAACATGACGTGGATGACGAAGGATGGCTATCTACCATTCCCGAAGCCGAGCGTTAGCAGTTCTCAACATTGATCGATGTGTGCACCTAGAATTATCATAGATGTCTGTGTGTAGTGTTGTGTCACAAACTATATACTACCATGGTCGTATGTTGTAAACTTCACTATTGTGGTCGTTGTCGTCGAAGTTCTATGATTATGATCGATGTGCTATCTTCTATGTTTACTGATCTTTTGCTTTAGTTTATGTGAATATATATGCATGTGAACCAATTTAGTTCTTTCTGTTGCATGATTTACTAATATGCCTTATCTATAGAGATGACGAAGTGTACATGGTGTACAAGGGTTGGGTTCCAGGAGTCTACGATGAGTGGGAGGAATGTCAGAAACATGTGAACAAGTTTAGTGGCAACAACTACAAAGGATACGCGACTCAAGAGGAGGCGGTAGCCAAGTGGAGGAACCACCTATTAAAGGAGAACCGGATGAAGATATTGCTAGTGCTCTTGCTCTTGCTCACCGTCGTTATAGTTGTATTATGTTTGATTCTAGTGTAGGCGAGATGAACACTTTATTTGTAATGTGATGCGATGGTGAACTTTGTAACAAACACTTGTAACAAACCACTTCATTTGACTTGTATTGTAATGTGATGATCACTTGTCTATCTCGTTCGGGCTCTAAGTAGTGTGATGGCACTATATTCATGTTTGTATTATATTTGTTTTCATATACTAAGTCAAATATACTGTTTCTGTATAATACTATATAATACCTATATAATATTGTATATTTGGACAAGTTTCAATTTTTTAATACCTGATACTCAAACCAGTGGCGCATCGTTGTAACCTTCTGTGGCGCATAGTGTTTCAGTGGCGCATTGTCCATAATGCGCCACTGAACAGAGTCATGTGGCGCATCAACCGAAATGCGCCATAGAAGTATCATGACTTCTGTGGCGCATTTTGGAATGTGCCACAGAAGTTTTCATCAGTGGCGACGTAACAGTGGCGTCCTAGCCACGTGCCACAGAAGACCAATATTGATGCGCCACTGATGAAGGATTTCCTAGTAGTGCGATGAGCGAAACGGTTGGACAAGCAAAACTATTCTGTTTTTAGCAGAGCTCATTGATCTGAAACCTGATTCGAGGGTTGGATATGTGGCCTCGAAGCTGGCTGCTCAGATGGTCGAGGATGATTGGGCTGCACAAAGGCAAGTAATGCCTATACTTACTGAGTTGGAAGTGTTAACAGTGGAGGATGATGCTAATGCACAAGGGGATGCTGCAGATGCTAATGCACAAAGGATTGTAACTGTTGACTGGAATTCAGTTGAGATACATGACCGGACTAATTTGGTCATTGCACCAATAGATGACATTGAAATGGCAAAGCTTTTTGGCATTCCTATAGATGACAGAGACAAGGAGAAGAAGAGGGATGAAGCTGCAAATGATGGTGACAACCATTTAAGAGATGAAGAGGCAGATATAGATCTAGGGTTATTGGAAAATGCTGCAGTTCATGTAGACGATGCACATGATGATGAGCTAGTAATATTTTATGACAAAGAGGACCCAGTTATTGAAGTTGGGAGATTGTTTCCAAGCATGGATGAATTCAGGATGTGTTTCATGACATATGCAGTCAAACGTGAGTTTGCTACCAAGACTATGTGGACTGATAAAAAGAAGTTCTATGCAAAATGCGTAGGTTATGATGGTGGTGCCAAGCCTTGCAAGTGGTATATATCTGCTAGACGCCAACCTGGTGGAAGGACAATAAGAGTGAATCAAATTCCAAAACCTCATACTTGCATTACAAGTTCTCAAACAGTTACAAAGATGACATCACAATTATGGGTTGCAGAAAAGATCAAGCCCATTTTAGCCACAACACCAAACAACCTTGCAAAGACTGAAAATAGACTTGGAAAAGCAGTACCCCATTAAGCTGAATTATACTATAGTGTGGAAGGCAAAGCAAAGGGCAATGAAAGAGCTATATGGTGATTGGGCAAATACCTTTCGAATGCTTTATAACTTCAAAGCAAAAGTAGAGAAGAGGTCACCTGGCAGTGTTGTGGAGATAGATACTGAGGTAACAACTGATGGGGAAGTCTTCTTCTCTAAATTCTTCATGGCTTTAAAGCCTTGCATCAATGGCTTCAAAGCAGGGTGCCGTCCATATTTGAGTATAGACTCATCTTTCTTGACTGGAAAGTGGAATGGTCAACTAGCAGCATGCAATGCTTTAGATGGACACAATTGGATGTTCCCTGTAGCTATTGGCATGTTTGATTGAGATGGAGGCATCATGGACATGGTTCATGATGCAGTTGAAAAGATGCATAGGGCCAGTCTCTCCATTGGCAGTGCACACAGATGCATGTAAAGGTTTAGAAAATGCAGTGAAGATTGTTTTCCCTCATGCTGAGCAGAGGGAGTGCTTCGACCATATGTGGATGAATTTGATCAAAAAATTCAGAGGAGATGATTTTGGATGCATGTGGCCAGCAGCAAGATCTTACACCAGGCAGACACATTCATATCACCTTGATAAGATTAAGGCGGCATGCTCTGAGGAGGATAGGGTCAAGTTTTTACATGGTTGGAAACCTATCATTATCTTTTATGGTACAGGTCTGGTTTTAACACTGCCATCAAATGTGATCATATCAACAATAATTTGGCAGAAAGTTTCAACAACAAAGTGAAGGAGTTAAAAGACTTGCCTGTCCATGACATGGTTGACCAGATCAGGATCATGATCATGAGGTTGTTGGAATTGAGAAGAAGGCTTGGTGATGTTCTTCAAGGAGATAAGCTTCCTGATGTTGTGCAGCAGGTGGTCAACAGGAGCAGAAATCTTGCACATTTGCATGTTGAGAAATCCTCATTGTGGGGTGCTGAAGTCAGAGATACAAAGACTGGCAGGAGGCATGTTGTTGACACTCAATTGCATGAATGCACATGCCTTGAGTGGCAACACACTGGGAAGCCTTGTGAGCATGCCATACTTTTCTTGGCCTCCAAACACAAGCTAAATATGCACCCATATTTGCATGAGTATTATTTTGTAGAAAAATTCAAGGCTGCATATGGAACACCAATTCCAGCACTTACAGATCAGTCTCAGTGGCCTGAAGTGGACATTCAGTTCTCCTTGTGTCCTCCTTTGATGAAAAGAAAGGCTGGCTGGCCCAAGCAGAGTAGATTCAAGGCTTGGTTTGAGAAAGGTGGGAGCAACAAGAAGGGAAAGAAAGATGAAAAGCCAAAAATGGCCCAAAAAGGTAACAAGAATAGATGCAAACTCTGTGAAGAACTTGGACACCAAGTTGGCTCTACCAAGTGCAGATACACTGCTGAAAAGCCAAAGTATGTTCATCCAAAATCTATCCCATTTCTTGTTGATGATTTTTCTCCCTAGCTAACTTGCTTGTTTTCAGGAGGAAGCGTGGAGAAAAAGGCCCACCTCTTGTTGTTGACGAATGCTGGCCAGTGAAAAGGGCAAGAATCAATGGCCAAAGAAAGAAGAGAACTAACCAGATCATGTTTGGTGCTACTGAGGTGCAATCCGAACTTGTTTTGGAGGATGATGTGCAAACTGTCGAGGCTTTAGGGCACACCGTTTCTGATTTGGAAGCTCTGGTGCAAAATGAGGGGCAAAATGAGCCTGTTGTTGAGGCTCTGGTGCAAAATGAGCCTGTTTTTGAGGCTCTGGTGCAAAATGATCCTGTTGTTGAGGCTCTGGTGCAAACTGACCATGTTGTTGAGGCTCTGGTGCAAAGTGACCATGTTGATGAGGCTCTGGAGCCAGATTGTGTTGTTGAGGAGGTGCAGGAGGTGAAGGAGACTCTTGGACATGCTGTGGGGAGGCCAGATGGTAATGGTAAGAAAAAGAAGAGCATAAACCTGTTGTGTGGTGTGAAACTTGTGAAGGAGAAGAAAACGAGGGGTAAGAAGAGCCAAAAGAAACAGACTTTGAATTTGGCACTTGTTGTTGTAAACATTTGTTATTATAATAATTTGGCAGTTGTTGTTGTTGTAAACATTTGTTATTATAATAATTTGTCACTTGTTGATAATTTAGACAAAATTCAAATATGATGGTAAATTTGAATTTCAACAAATGTAGCTATGTCACTTTCTATGTTTGTATGAGCTTCCAACGTTTTTCTCATATGTACAATACAACTCATCCTCACCCTGATCCCTTTTGTGAAGTACAACTCACCCTCACCCAAAATGTGGTAGAAATGGGCTCCAAAGCTAGGGGTAAACCACCCCATTTCTAAGCAAGTTTTTTTTGACCATTTCTAAAACCAAGTTTGATATTTTTCCTCAGAACTATGTCACATAACATGACACCATGCGAAGGTTTTGTATTTTTTTGATTTTTTGTGAATTAGTTATGCACATTTGAATGTTTGGTCAAACTTTTTGAAGGGTTTTCATAAATATTCTTAGCTAGGGGCTGAGGCTCACAAAACTAGCATTGGATCTCTGATGAAATAGCATGTTGTGAACCTAAAAATGATTTTTACAAAAAATCATCAGCATGAAATCATGTACCTGTAGTTCATATCTTACCCACTTCCAACCGATTCGGTAGGATTTGTCTTTTTCACCAGGGATGGAATAAAAGGTTTGAGATACTCAAGTTGAGAAATTGTACATGCTAGGTGGTCTAGTATTTTTTAAAAATAGGATGTTACCATTTTGAAACTTCAATTTGGTGGTTGCTTCACAAATCCCCCCCTCTTTCGGCACTCAGAAAATAGAAAATGGATTTTCTAAATGCGAAAAGGAAAACTTTGTGCTACAACATTGTTAGTCATCCCATTATACACATGCATGCCCAATATGGGCACATTATCACAAACTATGCCTTGATTCTAGCCATATCATTGGTCATTTGACCCGAAAGCCAGAAAACCTTGGAGGAGATAGGTCATTTTGTGAAGGGTTTTTTGAAATATGATCAATAAACCAAGTTTGATATTTTTCCTCACAACTATGTCACATAACATGACACCATGCGAAGGTTTTGTATTTTTTTGAATTTTTGAATTAGTTATGCACATTTGAATGTCTGGTCAAACTTGTGAAACCCCGTTGACTGCATCCTAAACCCAGCTAACCCTAAGGCCGAATGAGGAACGTAGATCTAACCCTAGCGCGACACTGTGACCGTCCAACCGCGTCTTCTAGAAGGATTCCGCGGGTGGCTCTAGGCGATCCGTGGAAGGGCTTGTTCTGCAACCTGATTGGTTGGCGTCTATTAGAAGGATTTCGCGACTAGCTCTTGGCGATCCGTGGGATGGATGATTCTGGAATCTGATTTACTTCATGGTTTTTCCATGAACAGATAAGGTACAACGTGGCACACTCCATTGACCATTGGACCGAGCGTGGCATGCGAGGGCGCTGGGCGGGCTACACCATGCATGCAGCTGCCCCTAGCGTCGCAATCTAGCTATTTTGCATGCAACAGCGCTACAGCGTATTTACTCCCTCCGTCGCATTAAATAAGTGTACGTCTAACAACTTTCTTCAGTCAAACTTACTCTCCTCAGGTTCATGCGCCATAAAAAAAGTCAATATTTATAAACTTTGACTATGTATATAAGGCTAGTTATAGTGGGAGTAACTTGGATAATAACATAGTCCTACATGTATTGTCAACTAGCAATGTTGTCATAAACATCACAAATTTTAAGACATAATGAGTCTACATTGTAATAAATGAGACTTTACATGATACCACATCTATGTTATTTTGCACTATGGAGTAGTAATTTAGATTATTAACATATGCATGTTACTACTCTAAGTTACTCCCACATACTCCCTCCGTCCGCAAATAAATTGAAGAGACCATTTGCTAAATGTTATTGGACTTGATTTCCGTGAAGCAATTTTTTCTATTTTAAAGTGCATTGGAAAGGTAGAAGTACACTTTTTGTGGACAAATTTTGAAGCCAAACGTACACTTATTTGTGGACAGATGGAGTATGCATGTCACTATGACCAGCCATATCATTGGTCATTTCTGGAATCTGATTGGCTTCATCGTTTTTCCATGAACATATAAGGTACATCGTGGCACACTCCATTAAGCGTTGGACCGAGCGTGGCATGCGAGGGCGCTTGGTGGGGCGGGCTGCATCATGCATGCAGCTGCCCCTAGCGTCGCAGTCTAGCTATTTTGCGTGCAACAGCGCTGCATCGTATTTACTCCCTCTATCGCATTAAATAAGTGTACGTCGAACAACTTTCTTGAGTCAAACTTACTTCCATCCGGTTCATGCGCCATACAAAAAGTCAATATTTATAAATCTAAAATATCAACTTTGGCTACGTACATAAGAAAAAAATCAAAATCTAAAATATTATAAACTTAGTTTCATACTCCCTCTATTCCCTCCAATTGACATCCCTCTGATTACTCCCACCGATTTTTCTTGCGTGTGTAAAAACGAACGAGTTTGTTGTATGCGGTGTGTAAAAACGAACGAGTTTGTTTCCTGCATTTATTACCGAGTAAATCAAGGCCAAATTCTATTTTCTCTTTTATTTTTCACTGCCAATGAACAACTACCTTGGACGTTTTTCTCTCTTTCGCATTAATGCATACATGCATGCAGGGGCGGGGGCGACGGTGCATTGGTCACGTCGCATCCGAGCAATTTTTTTTACAGTGACCGCATTGATCATGCCCGCTGCCCACACGCAACGACGCAGCGCACGCGGCTGCGCCAATGCTGGATTCCCATGCCGCCCTTCACGCCCCGTCCTCAATAAATAGGAAAAACGCCTTTGCCTCCTCATCTCATCTTGCCCCTCATCTTCAACCTCGAGCCCATCCCTTTGCCTCCTTCCAGCCCCAAAACACTCCGGCGACCATGGCGACCTCCCCCTCCTTTTCCCTTCCGACACCAAAGTTAGCGACGAGGACAACCACCCGGACCACAAGCAGGTCTGGGAGCAGGAGGCGCCCATGCGCCCCAAGCGTGGCAAGAAGGGACACAAAGCCCCATCCTGCCCTTGGGCGGAGGGCCTCTTTGTCCACAACCCTGTCCCCGGCGGCGGCAACCTCCCCGACGACGGCCCCTCCGAAGAATACTGGAAGGCGACGGAGAAGCAGGAGGCAAAGGAGGAGGCTGCTTACGCCAAGTGGGAGGAGAAGAAGGCCAAGCGCGCCTTGAAGAAAAGGCGCAGACGGGAGGAGGAGGAACGATGGGAGGCCAATCGCTGGGTCTTCCAGGAGGAGCAGCGGCGGCGGGAGCAACGGGAGAGGCTGGTGGACTGGAATGCCGCGGCGGATCGGAGGGCGGCGGCACTGGCACCGCCTCCACCGCCGATGGAGTAGGGTAGCTAGGGTTATGGTTTAGGGGCTAGCCCAGGGTTTAGGCGCCTATTCCCTTCTATATTATTGTACCCTTTTTTTATTGTAATGTTATCCCAATGTTATCGATCGGGCTATCTAATATAAGGAATGTTATCCCAATATTATCTATCCCCTTGTTTTATTGTAATCTGTGTTTTATTGTATTGTCATTTATCAAAACACCCAAAACAACAAGTGCATAAAACAAAAGACACAAAAACAAGTTCTCATATAATACTCGTGCAATATTTATAAAATGAGTGAAATTAGAAAAGCTCAAAAGGAAGAATAAGTTAACGTTATGATGGTTGATTATTTTCAAACAACACATGGTTCATTTGCAAACAAGACATTCACATATTTACATAAGTTAAAGGAGCGCCTAAGTTATGTTAGTTAAATGGATGCCCTTGGACTTTATTTATATATTTACTTTCACAAAAAATAAAAGATTGCGACCTAAGCACGAGTATCTGCAGATTCACACGTCCCTATTTAGATTGTAACGTGAGTATCATTTTTTTTGCCCAATTAACATGTAGTTACTATTGGGCCTGGATACGACCATTTTGGCCTGGCCTTTTTCAATCCTCGTCAATTGTTTTTTTAACTTTTCAACCCCTCCCCTCCCCTGCACACGGGCGCCCCCTGCACACTGATAAAACTGAAGGAACACTGACGAAACTGACAAAACTGAAGGAACACTGATTTCGAAAACAGAGCAGCTCAAAATTAGCCCGAATTTGTGTTGCATTTTATTCAAGCCAAAGACATAGACCATTACATCCATTATAAAGCATCACTCGAACACTGACTGCACTGTCTAATGACTAACGATCAGGAGATAAACTAATCCGAGAAAAATTACACAAAAATAAAAAAACCGGCCATCAGATTGTCCTGCTTCTTCAATTCGATGATTTGCCTTAGCTGCTTGTCCATCTTCTTTAGCTCGGCCTTCACTTCCGCATCCACCGTAGTACCAGCGGAAATGGGGTTGTCACATCCCAATTGCTCCACCACGGACGGGTTTTCGAGCTCCCGGGATGCTACCTCCACCCCAATTCGCTCGATGTACTCATCAAGCCACTCAAAATGCCCACATTTTGGCAGTTCCTGAAATCGCAGAGATGAACCCTAAATCCCAAATTCGATGAAATGCATGAAATTTCGAAAGAAAAGCGAGAAATTGGCGCTCGGAACACTCAGATCTCACCTTTCCCGGCTCGGGCTTGCTCTCACACTTCACAAATTTCCGGCCAATGTTGCCGTTCTTGTCGGTGGATGTGACAAGCCGCTTCAGGGGCGCGGTACGGGGGCAATCGGGGCACCTCCTCATCGGCACCGCACCATACCGAGGCCATGAGCGGTGGGAGGAAGCAGAGCTCGACATCCCTCGCCGGCGTTGCCGCACTTGCTCGCCGGAGAAGAAAACGGAAGGGGATGAGATGCTAGAACGGTGGCGGGAGTGCTCGGGTGCAGGGACGGATCGGGGCCAACGGCTCTCTTCAACCACAGGGTGGGTCCCACGATATGAGGTGGACATCAGGTGAGTTCCGCCGTGACGTGGAGAGGATGTGGGTCCTACTGTGCTCAGCTGATTCGAATTCGTTGACGGTCTCATGGGGTTAAGTGGAAGTGTCGTACGGGAGCTATTTGCCGCTTCAGAAGTGTCGCATGCGAGCTATTCTTTGCAATGATGTCGCGTTCCTTTCAATTCCGTGTAAAGACGTCGCATGGGAGTTATAAGCCCGTTTAAAGTACACAATTTGCAAATCATGCAATCCCAAAATATTTAGACGCAAAAGCATTTAATCCCTGTAATTACTTCGGTGTGAAAATAACAAAATACTTGCATGCACATGTGTGAACAAATGTAGACGCTTTGCTTACTCTTTTTCTCCTCACACATGTTCTTCTCCACGCTATAAAATAGACCAATCAGAGGACACCTAGGCCCAGAGAATTGCAAATTGTGTCCTTTAAACCGGGACAGAGGGAGTATGTAAATATCTCATATGACCATTTATTTGGTCAAGATACATAGATTTAACGAGGTTAACTTCCAACAAAATCCGACTAGGGATATCATTTAGGTGGACCATAATTAATCTCTGGCATAAGTGTGACCATTGTTTTGACTTATTACTAGTCAAGCTTCGCCTAAAAGTAATATTCAAAGAGGTTTGATTAAGCACATTTGCCATCAAGATATTATTCTTTTGCAAAATATGGTATAAAGACAAACATTGAATTGCTAATAACATATCACCCAACCATACATCTTCCCAAGAGCGGACACTTCCGTCATCACCAATTTTGAAAAATCCATTAGTGAAGAACATATCCTTCACTCGCATTAGGGCCTTCCAAAAAGGAGAATATGTAGGTTTAGCTTCTACTTGAGCCAAAGTTTTACTATGTAAATATGTTTTATGAAGTATTTTTTGCCACGTGCCATCTTCAGTGAGTAATTTAAAAAGCTATTTTCTGAGTAAACTTTTATTTTTAACCTTAAGTACCTCAATTCCTAAGACTCCTGATCATTTGGTCAGCAAATAATATTCCATTTAGATAATCTATATTTCTTTTTAGCATCATCATTTTGCCAAAAGAACCTAGATCTAATGAAATCCAATCGTTTTCTTCCTGGTAGCATCGAATCGACATGTGTGAGTACTTTTTTTCACTTATTACCCGTGGCATGGGTGCTTAAAATGAGATTTGATTGGAGGAAAAAACCATCCATAAAAGAGTTGGATGACCGAAACACTCCTCTTTTTAATTTATTATATTATATATATATATATATATATAGAGAGAGAGAGAGAGAGAGAGAGAGATATAGGTATAGATATAGATACAGATACATATATAGATATAGATATAGATACAGACATGATATAGATACACATACATAGACATAGATATAGATATAGATATAGATATAGAGATAGAGATAGAGATACATTTCATAGCAAAGATAAGCAAGAAGGTACTGACTGAGAGTCAATCTGATTTACGATCGATGTTGAGAAAATCTGAATCGTACCCACACATGTCGAGTATAAAAGGGGAGCAAAGCTGAGTGTTTACATACGTAATAGAGGAACAACTAGCTATGAGAACATAGCAAGAAGAAGAGATGAGCAAACAAGGGGAAGAAGCAGCGAGCGACGGCTCGGGGTCGGGCGATGCCAAGCAGAAGCAGCAGGCGCACTTTGTTTTCATCCCGCTCATGGCCCAGGGCCATGTCATCCCTTCCCTGGACACCGCGTTTCTGCTGGCCACCCACGGCGCCGTGTGCAGCATGGTGGCCACCCCGTCGACGGCGGCCAGAATCCGGCCGTGCATCGAGCAGTGCGGGCTGGAGGTCCGTCTGCTGGAGTTCCCGCTGGAGTACGTGGCGGACGGGGCCGACAACCTGGACAACATCCCGCGGGAGCGGCTGGTGGGCTACTTCCAGGCGGTGGCGCTGCTGGGAGCGCCCATCCAGGAGTGCCTGGGCAGGCAGGCGCCGCCCGTGACCTGCATCGTCTCCGACTTCTCCCACCCATGGACCATCCCCGTCGCCGCCGCACTCGGCGTGCCACGCCTCGCCTTCTTCCCCATGTGCGCCTTCTGCGCCCTCTGCGAGCACAACGTCAACAAGTTCAACTGCCTCCAAGATTCTTCCGAAGAAGGCGATGACATGGTGGCGGTGCCTTTCCTGGACGAGACGCTGGAGCTGCGGAGGGAGGAGGCCCCGTGTTTCCTCCGGCACCCGGCCATGGGGACGCTCGGCGAGGACATCGACCGAGCGCTGTCCCAGGGCGCCGGCCTGATCCTCAACACCTTCCAGGAGCTGGAGCCGGACCACGTGCGCGGCCTCGCCTCCGCGTGGGGCAAGAGGGTGTGGACCGTCGGCCCGGTCTCCCTCCACCACCCGCTCGCCACGACCACGACGACCTGCAGAGGCGACGCCGCGTCCATGGACTGCCTCCAGTGGCTGGACGGCAAGGAGCCTGGCTCCGTCGTCTACGTCAGCTTCGGGACCTTGGCCCACAAGACGGACCCCGACACGCTGCTGGAGCTGGCGCTGGGGCTCGAGGCCTCGGGCCACCCGTTCGTCTGGGTCCTCGGCAAGGCCGACCAGCCGTTCGCCGACTCGTCGCAGCAGCTGCGGGACCTGGAGGCGCGCGTCGGCGGCGCTGGTGCCGGCCGGATCGTCAGGGGATGGGTGCCGCAGCTGCTGGTCCTCTCCCACGCCGCCGTGGGCTGCTTCCTCACGCACTGCGGCTGGAACTCCGTCATGGAGACCATCGTCGCCGCCAAGCCCGTCGTCACGTGGCCGCGCCTCATACACACCGACCACTTCGTCAACGAGAAGCTCGCGGTGGACGTGCTAGGGATCGGTCTCAGCGTCCGGCCCAAGGACCCTCACATGCCGGTGCGCCGGGAGGCCATTCAGGCCGCGCTCACCGCCGTCCTCCGCGGAGGAGAACAGGGCCAGGAGATGCGCACCCGTGTCCGCGCGCTCTCTCTCAAGGCAAAGGCGGCTATGCAGCCTGGTGGCTCCTCGCACGCCAACCTCTGCGACCTCGTCGATCGCTTCACCATCTAAGCTACTTCTTCACTCAGCGAGATGCATACCATCTTTACATCGTCCAGGAGTAGTTTGGTTCTTAATTAATTGCGTTTCAAATTCTATCCTTAATCTCGTAACCTCAACTCAGTCCGTGGAAATTGCGTTGCCTAGAACATTCAGGAGGGCGTCGATCACTACACGGCAAAAATAAGGCCCTATATGTCGATTTTTGGGTCGAAACGCTTCCAAACAAATAAATCGCCATCCTAGAGCCAAACGCCTGATGATCAAATATGTAACACTCACATCTTGCTGACCACACTCTTTGAGCATATCAATCGTGTGTTCATAAACTTGGCCTGGGCTCAACGTTTTCCATCACCCTCTCTGTTTCCCATCACCGTCAATCCACATCGCAACCACCATCCCCCTTCCCGCTGTTTCTCGTTTTGAAAATAGTTGGGCCCTTCTACCCTCTGCTAGGCCCATGGTCAAGAGGGGTTCAAATACCATACTCCTCATATTTTCAAATATATCAGTATGTTCGAGTGCATTAAAAGGTCGCAAGCTGCACACAATGTTTGTATATGTAAATTAAGTACAAAAAGCGTGGAACAGCTTAGGTGGCTCGGTACTATTACCTCGCTCGTGACCGAAGTGCGTCCATATAAAACATAACAGTAATGCTTGCAAGGAAATGGAAAAGGGAAAAAAGACAAGGGGAAAATAAACGGAAAAAAGACAAGTTGTTGATGCACTAAGACTAGTCACAAACGGGAGCATCATATAGTAGTATCATGTATATGATACTACTATATGATACCATCTTCACAATACATAGTATCATATAGTACACAATACATAGTATCATATAGTAGTATCATAATCTTAGTATATTTATTATTTGGTAGAATCTCAATGTAAAATTGTGTACAAGATTTATTTAAGATTAGTTTTTCTAGTTCTACGTGCTATGATACCGTATCTACCTATGATACCAACATAATCTCTTTCATCATTAATTACACTGACACATAAGCATTTTGCATGCATGTAATATATGATACCACCTATGATACCTCCATTGGGGCTAGTCTAAAGGAGAAATTCCCGTTGGTAGAACCTAAGCTTATGTGGCTAGTCAAACAATACCGGATCTGATGACATCTCGAGACCTCGATGTTAGGTGGTCAAACAGTTCTAGGACTAACGCCTTCAAGACCTCGATTAGTGGGAGTATCATATTACTAGTATCATACATATGATACTAGTATATGATACATATCTCTAGTGTATTGTATTATGTAGTAGTATCATAGTATCATGGTATTTAATTATTTGTAGAATCTCAATACAATTTGATGTACAAGATGTATTTGACATTAAATTTTCTTGTTAGATGTGCTATGATAACGTATCATATTATGATACCACTAGCACCTCTCTCTTCATTAATTGTTGTGCCACATCACTATTTTTGCAAAGATGGCATGCATGATATACCTTATGATACTACCACTAGGGCCGCATTACTGTTATGTTCTATTCAGCTGGCCCTATCCTTCTTCCTTACCAACTCTCCCCAAATCCATTTCTCCTGCGCCGCCGATAGCCGCCATAGATTTAGGCCGCAGCCGCCACGCGCCCACCATTCTCGAGTGCCCCGCACCTCGCCTTCTTCGCGGAAGCTTGGATCTCGCGCGGCGACCGGATTCGGCAAGCTAGGCGACAGGATGTCGACCTCGCTGACCATGGAGTTCTTGACGGACGACTCATCGTCGTCCTCCTCCGACTCGGACCTCGAGGAGCTTAACAACGACGACACCGAGATGATGGTCATGATCCTCGCTGCCAAGCAGATCCAAGACAAGATCGGCTTCATGCGCCGGCGCGACGGTTCGCAGTTCGACCGCGCTTGCATCCCGCAGAACCGATCTCTCGGCCACGCCATGCTCATGCAAGATTACTTCATTGAGGTACCAACATACCCGCCGCATTTCTTTCATAGAAGGTTCCGGATGCGCCGTAATTTGTACATGAGCATAGTACAAGCTTGCAAGGCCAATTGCCCCTATTTTACTCGTCGGAGAAATGCCGCCGGCACCATGGGCTTTGGCTTCATTTACAAAAAAGCCAGTTGATGTTAAAGTTTGATCAAATTCTCATGCCATTTTTCAGGTGCTTGTTTTAGGCCATACAAAGATTTCAGTATCTTGCACACCTTGCCTTCTTGACCATCTACTACAAAACCATTTGGCTGATCCATATAAATTTCCTCATCCAACTCTCCATTAAGGAAAGCTGTCTTGGCATCCATTTGATGAACGATAAGACCATGTGAGGCAGCCAATGAGAGTAGAACTTGAATAGTAGTCAATCTAGCCACAGGAGAATAAGTATAAAAGAAGTTTTCGCCTTCCTTTTGGTTATAACCCTTGGCAACAAGTCGAGACTTGTACTTTTCAATTGTACCATCAGACCTAAGCTTCTTTTTGAACACCCAATTACATCATATAGGTTTGCACCCATAAGTACGATCAGTGATCTCCCAAGTTTCGTTAGCCATGATGGAATCCATCTCGCTACGAACAACCTCTTTCCAGTAGTCTACATCAGGAGATGCATAAGCCTCTAAAATAGAGGTGGGAGTATCATCCAAGAGATAGACAATAAAGTCATCACCAAAGGACTTTTCAATCCTCTGTATCTTGTTCCTTACAGGAAATTCATTGTCTTCCCCCTTAGGAATTTCATCATGTGTTGGTTCATAATATTCCACGGCGAGAGAACATGTGTTCCCCCATGTGTGGTTTTGGTAATTAATGACAATGTTTATGGACTTATGTTTGCATTGAGTATTACTTGTAGGATTTTTCCATAGGCAATGCTTGAACCATATGTTGGCTTCAAGGTTGGAAGAAGAAGAAAGTGAGGAAGATCAAGTGTTGACTAAGGCTTTCAAGGAATGATCCGGAGATTGGTCAAGTAGAAGTTGAGCCTATGGCAAGTGTGTCTTGAATAACAAGATAGTGTGATATCTCATGTGTACCTTCAAGACACCAACATAGTGAAAAAAAATTAAAAAATGAAGTGCAAGTTCAAGATGAGCCATCTTGAAGATATCATATGCTTGGGGATTGCCATCATTATGGTGATCATGGATATGTGAAGATATGCCTAAAATAGAGGGTCTCCCATAGTTAGTATGGGGTAGCAATTTGCAAGACTTCACTAAGCTAGCGCAATCAAGAAAGGTGTTCCATCTTGAGGTGGACAAGATTGTTATCGTCAAGATAAAGTGGAATATGCTCAAGGCAAAGGTATGTTATTTATAGGGTTTCGTTTTTACTGGTCTCATGGTGTTAGTTGGGGAGACCGGTTTATAGGATAGGTAACCGTACTATCAAGAGGGGCTCTTGAGTGAGTAACTTGACCCTATCATTAGAAGAGATCTCAAAACTTTGCATCATTGGCATCATATTTATTGGTTCTTATTTGTGTATTACTCATGTGAGTATTTAGATCTTTTGTTAATCTCCATGGAAAGCTCTAGTTCATCGAAAACGGATTTCATATGCATTCTCTATTGCGTTTTCGATGTTGGGGGTTTTAGCGATTCATATTTTTGAGAGAGGTCAAACCTTTTGTCATTTGATTCTATCCTCCCTTGCTGTACTATGATGTTTTTATATGATCTTGTAGAGCTTATTGTCCTCTTTAAAACGAGCCCAAGATCATCAAAATTAGTGTCCCGATGCAAAAGTTATGGTTGTTTTTGTATTGGTATTTCTGCCAGTTTTTGTAAGATCAGAGACTCCGAACTAAATCTCCGGTTTATCTCCAGACCGCGTACAAACTATCCTCCAGTTTGTCCCTGTTTGGCCTGGTTACACCGGAGACTCCGGTCCTAGTCCAGAGACTCCGGACCTGGCGATGCCTGGGCCTAACGGTTGGATTTCTAGGGACCTATTTAAGGGGTCCTTCTTCTCCAATGGTTCCACGGCTGGCTGATACGTCCATAACGTATCTATAATTTTTGATGGTTTTATGCTATTATTATGATTTTGACACTTTTTTTATATAAAGTTCATGAGTTATTTGGACTAACCTACTAATAGTTGTAAAAGTGCACAATGTTCTTGTTTTACACTTTGATGTGTAGGAATTATCAAGAATACAAGTGGAACCCTTGCTGGAGTCAAATTGGAATTTTCCAGAAATCTGTCACAGAACTCTTTTTGAAGATGGTCACGTTTCAGGTCGAAGACGACATCAAACGGAAAACTCTTCTACTATAAAGTTATAGTAAATTTCGCGACAATCATTCTGGACATAAAATTTAGCTGATTCCGATTCTGGACGGGACTTCTAGGCCCGATTTACTGCAACCCAAGATGGGGTGACGGGAATCCGAGAAGCTATATAAAGAGAGGAAACATAATTCGTGGAGACACCTCCACCCACGAATTTGCAGCGACCAAAGCCATGTTTTTGCCTCCCCAATGGATCCCATCTCCAAGGGGGAGGGCTCCCAAGAAGCCATGAAGGAAGGGGCTAAGGGGCGGTGCTCCCCCACGATACCGGCAACGGGAAAGGAGTCCCCCGCGCCGCCCTCTTCACCATCTTCACCGCTATCTCCATAACCTAATCCTCCTAGTATTTAGTGGTTCATCCTCCCACACAGTACCATCCTATGTGAACATGGTGTTTGATGCTATAAGTTATAATCCTATGATCTATGTCATGTTTGTGTAGTTTCTTTGTTCTTAGATTGATTGGTTGAACGTCTTTGGTTCATTAGAGTTGTATGTTGATATGGTACAGTACTTTAGTGTTCATTATATTTGTGCGCGCATGGATTAAATATCATAGGGTTTGTAGTATGTGTAAGAGGAAGGGGAAAGTTCTGCCGGAGTGACAGAAACCTAAGGACGCGAACCGGAACGTTGCACGTATGGGAGTAAGAGGATCATTAACTTAAGTCTATGGTTGGGGAAACCTTAATGCATTGTTAGTAGTTACGGATGTTTTCTAACAATCCAATCATATAGTACATGTAATTCCAAGTAGTGAAGCGCATGTATATTTAGCCTCTCCCACATAGAAAACTGCATCGAAGACAATAAACCCGATTTATTCGCCAATTAAACTTGGACAAAGCCACCACAATTACCACAAATATTCCACACTCATGGTTCTGTTAGTTTAGTGTATTTTATTACTGCAACAACTAGCTTTACTTTCTTGGTTTTTATTATCTTGCAAAGCTATGTCTAGTACTCGTTTTGTTGCTCTAGTTTTATTTCCTAGATAATGCAAATGTTTAGTGTGCGTAGAGTTGTATCAGTGGTTGATAGAACTTGAGAGAATATTTATCCTACCTTTAGCTCCTCGTTGGGTTTGACACTCTTACTTATCAAAAAGGCTACACACGATCACCTATACTTGTGGGATATCAAGATCTTTTCTGGCGCTGTTGCCAGGGAGCAATAGCGTGTGGGTGAATATTCTTGTGTGCACTTGTTTGTTTTATCTCTAAGTAGTTTATACTTTCAGTTTTAAGTTGGTCTCTATCTTAGTATGGATAGTGATTGCGAATTACAAAAAAATTAGTTGTACTTGTTACCTAAAAATGTTTTCAAAAAGGAAAATGATTGGAAATATGAGTAATGGTTAAGTGGAGGTCGATCTTGAACACTTGTGTTCATGCCTATAAAACCAAAACCAATCTTCCCATGGAAGCTTTTCAACTGAAGGAAGGCACCATTAAATTTCAATTCCCATTTAAGAAAGGTATAGAATACCTTTTGCCTCTCCTATTAAAACAAAAGTTGCTCTTAATGCTTCTTTATTTCAAAATACTTGAATCTTGCTTCTTGTGCCTAACTTAAAGGCGTTAAAGAAAAGTACTTCTTGAGAGATAACCTAATAGTTTTCTTAAGCCTTGGAAGTTATTACTTCTGTAATAACCTCTTCTTATCCTTTTTTTTTGATTTTTGTGCCAAGAATAACCTCTAATGAGAGGGAAGTAAGATTTGGTGAGTTGTTGTCCGGAAAAATATTTTTGTGCTCCACTATAAAAATTCTTGAAAAATCTATGTAAGTCGGGTTGAGCTGTAATTTTCAAAATAAACCCCCCAGGTTGTTATCTAAATTTCGTTAGTTCAACACTTTTCAATTTGAGCAACAGAAGGTCTTCGAAAAAATCTGTTTCTACATCCTGGTCTGTTTTGACAGATTTCTGTCATTATTTGCATTTGCTTCTTATTGATTCCTTTTTGGGTTCTTTTTGGGAAATTGGGATTTTTGAGGGAATTGCTACAGTAGCTTGTGTCTTTAGTGAAAGTTTTGCTGTTTTGAAACTAAACCCAAAGGTCTATTATCTTTTGACTGCACTAATGTTGCTAATGAAGATTGTGTGAAGTTTTGTATGAAGGAAAATTTTCAGGTGGAAGGAAAGAATGATGTAATGAGATGAAGAATGGACAAAAGCTCAAGCTTGGGGATGCCACTCCGTGTCACCCCGAGAAATATTCAAGAGGTACAAGCATTAAAGCTTGTGTATGCCCAAGGCATCCCCTTTTTCATCAATAAAAGTCTCAGGTCTTTCTAGACACTTCGTTTTTATCGTTTCATACACTGTTGTGCTGCGTCTTAGTTTTTTTTTGGTTTTTGTTTGCTTAGTTTGCTTGAATAAAGTGGTTGGATCCCTCTTTTCGTTGTGTTGTTTCAAATAAGTTGATTGGTGTCGGAGAAGGAGTAGGAAGCTTCATGTTTATAAGCGGTACAAAAGAAGTTTGTTTTGACTGTGGCCTACACCTTATCATGTCATGTTCGGTGTTGCTTTGACCCTATGCTTAGTGGTTATTGCTGTATCATGACTTGTTCCAAACAATTGGGATTGCTTAATGTGCCTTGAAAGAATCATGTGTTATTTTAGCATACAAAAGCATAATATTGTGGTATTCTCCTTTGATGCTTTGTTTGGGGTTGACTTGGCACATGATCACACCATGTTATGACTATGAACCAGTCACCATAGCCTCTATGATCATTTAGTTTTTGACTTGTGGTACCACTTTATGCTTTGATTAGTAATGTTTTGTCGCTCTGCATGATTATGGCCATTATTGCTCTCTTAGTTGGTCGCTCCCAGTCTTTTTGCTAGCCTCCACTTGTATTGAGTAATCTCTACTCATGCATCCAACTCTCAAAAAACCAAGTTATTCCAAAGTGTCCACTATAAATTCCTATGCATGGTGTGTTACACCATTCTAAGTATATTCTTGTTTTATCTACCTTCAAATTAAAAAGTCACTTTGTTATGTGAAAAATTAGTGATTAAAGCTCTCACAAACTTGATAGGACACTTTATTTTCTTGCCCCTAATAAACTTGAACCATTGTGTCATCTATGATGTATATGTTTGTACTTATATGTTGGAATTAGCAGAACCATGATGTCATGGGGAGCGCTTTCAACATTGCACTTGTACATTGTACACAATTGATATCATGCTCTTTTGCTTGCGGATGTCGTCGGTGTGAAATAAAAAGGGAGCTTGTAAGTCCATGGAGTTATGTATGTGTGTTAGAGAAATGTCTGGGCCGCTAGCCTAAGCCATGCCTAATCATGGTGGAAACTTGCAGCATCACCATAGTGAGCAATCTATGAAGCTTTCTTCTTATAAAAAGAGAGACATTGAAAAGAGGAAATAGAGAAAAAGCACCATTTTCCCATGGTAAATAAGAAGATTGCTGAGATGCTCATTGTCTGCTTGCCTTGTCATTTTGATATGGGATAACTACTGTATCATGTGCAAGGGGTACCCCGTTGGTGGTTCTCTATGATACACATGTACTTACTATGACAAGAACTTACCGGTGACTAAACTTGAGTGGCATAAGGAGAGACCCTCGTACTCAAGGGACATGAGATTGCCAGCTTATACTTTGTCAAGCATATACTCCATTTTTGTTCACTTTAACCTTAATCACTTCAAGATGCTTATGATAGGGGCAATGAGAGTTGAAAGCTAACAAGTATCATAATTTTTGGAAGGTCTTTATGAGACTTGAAATCCCTGCTTCCCTTTATGAAGGGTCTTTCTTCCACTATTATATTGAGTCTCCACCTTCTATCCTTAGGCACCAATTAAGAGAGCATAGTTTCCATTCTTAGTTCTATGTGCATTGTCCCAAAACTTGTTGATTGATTCATAAGGTTGATATTGCTTGTTCTTGAACTATTTGTATCTAGTCACCCTTATGAACTTTGAAGGTGTCCTATGCATTTATGATTTGCTAAACCATGAGGTACAAGCTAAATACCACTCTTATTATGTTTTCTTTATATGAAACAAACAAACATTTTTCAATGCATTGTTATTCATGATCTTTGTTTGTAACATTTTCATGTTGCAACTTGGTTGCTATGTCTTATTGTTAGAACTACATCTTTCATGCTCATTTTAGAGTACTTTGATCCTAGCTATCCATGCTTTGCAAATGGTTTGATCAAGATTATGATGGTGCATTTCACCTTAAAAATTATATCATTTTTATCGTTTACCTACTCGAGGAGGAGCAGGAACTAAGCTTGGGGATGTTGATACGTCCATAACGTATCTATATTTTTTGATGGTTTTATGCTATTATTATGCTTTTGACACTTCTTTTTATATAAAGTTCATAAGTTATTTGGACTAACCTACTAATAGTTGCAGAAGTGCAAAATGTTCTTGCTTTACACTTTGATGTGTAGAAATTATCAAGAATACAAGTGGAACCCTTGTTGGAGTCAAATTGGGATTTTCCAGAAATCTGTCTCAGAACTCTTTTTGAAGATGGTCTCGTTTTGGATCGAAGACGGTGTAGGGAATTTCATGACAATCGTTCTGGACATAAAATTTAGCTGATTCCGAGTCCGGACGAGTCCGCTAAGCCCGATTTACTGCAGCCCAAGATGGGGTGACGGGAATCCAAGAAGCTATATAAAGGGAGAAAACCTAATTCGTGGGAAACACCTTCACCCACGAATTTGCAGCGACCAAAGCGACGTTTTTGCCTCACCATGGATCCTATTTCCATGGGGGAGGGTTACCAAGAAGACATAAAGGAAGGGGGCTAAGGGGCGGTGCTCCCCCACGATACCGGCAGCGGGGAAGGAGTCCCCCGCGCCGCCACCGGCACCGCCGCCACCCTCTTCACCATCTTCACCGCCATCTCCATCACCTAATCCTCCTAGTATGCAGTTGTTCATCCTCCCACACACCTTTGTACCGTCCTATGTAAACACGGTGTTTGATTCTATAAGTTATAATCCTATGATCTATGTTATGTTTGTGTAGTTTCTTTGTTCTTAGATTGATTGGTTGAATGTCTTTGGTTCATTAGAGTTGTATGTTGATATGGTATAGTCCTTTAGTGTCCATTATATTTGTGTGCGCATGGATTAAACATCATAGAGTTTGTAGTATGTGTAAGAAGAAGGGGGAAGTTCTGCCGGAGTGACAGAAACCTAAGGACGCGAACCAGAATGTTGCACGTATGGGAGTAAGAGGACCATTAACTTAAGGCTATGGTTGCAGAAACCTTAATGCATTTTTAATAGTTACGGATGTTTGTTAACAATCCAATCATATAGTACATGTAATTCTAAGTAGTGAAGCGCATGTATATTTAGCCTCTCCCACATAGAAAACTGCATCGAAGACAATGAACCCGATTTATTTGCCAATTAAACTTTGACGAAGCCACCACAATTACCACCACTATTCCACACTAATGGTTCTATTAGTTTAGTGTATTTTATTATTGCAGCAACTAGCTTTACTTTCTTGGTTTTTATTATCTTGCAAAGCTATCTCTATTACTCGTTTTGTTGCTCTAGTTTTATTTCCTAGATCATAGATCAACCACAACCAACTCGCACAGGCGAACCTCTCTTGTAATCTGCTATAACATTTGGCCCTCGCTGATATATTACTGGGTTGCTAACAGGAGTAGGATCCGATCACCATAGTTGGATCTGAACCTGGGTAAACTTGTGCTCACTGCTCCCGGAACACCGTACGTCTCACACCCATCTTCTCAATGCCTTCAGGACCCCCTATTCCATACTTGTCGACAATCCAAAGACAGTTGGCGCCCATCATGGGGCTCGAACCCACGATCAGAAGGTTAAGAGCCTTGCACTCTACCAACCGAGCAAGACGCGCAAGCATTAGGTGCATCTGAGTTCTCTACAGAGGATTTGGTTGGTGAAAGTGAGAAGCTTTTATCTCTTGGATTCTTGGAACCCTATACGGATTACTTATTTTGCAGGTTTGTGGATTACTTGGGGCCTCCAATTAAGTTGTGGAGCTTTCCCCAAGCTTGTTTCTTGGGAGCCTCCAATTAATTTGTAGAGAAGTCCCCCAACCTTGTGAGAGGTTCCGGATTGCCATCGACAAGTGCACCGATAGTGGAAGTGTGGATCGATCCTGTTGGGGTGAGATTCATAGGAGAACAATGGAGGCCTTTTGTGGCGTTGGTGGTTTGAAACCACCCCTCTCCAAATGTCGTGGGAATGGTCACGGCAGATGCTGCAATCGGCAGCGAGTAGTAGAACGAGGGGCAAGGGCGGCCAGCCATCTGCGGTGCGAGATGAGGGCAGAGACACAGGGTTTTACCCAGGTTCGCCCCCCGGAGGGTAAAGACCTACTCCTGCTAGATTGTATTATGAAGGTGGTACAATGGGCGAGCTCGGCGGCTAGGCGGCGAGTCGCTTGGGTGTATGATGGAACGTATCTCTACACGCCCCGCAGGAAGGTTTATATAGGCTCACCTCCCCTAGGGTTTACATATCTCAACCGAATCAGTTAAGGCTTCGGTACTTGTTTAACCTAATCCGACTGGGCCTATCTACTACTTTGGGCCTTCAGTTTCCAGTCGCTTGGATCTACACCGGGCCTTGATCCAGTCGCCGTCTTACAGGCCCACTCGCCAGTTTCTAGGCCAGTCGGAAACGTCCTGCTGGGTATACCCCGGTAGGCACATCCCCATCAGTAGTCCCCGAGGCCGTCGTCGATTGGGCATAGGTGGCTGCTGGTAGTCGGAGTATCTGACAGGCGGACATCGATCCAATAATCGTCGGCGGGCTCCTGTACAAAGGAGAAAACTAGTCATCCTGATCGCAGCTTTGGCGAGTCGAGTCGGTGAAACACTGTCGTAGTGATCGGGTCGGCGAGCTGAGTGGCTGAAGTTGGACCGTTAAACGTGGTCAAACTAGCCGTTGGGGTAATCCAACGGTAACTTTTGGCGTAATCACCGCGTAGTAACGGCTCCCTGATTTGGCGGGTAACAACCGCTATATAAGGGGAATGGCAGGCGATCAGAGAACCATCTTCTTGCCATTTCCTCCGATTGCACGCACTCTCGCCTTCCTTCGCATCGCGATCCAGCCGACCCGAAATCCTCCGACCCCCCACAAATCCTTCCGCCATGGCCCTCTCCACCGAGCCTTGGGGTAGATCTAAGTGTACGAAGGCGCAACTGGCGTCCTTCGAGGAGGCCGGGATCCTGCGCGCCGGCTGTTGGCGCATCCCCGCGGCCGGAGAGGTGACCCCGAACCCGTGCGAGGGGGAGTTCATCTGCTTCACCAGCCACCTAGAACGGGGGCTAGAATTCCCCACGTCCCTACTCTTCCGGCGCTTCTGCGCCTACTACGGGATCCAGCCGTCCGACCTGGGTCCACACAACATCGAGCAGCTCGCCATCTTCGTGGCGTTCTGCGAGTGTTACTTGGGCTGCCGGCCCTACTTCCCTCTATGGCAAGATCTGTTCCACGGACGGATCAGCCGCGAGGAAGTGGGCGGCCCAATGCTTGCCGCGGGCGGCCTAACATTCCAGCTGAAGTCGAAGGCTTCGTTCTTTGACTTGATGCTGCCCGCCAAGCGGCGACTAGAAGAAGTCTTGGTTCTATGTTGCGGCGACCCGGGCGAGCAGCGATCCCCAATACTCTGCCAACCGGTCCAAACCGCGCCGTCTTCAAGTCGGCAAGGTCCCCAGCGACCAGCGGATGGTCGTGGACGAAATGCTTCAGACCATCCATGATGCGAAGAAGAAGGGCCTCAGACGATCAACTTATACAACTGCTGGCTCGGGCGGCGGCTCGTCCCTCGGCCGGCGACCACTACATGTACCAGTACACGGGCCGGGAGGACTCGACGAAGTCCTGCCTCGCCGAGTGGAAGCTCGAGGACTACACCCCAGCACTGAAGAAAATCACCCAGGCGGTGTACCTAGACGCAAAGGCTGGGGTCGCCCCCTACACCGCAAAGCATCCAGCCCCAACAGTAAGTCACCTCGCATCAGTCGCAGTCGCAGTTTTTGCAGTCGCGGTCATTCTAACTTCATTTTGTGTTCATTGCAGCTATTCCAAGTGGTGGAAGGATGGCTCCCGCCTTCAGACGACGAGAACTCGAGCTCGTCCGTCCAGGACATGGGCGAGTCGCCTCCCGCCAAGGGCGACACCGAAAGCGACGAGAGCAACGGCGATGACGAATCCGAAGAGGAGGTCGCCCCGCTGGTCCGCAAGACCCGCGGGCAGCGTCAGCGTGAGCTTGAGGCGAGCAAAATCCTCGAGCGTCATGATGACGACGAACTCCCGGAGACCACCTCGCGCTGCCAAGCTACTCCGTCAAAGAAGAAGAAGAAGAAGGAGAAGGAGGCGAAGGCCCCTCCGAAGAAGAAGACGAAGCCGATGAGGCCGGCCTCGCCACCGCACTCGGCGAGCAGATCCGACGCCCCCAGCCCGGCCAAGGACGAGGCGCCGCCGACAGCAGCCGCGCTGGACACGGCCACTGTCGAGGTGCCACTGGCCTCGATGCCTCCGCCATTCGTCCCAGTCTCTAGGCTAGGGGCCACTCCGGCCGCGGCGGCTTCGCCTCGCAAGGAAGCTCCTGCTGAAGACGTCCCAGAAGCTCCCGTTGCAGCCTCGACGACAAAGAAGCCGTCCGTGTCTTGGGCACGCGACGTCCTGGAGATGGGCCTCAGCCGCCGACTGGGCCCCGAACTGGAGAAGCCGGCCGGCATCCGCACGGGGCTACGCTGCATTCCAGTCGCCAAGTGAGTTCGCTCACCTACCTTTGTCTTTCATAGCAGCTTGAATTGTCTTGCTCACACGATCGATTTACAGGACCGGAGTGAAGAAGATAGGCCACCCGACCGTGGCTAAGGTGCCACCCGTCGTCAGCGAAGAGGATCCCTCCCGGAAGAGGAAGCGGACGAAATCGTCATCCCTGCGGACAATGCCAAGAAGGCCAAGGGTGACGATGTCGTCACGATCTCCGACGACACGGCGATTGTGCCGAATGAACCCGCAGTGGAGGCGGCCGTACCCACGAAGGAGGGTGCTCCCTCGCCTAGGGTGACCGAGCCGGCCTCCTTTGGCGCCGGTGCTTCCATCGCCACGTTCCCGCGCTTCATGGCCAGATCGGCTACAGCGAGTGGGACCTCGCCCTCGAGCCGTGCACGTGGGGTCGCTGATGCGGAGGTCGAGCAGCATCGTGGGCACACGCCGGCTCTCCTCGTGTCCGTGGATGCGATACAACTTCATGGCATGCTTGGCGCAGCCATCCAGGTATGTCCAGTCCCCGAGGATCAGGCCGGTGAGTTGCAGCGGTCTGATTCTTCTAGTGTCTTGTTGTTATTTTTCGCGTCTAGTCCCCGAGTGCACACTCGCTGAATTTCAGCGGGTGGGCACTTAGGATTTGTTGATTGCCAGTCCCCGAGTGCGCACTCGCTAAATTTCAGTGGGTGGGCACTTAGGATTTCTTGATTGCCAGTCCCCGAGTGTGTACTCGCTGAATTTCAGCGGGTAGGCACTTAGGATTTCTTGATTGCTAGTCCCCGAGTGTGTACTCGCTGAATTTCAGCGGGTAGGCACTTAGGATTTCACTTTGGTTAACTGCTTGAATTGTGTGTGTGGTGCAAGCGTGAATCAATGACGATTGGCGCGAAACACCACGCGGAGAAGGAACGCGCCGTCAAGAGGCGAATAAGGGCTTGTGCGATTGCTGCGAAAGCGAAGAAGCTTCGCCGAGGACTTGTCCCATGGTGAGTTGGCAGCGCAATCAGCGTTGAGCTCGGTGAGAAGCGGATCGCCGATCTCGGCCTTGAGCTGAGGAAGCGAAGGAGGAAGCGAGCTCGGCGGATGGGCGAGCCAAGGCCGCCATTACAGCCGCCGCAGAGGATCGTAAAGTGTCCGACGCCCTTGTTGCTGGGCTTCAGGACGACTATACTTCGCTTCAACGCTTTATCACGGATCTCTCCCGCCCCTTGATTGGTAAGTGTATCTGCCCCTGCCAGTAGCATGTGCCTTTTTGTGATGTCTGACGTGCTCACTGTTATCTTCTATTCGCAGGTCGCATCCTTGATAGTGCGGAAGAGGCGAGCTCGTTCGATGCGCGGCAATGTGTGGCCACGCTCGTCGACTCGGCGATGTTGTCGGCGACATGCATCCGAGCCTACGTCCAGGAGATATCGCCCACGGAAGTAATTCCCAGCGAGCTCGTCGAGGTGTGGAAGTACTTGGAGAAGGCTCCATCGGTCGTTGAGTTCATGACGCGATCGGCGTTCCGGCGCGGAGCGGCGACGGCGCTTAGCCTTGGGCTTGCTCATTTCCTGGAGGACTTCGACCTCGATGACGTGACGAGTGGCTACCCGTCGTCGACTGGCGCGGTGGAGCTCTCCGAGGTGCTCAAGTTGACGGACCGCGCCACGATGTACTCCGAGCGTGTCTGGGCAATGGGCGACCTCCTTCCGTACCAGGAGACGGTCGTCGCACCTAATGACCCCGAGCCGCAGCACCGGGATTTCAAGGTCGAGCAGCCCTTCCGCGCGGCGATGGCGGGTGAGCTGACGACGTACCCGTCAAACCCGTACACGCCATTCATCCGCAATCGCCAGGGTGCTGGCGAGTCGTCGTCGAAGCCTGCGGAATAGGATAGTTTGCCCTAGGGCGTTAGTAGCAGGTCTGCCGTTTGGGCATATTTTGTAATTTGAGACAATGCGACATGCTATTGAATGAGATATCGTGTCTGTTTTGTGATTTGTCATGTGTTTTGTGATTGAGGGTTGGACGAGTCCCCGAGCGCGTCCGCCCTTTTGTGGGGTTTACCTCGTGTGTGATGTGTTTGTGGTTTTTGAATGTTTTGTTATTGTGGTCGACTCGCCCGGACTCGAAGAGCCAGTCGCAAGGCGACTCCCTTGAGCGCTCTGTACTTCACCGTTTTCCCTTTTGCGAACGAGGTCGGGTGGCCGAGTCCCCGAGCGTGGTACTTGGTTGTTCTAGGCGTGACTCGAGGGTGGGTGAGGACTTGGCGCTTTAGTTTGAGCGCATCACTCCTGCCTGGCCCGTTGGGTAAGTCGCGTGGCGAGTCCTGGGCATGCTCTCATACTTGGCGTTTTCCCGAGCCACTCGCGATGAACTGGTCGTCAGTCCCCGAGCGTGGTACTTGGCCTTTCGAGTCGCTATGTCGAGGATGCGGAGGATCATGGTCGCTGTAAGAAGCGAAGGCAGTTGTCTTGGCTCGTAGAAACCCGATCGAACTGGCGACTCCAATGGGGCTCCGGGTAGGCGTTTTTCGTGGACGATGCAAGACCTGAGGTGACTCAATGCTCTTGCACCGCACTACTTAGCCGTGCCGATCGCTGTACCAAAGGTTGACTTCTGCGGTTAGCTTGATGCTGTTATTACGAGTGCGAGTGGAACAAGACACGGAGAGTAGGCGCAATTTGCGGTAACCAATTCTTTTTATTTCATAGCGACTGGAGAGTACATATGTGGGGTTCTAGGAGTAGAACTTCCGTAGGAGGTTTACATTCCATGGTCGCTTGACGTCGAGTTCGCCGTCCCTGCGGACGTCGATGAGGTAGTAGGCGTCGTTGCCGAGTACTCGCCCGATGGCGAATGGTCCCTCCCACGGAGGGGAAAGCTTGTGCATGCCCTTCTTGTACTGGATGAGGCGCAACACCAGGTCGCCTTCTTGGAAGGTGCGAGTTTTCACCCGCCGGCTATGGTAGCGGCGGAGTCCCTGCTGGTAGATGGCGGTGCGTGACCGAGCGAGGTCACGTGCCTCGTCGAGTTGATCGACTCCATCCTGGCGGGCGAGTTCGTTTGCAGCCTCCGTGTAGTGGACGACCCGCGGCGAGTCGTGCTCAAGGTCAGTGGGCATGACTGCCTCGGCGCCGTACACCATGAAGAAGGGGGTGAATCCTGTTGACCTTTTGACCGAGGTGCGGATGCCCCAGATAACGGAGGGTAGCTCCTCGACCCAGCACCCGGCGGTGCGCTCGAGTGGTACTTGGAGTCGCGGCTTCAGGCCGTGGAGGATGATTTGATTGGCCTGTTCCGCCTGGCCGTTGGATTCTGGGTGGGCGACTGACGCTAGGTCGAGCCGGATGTGGTGTTCTTCGCAGAATTCGGCCATGTCTCCTTTGGCGAAGTTGGTGCCGTTGTCCGTGATGATGCTGTTTGGGAACCCGTAGCGATATATGAGCTCACGTAGGAATTTAGTGGCGGTCTTCCCATCGCATTTCCGGACTGGCTTGGCCTCCACCCATTTTGTGAATTTGTCGACCGCGACCAGGAGGTGGGTGTAGCCGGAGGGGGCCTTTTTGAAGGGGCCTACCATATCCATGCCCCACACGGCGAATGGCCAGGTGATGGGGATTGTCTTGAGCGCTGAGCTCGGCACGTGCGTCTGGTTGGCGTACTTCTGGCACCCGGCGCACCGCTGGACAATGTCGACGGCGTCAGCGTGTGCGGTGGGCCAGTAAAAGCCATGCCGCATGGCCTTGGCGACCAGAGAGCGGGCGCTGATGTGGTGGCCGCAGTCGCCGGAGTGGATGTCGTGGAGGATCTTGCGTCCTTCGATGGGTTGGACGCAGCGTTGGAACACGCCGGTGACGCTGCGCTTGTGGAGCTCGCCGTCGATGATGGTGTAAGACTTGCATCAGCGTGCGATCATCCGAGCGTCCGTCTCATCTGCCGGCAAGGTGCCGGCCTCCAGGTAGGTGACGTAGGGCTTGGTCCAGTCATCTGGCTCGGTGACGAGTGCGACCAGGGCTGCCTCCGGTTGTAACGGGACTCCGATGTCGATCTCCCTTAGGGGAGAGACTGATGGCTTGGTGATCGTGTCGAGGAAGACGCCGGCGGGTGGTGCGAGTCGAGACGAGCCGATGCGAGAGAGTGCGTCGGCCTCCTCGTTTTTCCGCCTGCCAATCCACTCGACGGAGTAGCCTGCGAAGTGTCCGCCCAGCTTGTCCACTGCTTGGCGGTACACCGCCATGGTGGGGGAGACGGCGTCGCAGGTGCCAGCGACTTGCCCAGCGACGAGGTCGGAGTCTCCGTAGCAGCGTAGGCGGTTGACGTTCATTTCCCTGGCAGCTCGCATGCCGTGGAGTAAGGCCTCGTACTCGGCCATGTTGTTGGTGCAGGGGGTGAAGTCGAGGCAAAGGACGTAGCGGAGCTTGTCGCCTTTTGGTGAAGTTAGCACGATCCCTGCTCCTGCGCCGTCCGCGTTCTTGGAGTCGTCGAAGTGCAGGCTCCAGTAATGGAGGTATGGCAGCTTCTCTGGCTGCTGGGCCTCTTCCCAGTCGGCGATGAAGTCCGCTAGAGCCTGCGACTTGATCGCCTTCCGTGGCTCGTATTTGATGTTGTGGACGCCGATCTCGACGGCCCACTTGGCGACCCGCCCGGTCGCCTCGCGGTTGCGGATGATGTCCTGCAACGGGGCTGAGGAGACGACCGTGATCGGGTGCTCCTGGAAGTAGTGCGGCGCGCCATTGCTCAAGACCACGTATACCAGCTTCTGCGGGTATCGCTGGCGCGACTTCGGTGAGGACCTCGCTGATGTAGTACACCGTCGCTGTCGGGCGCTCCTTTCCTTCCTCCGGTCGCTCGACGACCATGACGGCGCTGACGACACGCTCGGAAGCCGCGACGTAAACCAGCATGGGTTCTTTGTCGGCGGGGGCGGCGAGTAGCGGTGCAGCGAGTAGCACCTTCTTGAGGTCGCGAAGCGCGTCATCCGCCTCCTTGTCCCACTAGAAGGTGGGGTTCTTGCGCATCAGGCGGTATAGGGGCATCGCCTTTTTGCCCAGACGGGGGATGAAGCGACCGAGAGCCGCTACTCGCCCGGCCAGCTTCTGGACGTCGCACAGGCACTCGGGTTTGCCGAGTCGGGCGATCGTGTCGATCTTGGTGGGGTTCGCCTCGATCCCGCGCTTGGAGACGACGTAGCACAGTAGTTGCCCTGCTGGTACACCAAAGGTGCATTTGCCTGGGTTAAGCTTTATTTTGTATTTTCGCAAGTTGGCGAACGTTTCCGCCAGGTCGGCGAGTAGATCATCCTGGCGAGCGGACTTTACGACCACGTCGTCGATATAGACGTGGATGTTGCGGCCAATTTGGCTCGCGAGGCACTCCTGCATGCACCGCTGGTAGGTCGCCCCGGCGTTCTTGAGGCCGAAGGTCATGGCGGTGTAGCAGAAGGCTCCGAATGGCGTGATGAACGCCGTCTTCTCCTCGTCCTCGACAGCCATTTTGATCTGGTTGTACCCAGAGTAGGCGTCGAGGAAACATAGCGACTCCGAGCCCGCGGTGGAATCGATTATTTGGTCGATCCGCGGGAGGACGAACTGCTCCTTTGGGCAGGCGCTATTCAAGTTTGTGTAGTCGATACACATCCTCTAGGTCCCGTTCTTCTTCTTGACCAGGACTGGGTTTGCCAGCCACTTGGAGTACTTGATTGGCCGGATGAAGCCTGCAGCGAGTAGGCGCTGCACCTCCTCGGCAATGGCTTGGCGGCGCTCTTCATTGAAGGTCCGCAATCGCTTGTCGGTCGCACTTTGGGGTCGGCGTTTAGCTTGTGCTCAGCGAGCTCCCTAGGGACACCAGGCATGTCGGAGGGCTTCCATGCGAAGATGTCCCTGTTCTCACGGAGGAACTCGATGAGCGCGCCTTCCTAGGCTGGGCTCATGCCCGTCCCGATCATCACCGTCTCGCTGGAGTCGCCTGGGACCAGCTCGACGGTGCGGGTGTGCATCGTTGCCTCGAAGGTTGAGGTGTTTGCGCCCTCCGAGTTGGGCTTCTTGAGTATGGTGGGGTCGTCGTTGTTGACCCCGCTCGCGTATTTGGCGAGCTCATCGGCGTGATTGGTTTCTGCCGCAATGACGGCATCGACGAGTTCGGCTCCTTTGGCCTCGCACTCGGCGGCCATGTCGGGGTCGCCATTGATGGTGATGACGCCGCATGGCCCGGGGAGCTTCATCGCGTTGTACGCATAGTGTGGCGCTGCCATGAACTTGGCAAATGCCTGGCGCCCCAGGACGCAGTGGTAGGGGCTGTCGAAGGGCACCAACTCGAAGACGATCTGCTCGGTGCGGAAGTTTGCTGGTGTGCCGAAGGTGACTGGCAGCGTGACCTTGCCGATCGGGTACGCCTTCCGACCGGGGACGATGCCGTGGAACGTGGTGTGGGTTGTCTCGATCATCGACTGCGGGAGCCGCAGCCGCCTGAAGGTGTCCAGGTACATGATGTTGATGGAGCTGCCGCCGTCCATCAATGTCTTGGGGAGCCAGTAGTCGCCGACCTTAGGCTTGACCACCAGGGCGACTCGGCCTGGGTACTCAATGCGCGGCGAGTGGTCCTGGCGGCTCCAGGTGATGGGCTGCTCCGACCAGTTGAGGAACTGGGGAACATCCACCTGAGCCACCGCGTTGACGGCGACGGCGCGGGTGATGACCTTCTTTTCGCGCTTCGTGTTGAAGCCTGTGAAGGTATGGAGCGAGCCGGCGACTTTGCCGAATTTTCCGCCGTTTGGCGGGTCGTTGTCGGGGTCCTCCCGTGCTCGCCATGCCTTCTCGATCTCCCTGAGGGTGTGGCAGTCGGCGGTTGTGTGTGTTGCGGGCTTCCCTTTCCTGCTATGAAACGCACAAGGTTGGTTAAGGAGGGCCGCGGGGTCGAACCTTGGCTTGGCCTTGTAGTTGCTGCCGTCGCGGCGTTGTCCTCCGTCGCGGCGTTGTCCTCCGTCGCGGCGGAAGATTTTGGGCTCGCGTTGTGCGTGCCCGGCGTTGGCGACGAAGTCGACTCGCCCGTCACTGCGGCGTTTGCCGGTGAGGCGAGTGTTGCTGTAGCGTAGGTCGGACCGTCGTCCGCTGTCATTGCCGCTCGTGCGGCGTTGACCTCCCAACTCGTCGTCGGTTTCCTGGTTTGGATCTTCCTCCGCGTACCGTTTGGCGATCTCGAGGAGGTCCGGTATGTTGTCGAGTGTGCGAGAGTGTCGCTTGAGCTTGGCGACCAAAGGCTCGTAGCGGCACGAGGTCTTGAAGCAATGGATCGCGGTGTCCGGGTGGATGCCGACCGCGTTGTACCAGAGTTCTTGCCACCGCTGCACTCAGTTGCGGGTCGACTCGCGAGGTCCCTAGACGCATCGCTCCAGGTCCTCGATGGTGGTGGCACGGGTGTAGGAGCACTCAAAGTGCCTGACGAAGGCGTCGCGCATCTCCTCCCAGGAGTCGATACTATCCTGGGGGAGGGTGTTGATCCACTGCCTGCACGTCCCCTCCATCATCAGGGGGAGGTAACGGGCGGCTAGCAGGTCGGTGTGGCCTGCGATCCCCATCGCCATGAGGTATGTATCGAGCCAGACGGCGGGGTCGTACGAGGGGTCGTACTTTTCTATCTCCTTCGGCGCCTTGAAGTTCGGCGGGTACTTCTCGCCTCGGATCATCGGTCCGAAGCACTTGGGGCCGAGTCGACTTAGCGACCCCATTGGCTCGCCGTCGCGGCGATTGGTTAGGGTGTGTCGCAGGTCGTCGGGCTGGCGTGCGCGCCAGCTTTGGTTGTTGATGATGTGGGTGCGGGCGTCGATGGGTTGACCGTTGGCAGCGACGAAGTTGGTCGCTGGCCTGGGGTCACAGGAGAGTGGCTCGCGTTGGTCGGTGTTGGAGCTGCAGTGGCTCTGGTGGCGGGCAGTTGAGGGTGTTTGCCGCCATTGGGCGGCCGCTCGAGGCCGCTCTACTTCCCGAAGAACGTGAGTACACTCGACCCTGTGACGTGCATGCGTTTTGCTGCTCGGCGGCCTTTGCGAGCAGGGCCCTGACGTACTGGATCTGTAGGGCGCCGTCGCCGGTGGCCGTGTTGATGTCGGCTGCTGCTCGGCCCGCCACAAGGTTGTCCATCAGGGTGGAGAACAGTGGGAGGCCGTTTGCGTCTCGCTCCCGTGAGGAGACTACTATCCACGGCTGGTCCCTGGGGGGTGTGCGGTTGGGTGGAGGTGGGGCGCCCATCGCAGTCGACCCTGGCGGGGGCCGGGCGCTTCCTCCTGGTGGCGCGTTCTCGCAGATCGCGCGCTCGGCCACGCGGGCCGGGTCATTTTCGTCATCGAAGTTCAGGGCGCGCCCCTGGACGGTGGGGTTCAGGCGCGACCTGATTTGCTGCTGGTGGTAGCGCGATAGCTCCTGCGCTGTCACCTGCTCGAGGCAAAAAAATCGCGCTCGGCTTGCTCCTTGCGCACTGCCTCCGCCAGCTTCAGGCGGAGTTCTTCGACCTCCGTTGTTGTGGCATTAGGAGGGATCGGGGTGGAGAAAGGATCCTCTGGCGGATCGGTGCCGGTCGCCATGTAGGTCGCGGCGTGACGTCCGGTCCCGTCGCGGAGGTCGGCGGAATTTTCTGACCCAGAGTCGAAGTCGAAGATCCCAAGGATGGAGGGGTCCTCGAAGTCTCCCATGTTGGAGACCTGGGTGATGGAGCCCACGGGTGAAGCCGCGGTGATGGATCCGGCGAGTGACACCGGGGTCGCCGAGTCGGCGTCGTCGTTGAGGGCCGCGTCTTCCGCGGCCGCTGAGTTCGCCACGCGTTCGTGGGCGAGTTGTACTAGGAGGCGAGGCGATGGATCGTGCGGATCTGGCTCTCAGAGAGCCGATCGCGTGGCGGCGACTCACGGATGCGAGCCGAGTCCTCCGAGACGATGATGTCGGTGAGGCCGACGAAGAGGCTGATCGTGCCGATCGGCAGGATCACGCTGTGCGTGATGGGTCGTGCCGCCGGGACGTAGCTGCTCGGCAAGATTTGGAGCATCTCGCCGATCGCTATCATGCGGCCGGTGGCGACCGTCTCGTTGATGGGCAGATTGGATCTCGCCGCAGAACACCGGCCAGACCGGCCAGGCCCCACGGTGGGCGCCACTGTCGTGGGAATGGTCACGGCGATCTGCCAATCGGCAGCGAGTAGTAGAACGAGGGGCAAGGGCGGCCAGCCATCTGCGGTGCGAGATGAGGGCAGAGACACAGGGTTTTACCCAGGTTCGGCCCCCCGGAGGGTAAAGACCTACTCCTGCTAGATTTTATTATGAAGGTGGTACGATGGGCAAGCTCGGCGGCTAGGCGGCGAGTCGCTTGGGTGTATGATGGAACGTATCTCTACACGCCCCGCAGGGAGGTTTATATAGGCTCACCTCCCCTAGGGTTTACATATCTCAACCGAATCAGTTAAGGCTTCGGTACTTGTTTAACCTAATCCGACTGGGCCTATCTACTCGCCTGGGCCTTTAGTTTCCAATCGCTTGGATCTACACCGGGCCTTGATCCAGTCGCCGTCTTACAGGCCCACTCGCCAGTTTCTGGACCAGTCGGAAATGTCCTGCTGGGTATACCCCGGTAGGCACATCCCCATCACCAAACGAGACGTACTCCATTGTTGGGAGGAACTCTATAAAACATCATCGTCTCCGCGTGCCTCGATTATCTCTATACCCGATCTTTTACTTATGCACATTACTTTGTGATAGCCTTCGTGCTTGAAGTCTATATCTTGCTATCACTTAGTTGCTTGTCTTGCTTAGCATAAGTTATTGGTGCACATAGGTGAATCCTAGTTGTTCTAGGTTTTGTGCTTGACAAAGTAAATGCTAGTTTAATTTAGCCTTTGTTGAGCCTCTCTCGATAAAGTTTTAAACCTCCTATTCACCCCCCTCTAGGCGACATCCGTGATCTTTCAATTGGTATGAGAGCCCGGTCTCTCATTTTAGGCTTAACCGCCTTGAGATTAAAATGTCGGATCTGATACCACTATAGGGGGTCGTAGCATGCAAAACAAAAAAAATTCTACCGCATGAACACACACAAGCCAAGATCTATCTACTAGATTGTAGAAATGAGTCGATAGAGTACTAACCCTTGAAGATTCCAAGCCAAGATCTATCTACTAGGTTAACACACAAGACAAGATCTATCTACTAGGTTAACGAGATCTGATTCTCGTCGGTGATGTAGTTGTTCACTTGCCGATCTCAAGATCGCGTAGACGATCCTTCCGGCGGCGCGTTCTGGCAGCGCTCCCACAGTCAGTCACATGTTTGGTACTTGATGAAGACCTTCCTCTCCCTTGTTCTAGCAGGCAGCGAAGGTTGTAGATCTCTCCTCGCGATTCCGGCAGCATGACGTCGTGATGGCGAAAGTAGAGGGGAAATCTTGTAGGGCTTTTCCTAAGATGGAGCGGGTATGGTGGAGTATAAGAGGGCCTCGGCGATCTAGGGTTTAGAGGGCCAAGGTTTAAAGGTGGCCAATAGCTAGTAGAGGTGCTAGGCGGCAGCTACTTTTAGAGGCTCTAAATCGACTGCAACTTTTATAGGTTGCAACCAATCTAGGGTTTGAGGTGTGAGGGGTAGGGGCGGCCCTTCCCCTCCTTATATAGGTGGGAGAGGCGGTGGGGGGAGGTGAGTCCTCCCCAAACTCCACCTTGCGGCTGGAGGCAAGGGAAGGGGAGGAATCCTACCTAGGATTCCTTCCCTCCCTCCACTAGGCAACCATGTTGGGATTTGACTTTTCAAACTGGCGTTTGACTTTCAAAATAGAGTTTGATTTCTCTCTTCCCATTTCCCAGCCAAGTGACCTAAGACATGATGCAACCATTCCACTTTGTCATGACACATCCATGTACCCTTCCCACTTCGGATCGGTGGACCTTCTAGACCCTTCTAGAACATTCCGGTGAAAACACCGAAACCATTCCCAAACTCTGGAATTAGACTTTCCTTATATGAATCTTATTCTCCGGACCATTCGGGATCTCCTCGTGATATCCCATATCCAATCCGAGACTCCAAACAACATCTGGTCTCTTAACTCACTTTCCATATCTACTAAACAACATTGAATCCTTAAGTGTGTCTCCCTACGGTTCGTGAATTATGCGGACATGACCGAGACTCTTCTCCCATAAATAACCAATAAAGGAATCTGGAAATTCATATGGCTCCCACATATTTCTACGATTACTTCCTGATCAAATGAACCATTTACATATGATACCGTAACATCCCTAAAATCATGTTTTCAAAGCTTTGCATATCATCCATGCATTCATGATCATTTTAGGATCATTTTCAAAGCTTTACAAAAACAGAAGCATTTTGATGCTTATTATTTTATGTAAGCAAAGCATTGATCCAATGCTACTCTCTAATGAGAGATTATTTGTTTTAAACCAATATTGTTTGTTCATGAGTTGGTTTGGTTGTATTCCAAATCTTGGACAAAAATTTCAAAACAAAATATGACTTTCAAACCATTTTTATATCTTTATTAAAACTTGGGTAAAAGGCACTATTTTATTTTAAAACTCCAAAGGACCAAAGCAAGTTGGGTGAAACAACATGTTTTTATACCTAAATATGTGCAGGTTTCACTTTACAAAAATCCATAACAAGTTTGAATTCAAACACATTTGAAATCATTTGAATTTGATTCCTGGAAATTCAAACAGAAAAAGGTTAAAGAATAGAAAAAGGGACGGCGCCACTTATTCGGCCCAGCAACGAAAGCAGCCCACCCGGGATTTCCCTACCCCCTCTGTTTCTCACACAACCCGCACACCCCCCCTCACTGACGCTCCAACCCCACTATCCACGTCAGCATCGTCGTCAATCACGCGCCGGAGGAACTACTCGACGCTGCTGTTTCCTCCCGAATTCAAATCCTTTGATTGCGCTTTATTCATGGAGTAATTCCCCCTCCTCGCTCGGCTACTTAATCCCCACCCCTCGACAACCATTTCCCCTCGCTCAACTCACTCGCTCCGCCACCAGGCTGCCCCCAATTGCTCTCACACCGTTGTTGGACCGACGAGCTCCGGTGACGAAATTCCGGTGAGCCAGACCACCCCTGCCCTTCTAATTCACACGAGCGTGTTCCTTACAACCTTGTGCATATCCTGACCCCTTTTGTTTGGCCGCGCTTGACCCAGGCCGCCGTTCCCGTCCACCTCCGCAAGTGACAGAGCCGTTGCTCGACTCTGGCGACACCTCCTGGTAGTTCCTGACCGCCCCCGTCTCTCTTTTTTTTTGCTCACGTATTTTCCAGACTAGTGTGCATCTAACACACCGCTTGTTTCACTCTGGCATGATCTACAACTCTGGCAACCACGACGAACAGCCGTGCCCGATGACAGGCTCCACTCCGACGAGGAATTCCCACCGTGTCCGTGCGCCCCTTGACAAGCCACTGCCACGTTGAGCTCTAGTACGCCTCTGCGAGTCTGGTAAGCCCCTCCACTGACCCCAGCCTCCCTCTGTAGCCGCCGCGACGCTGTAGACCGAGCGCGCCGCCGCTCACCGTCGCCGCGCGCCGCCAGTTAGTGGTCGTTTGATCAGCGGCCGTTAGATCTGGATCCGTCAGCTGCGATAGAATCACTTAAGCGAAGGGGTACGCTAGATCTGTGCCACACGATTGTCTTTAAATCCAATGGTTCACGTTGATCGATCTAGCCGAACCGGTACGGGCCAATCAGAACACGCCGCGTGGCCTGAGTTTAGATTTAAAACAGAAATTTGATCTATTAGTTGTTCAAACTTGTAAAATTCATAACTTTTGATCTACACGTTCAAATTTTACAAATTTTATATCATTGGAATCAGGAGAAAGAATAATATCTGTTTATGCAATGTGTTTAATGTTTTGCTTCTGTAAAATTGGATATTTTTGAAGAAACGTTTATAGGCTTATTTTGAGTGTAGAAATGTTCTGAAAAATGATTTAAAGATCAAATAAAGTTTGCTTAGTGTGTCTTGGCCTTGTTTATGTTTTAGTACTGTATACTTGTCTTGTTTGGTGTAGAAAAATCATCACATGGCTTTTGCATACATTCATATATTTTTGCTTGTATATTTTGATATGTGATTTTGGTGCCATTATTTTATGTGTAGATTTTGGTGCTAATAGTGATTGTGGTTGTGAAGATTGTTGCTACTCCCAAAACTACCAAGGCAAGTGGTGCTTCATGTTTCCATCCCTATAATTTTACCTATGCATTAGAAATATTTTGTATAGGATTTGCATGATTATTTTACTAAGTATCTATATGCTATGCTTGGGAAATCCTAGTAGTTGTAGCAATGTTAGAATTTCCTCTAAGATAAGATACTTGCTATTGCCATGCTTAGCCTAGCTAGTAGCAACCAAGGGTGGACTATATAATGGTGCTATGAGAAATATTCTAAGTCTTTAACTTATGTTTTGCTTAATAAAACAACTAAGTGAATGAAACACCTGGGTGGAATGGAAGGTTTGGTTTGTGTTGAGTGGTTACACAAGGCCCATTTCTATGGTTTACCTTGTATATCACACTTGTGGAAAGCCACCCAGGAACAAAGGGATTTGAGATGCGAAATGTTAAGAAGCTTCTAGTGCAACCACATGGCATTATGGGCTCTGCCTGGATCATATAGGTTGCAATAACTTAGCCATTTGGACAGTTGGTGGTAATGGGATGATAGGTTGGAACACGTCCATTTGGTCTAAGGGAAGGCTTCTGAAAGGTCCTGTCTTGGTGAAAATCAAGTCTTGTGGGGAAAGTGCACAACCTATGCAGATGGAAGAATCTAAGTACTTAGCCATGTCCCTGGTAGGTATTGGACAACTTGAGCATCAAGACATGGAAGCTATCAAGAATCTCCTCATCCCAATTTTCTAAGTAAAACTTGTGGTTGAACAAGGGTGAAGGTTCACCAATTTCTATTGGTGGTTCCTTGGGAAAGTTTTGTCAAAGAAAAACTTAGTGTTTTCAACTAATAGGTAAAACCTATTTTGAGCAAGTGACAGAGCCGTTGCTCGACTCCGGTGACACCTCCTGGTAGTTCCTGACCGCCCCCGTCTCTCTCTTTTTTGCTCACGTATTCGCCAGACTAGTGCACATCTAACACACCGCTTGTTTCACTCTGGCATGATCTACAACTCTGGCAACCACGACGAACAGCCGTGCCCGACGACAGGCTCCACTCCGACGAGGAATTCCCACCGTGTCCGTGCGCCCCTTGACAAGCCACTGCCACGTTGAGCTCCAGTACGCCTCTGCGAGTCTGGTAAGCCCCTCCACTGACCCTAGCCTCCCTCTGTAGCCGCCGCGATGCTGTAGACCGAGCGCGCCGCCGCTCACCGTCGCCGCGCGCCGCCAGTTAGTGGTCGTTTGATCAGCAGCCGTTAGATCTGGATCCGTCAGCTGCGATAGAATCACTTAAGCGAAGGGGTACGCTAGATCTGTGCCACACGATTGTCTTTAAATCCAATGGTCCACGTTGATCGATCTAGCTGAACCGGTACGGGCCAATCAGAACACGCCGCGTGGCCTGAGTTTAGATTTAAAACAGAAATTTGATCTATTAGTTGTTCAAACTTGTAAAATTCATAACTTTTGATCTACACGTTCAAATTTTACAAATTTTATATCATTAGAATCAGGAGAAAGAATGATATCTGTTTATGCAATGTGTTTAATGTTTTGCTTCTATAAAATTGGATATTTTTGAAGAAACGTTTATAGGCTTATTTTGAGTGTAGAAATGTTCTGAAAAATGATTTAAAGATCAAATAAAGTTTGCTTAGTGTGTCTTGGCCTTGTTTATGTTTTAGTACTGTATACTTGTCTTGTTTGGTGTAGAAAAATCATCACATGGCTTTTGCATACATTCATATATTTTGCTTGTATATTTTGATATGTGATTTTGGTGCCATTATTTTATGTGTAGATTTTGGTGCTAATAGTGATTGTGGTTGTGATGATTGTTGCTAGTCCCAAAACTACCAAGGCAAGTGGTGCTTCATGTTTCCATCCCTATAATTTTACCTATGCATTAGAAATATTTTGTATAGGATTTGCATGATTATTTTACTAAGTATCTATATGCTATGCTTGGGAAATCCTAGTAGTTGTAGCAATGTTAGAATTTCCTCTAAGATAAGATACTTGCTATTGCCATGCTTAGCCTAGCTAGTAGCAACCAAGGGTGGACTATATAATGGTGCTATGAGAAATATTCTAAGTCTTTAACTTATGTTTTGATTAATAAAACAACTAAGTGAATGAAACACCTGGGTGGAATGGAAGGTTTGGTTTGTGTTGAGTGGTTACACAAGGCCCATTTCTATGGTTTACCTTGTATATCACACTTGTGGAAAGCCACCCAGGAACAAAGGGATTTGAGATGCGAAATGTTAAGAAGCTTCTAGTGCAACCACATGGCATTATGAGCTCTGCCTGGATCATATAGGTTGCAATAACTTAGCCATTTGGACAGTTGGTGGTAATGGGATGATAGGTTGGAACACGTCCATTTGGTCTAAGGGAAGGCTTCTGAAAGGTCCTGTCTTGGTGAAAATCAAGTCTTGTGGGGAAAGTGCACAACCTATGCAGATGGAAGAATCTAAGTACTTAGCCATGTCCCTGGTAGGTATTGGACAACTTGAGCATCAAGACATGGAAGCTATCAAGAATCTCCTCATCCCAATTTTCTAAGTAAAACTTGTGGTTGAACAAGGGTGAAGGTCACCAATTTCTATTGATGGTTCCTTGGGAAAGTTTTGTCAAAGAAAAACTTAGTGTTTTCAACTAATAGGTAAAACCTATTTTGAGCAAAGCAAGCCTAAGCTACACTTAGCCAAATTCATATAGTAACTAGATGTTAATATTCTACTAAGGTATCACTTGCCAATACTATTCCAATGTATTGACCCACTGTGGCTGTAACTTGTGATGTTGCATGTTATTCTGATGATGATTAGGGGTTATGAGTCTACACTCAACATGCTTGCCTGTGGCACATGAAGATGAAGACTTATTTATATTGTTATGGTTAAACTCTTGTATTAGGCCTATGGCCATGGATTTGTAAAAGACTATGTTTGTCTCTGGAATGATATGTAACAATGACCTTTGTTTCTGTGTACTTCATCTTAAACTGTGGATGCTAGCATTGACCCAGGGACTAGCATTGCAATCACAGGGATCCTTACCTTTAAAAGGGAGGGATCTTACAGATACCAATTTCCCTTTGTCTCGTGATACTTTACTATTCCGAGGTTTGATCATCGGTATCTCTGCATACCTAGTTCAACCTCGTTACCGATAAGTACTCTTTACTCGTTCCTATGATATGTGATCCCTTATGAACCAGTCACATGCTTGCAAGTCAATTGGATGACATTCCACCTAGAGGGCCCAGAGTATATCTATCTGTCATATGGATGGAAAAATCCCACTCTTGATCCATGTGCCACAACACATAGTTTCTGAACACTCAATGCCATCTTTATAGCCACCCAGTTACAAAGTGGTGTTTGATGTCATCAAAGTATCCATCCGGTGATGGTGATTAACATGATCTCATGGTCGAAGGATTTATGTTACTATGTATCTGAAATCTTATAGCAAATGAACTACTAAAATGACTTGATCTTATGCTACACTTAACTATAGGAGTATGTCCATCACACCATTCTCTGAGTGATATGATCTTGTTGTTAATAACATCTCAATGTTCATGATCAGGAAAATCATGATCATCTATTAACCAACAAGCTAGTATTACAAAGAGGCTTTACTAGGGAATCTTACATGTTTACAAATCACACAAGTATTATTGTTTCCGGTTAATACAATTATAGCATAAATGTAAACATTTATCATAAACACAAAGATATAATAATAACTACTTTATTATTGCCTCTTGGGCATATATCCAACAGTCTCCCACTTGCACTAGAGTCAATAATCTAGATTACATGGTAAAATACCTAACACCCATGGAGGTTTGGTGCTGGTCATGTTTTGCCCTCGGGAGAGGTTTATTCGATGGATCCGCCATATTCAGATCTATGTGTACTTTTCAAATCTTTATGTCACCATCTTGGACATGCTCTCGAATAGCTGATACCTTCGATCCAGATTACGGATGTAGTATAGCTCTTTTTCCCTAGTAGACCTAGGTTTATCGAATCTTCAGGAAGTAGAAAGCAAAGTGAGATTACTTAAACGGGCCTTCGAGAGTTTTATAATACCTATTGCGTTTTAACCGGACCAAGGTTTTTTGATCTTTTTGTTGTTGTTGACGATGGAGAGAGAGGGCCTAGGGTTTTCGGTTTTCACCAGTAGCTGTGCAAAACATATGATGGTAATAATAGATAATAATAAAGTATGCATGTAACTATTAGAGCAAGATAATTATATGTGGGAAGTGCATCCATAGTTGTTATCGCCTCCACAACCGCTTATAGCAATAACCTACTAGTATCATCCATAGAAGAAAGAGAACTAATGATATGCGTCGTGATGTCACCATTAATCCCAAGTAAATTCCTCACATACAGCCGTAGTACCCTTTCTGTCAGTGGGATTCATATCCTGCAGATCAGTCATTACTCACACTCCCTTTACCTTGATTAATCCTCGGGGTCTTAGGTAACTGACAAGTCCTTAGATTAAGGAAAGAGAGGGTACTATAATCATCATGTCATACAAACTAATACATGATCCCATCTATGATAAATAACATGCACAAAAGCTACATGGATAGGCCGAAGCCCTTAGCCCAAGGAGAATTACTCACTCGTAGAGATGAAATCAACAATCGTAAACATTGTAATGGAAATCATGAGCTTGATAGCAAATAGTCTTACAATGTCGCAAATTGGAGAAGAGATATACTATTACAAGTGGTGGAATATGGGAGGAATAGATATAGATCTAAACCTCTAAACCCTTCTCCACCACCATAGCCGTGTGGCGGCTTCTGGTGGCAGGGAGAGTTGAGGTAAAAAAGAAGCGCTTGTTTCCCGTCGCCCGAAGCTTCTTTATATAGGGGTTCCTTCACGAAAGTTGTTCTGTTTGACCTAATTAAGTCGGTGCAAACTATACGACCAGAACTATACAGATGGAATAAAATTCCCTCCGTATAGTTGGTTGTTAAGATTGCATTATTAACTTCACGGCTCCTGGTTTCTTTGACGTGTTGAAAATCTCGTATCTTTGGCATTTATGTAGTGATTCCCATCATCATACGTCATTATCTGCGCAGGGAAAAATAGCAAGAAAGGATTGCATACCCCTTTGATCATTAGGCATTAGTGGCAGTTTTTAGTGAGATATTTCATCAAATATATGAATAATATCCAGTTTAAATGCGGATGTGGATGGCTATATTTCATAACCATCAACCTCTCCAAGCTAAACTTGATCATCCTCGAGCAAGAAAACCAAAATCAAAAAGGGAACTCAGCATTTAAACTGAAATTACGAGATGATGATCTTACTCATGATTGGTAGTCTCATGTTTTATCCACTTCATTAATCTGAAAAACTTACGCATAGATAGAGTAATGGCAAGCATATCATACGGGTTTCATGAATCCTTATAGCACAGCAAAATTATTGTAAGCATGGATGATTCAAAAGAGTAAACTTTATTCCATGTCATGCAATCAACTCATAATCTTACCTTTGAACAATAAAGTGTAATCATGTAGAATTAAGAGTATGAGCGTTCGTCATGAAAAGCATATACACTAAAGTATCTCAATTCTCCCACATCAATAAATCAAGACTTTTTAAGCACTACTTTTCTATTCATTGTCCTTCAAGAATTTTAGTTCTTAAGTAATTGATAGCATGCCAAACAAATTCATTAGTTTATCGAGCTATGATGGACACTCGTGGCATCACTAAGCTTTTTGTTCCTTTTTCATAATGATTACTCATATCATCTAGAGGAGTGATTCCATCATGTTACAGCTACTCGGGAGTGCCAAGAATCTTACCCATTATAGCATTGCCACTATATATGTTTAATCAACTCATAGCCAAAATCTAGGAGTTTCCTCCATGAAGATCGTCCGTATGCTAGAGAAGTTGTTGGCATCCCATGAAGTTTGACATGCATAAAGCTATATCATTCTTATGATTTACAAGTCAAACTTTGGCGTGCTCACAAAAATCGCTAAACATTAATTCAATTAAACAAATCTTTTCAAAGAGAGCTATAAAGTCAATCATTATTTTCTTTTGTGTTGAGTGTCTCTAGGAATAAGCTTTCAAGACTAAACACTACAACACCCAAGTGTTCAATTTGTGAGACCTTTTCTTATTTCAATTGTTTAGCAAATTTTTAGGCAAGACTTTGGTTAACTATAAGAGCTGGACCAAAACATACCCAATTAAATACCCATGCAAAAAAAAATTACTACAATATAGAGACTCACTCCACCGATATAACATCATAATCATTACTACTAACTAGCATGGATTTCTCAAACTTCAAATGTGGGGAGTCATAAGGCATACCTCTCATGTTTGGTTCCACTTCTCTCTTCCCTTTTTATTTGTTTCTTGGAAACTTGAAGTCAATCACTCTCCTACAAATCAACGAGAACTTCAAGGCGAAAATAAAAAAAGAGAGGGAAAGTAAAGATAAACGGAGAAATATTTTTGTAGTTTTTGAGAAGGGGAATTAAAGAATAGAAAATTGGCGACAAAGCTCGGCTTGAAAATCTCAAACAAAATGAAATAACTAAGATAAAGTGTTGGGAAAACAAACACAAGTGGTTATAAACTCAAATAAAAGCATAACCTCGAAAATAAGATAAAGCAAATGAAAACCAAAATATAAAAATAGATAGAAAACCTCCCCAAGCTTAGGCTTTTTCAAGCCCTTCAAATCATTGTGGTGGGGGGAAAGTTGTAACTCGAGTCCGCAAATTGATTTGAGAGGTTACTTGTTGTTTCTCGGAGGTTCATGGCGAGATTATGCATCCCCTCCACAGTTCCTCCAAGTTCTTGGAAATCTTGATATGTAGCAAACCGGCTTGGTTGTTGTTTCTCCCGATGAGGGACTTCTTGCTCCTCCTCTTGGTCCTCATCCTCCTTCAGAATATCCTCCTTGGGTTGGTGTTGCTCAACCGGCAAATCATAAAGCACACGTCCATCCTCGATAGAGAAAATACCATTAGGCAAAGGAGCAGGGTAGAGACGCCCAGCTCCAGCAATATGCAGATAATAAACGCCACCTCTCCTAGTGAGCATTCCACAAGCCCTCAAAGTAGAGAATCCAACACGTCACTCACCTAGTACCGGTTGTAACTCACTTAGGTTGATGCCTAGGACATTGGCGAGCATGGTGATGACTCCTCCCCAAGTGATTGGCCCTTGGCTTTGGTTGGATTGGTATTCCAAGTAGTGCACAAGAATTGAGCCCAAGTGAAGTGACAAGTTGTCATAGTTGAGAGCATCTTTTGCAAGGATTAAGATGTCCTCCTCATTGAGTTCTATAAAATCATTACGCACCTGCAAGGTGTTAGCAATAACATAGAACATATAGCGAATAACAGGATGTTGAATATTTTCCCTTTGCTGACTCTAGAGGTAGAACTCATTCTATTATAGCAGAGTTTAGGGGATGGTTCTATGTCGGTAAAAGATGCACGTAGAGCATTAGGATCATTGTTGGGTAAACCAAAACAATTGCACCATTCATCAAGTGATAAATAATTATTATTATTCATGAGTCAGAAAGAAATTCTATCCTCCCCATGACATGCTTTAACGGTGCTTTGCAAAGAACTAAGGAATTCAATGGTTAACCGGTGATAGGTTGGTGCATCATGAAATACAAAGTTTTGCAGGCCAACTCTATTGAAAAGTAAATTAAAGTCATTATACATACTGAGTTGGTTCAATGTCATGGGGCAAGCCCACTTGGTTGCCTTGACTTCTCGATTTTTGATCCCGTCGAAACTTTCACGGTGAGACTCGTTCTTGAATCGAATCCCCATGCATTCCTGAGCTGCAGCCCGAGAAGAACTAGCGGCGGAAAGAGCACGTGTCTAGCTCCTCGTGTTCATTTTATAAAAATAAATAAGAGAGACAATTATAAAACTTTTTGATCCAACAATAATAGTCATAGCATAATCCTCATCATAGCACACTAAAGAATCTCCTCAATATAATAATCTAGACAAGATATCATGGCAAATAGTTCAAAATAAGTCTCACCCTAGATTGATAATGACAATCGATTAGAGAAGAAATCGTGAAAAGTAATTGGAGGATCGGAGGAGAAACATACCGTAGATCACTTGTGTGCGAGGAATTCAAATGAAATTGAGTAGGGGTGAAGATCCCTTAAGGTTTTGAGAGAGTTTGGAGGTAGAAGAGAGAAAAAAAGGTTGACACTTTGGGTACCTCCCTGTGCGTTTAAGTGGTCGGACGCAACTATACGGTCACAACTATATGTTAGGAACACATTATTCTTGCCGTACAGTTGGTCTGACGGCAAAATTTTAGGGTTTCTAGGGTTTCTTTCCCGGCGGTTGTAACTATACGGCCGGAACTATAAGGCCAGAAATTTTATTCCTGTCATATAGTTGGTCGTCAAACCTTCTGTATCCTGGGATGAAAAATTATCGATGGGTCATATAACTATACGGCCGGAATTTTTATTCCCACTATATAGTTGGTCATTAAAGCTTCTGTACACATCAAAAAATTTCTATTTCTTCAAGAATTACTTTTTAGACTAAAACTTAGCGAAACACCTTGTTTTGGCAGAAAATGACAGACTAAATTGTCGACCAACTTTGGCATGTATAAAACAAGAATTTTTAGTACCACTGAATCTCTCCTTCTCACTGGAGTTTTCTAGCACTCTTTATTCTATATAAAACTTTAAACTAAAACTTAAAAACTTAACTAAAACCTTTATTTCACATGGATTGCCTCCCATGTAGCACTCTTTTATGGTCAATAGCTTGACCTTGATGTTTGCTCACTTAGACCATATAAGTGGAACACCCACTCCAAAATAGTTGGCCTTTAAAGTGATGGCCTCCTTATCATCTTGCTTGGCTTTCTTTTTCCTGGGGAAATGAATAACAAAAGGATCCCATGAAGGCTATCGGAGCTTCACGTTCCCTTCATGCAAATTGATTAAATTCTTAATAATTCTTAAGAAAGGACAACCTAATATAATAGGGGCAGTAGCATCTTCAGGCATGTCAACAATAACAAAATCAATAAGAGCAGGACCGCCTTTAATGTATACTAAGGTATTTTCTTTAATGCCTACTACTTCTTTGTAAGTAGAATCTTCTAGATGTAATTTTAGTTCGGTAATTTCAAAAGGGCCAAGATTTAACTTGTTAAAAAGACTCTTTGGAATTGTTGAAACACTTGCACCTAGATCACAGAGTGCAGCTATTTCATTAGTCCCAATTTTAATCTTAATAGTAGGTTCAAATATAACATCTAGCTTAACATGCAATTTTTTAGCAATTTTCTTATATTCTTCCTCGAGCTCACGTACCTTTATTGCTACCTGATTAACAAAGTGTTGATACTTGGCTTACTTATTTCCTTCACTTACCAGAATCTTGACATTGATCCTTTTTACAAGATCTTCAACTGTGTAGTTCGGTGAAGGAGCATTGCTATAATCAAGTTCTTTAGGCTCCTCCCTTTGGATTCCTATCATCTTGAGATATTCAACTAGATTGGGCTCAGCTTTACCTACAAATTTAGCTAGAATGAGAGTTTGACTCTCGGTTATCTTACCTAGTTGTGTCTCAACAATCCTTGTTCTTTCTTGGAGGGCCTGCAAATCATTTCTCAAACTAACAGCTTGGTTAGATAAATTACCAAGCATAGCATCATGATTCTCTGTAATTTTGACTAGAATATTGTTTTGCTCATTTGTAGTCCATAAAAGATTTAAGAGTTTCTTGGAGACTAGTGTTACTTGATGCCATATTATTACTAGAGTTACCTACAGGACTGGAATAATGTTTCTGAAAATTTGGATTATAATTCTTCTTCCAAGCAGGGTTGTAATCATTACGAGCTATGAAGTCTATTTCTTCAATAGTTGGTTCAGGAGTAGATCTTACCGGGGTTTCCTTACCTTTAACGGCTAATATGAGCTCATACAACTTAGCATTGAGTTCTTCATTTTCTTGAGGTGTAACGGAGTTCACCTTCTTCATGTTTGATCTTTCCACATGCCATTGGGCATGGTTGTCTTGCATATTGTCTAGAAGCTGCTTTGCTTTGGTAATTTGCTTACCCATAAATGTTCCTCAAGCTGCAGTATCTAGCATAGACTTAGACACAGGGTTAAGAGCATTATAAAATAAATGGAGAATTAACCAATCTTCCATCCCATGGCTGGGACAGTTTCTCATGCATTCTTTCATTCTCTCCCATGCCAGTGCTAGTGGCTCACGCTCTTCGTGACTAAAACTAGTAATATTAGATCTGAGTTGTATAGTCTTTGCAGGTGGAAAGAATTTAGTCATAAATAAAGAAGTACATTTCACCCATGATGCAATAGTATTTCTAGGCAAAGATAGCAACCATTCTTTTGCTCTTTCTCTTAGAGAGAAAGGAAATAAGCGTAACTTGACCGCATCGGGGTTAACATCTTTAATGCGCATCATATCACATATTTCAGTGAAAGTATTTAAGTGCATACCTGCATCTTCTACAATAGAGCCTCCAAATTGATTAGTGGGGATTAATCTCATAGTCTTCAGTAGCAATTGCTGGTTGAGTAATAGGAGTACACAAATAATCATTGTTAGGAGTTGCAAACTCCCCAAGTTTCTTTTTAGCCATACTTCCGATGTTTTTGTATTTTCTTAAACAAGTACTAATGATGATAAAACAAGAATTAAAAGACTAACTAATTTTTTTGGTTTTTCAAATAAAAACTTAAAGCAAACTAACAAAATTAAAAACGATAATTTAAAACTAGCAAGGTTCCTACTAACCTCACCAGGGTAGCTATTGCTTCCCCGGCAATGGCTCCAGAAAAAGGGTTGATACCTTCGATCCGGATTACGGATGTAGTATATCTCTTTTTCCCTAGTAGACCTAGGTTTATCGAATCCTCGGGAAGCAAAAAGCAAAGTGAGATTACTTAAACGGACCTTCGAGAGTTTTATAATTCATATTGCGTTTTCACCGGACCAAGAGTTTGCGATCTTTTTGTTGTTGTTGACGATGGAGAGAGAGAGAGGGCCTAGGGTCTTCGGTTTTCACTAGTAGCTGGGCAAAACATCTGATGAGAATAATATATAATAATAAAGTATACATGTAATTGTTAGAGCAAGATAATTATATGTGGGCAGTGCATCTATAATTGACATCGCCTCTGCAACCGCTTATAGCAATAACCTACTAGTCTCATCCATACAAGAAAGAGAACTAATGATATGCGTCGTGATGTCACCATTAATCCCAAGTAAATTCCTCACATACATACTACCCTTTCTGTCACGGGGGTTCCTATCCTGTAGATCAGTCATTACTCACCCTCCCTTTACCTGGATCAATCCTCGGGATCTTGGGTACCTGACAAGTCCTTAGATTGAGGCAAGAGAGGGTACTACAATCATCATGTCATACAAAATAATACATGTTCCCATCTATGATAAATAACATGCACAAAAGCTACATGGCTAGGCCAAAGCCCTTAGCCCAAGGAGAATTACTCACAAATAGAGATGAAATCAACAATCATAAACATTATAATAGAGATCATAAGGTTCATAGCAAATAGTCTTACAATGTCTCCAATTGGAGAAGAGATCTACTGTTACAAGTGGTGGAAGATGGCTATGGTGGTGGAGAAGGGTTTAGAGGTTTAGATCTAGATTTATTCCTCTGGTGTGGCGGCTTCTGGTGGCATGGAGAGTTGAGGTAAAAAAGAAGCGCTTGTTTCCCGTCGCCTGAAGCCTCTTTATATAGGGGTTCCTTCACGAAAGTTGTTATGTTTGACCTAATGAAGTCGGTGCAAACTATACGGCCAGAACTATACAGACGGAATAAAATTCCCGCCGTATAGTTGGTCGTTAAGCTTGCAGTATTAACTTCACGGCTCCTGGTTTCTTTGACGTGTTGGAAATATCGTATCTTTGGCATTTATGTAGTGATTCCCATCATCATACGTCATTATCTGCGCAGGGAAAAATAGCAAGAAAGGATTGCATACCCCTTTGATCATTAGGCATTAGTGGCATTTTTAGAGAGATATTTCATCAAATATATGAATAATATCAAGTTTAAATGCGGACATGGATGGCTATATTTCACAACCATCAATAGCGTGAAAATGTAGCTTGATATGGTTCAGCTTCTTGTTTGACCTTGGCTCCTGCACATTGGCTATGGCACCCATGTTATCACAGTAGATAGCCATTGGATCCAGCACACTGGGAACCACATCAAGATCCATAATGAACTCCTTCATCCATATTGCTTCTTGTGAAGCCTCCGAAGCAGCCATGTATTTCGATTCAGTTGAAGATCTCCCCATAATGCTTTGCTTTGCACTCCTCCAGCTCACTGCTGCACCATTCAAAGTAAATTCGTATCCAGATTTAGAATCATCTGGATCGGTGTTCCAACTAGCATCGGTGTAACCATTAACAACGAGTTGTTCATCACCTCCATAAGAAAGAACCATATCCTTAGTTCTTCTCAAGTACTTAAGGATGTTTTTGACCGCTATCCAGTGATATTCTCCTGGATCACTTTGATATCTGCTAGTCAAACTAACAGCATATGCAATATCTGGTCTTGTACATAGCATGGCATACATGATAGATCCTATGGTTGAGGCATATGGAGTCTTACTCATCCTCTCTCTATCTTCTGTCGTAGAGGGACTTTGAGTTTTACTCAAGGTCGTATTGGGAAACATGGGCAAGAACCCTTTCTTTCTATCTTCCATTCCAAACCTCTTTAGAACTTTATCCAAATATGTACTTTGTGAAAGCGATATTAGGTGTCTCGATCTATCCATATAAATATTTATGCCTAATATATAAGTAGCTTCATCAAGATCCTTCATTGAAAAACTATTGTTCAAATAATCTTTGACACTTTTAAGAATGTCTACATCATTCCCAATCAACAATATGTCATCCACATATAGTACTAGGAATTCTACAGAGCTCTCACTCACTTTCTTGTAAATACAAGCTTCTCCATAAGTTTGTATAAAACCAAAAATTTTGATCACCTTATCAAAACGTTGATTCCAACTTCGGGATGCTTGCTTCAATCCATAAATGGATCATTGAAGTTTGCATTCCTTGTTAGCATCTTTAGGATCGACAAAACCTTTGGGTTGTACCATATACAACTCTTCATCAATGTCTCCATTGAGGAACGTTGTTTTGACATCCATCTGCCATATCTCATAATCATAATATGCAGCGATTGCTAACAAAATCCTCACGGACTTTAGTTTTGCTGCCGGTGAGAAACTCTCATCGTAGTCAACTCCTTGAATTTAGCGGAACTCTTTCGTGACAAGTCGAGCTTTATAGACAGTTACATTACTATCCGCATATGTTTTCTTCTTGAAAATCCATTTGTTCTCGATAGCCATCCGGTAAGTCCACCAATGTACACACTTGGTTTTCGTACATGGATCCAATCTCAGATTTCATGGCTTCTTGTCATTTACTGGAATATGGGCTCATAACAGGATCTTACCAATCGGGAGTGGTACGAGTCCTCGTTGACCTGCGAGGTTCCATAGTGACTTTGACTGAAGTTTCGTGATCACCATCATTAGCTTCCTCTCTTATTGGTGCAGGCACCATAGGAACTTCTTCCGGTGCTGCGCTACTCTAAAATCTGAGAGAAGATTCGACAACCTTGTCGATTTCTACTTTCTTTCTAGTCACTTCTTTTGAGAGAAACTCCTTCTCTATAAAGGATCCATTCTTGGAAACAAAGATTTTGCCTTTGGATCTATGATATAAGATATACCCAATAGTTTCCTTCGGGTATCCTATGAAGACGCATTTTTCTGATTTGGGTTCAAGCTTGTCGGGCTGTAACTTCTTTACATAATCTTCACAACCCCAAACTTTAAGGAACGATAATTTAGGTTTCTTCCCAAACTATAATTCATACAGTGTCATTTCAACGGATTTAGATGGTGCCCTATTTAAAGTGAATGTGGTTGTTTCTAATGCATATCCCCAAAACGACAACGATAAATCTGTAAGTGACATCATAAAACGAACCATATCTAAGAGAGTTCGGTTATGACATTCAGACACACCATTACGTTGTGGTGTTCCTGGCGGTGTCAATTGTGAAAGTATTCCGCATTTCTTCAAATGCTTGCCAAACTCATAACTTAGATATTCACCTCCATGATCGGATCGTAGAAATTTAATCTTCTTGTTATGTTGATTCTCTACTTCACTTTGAAATTCCTTAAACTTCTCGAAAGTTTCGGACTTATGTTTCATGAAATAGATATACCCATATCTACTCAAGTCATCCGTGAAAGTAAGAACATAACGATGACCACCGCGCGATGCCAAACTCATCGGGCCACACAGATCGGTATGTATGATTTCCAATAAGTCCGTAGCTCGCTCCGTCATACCAGAAAATGGAGTCTTAGTCATTTTACCCATTATACATGCTTCGCATCTTTCAAGTGATTCGAAATCAAGTGATTCAAGAAGTGCATTGGAATGGAGTTTCTTCATACACTTCACTCCAATGTGACCAAGACGATAGTGCCACATGTATGTAGAATTATCATTCAATTTCAAATGTTTAGCATCTATATTTTGAACATGTGTATCACACTTGGGACAATTCCACTTCCAGTGACCTTCTACCTTGTAGTAAAAGCACCCAGTATCAGGCTTAGGACCAGCCTTGGTCTTCTTTGCAGGCGCGGTGGCTTTCTTACCGCCCTTCTTGAAGTTACCCTTTTTCTTAGGCTTGCCTTGCTTATTTAAATTAGTGGTCTTATTGACCATCAACACTTGGTGATCTTTCCTGATCTCCACTTCCACATACTTCAACATAGAGAAGAGTTCTGGTAACGACTTATCCATGCGCTGCATGTTGTAGTTCATCACAAAGTTCTTGTAACTAGGTGGTAGTGATTGGAGGACACGGTGAATCCCTAAAGCATTAGAAATCACTATACCCAAGCTTTGGAGCTTATTGGCGTTCCCACACATCTTAAGCACATGCTCACTGACAGAGCTGCCATCTTCCATCTTGAAGTTAAAGAACTTTTCAGAAGCTTCATAACTCTCAACTGCCGCGTGAGCCTCAAATATCATTTTGAGTTCACGGACAATATCATGCGGGTCAAAGTTCTCAAACCTCTTTTGAAGCTCCAATTACAAACCATAAAAGATAGCATACTGAATTGTGGAATATTGATTCTTCCGAGCGAGGAAAACATTATTCACCTCATCGGTAGCATCATCTGCAGGTGGGTCACCCAGCGGAGCATCCAGCACATAGGTCAACTGACCAGCATTAAGTACAATCCTCAAATTTTGGAACCAGTCCACAAAGTTGCTTCCATTGTTTTCAACTTTTCTTTCTCTAGAAACACATTAAAATTGATGGTAGGGGTGGCCATGATCTACAACATATTTGCAATAGTTTAGACTTAGTTTATGACAAATTTGAGTTCAATTATTACTTAAATTAATATAGGTGAACTCACACTCAAAACAATATCCCTCACATTGTCTTAGTGATCACATGAACCAAATCCACTACATCAAGTTCGATCATCATGAGAGATGATGTGGTTTCAAAGGAGAACAATCAACATGTTCATCATATCTACTATATGACTCATGCTTTACCTTTTGGTATTCCGTGTTCCGAGACCATGTCTGTACATCCTAGACTCATCAAGATTAACCTTAGTATCCGCATGAGAAAATTTGGCTTGCTCCCGTTGTATGCACACGTAGAATCTATCACACCCGATCATCACGGGGTGCTTAGAAACGATGAGTCTTAGAAATGGTGCTTACTAAGGACGAACACTTTATTACTTGATATTTTGTGAGAGGGATCATCTTATAATGCTACAGTCGTGATCTAAGCAATACTAGATGCATAAAAGGATTAACATCACATGCAATTCATAATATGTGATATGATATGGCCTTTCTTCTTGTGCTTCCGATCTCCATCTTCAAGCACGAACATGATCTCCATCATCATAGGCGTGGCATCAAGGTCAATGGCGCCGCTCCATGGTTTGGGGCTTTCAAATAAGTACTATTCTAACTTACGAACAAGAACCATAATGCTGATGCAAATACTATCAATTGCCCGTTCTAAATTGAATCTTCACTATGATGGGAGAGACAGACACCCACAAAGCCACTTATGCAATACAAGTTGCATGTCGAGCGTGGAGCAAGTCTCATGAACGATGTCATGTAAGGTTAGCCCGGGCCGCTTCATACCACCATCCCACAAGATGCAAAGTAACACAAGAAGCAATTGATAATAAAATCACCACCGCCCATAATGACCATTGTGTTCTACTCGTGCAACAGATCTACTTATAGACACGGCTCTGATACCACTGTAGTGGTCCATAGCATGGAAAACAAAAAATTCTACCGCATGAACACACACAAGACAAGATCTATCTACTAGATTTGTAGCAATGAGTCGATAGAGTACTAACCCTCGAAGATTCCAAAGCGGTTAATGGGATCAGATTCTCGTGGGTGATGTAGTCGTTCACTTGCCGATATCAAGATCGCGTAGACGATCCTTCGGTCCGTGTTGTTCGACAGTGCTCCCTTGATCGGTCACATGTTGATTTTCGATGAAGACCTTCCTCTCCCTTGTTCCAGTAGGCAGCGAAGGTTGTATATCTCTCCTCGTGATTCCGATAGCACGACAGCGTGGTGGTGGAAGTAGAGGGGAAATCCCGCAGGGCTTCGCCTAAGCTAGAGTGGGTATGGTGGAGTAGAAGAGGGCTTTGGAGATCTAGGGTTTAGAAGGACGAGGTTTAGAGGTGGTCGGAGGCTATTAGAGGTGCCAGGCAGCGGCTACTTTTAGAGTCTCTAAATCGACTGCAACTTTTAGAGGCTGCAACCAATCTAGGGTTTGAGGTGTGAATGGGTAGGGGGCGCCCCTACCCCTCCTTATATAGGTGGGAGAGGCGGTGGGGGGAGGGGAGTACTCCCCCAAATCCACCTTGTGGCCGGTGGGAAGGGAAGGGGAGGAATCCTCCCCTAGGTAGGATTCCTTCCCTCCCTCCACTAGGCAGCCATGATGGGATTTGACTTTTTCAAACTGGCGTTTGACTTTCAAACTAGAGTTTGATTTCTCTCTTCCCATTGCCCATCCAAGTGACCTAGGACATGATGCAACCATTACACTTTGTCATGGCGCATCCATGTACATTTCCCACTCCAGATTGGTGGACCTTCTAGACCCTTCTAGAACATTCTCGTGAAAACACTGAAACCATTCCTGAACTCCGGAATTGGACTTTTCTTGTATGAATCTTATTCTTCGGACCATTCTGGATCTCCTCTTGATATCACAAATCCAATCTGAGACTCCGAACAACATACCGGTCCAGATCTAGCATACCGGTTCGCTTAAGTGGATCTAACGTGTCCATCAGATCTTCATCCAACGGCTCACAGCATGCTAACCCTAGATGGGCGGCGCTGGCACGATGGTGAGCGGCGGAGCACTCAGGCGACGGCGTACCAGCGATACTAGCAAGCACGGGAGTGGGAGGAGATCGTTACCGAACTTGCCGTGGCATGCTGAACCTCGAGATGGTCGTTGTAGGGGCAGGGACGCACGGAGTCTTCGTAGATTCCTCGACGGAGCTGCTGCTACTGTCGGGCTCGTCTGTTCGTCGACAGAGGCGAAGATGTACGGCATGCTAAGACAAACGGAGGGCGCCATTAGGTTCGTAAGAGAGTCGCGAGCATGTGAGAATCAAAGATAGGGAAAGGGGAGGTCAGGGCTCACCAGTAGAGCTCACCGGAGAAGTAGTAGACAACGGCGACGTGCTGTCGTCGAGGTTGCCGACGATGTGGAGCGCTTGCGGGCGAGCTGGTGCTACGGAAAGATTCGCAGGGAGATGGGGATCATGCTTGTGGAGGTTATAGGCAGAGGGGAGGTGAGGCTTGGCCGGAATTGTGGCCGGAGTGTCATCGGACAGAGAGAGTTTGAGGTCGCAATTCGGGCAGCCTAGGGGCTCCGGTGGCGTGATGACTGGGGGGAAAGGAGAGGGGAGGGAGGCGGTTAAGTGGGCGTGATCCCAGTGAGTAACGGCCGCGGCGTTAAGGCGAATTAATCAGTGGAATCAAATCCAGAAACAGTGACGAGGTTTGGGGGATAATCAGTCGCGGGGTGGAAGAGACGATCTGGCAAGTAGGGCAACATCGTTAGCGAGAGAGAGGGGAAAACGGTGGGGTCACGTAGTCAGTGGCTGCGCGGGTGCGTGCTGCGATGCGAAAGGTTTTCTACGGGGAGAGAAGAAGTGGGCTCGCAAGTTGGGCCTGATTGGGTTAGCTGGGCTGGGCTGCTTTTTTATGTTTTTCTTCTTCTGTTTTCTTTTTCTTTTTCCATTTTGATTTTCTGTTTTGAACTCAAACTACCATTTGAATTCAGATTCATTTTTCAAAACTTTTCCAAATATTTAGTATGTTTCTATATTGTTTAAAATATGTATTTAAAGTCCATTTTAGAATAATTATTTTATTCATCTATGGTTTATTATTTATTTAAAATAGGCACTTACCTTTATTCAAATAAGAAAATATATTTTCAAACTCTTATTTATATTCTAATTTTTTCACCAAACCTTTTTCAGTAGGTTTTATTTTAATCATTAGTGTAAATAATTCACTTTGAATTATTTGAAATATTTTAATATGATTTAATGTTCATTTAGATTGGGGATTTGTCTTTATTCAAATTAAATCCAATATGGTTTTAAACCCATATAAATTTTATTCAAATAATTCTTTTTATGTTAATTAGATAACTTTTTAATCCACTTTGGCAAATTCCAATTTATTATTTTCTCATGATTTAATTAATCATTTCTATTAGGGATTTTGTCCTAATTAAATATAATTTGAATATGGTTTAATCCCACATACTTTTATTTGAATATTATTTATCCCTTTATTTATTTGGACTTGGATTATCTTTGTTCTATTTGCTTATTTAATTAAAGGTTTAAATTATCTTCTAAATAATTTCCTTGGGATTTATTATTTAGTTTAGGTAATTTGTCTTTATTCAAATAAAGTTGGATATTGTTTAATCCTTTTTATTATTTAATAACTTCCATTTATTTATGAATTTGGCCACGATTTAATTTGTCTTTTAAATATTCCTTATTTATTTATTTCTTTCTTTATCTCATAAAGTCCATATCTTTTTATTTATAGATCCGAAATTGGTGATTCCAATTTGTAGAATTTTATTTAATATTTGTTTACCCTTTTTAATCTCCTTAGGATTATTTTGCTCACAATTTGGTCTGGATTTTTAGATAGGAGCTTTATTAGCCTTGGCAATTATTTCCTTTCATCTTATTAAATTCATAAGTTTTTATCCATGGTTCCAAATTGAATGAAACCAATTTCTATGGTTTTATAATATTTTTATTTATCATTTTGTGATCATTTTAAAATTATTGTTGCTGAATTTTTATATGGATCAAATCCATAGTATTTGAGAGATCTTGGAAATGATTTCTCTCATTAGGTATTTAGGGTTTTGGTTTACTTTTCCAAGTGTTTAAATTTCAAGATACATTCATTGATGAATGCATTTCACTTGATTGAAATTTGTTGGATTCCCTTTTATTCAAAGTTTGTTCAAGATGGGTTTTGATGTTTCCATTTGGAATCAAAAAGTTTCTTTTCAGCCTAAATTTCAACAGTTATTTATTTTGTTTATTTATTTTTCACATTTCAAAATTTGGAAAATTTTGGGATGTGACAAATATCAAGGATGGTTACAACAACAACCTAGAGATGCACATGATAGAACAACTGCTAGCAAACCAAGCCCAGTTGAATCAAGTGACAACCCAGTTTTTAGCTAACAACATTAAGTTAGATCCAGCCATGCTAAAGTTCTTTGAATCCCAATATCAATTGTTGCAAAGGATGACCAATCAGATGATCAACATGAGAAGCAACCCTTCCCAAAGAGATTGTGACAACAATGATATCAAGGATGATATTATGGAAGGAACACAAGCTTGCAAAATCTGTGGAGACATAGGACACACTTATAAAGAGCATATTGACCAATGCCCTAATTGTGAATTGAAACATCCAGCTAGACAATGCCCCACATCTCAAGTTACATGTTTCTGGTGTGAAGGAAGTGATCATGTCCCTGTTCAATGCCACATCTACCCTATAGTTCAACCGATGAAACATCAAGCTAAGGATCAAAAACATTAAATGTTTGGAAACATTCATGAAGGTACAACTTCTACCAAGAAGGATGAAGACAAAGTCAAACCTTAGTATGCACCTCCATATATTGTAACCCACTATGGTGGACAAAATAGGAAACATGGACGTTATCCTAGGAACCGTTCTAAGAACCGAGGAATTTTTCCCACATTTGTGATGAAATATGAAGAACATGAACTAAGAGCCCTCCTAGCTTTGGAGAGACCCAAAAAGAAGAAGGATATTAGCCAACTGATGTGCCACAAATGCAAAGAGCTAGGACATTATGCATCAAATTGTCCAGAAAAGGAGAAGAACAAGACAAGAAAACCTGTGAGAGACATCAACCTTGTCACATGTTTCAAGTGTGGTAACAAAGGACACTATGCAAACAACTGTCCAGAGAAATTACATCAAGACACCAAGTAATCCAAGATGTAATCTAGTTAGAAATCTTTTAAGGGTGGTAGTACCCTAGTTGTCTTGGAGCCAACATATAACCTCTATCCTTCCCCAATCTCGGGACAAGATTCCTTTTAAGGGTGGTAGTCTGTCACATCCCAAAATTTTCAAATTTTCAAATGTGAAAAATATACTTACAAAAGAAACACTTGTTGAAATTTAGGGTGAAAAGAAACTTTTTGCTTCCAAATGGAAACATCAAAACCCTACTTGAACAAAATTTTAATAAGAAAGAAACAAACAAATATTCCAAAGATCAAATGCATTCATGCATGGAAAGAATCTTGAATTTAAAGCACTTGGAAAAGTAAATCAAAACCCTAAATCTTAATGAAAGAAATCATCTCCAAGATCACTCCAAGACTATGGCTTTATTCCATATAAAAATTTAGCAACAAACATTTTCTAAATGACCAAAAATGGTAAACAAAAATATTATAAAACCATGGGAATTGATTTTATTCAATTTGGAGCCATGGATAAAAACTTATGATTTTAATAAGATAAAAGAAAGTAATTTCCAAGGCTAATGAAGCTCCTAACTAAAATAAACACCAAATTGTGAGCAAAGTAATCCTAAAAGGATTTGAAAAGATAAATAATTATTAAATAAAATTTTCCAAATTGGAATCACCAATTTTGGGCTATAAATAAAAAGATATGGATTTTATAAGACAAAGAAATAAATAAATAAATAAATAAATAAATAAGAAATATTTAGAAGACAATTTAAATCTTGGCCAAATCCATAAGCAAATGGAATAAAAGTAATTCAAATAAAATAAGAGAATAAAATATTATTTAAATGAAATTATATGGGTTTGAACCATAATTCAATTTTATTTCAATAAAGACAAAATGCCTAATTTAAGTAAATATTAAATCATGAGAGAATATTTGAAATATTCTAAAGTGGACTTTTAAAACACACTAAATAAGTAGTATAAACCTACTGAAAAGAATTAGAAAGATTTGAATTCAAATTGTTGTTTAAAACAATTTTTTCAAATTAAAATAGAAAATAGAAATGGTAAAGGAAAAGAATTTAGAAAAAAAAGAAACAAACCCTACCTGCTAACTAAACCCAGCCCGGCAAGCCCCAGGCCCAGCAGCAAGCCTAGCTGGCATTCCCTCTCTTCCCCGCAAACCTTTTCTCACCCCGCACACACTTACCCCATCGACGCTGCTAGACCCACGGCCGTCAAGATCGCTGCCTTAAACGTAAGGCCGAGCCTGCCCTTTGCCGCTTTCGCCCGCTGATGTTGATGAATCGAGTAAATTCGATTAATTGGCGCAGCAATTCCCTCCCTCGACCATGCCTTCTTAAGCATCCTCTCTCCTCTCCATTTCCCCTCAAACCCCGCTGCTAGAGAGCCACCAGGCTGCCTCAATTCGAGCTTGTTCCAACGTGGCCACCGACACACTCTAGCATCAATTCCGGCGAAAATCCACCACCCCTCGCACTCTGCTTAGTCCTATGACGCTTGTCAACCCCGGGCGCATACACTGACACCTCCCATTTGCCCGAGCGTGCCAGAGCCTCGCCCCTATCAACGTCTGAGCGCCCTGGCGAAGAGCACTACTCCGGCGAGTTCTCCCGGTGAGCCCTGATCGCCCCTCTCCCTCTCTTTGATGCTCTCGCACTCTCCTCTCTCGCGCGCTTCTAATGCCACCTCTTGTTTGTCTTCTCGTGCCTCGTAGAGCGGCCAATGACGACACCTGAACGCACCCGACACCGATGCTAGCTTCGGTGAGCGATTCCCAACGACCCCGTGCGCCCCATCACCCACGAAGACCACCTTGAGCATCCCCTTGCCACGACGACTCTGGTAACACCCTCCTTTCCTCCTCTTGCTTCCTAGAATTTCCGGACCGCCGTATATAGAGTGTCGCCTCCGTGCACCGTCGACCAGCGCTGCCCATCTTAGATCAAAGCACCTCGATCTGTTGGATTTAGATCCTGCTGTAACATCCCTAAAATCATGTTTCAAAACTCATGCATATCATCCATGCATCCATGACCATTTAGGGTTCATTTTCAAAACCAATTTAAAAACAGGAGCATCTGATGCTCATTATTTTATGTGAGCAACCATTGATCAAATACCATTCTCAATTGAGATTATTGGTTTTAAAACCAAGCTTTGTTGCTCTCAGATTGTTTTGGTTGAATGTTAGTGCTTGGACCAAAATTTTACAAAACAAATATGGTATTAAAACCATTTTCAAAGTTTATTCAAATCAAGTGCTATGGCACTGTTATTTTTTGATTATTTCAAAGGGACCAAGCAAGTTCAGAGAGATCACATGGTTTATTCCCAAAAGTATGAAGGTTACATTTTACAAAAATCCAGAAAAAGATTTGATTTCATTTGCTTTTGAATTTGATTGAATTTGATTCCTGAAATTCATAATATAAAAAGAAAAAGAGTTAAGAAAACCAATTGGGCCTGGCGCCACCAATCTAGCCCAGCAACTGACCAGCCCAAAAGCCCACCCGGGCCACCTCCTCTCTGCTTTTTCTCTCACTCGCACCGAACCAACCCACACGTCGCTGACTGGTGGTCCCTTTCCACGCCGGCTCCTTCTTCCCCAAATCCTGCACGCAGATGCCGTCGCCGCCCGTTTCTTCCCCCTCCTCTGCCGTGATTTTAATCCACTTAATTAGCGATGAATGCGAGCGTGATCTCCACCCCTGCTCCGGCTATAAGATCCCCTCCTCACTCCATTCCATTCCCCTCACTCACCAACCGCAGAGCGCCGCTAGGCTGTCCACAATCGAGCTCGCACCGCCGCTGTTCCGAACCACTCCGGTGAGCCATCACGGTGAGTACTGAGCGCCCCTTGCTTTCTGGTTCACGCGAGCTGCTTCGCAACCATCTTGCGCTTCTTCTGACACCATTGGTTCGACCTATACTGCCCCAGGTCGTCGACTCTGTCGAGCACCGCAAACACCCGACGCCGTCTCCAACTCCGGCAAGAAATTTCGGTGAGATTCGACCGCCCCGTGCCTTCCCCTTGACCCTATCATGTTCACCTGAACATTGTGCACACGCTGATGCCTTCCGTTTCTGCTAGGGCGGCTCAGAACAACGCCAACATCGCCGTCCACCTGAGCCAGACGCTATCCTCGACTCCGACGAGCTCCCACGGCCACAGCAGCACACCCCCGTTTCCACAACGACCATGTTGAGCTTCCTCGTGCACGTGCGAGTCTGGTAAGCATCACCACTGCCCCTAGCCCTCGCTAGATTCGCTGATCCATCACCGGCAGAGCCGTCGCCGCCGTTCTGGCCATTTGCGCCGCCGGGTTGTGGTCAAATTGATTAGATCCACTGGATCTAGATCTAGTGGCTTAGATTAGAAGCCAGGCGAAGGGGTATGGGTAGATCTGAGCCGCAGACGTTAAGTAGATCTGACGGTGTGCAAGAACGATCTAACACGAAGCGGTACCAGCCAACCAGATGCTGCCGCGTGGCATGTTCTTCGTTTTAAAAATCTGAAATAGATCTATTAGATGTTTAAATTTGAATAATTCATAACTTTTGATTTCCACGTCCAAATTTGACAAATTTTATATCAATGGAATCAGGAGAGAAAATCCTTTCCATTTATGCAATGTGTTTAATGTTTTGCCTCTATTAAATAGTTGTTTTTGCAGAAACATTTGTAGGCATAATTTGAGTATAGTAATTATTTGGAAAATGTTTTGCTATTCAAATAAAGTTTATTTGGCTTGTTTTGTACTTGTTTATGATTCAATACTATGCACTTGTCTTGTTTGATGTAGAAAATCATCACATAGCATTTTGCATGCATTCATGTATTTTTGCTTGTATATATTGTGTATGTGATTTTGTGCCATCATTTTATGTGTAGATTTTGGTGCAAATAGTGATTGTGATTGTGAGGATTGTTCCTACTCCCCAAGCTACCAAGGCAAGTGGTGCTTCATGATTTATTCCTATGTTTTTCAACTATGCATTAGAAATATTTTGCTAGACTTGCATGGATATTTTGATCTATATGCTATGCTTGGGAAATCCTAGTAGTTGTAGAATTGCTAGAAATATTTCTAAGTCTTATCAATGCCATGCTTAGCCTAGCTAGTAGAAACCAAGGGTGGTTATATATTCATGCTATGAGAAAATATTTCTAAGTCTTTGGACTTAAGTTTTGTTTAATAAAACAACTAAGTGAATGAAACACCTGGGTGGAATGGAAGGAATGGTTTACGTTGAGTGGTTACACAAGGCCCATTTATATGGTTTACCTTGTGTATCTTACTTGTGGAAAGCCACCCAGGAGCAAAGGGATTTGAGATTCCATATGTTAAGAAGCTTCTAGTGCAGCCACTTGGCAATATGGGCTCTGTCTGGATCATATAGGTTGCAATAACTTAGCCATTTGGACAATTGGTGGTAGTGGGATGATAGGTTGGAACGCGTCCATTTGGTCTAAGGGAAGGCTTCTGAAAGGTCCTGTCTTGGTAAAAATCAAGTCTTGTGGGGAAAGTGCACAACCACCGCAGATGGAAGAATCTAAGTACTTAGCCATGTCCCTGGTATTGGACAACTTGAGCATCAAGACATGGAAGCTATCAAGAATCTCCTCATCCCAATTTCTAAGTAAAAACTTGTGGTTGAACAAGGGTGAGGGTTCCCCAATTTCTATTGGTGGTTCCTTGGGAAAGTTTTTGTCAAAGAAAAACTTAGTGTTTTTAACTAATAGGAAAAACCTAATTTGAGCAAAGCAAGCCTAAGCTACACTTAGCCAAATGCATATAGTGTCTAGTTGCCAATATTATTCTAAGGTATCACTTGCCAATACTATTCCAATGTATTGACCCACTGTGGCTATAACTTGTGATGTTGCAGGTTATTCTGATGGTGATTAGGGGTTATGAGTCTACACTCAACATGCTTGCCTGTGGCACATGAAGATGAAGACTTATTTATCTTATTACATATTTAAACTCTTGTACTAGGCCTGTGGCCATGGAGTTTGTAAAAGACTATGTTTGTCTCTGGAATGACTTGTAATAATGACCTTTGTTTCTGTCTACTTCATCTTAAACTGTGGATGCTAGCATTGATCCAGGGACTAGCATTGCAATCACAGGGATCCTTTCCTTTACAAAGGAGGGATCTTACACCTGCGGCTAAAACAAATCACTTAATCAAAGCGGTACGCGCTGATCTGCGTCATGCGATTTCATTTAGATTTTGCAGCCCACGTTGCACGATCCACCCAAAGTGGTATTGGCCAGTATAATCATGACACGTGGCCAGACTGTTGTTTTAAAAACAGAATTTGATCTATTAGTTGTTTGAATTTGTAAAATTCATAACTTTTGATCTGTATGTCCAAAAATTGCAAATTTTATATCAATGGATTCAGAAAAATGTGTACTTTGAAAAGATGGCCCTGGTTTGGACATTTTCTTATAAAAAATTAGGTGTTTATGCAGAAACATTTGTAGGACTATTTTTAGTATAAAAATTGTTCTAAAGATGATTTTTGAGTAAAACCTTTTGCAAATGGATTTGTTTTGAACCCTATGACCAAAAACACTAAATTTTGATTTAAAAATATCTTTTGTTAACACTAGGAATTATTACTTTGAATAAACGCATTTCTAGCAAAACAAAAATGATTTAAAAGGCCTATTTTCACTAACTTGGTTTCAAATGATTTTCCACTTTTATAAAAGACCAGTAGGTGATTTGAAATTTTTAGAGCCTTGTTAGAAACCACTTTTTCAATAAAACAACCTTTTGCATGCTTGCATGCATTTATTTGTTTTTATTATTTTGTGTTGTGAATTGTTTAAGTGCTAGTTTTGAATGTCTGCTTTGCTTGATTGAATTATAGTGAACCTTGAGAAGTGTGACAATTGAAATTTCAAGGAGAGTACCTAGTTTCTCTACTAAAAAGTAAAGTGTTACTTTGGTCATCAAAAGTCCTATCTTTTCAATATTGCATTAGAGATATTTTTGTAGTATGCATGATAGGACTATATTTTGTATATTGCTATGCTATAGTAGATCCTATAGAATATATCTTGGTAGAAATCTTCCTAAGATAAAAGAAGTTATGCTAGTATGTTTAGCCTAGATATTATAATATCAAGGGTGGAATATTCATGCTATGATATTATACAAAGTCTATGACTAAGTTTTTGATTAACAAAACAACTAAGTGAATGAATCACCTGGGTGGAATGGTAAGAATGGTTTGTGTTGAGTGGTTACACAAGGCCCATGTCTATGGTTTACCTTGTGTATCTCACTTGTGGATGGACACCCAGGAACAAAGAGATTTGAGATGTTTTATGTTGAGAAGCTTCTAGTGCAGCCACATGGCATATGGGCTCTGCCTTGACTACATATGTTGCAAGAACTCAGACAGGCAAACAGTTTGTGGTAGTGATGATAGGTGGAACGCGTCAGTGCTGATCTAAGGGATTGTTTCTAAAAAGTCTCGTCTCGATGCATGTCGAGTCTTGTGGGAAAAGTGCACCACCTATCGAGAGGGTAAAACCTAAGTACTTATCCGTGTCCCCGGCAATGGACAATTTGAGCATCAAAGACATTGAAGCTATCAAGGATCTCCTCATCCCAATTTATCTAAGTTAAAACTTGTGGGTGAATATGGGAAGCACCTGGTGTGACTCCAGTGTGCCATTGTGTGATGAAATGTATTGAAAAGAGAAAAACTATTTTCAAAGGATAGGGAAAGCTTATTTTATGCAAAGGCCAGCCAAACTCCACTTAGCCAAATATTCATGTAGATGATAGATTCTCCATATCAAAATGTTATCACTAGCCAATACAATTCAAATGTATTGACCCTTGTGGTTGTAACTTATTATGTTGTAGGTTTGTTTGATGTTAGTGAAGTTTGTTGAGTAGGGGTTACAAGTCTACAACCAACATGATTGCCTGTGGCATATGAAGATGAAGGACTCCATGCTATATAGGTATATTTGTTGCTTTGTAATAAGATAGCCATATGAGCTATGTAAGTTGTAATGAATTATTTTATTCCTGGTTAAAGTTGTAATATGACCTATGTTTCTTGATATTAGATCTTAAACTGTGGGTGCTAGCTATTCGATCCAAGGACTAGCACTATAAACACAGGAACCTCTACCTTATCAGGTTGGGACCACTACAGATAGTATCAGAGCATTGTGTTTCCTGTAGGTTTGCAACCCTAGGATTGGACAAAACCCCTTAGAAAAATAAGAGTTGTATCTTATTTACAAACAATCTTGTAAACTCTTTCCTCAGCAGTTTTGTTTTGATTCTATATCTCTCCCTTTTCTACTTGATGGACAAAAACTTCAACATGAGCAAAGACTTCAACATCACCAATGACTTCAACTTAAACATCTCAAAGTACTTCAACTTCAGTTTCACCAAGGACTTCACCTTGGACATTAATAAGGACTTCAAGTGAGATAAGAATAATACTCAAGACTTGGGGACTAAGGAAACTCAACTCATGGAGAAACATTATAGACATCACCTTTGAAACTTTGTGACCAAGTTGCAAGAATTTATTCCAAGGATACCATGATATTGCTCCTAATGTATCAATTAAGAAGATAGAATGATCTCAAGTGAACCCCATAGTTGGACCACCATACTAGTGTTTGTTTAAATCGACTTGTTGATCATATATTGATCACACCAACTTATGTGGTGTAGCAAAAATATTTTGTTGCCTAAAATATGCTTGAATCTTGTTGTTTGAGTGGAATGCATGATTTTGATTGCTTGCATATTGCTTTGTGTGATTTTTTGTGTGTGAGCAGAATTCTTCCTTTAGAAATCTTTTGCCTAATCTAATTCCAATCCAACTATGCAAACAACTATCTAGAGAAATTATATCAAGACACCAAGTGTAAGATCCCTCCTTTATAAAGGAAAAAGGATCCCTGTGATTGCAATGCTAGTCCCTGGATCAATGCTAGCATCCACAGTTTAAGATGAAGTACACAGAAACAAAGGTCATTATTACAGTCATTCCAGAGACAAACATAGTCTTTACAACTCCAAGGCCACAGGCCTAGTACAAGAGTTTGAATAAGTAAATAAATAAAAGTCTTCATCCTCATGTGCCACAGGCAAACATGTTGAGTGTAGACTCATGACTCCTAATCCTCATCAGAGTAACCTGCAACATCACAAGTTACAGCCACAGTGGGTCAATACATTGGAATAGTATTGGCAAGTGATACCTTAGTATAATTTAGGTGGACTAGATACTATATGCAATTTGGCTAAGTGTAGCTTGGCTTGCTTTGCTCACAATAGATTTTGCCTATTAGTTGAAATCACTAAGTTTTTCTTTGTCAAAACTTTTCCCAAGGAACCACCAATAGACATTGAGGTCCTTCACCCTTGTTCACCCACAAGTTTTTACTTAGAAATTGGGATGAGGAGATTCTTGATAGCTTCCATGTCTTGATGCACAAGTTGTCCTTTTCCAGGGACATGGCTAAGTACTTAGATTCTTCCATCTGCAGAGGTTGTGCACTTTCCCCACAAGCCTTGATTTTCACCAAGACAGGACCTTTCAGAAGCCTTCCCTTAGACCAAATGGACGCGCTCCAACCTATCATTCCCACTACCACCAACTGTCCAAATGGCTAAGTTCTAGCAACCTATGTGATCCTGGCAGAGCCCATATTGCCAAGTGGCTGCACTAAAAGCTTCTTAACATTTGGCCTCTCAAATCCCTTTGTTCCTGGGTGGCTTTCCACAAGTGAGATACACAAGGTAACCATAGAAATGGGCCTTGTGTAACCACTCAACATAAACCATTCCACCCAGGTGTTAGATTTACTTAGTTGTTTTATTAGGCAAAACACAAGTCCAAAGACTTAGAAATATTTTCATCATAGCATGTATATTTCACCAACCCTTGTTTGCTACTATCTAGGCTAAGCATGGCATAGAATAGCATCTTAACTTAGAAATTTCCTAGCAATTCTACAACTACTAGGATTTCCCAACATGGCATATAAGCAAAATATAACATGCAAGACTAGCAAAATATTTCTAATGCTTAGTAGAAAACATAGGGATAAAAATATTCATGAAGCGCCACTTGCCTTGGTAGTTTAGAGAGTAGCTACACTCCTCACAATCACAATCACTAGCACCAAAATCTGCACAAAGAATCATAGCCACAAATCACATACAAAACATATACAAACAAAAATATATGAATGCATGCAATATGATATGTGATGATTTTTAAAACTCAACAAAGCAAGTGTACAGTACTGGTTCATAAACAAGTTATTCCAAACAACATTTATTTAAACCTTAAAACATTTCTTAAACTATTCATATACTCAAAAAATAGCCCTACATATGTTTCTGTAAATAAAACCATTTTAACAGAAGCAAAACATTAAACACATTGCATAATTAGAAAGGACTTGCTCTCCTGATTCCATTGATATAAAATTTGTCAAATTCTAACGTGGGGATCAAAAGTTATAGCCAATACAAATTCAAACATCTAATAGATTTAAATCCTGATTTTAAACCTAAACTGCTGCCACGCGTCTTAATCTGATTGGCCGGTACCGTTTCGCGTTGGATCACGCTTTTGAGCCGCTGGATCTAACTTAATCGCGCGGCTCAGATCTAATATTACCGCTTCGCTCATGTTCTATCGTATCCGCAGGATCTAGATCTAACAGCGCTCAGCACTTTGACCATCTAGTGGTGGCGCTGGCGGCGGTGCCTCTGTCAGAGATGCTACCGGCGTTCTAGGTCGCGCAGGGGAGGGGGAAGGGGCTTACCAGACTCGCCGTGTGCTGCTGATGCTCAAGGTGGCGGTGGTTTGGCAAGGGGCGCACGGAGATGGTCGCTGGAGCTCGTCGGAGTTGCGGGCGGCGTCAGTTGCTTGCTGTCGAAGACGTTGCCGAGGTTCTGCGTCGACCTAGCAAGAGCCAGATGGTTTAGGAGATGCGCAAGGGCCTGGCGAACAAGACAGTACCAAAGGGAAGGCAAGGGGCGGTCTCACTTTACCTGAATCGCACGTCGGAGTCGAGCGGCGGCTCAGGTGCTCGCGGGTGAGAACGAAGACGTCGCTCTGGGTCATGAGAAAGCAAACGGAGGGCATTAGCGAACGCGCAAGGTCATGCTGGTCACAGTGGTTTGAACTAGAGGCAGAGGGGCGGTCTGTACTCACCGAGATTCGTCGCCGGAGTTGTTCTGTCTGCGGCGGCGCAAGGGCAATTGCGGGCAGCCTGGGGGCGTAGAGGTGGCGCTAGGTGAGGGGAAATGGCCGCGGTGCAAAGGGTTTTATGTAGGCAGAAGGAGGGCGGCGATTAAGCGCGGAATCAAGGGCAATTAAGCCCGCAGTGACTGCGGCGAGTAACGGCGGAGCGAGCGTCGCGGCCGCGCGTCATTGACAACGACGACGACGTGGTCGCAGGGTCCACTCGTCAGCGAGTTAAACAGAGAGAGGGTGGGGTCGTGTGGTCAGTGACCTGGTGGGTGTGACTGCGAGTGAGAGAGAGAGAGAGAGGGAACCCGGGTGGGCTTACTGGGCTGGATTCGCAGTTGGGCCAGATAGGTAGCGCTGGCCTTTTTCTATTTATTTTCTCCTTTTCTTTTTCTGTTTTGATTTTCTGAAATGATTTTCAAATCCAAATCAAATGAGTTTGAATTCAAATCTTCTCTAGCTTTTTATACTGCAAACCTTGTACTCAAATGTGTGTCAAACACTATTGTTTATTCAAAACACTTTGATCAAAAGAAAAAGAAAAATAAAACCAAGCCTTTATGTGATATATACAATAGGCATAATATTGGTTTTATTTACTTATTTTGCTTTGAAACTTTGTTCAAACTTTTGATGGTGCCTAGGTTTGAATTTCAAACCTTACTGAATCAAAACAAGTACTCTTCTCATTGGAAAATAGCACTAAGGCTAGAGCAACTTACATGAAATGATAAGCATATATGCTTCTGTTTTGAAATGATTTGTTTAAAATGAAATTCATATGATCATGGATGCATGGATGATATGCATGAGTTTGAAACATGATTTTAGGGATGTTACACCAAGTAAGCCAAGATGTAATCTAGTTAGAAATCTGTTAAGGGTGGTAGTACCCTAGTTATCTTGGAGCCAACTTGTAACCTCTAGCCTTCCCGAATCGATGGGCGTGTTTCCTTTTAAGGGTGGTAGTCTGTCAGATCCCAAATTTTGAAATTTTGAAATGCGAAAAATAAACTTACAAAAGAAACACTTGTTGAAATTTAGGGTGAAAACAAACTTTTTGCTTCTAAATGGAAACATCAAAACCCTACTTGAACAAAATTTGAATAAGAAAGCAACAAACAAATATTCCAAAGATCAAATGCATTCATGCATGGAAAGAATCTTGAATTTAAATCACTTGGAAAAGTAAACCAAAACCCTAAATCTTAATGAAAGAAATCATCTCCAAGATCACTCCAAGACTATGGCTTTGTTCCATATAAAAATTTAGCAACAAACATTTTATAAATGACCAAAAATGGTAAAAAAAAATTATAAAACCATGGGAATTGATTTTATTCAATTTGGAGCCATGGATAAAACTTATGATTTTAATAAGATAAAAGAAAGTAATTTCCAAGGCTAATGAAGCTCCTAACTAAAATCAACACCAAATTGTGAGCAAAGTAATCCTAAAAGGATTTGAAAAGATAAATAATTATTAAATAAAATTTTACCAAATTGGAATCACCAATTTTGGAGCTATAAATAAAAAGATATGATTTTATAAGACAAAGAAAGAAAGAAAGAAAGAAAGAAATAAGAAATTTTAAAGGAAATTATATGGGTTTGAACCATAATTCAATTTTATTTGAATAAAGACAAAATGCCTAATTTAAGTAAATATTAAATCATGAGAGAATATTTGAAATATTCTAAGGTAGGCTTTTAAAACACACTAAATAAGCAGTATAAACCTACTAAAAAGAATTAGAAAGATTTGAATCCAAATTATTGTTTAAAGCAATTGTTTCAAATTAAAATAGAAAATAGAAATGGAAAAGCAAAAGAGTTCAGAAGAAAAAAAAGAAACAAACCCTACCTGCTAACTAAACCCAACCCAATAAGCCCTAGGCCCAGCAGCAAGCCCACCCGACATTCCCTCTCTTCCCCGCAAACCTTTTCTCACCCCGCACTCACTCCGCACCCCCACTGACGTGTTGGACCCACGGCCAGGTCAGCATCGTCGTCTTTAGGGGTGGACTCAAAGCTCGGGCTCGAAGGCTCGGTTCGGGCTTGATAGGGCTCGGCTCGGGCTTGGCTTGGCTCGGAGGTTGGACAAGCCAAGCCTCAACCCTAGAAATCAAGCTCGAGGCTCGACAAGCCCGCTCGGTGAAGCTCGCAAGCCGGCTCGAAGGCTCGGTGCAATTTTAAAATCGAGATGATATTGTCTAAGAATGCAACAATTCACAATTATATTCAATGATTGAGCATGGGTATATCCATAAGATAGGCTAATAAATCTCACAAAGCACAATAACCATGACAGTAGCAGGAATCATAAGTTACACAAACTTAGTCCAATAAAGTGTCATATATGGAAAACACATGTATCCACTTCTACCAAATTCATAAAAAGAAATGTTGCATAGTTGCACTCATTCTCTAACATGGGTAAATTCAGATAGTACCAAACACGTTTAGGAAGTACAGTACTTTGCAACATGAACAACACAGAACAATTCAGTCAAGCAGCACTTCGGGAAGAACAAATAACCACAATATCAACTAAAGAAATAGTACCACATCACGGTGCAAAATCTGGAAACTTACAAGCCATATCCAGATAGAATGTGTTTGCATAAAAATAGAATAGTACAAATCCTGAACTTGTTCTATAGAGAAAAGAACGAGTGCATCAACAGGTTGTTCATCATGAACTTGTTCTGTAGAGAACAGAACGAACGCATCAACTAGGGAAGCCGCAGCAGCATGCGTCGCTGAAGGATCCTAGGAGGAGAAATCTGGGAAATAACAGAATAGGCCTGCGTCGCTGAAGCTTGAGGTCAAACTAGGCATGTCCCCTCATCCCGCACCTACGCTTGACGTGGTCCTTTATCTTGGCGAGCAAAAGCTCCGCCACGAGCAGAGTAGAGACAGGGAAGACACATGGTGCGGGGGGGAGGGGGGGTCGAGGCGGCGTCGTACCTGGGCGGCATCGCCACCGGCGGAGAGCGGACGGAGGGCTGGCGGGCGGGCCGGAGCTAGAGCTGGCGGGCGGACCGGCCGGCGGGGCGGCGGTCTAACCCTAACCCTAGCTGGACGAGGGCGTGAGGAATCAGTCTGGGAGCAGCTGATGCGCCATGGAAGAAGAGAAGGAGCAGTACGGGAGCTGGAGGAGGCAGCCGGCGTCGGTGGCGGCGGGCGACAGGAAGGAGGAAGATGGGGGCGAGGTCGCGAGGAGAAAGGGGCCGAGCGAGGCGTCTCGTCTCTGGGTTCTGGGGCGGGGCCTGCGGGGTGGGATTTTTTTGGGGTACGTGGGCGGCTCGTCGAGCCGTTCAAGCGAGCCGCGAGCCTCCCGAGCCGAGCCGCGAGCCCTCTTTGCAATGTTTTTTCAGCACCAAGCCGAGCCTAGGCTCGGCTCGATTTTTGCAAGCTTCGACGAGCCGATCCGCGAGCCGGCTCGGCTCGGCTCGATTCCACCCCTAGTCGTCTTCAACACGCACCGAGCCCGCGTTCCCCTTTGTCGTTTCTGCCTGTTGATGAATCGAGTAAATTCGATTAATTGGCGCAGCAATTCCCTCCCTCGACCATGCCTTCTTAACCACCCCTCTCTCCTATCCATTTCCCCTCAAACCCCGCTGCCAGAGAGCCACCATGCTGCCTCAATTCGAGCTCGCTCCACCGTGGCCACCGACACACTCCGGCGACGATTCCGGCGAAAATCCACCTCCCCTCGCACTCTACTTAGTCCTATGACGCTTGTCAACCCTAGGCGCATACACTGACACCTCCCATTTGCCCGCGCGTGCCCTAGAGCCTCGCCCCTGTCAACGTATGTCCGTCCCGACGACAAGCACCACTATGGCGAGTTCTCCCGGTGAGCCCTGACCGCCCCTTTCCCTCTCGTTGATGCTCTCGCACTCGCCTCTCTCTCGCGCATCTAACGACACCTCTTGTTTGTCTTCTCGTGCCTCGTAGCGCCGCCAACGACGACACCCGAACGCACTCGACGCCGACGCTAGCTCCGGTGAGCGATTCCCAACGACCTCGTGCGCCCCTTCACCCGCGAAGATCACCTTGAGCATCCCCTCACCACGGTGACTCTGGTAACACCCTCCTTTCCTCCTCTTGCTTCCTAGAATCGCCGGACCGCCATAGGCAGAGCACCGCCGCCGCGCACCGTCGACCAGCGCCGCCCATCTTAGGTCAAAGCACCTCGATCCGTTGGATTTAGATCCTGCGGCTAAAACAGATCACTTAATCAAAGCGGTACGCGCTGATCTGCGCCATGCGATTTCATTTAGATCCTATGGCACACGTTGCGCGATCCACCCGAAGCGGTACTGGCTAATAGAATCATGACACGTGGCCAGACTGTTGTTTTAAAAACAGAATTTGATCTATTAGTTGTTTGAATTTGTAAAATTTATAACTTTTGATCTGTATGTCCAAAAATTGAAAATTTTATATCAATGGATTCATAAAAATGTGTACTTTGCAAATATGGACCTGGTTTGGTCATTTGCTTCGGAAAATTAGGTGTTTATGCAGAAATATTTGTAGGGCTATTTTGAGTATAAAAATTGTTCTAAAAATGATTTTTGAGTAAACCTTTTGCAAATGGATTTGTTTTGAACCCTCTGACCATAAACACTAAATTTTGATTTAACAATATATATTTTGTTAACACTGGGAATTATTACTTTGCATAAAAGCATTTCTAGCAAAACAAAAATGATTTAAAAGGCCTATTTTCACTAACTTGGTTTCAAATAATTTTCCACTTTTATAAAAGACCAGTAGGTGATTTGAAATGTTTAGAGCCTTGTTATAAACCACTTTTTCAATAAAACAACCTTTTTATGCTTGCATGCATTTCTTTGTTTTTATTATTTTGTGTTGTGAATTTTTTAAGTGCTAGTTTTGAATGTGTGCTTTGCTTGATTGAATTGTAGTGAACCTTGAGAAGTGTGACAATTGCAAGATCAAGGAGAGTACCTAGTTTCTCTACTAAAAAGTCAAGTGATACTTTGGTCATCAAAAGTCCTATCTTTTCAATATTGCATTAGAGATATTTTTGTAGTATGCATGATAGGAATATATTTTGTATATTGCTATGCTATAGATCCTATAGAATATATCTTGGTAGGAATCTTCCTAATATAAAAGACAAGTTATGATAGTATGCTTAGACTAGATATTATAATATCAAGGGTGGAATATTCATGCTATGATATTATGCAAAGTCTATGACTAAGTTTTTGATTAACAAAACAAATAAGTGAATGAATCACCTGGGTGGAATGGTAAGAATGGTTTGTGTTGAGTGGTTACACAAGGACCATGTCTATGGTTTACCTTGTGTATCTCACTTGTGGATGTCCACCCAAGAACAAAGAGATTTGAGATGTTTTGTGTTGAGAAGCTTCCAGTGCAGCCACATGGCATATGGGCTCTGCCTTGACTACATAGGTTGCAAGAACTAAAACAGGCAGACATTTGGTGGTACTGATAATAGGTGGAACGCGTCAGTGCTGATCTGAGGGATTGTTTCTGAAAAGTCTCGTCTCGATGCTTGTCGAGTCTTGTGGGAAAAGTTCACCACCTCTCGAGAGGGTAAAACCTAAGTACTTAGCCGTGTTCCCGACAATGGACAATTTGAGCATCAAAGACATTGAAGCTATCAACGATCCCCTCGTCCCAATTTCTCTAAGTTAAAACTTGTGGGTGAAAAATGGAAGCATCTAGTGTGACTTCGGTGTGCCATTGTGTGATGAAATGTATTGAAAAGAGAAAAACTATTTTCAAAGGATAGGGAAAGCTTATTTTGTGCAAAGGCCAACCAAACTCCACTTAGCCAAATATTCATGTAGATGATATATTCTCCATATCAAAATGTTATCACTTGCCAATACAATTCAAATGTATTAACCCTTGTGGTTGTAACTTATTATGTTGCAGGTTTGTTTGATGTTAGTGAAGTTTGTTGAGTAGGGGTTACAAGTCTACAACCAACATGATTGCCTGTGGCATATGAAGATGAAGGACTCCATGCTATATAGTTTTCTGCTGCTTTGCAATAAGATAGCCATATGAGCTATGTAAGTTGTAATGAATTATTTTATTCCTGGTTAAAGTTGTAATATGACCTTTGTTTCTTGATATTACATCTTAAACTGTGGGTGCTAGCTATTCGATCCAGGGACTAGCACTGTAAACACAGGGACCTCTACCTTATCAGGTTGGGACCTCTACAGTGACAGACTACCACCCTTAAAAGGAATCTCGTCCCGAGATTTGGGAAGGCTAGAAGCAACAAGTTGGTTTCAGGACAACTAGGGTACTACCACCCTTAAAATATTTTTAACCATCTTGGCTTACTTAGTGTCTTGATGTAACTTCTTTGGACAGTTGTTTTCATAGTGTCCCTTATTTACACATTTGAAGCATGTGACAAGGTTGAGATCCTTTCCAAGTTTGCTTGTCTTGTTCTTCTCCTTTTCTGGACAATGTGGTGCATAATGGCCTAGCTCTTTGCATTTGTGGCACATCACCTGGCTAATATCCTTTTTTATCTTTGGTATCACTATCTCTTGTTTGTTTCCTTGGCTCTTCTTCTTTTTGGGTCTCTCCAAAGCTAGGAGATCTCTTAGTTCATGTTCTTCATATTTTACCACAAATGTGGGAAAACTTCCTCGGTTCTTAGAACGGTTCCTAGGATAACATCCATGTTTCCTCTTTTGTTCACCATAGTGGGTTACAATGTATGGAGGTGCATACTGAGATTTGACTTTGTCTTCATCCTTCTTGGTAGAAGTTGTACCTTCATGAATGTTTCCAAAGAATTGATGTTTTCCATCCTTATCTTGATGTTTCATCTGTTGAACTATAGGATAGATGTGGCATTGGACAGGGACATGATCATTCCCTTCACATAGGAAACAAGTAACTTGAGATGTGTGGCATTGTCTAGCTGGATGTTTCTCTTCACAATTAGGACATTGGTCAATGTGCTCTTTATAAGTGTGTCCTATGTCTCCACAAATTTTGCAGACTTGAGTTCCTTCTATAATATCATCCTTGATATCATTGTTGTCACAATCTCTTTGGGAAGGGTTGCTTCTCATGTTGATCATCTGATTGGTCATCCTTTGCAACAATTGAGATTGGGATTCCAAGAACTTTAGCATGGTTGGGTCTAACTCAATGTAGTTGGCTAAAAACTGGCTTGTCACTTGATTTAACTGGGCTTGGGTTTCTAGCAGTTGTTCTGCCATGTGCATATCTAGGTTGTTGTTACCATCCTTGATGTTGGAGTTGTGGTCTCTTGGAGAAGTCATCTTCTTGGGTTGGATTGGGATTAGATTAGGCAAAAGATTTCTAGAGGAAGAATTTTACCCACACACAAATTACACAAGCAATGTGCAAGCATTCACAATCATGCAATCCACTCAAACAATAAGATTCAAGCATATTTTAGGCAACAAAATATTTTTGCTACTCCACAAAAGTTGGTGTAATCAACAAATCGATTCAAACTAAACACTAGTATGGTGGTCCAACTAGGGGGTTCACTTGAGAACATTCCATCCTTCTTAGCTGTTACATCATGAACAAGATCATGGTTTCCTTGGAAGAAATTCTTGCATCTTGGTCACAGGGTTCAAAGGTGATGATGGTTCCTCCTAAGTTGTGTTTCCTAGTCTCCAAGTCTTGAGTATTATTCTTATCTCACTTGAAGTCCTTAGTGATGTCCAAGTTGAAGTCCTTGGTGAAACTAAAGTTGAAGTCATTGATGATGGTGAAGTCCTTACTCATGTTGAAGTTTTTGTCCATCAAGTAGAAAAGGGAGAGATGTAGAATCAAATCAAATGCTGAGGAAAGAATTTACAAGACTGTTTAAATAAGTTTGAACAAATACAACTCCTATTTTTTCTAAGGGTTTTTCCAATCCTAGGGTTACAATCCTACAGGCAACACAGTGCTCTGATACCATTTGTAGAGGTCCCAACCTGATAAGGTAGAGATCCCTGTGTTTACAGTGCTAGTCCCTGGATCGAATACCTAGCACCCGCATTTTAAGATGTAATATCAAGAAACAAAGGTCATATTACAACTTATAACCAGGAATAAAATAATTCATTACAACTTACATAGCTCATATGGCTATCTTATTACAAAGCAACAAATATAACTATATAGCATGGAGTCCTTCATCTTCATGTGCCACGGGCAATCATGTTGGTTGTAGACTTGTAATCCCTACTCAACAAACTTCACTAACATCAAACAAACCTGCAACATAATAAGTTACAGCCACAAGGGTCAATACATTTGAATTGTATTGGCAAGTGATATCATATTGATATGGAGAATCTAACATCTACATGAATATTTGGCTAAGTGGAGTTTTGGCTGGCCTTTGCATAAAACAAGTTTTCCCTATCCTTTGAAAATAGTTTTTCTGTTTTTCAAAACATTTCATCACACAAGGCACATTGGATACACACCAGGTGCTTCCCTTATTCACCTAACAAGTTTTAACTTAGAGAAATTAGGATGAGGAGATTTTTGATCATTTCAATCTCTTTGATGATCAAAATGTCCATTACCGGGGACATGGCTAAGTACTTAGGTTTTACCCTATCGAGAGGTGGTGCACTTTTCCCATAAGACTCGACATGCATCGAGACGAGACTTTTCAGGAACAATCCCTCATATCAGCACCGACGCGTTCCATCCTATCATCACTATGACCAACTATTTGTCCGTCTGAGTTCTTGCAACCTAGTTGGTCAAGGCAGAGCCCATATGCCATGTGGCTGCACTAGAAGCTTCTCAACACAAAACATCTCAATTCTCTTTGTTCCTGGGTGGCCATCCACAAGTGTGATACACAAGATAAACCATAGACATGGTCCTTGTGTAACCACTCAACACAAACCATTCTTACCATTCCACCCAGGTGATTCATTCACTTATTTGTTTTGTTAATCAAAAACTTAGTCATAGACTTTGCATAATATCATAGCATGAATATTCCACCCTTGAATTCTAATAGCTAGGCTAAGCATACTATCATAACGTGTCTCTTAACTTAGGAATATTCCTACCAAGATATATTCTATAGGATCTACTATAGCATAGCATTATATAAAATAGTCCTATTATGCATACTACAAAAATATCACTAATGCAATATTGAAAAGATAGGACTTTTGATGACCAAAGTATCACTTGCCTTTTCAGTAGAGAATCTTGGAACTCCCCTTGATCTTGCAATTGTCACACTTCTCAAGGTTCAATACATACAATCAAGCAAAGCACTCATTCAAAACTGGCACACAAACAATTAACAAAACAAAACAATAAAAAAAGAAATGCATGCAAGCATGCAAAAGGTTGTTTTATTGAGAAAGTGCTCTCTAACAAGGTTCTATACATTTCAAAACAACTACTGGTCATTTATAAAAGTGGTAATTTCATTTGAAACCAAGTTAGTGAAAATAGGCCTTTTATAACATTTTTGTTTTACTAGAAATGCTTTTATTCAAAGTAATAATTCCTAGTGTTAACAAAATATATTTTTAAATTCTAAAGTTAGTGTTTATGGTCATAGGGTTCAAAACAAACCATTTGCAAAAGGTTTCACTCAAAAATATTTTTAGAACAATTTTTATACTCCAAATAGTCCTACAAATGTTTCTACATAAAACTCTAAATTTTCAGAATAAAATGACCAAACCAGGGCCATAGTTACAAATTACACATTTTTATGAATCCATTGATATAAAATTTGTAATTTTTGGACAAACAGATCAAAAGTTATTGATTTTACAAGTTCAAATAACTAATAGAACAAAATCTGAATTTAAACAGAAAAGCCTGGCCACGTGGTGAGTTCCTACTGGCCGGTACCCTTTTGTGCGGATCGAGCATCGCACACCATTGGATTTAAGTGAAATCGCACAGCACAGACCAAGTGATACCTCTTCGCTAAACGATCTATCCTATCCGCGGGATCTAAATTTAACGGTCCAAGATGCTTTGACCAAAGGTGGGCGGCACTGGCGACGGTGCGCGGCGGCGTCGCGTCTAGTGGCGGTGGTCTGGCGAAACCAGGAGCCAAGGGAGGGGTGCAGTGGCTTACTGAGTTCGTGGGGTCGTCGCGGTGCTCAAGGTGGTCGTAGGAGGGGCACGGGCGCATGGGGTCGTCGTGGATTCCTCGCCGGAGTTCGTGTCGGTGTCGGGTGCATGCTGTTGTCATCGGAGGCGAGCCTACCGATCACGAGCGAGGAAACAGCGAGCATCAGGAGACTCACAGGATAAAGGCGAACATGACAGCAAGAGTTAGAGGACGAGGCACGCACGGGGCTCACCGGGAAAACTCGTCGGAGCTGCGGGGTCGTCGGTGGCGTGTAGGCAAGGTCGTTGCCGAGCATCAGGGGCACGCGCGAGCAAACGGGGACTGCTGGAAGGTGCGCACGACGATGGCGAGTAAGCTAGTGTGAGATAGTGGCAAGGGGGGTCTGTGCTCGCCGGGATTAGCGTCGGAGCTCGCCGGAGATAGCGACGGTGCTAGCTCAATTCAGCGCAGCCTAGGGGCTCACTGGGTGCGGCGACTAAGGGGAAATGGAGAGGAGGGGGAGAGGATTAAGAGGGTGTAGTTGCGGGAGGGATTAACTCGCGGATTTACTCGAATTGATTCGAATTGAATCAGGAGAGGAAATAGTCAGAGGGGGAGCAAGTTCATCGCGCGCGGGGATGACGGTGTCGACGTGGTTGTGGGTCCAAGCAGTCAGGGAGGGTGCGAATGTGGTGTGCGGTGAGAAAAGAAAGGGCAAAGGGGTGCGGGTGGTCGGGTGGGCTGTTGCTGGGCCTGGGTGTTGGGCTGGACTGAGTAGGTTAGTTGGGTTGGGTCGTTTTCTATTTTTTTTTCTTATTCTTTTTCCTTTTTCTGTTTCCATTTTCTGTTTTTATTTGAATCAATTATTTTAAACAAAAATTTAAATTCAAATCTTTTCAGTAGGTTTATTCAAAATATGTGTTGATTTAATTAGTCCACTTTGGAATAATCCAAATATTTTCCTTATGATTCAATATTCATTTAAGTGAGGCTTTTTGTCTTTATTTAAATAAAATTAAATATGGTTTAAACCCATATAATTTTATTCAAATAATCTTTTATTCTTTTATTTTATTGAATTACTTTTATTCCATTTGCTTAGGGATTTGGCCAAGGTTTAAATTGTCTATGCAATTTATTCTTATTTATTTAATTCTTTCTTTATCTTGTAAAATCCATATCTTTTTATTTAGTTCCAAACTTAGTGATTCCAATTTGTATAATTTTATTTAATATATTTTTATCCTTTTAAATCCCTTTGGATTACTTTTCTCACAATTTGATATTATTTTTTAGTTAGGAGCTTTATTAGCCGTGGGATTTACTTTCTTTTATCTTATTAAAATCATAAGTTTTTATCCATGGCTCCAAATGGTGTGAAACCATCTCCCATGGTTTTATAATATTTTTGTTTAAAAATTTTTATCATTTAAAAATGTTTGTTGCTAAATTTTTATATGGAACAAAGCCATAGTCTTAGAGTGATTTTAGAGATGATTTCTTTCATTAGGGTTTTAGGGTTTTTGGTTTATTTTTCCAAGTTCTTTAAATTCAAGATACATCCATTTATGAATGCATTTGATTCTTTGAAAATTTGTTTGTTGCCTTTTCATTCAAATTTTGTTCAAGTAGGGTTTTGATGTTACCATTTAGAAGCAAAAAGTTTCTTTTCACCCTAAATTTCAACATTTGTTTCTTTTGTTTGTTTATTTTTCACATTTCAAAATTTGGAGAATTTTGGGATGTGACATAGTGACTCCAAGAGGGGGTATTTATGCTTGATAGTGGGTTCATGCCTCTATTTAATCAAGGGAAGTGAAAGAAATCTCTAAGGTTCTAGATGAGTTGTTGCCACTAGGGAGAAAACAACGGTCTCTTGTTCATGGAACAAGTGGATTGTTTACCTTACACACTTTGTTTAAAGCAGTTGTCTGTTGCTTGCAACTTAATACTGGAGGGGGTTTCAATGATCACCCAAAGGTGGACTTCTAGTAATAGATGCAGTTGGATGGCGGTCTATGTATCTTGTTGTATTGCCCAATCGAATCTCATAGGATCTTTATGTCTAGTATTGCATTGTTATGCCTTGCTCAGTCTTGTTAATTGCCCTGCTGTAATTTGTTTACCCAGCATGCCATGTTTGTTTATCTAAGTAGAACACCTCTAGTGAACTATGGACCCCGGTCCAATCTTTACCATTGATACATCTTCCACTGTTACTGTTTACTTGCTGCAAACCATCATCACCTTCCACACCATACAGTTAATCCTTTGTTACAGCAACCGGTGAGATTGAAAACCTGACTGTTAGTTGGGGCAAAGTCTTGAGTTTGTGTTGTGCAGGTTTCCACGTTGCTTGCAACACCTTTGAGACATTTCCTTCCTCCTACTGGTTCGATAACCTCAATTTCTTACTGAGGGAAGACTTGCTGATGTGCTGCATCATACCTTGCTTTTGGGGTTTCCCGACGAAGCTCTCCACGTTGACGCAGTGCCATCAAGATTTTCTGGTGCCATTGCCGGGGACTGAAGAAGAAGAAGCTCCCACGTCAACCACGCGCAAGATTTTTTGGCGCCGTTGCCGGGGAGGCTAAGGACGTCTTCACAAGGGGAGTCCTCCTCAACCTTTCTCTTTACTTTGTTTTTGGTTTTCTTAGTTTCTTTTGCCATGTTTTTTTGTCTCTATTATCAAAAACTCCAAAAAAAATAGTTTAGTTTGCTATGCTTTCTCTTATCAAAAACACAAAAAAATTAGTTCCTACTCTAGTTGCCACCTTGGTCTAGCTAACCATGTTGTTCCCCAAGTTCTCCCTGAAGGACCTTTCGATAGGTAGTGGTTCTATAATTGGGAAAGAAATATTGAAGAATTCTTTAATCATGTTAGCAAGCAAGAGGATATTGAGGATAGATCTATAGCAGAACTTTCTCCTAATTATGAAATTGCTGCAGCTTCTTTAGTTCATATGTTGGAGGCTAGGTTTGTTAGCCTTAACCCCATGATGCAAATTTTGTTCCTAAAACTAAAAGAAGAAAAGAATGCTAAAAAGAGAGAATTTATTCTTGAAACTTTACTAAAAGAGTTCCATGATGTTGCTAAGGAATCCAAAAATGTGTTTGAGCGTTTTAATATGCTAGGATCATGTGTAGATGTTGTGGGTACTTCATATAAAACCAAACCTAGAGAGGAATTTAAGATACCCATACCCTTTAAGCTTGTTGGGATGCATGAAGCCTTTGAAAAGAATTTTGATTGAATTGTTCCTGAAAATCCTTTTGATGAAAGTAGTGAACCAAAGAGAGATGAGAAGGGATCCTCCAAAACTCATTTGGATGAGATACCTTTCATAGTTGAAGACTTTGCAAGAGTTGATGTTAATGCTTCTTCATTTGAAAATACTTGATTTCTTGGTTCTTGTGCCTAACTTAAAGGCGTGAAAGAAAAGTACTTGTTGGGAGATAACCCAAGAGTTTTCTTGAGTCTTGGAAGTTATGACTTCAGTAATGACCTCTCCTTATCCTTTTTTTTATTTTTGTGCCAAGAATGACCTCTAATGAGAGGGAAGTAAGATTTGGGGAGTTGTTGTCCCAAAACAGATTTCTGTCCTCCACCATAAAAAATCGTAAGGAGTCTCTATTAGTTGGATTGAGCTGAACATTTATGAATAAATCCCCCAGTATGATAGCTAAATTTCGTTAGTTCAACACTTTTTGATTTGAGCAACAGAAGGTCTTTGAACAAATCGATTTCTACCTACTCATCTATTTTGATAGATTTCTGCCTTTATTTGCATTTGCTTCATATTGATTCCTTTTGGGGTTCTTTTTGGGAAATTGAGCTTTTTGAAGGAGTTGCTATAGTAGCTTGTGTTTTTAGTGAAAGTTTTGATGTTCTAAAGCTAAACCCAAGGGTCTATTATCTTTTGAGTACACTAATGTTGCTAATGAAGATTGTGTGAAGTTTTGTATGAAGGAAAATTTCAGGTGTAGAGAGAGAATGATGTAATGAGATGAAGAATGTACAAAAGCTCAAGCTTGGGGATGCCACCTCGATGTCACCCCAAGAAATATCCAAGAGGTACAAGCGTCAAAGCTTGGGGATGCCCAGGGCATCCCCTTCTTCATCAATAAAAAGCTTAGGTCTTTCTAGTCACTTCGTTTTTATTGTTTCATGAACTGTTGTGTTGTTCTTGGAGCGTCTTAGCTTTCATTTGCTTTGCTTAGTTTGGACCCCCGTTCTCGCTGTGTTGTTTCAAATAAGTTGATTGGTGTTGGAAAGGAGTAGAAAGTTCTTGCTTGAAAGTGCAAGAGGAGCTTGCATTGACTGTGACTTAGACTTTAGCATGTCATGATAGGTGTTGTTTTGACCTTATGCTTAGTGATTATTGATGTATCATGACTTGTTCCAAACAATTGGGATTGCTTAGTATGCCTTGAAGAAATTATGCGTTGTTTTAGCATACAAAAGCATAGTATTGTGGTATTCTCCTTTGATGCTTTGTTTGGGCTGACTTGGCACATGATCACACCATGTTATGACTATAAACAAGTCACTATAGCCTCTATGATCATTTAGTCCTTGACTTGTAGTACCACTCTATGCTTTGATTAGTAATGCTTTGTTGCTCTACATGATTATGGCCATTATTGCTCTCTTAGTTGGTTGCTCCCAGTATTTTGCTAGCCTCCACTTGTATGAGTAAGCTCTACTCATGTTTCCAACTCCCAAGAAACCAAGTTATTCCAAAGTGTCCACTATAAATCCCTATGCATGGTGTGTTACACCATTCCAAGTATATTCTTGTTTTCAGCTATCTTCCAATTAAAAAAGTATTTTGTTATGTGAAAACTTAGTGATTAAAGCTCTCACGAACTTGATGGCACACTTTATATTTATTTCCCCTAATAAACTTGAACCATTATGCCATCTATGTTGTATATCCTTGCACTTATACGTTGGAATTAGAAAAACCATGTTGTCATGGGTAACGTTTTCAACATCGCACTTGTACTTTGTACACAGTTGATATCATGCTCTTTTGTCTATGGATGCCACTGGTGTGAAATAAAAAGGGAGCTTGTAAGTCCATGGAGTTATGTATTTTGTGTTAGAGAAACGCCTGGGCCGCTAGCCTAAGCCATGCCTAATCATGGTAGAAACTTGCAGCATCGCCATAATGAGAAATCTTTGAAGCATCCTCAATAAAAACCTATGCAAATAGCAAATAAAAAGATCGCTGAGATGCTCATTGTATGCTTGCCTTGTCATTTTGGTTATCGGATAGATCATGTACCATGTGCAAGGGGTACCCCGTTGGCGGTTCTCTATGATACACATGTACTTACTATGACAAGAACTTACAGGTGACTAAAGTTGACTAGCATGAGGTGTGGCCCTCATACTCAAGGGACATGAGATTGCCAACTTATACTTTGTCAAGCATATAGTCCATATTTTGTTCACTTTAACCTTAATCACTTTAAGATGCTTATGATAGGGGCAATGAGGGCTAAGAGCTAACAAGTACCATGATTTTTGGAAGCTCTTTTTGAAACTTGAAATCCCTGCTTTCCTTTATGAAGGGCCTTTCTTCCACTATTATATTGAGTCTCCACCTTCTACCTTTAGGCACCAGTTAATAGAGCATAGTTGCCATTCTTAGTTCTATGTGCAGTGTCCCAAAATTTATTGATTGATGCATATTGTTGATATTGCTTGTTCTTGTGCTATTTGTATCTAGTCACTCTTATGAACTTTGAAGGTGTCCTATGCATCTATTTGCTACTCCATGAGGGACAAGATGAATGCCACTATGCCATGTTTTCTGTATGTGAAACAAAGAAACGTTTTTAAATGCATGTTATTCATGATCTTTGTTTGTAGCCTTTCATGTTGCATGCATAGTTACTTTGTCTTATTTTTAGAATTCCATCTTTCATGCACATGTTTAGAGTTCTTTGATCCCAGCTTTGAATGCTTACAAATGGTTTGATCTTGGTTTTGATGGTGCATGTCACCTAAGAATTATTATTTTATCACTTACCTACTCAAGGACGAGCAGGAGTTAAGCTTGGGGATGCTTGATACATCAGAAACGTATCTATAATTTTTGATGTTCCATGCTTGTTTAGTATCTAATTTGGTTTGCTTTGTCCACACTTTGAGGTGCTTTTCATATGTTTTCTGGTACTAACCTATTAACAAGTTGTCATAGTGTCAGTTGCCTGTTTTCTGCTGTTTTTGGTTCCAGAAAATCTAGTAAGGAAATATTCTCGGAATTGGATGGGACAAAATACAAAGTCAATATTTCACCGAGGAGAACACGGAGTCCAGAGGAGAGATGAAGGGGCGCCACAGGGCGGCCGCACCCCCCCCCCCGAAGCGCGGGCCCACCCTGCGTCGCGCCTGGGCAGGGTGTGAGCCCCCTGGTCGCCTCCGAGCCTCGCCTCTTTGCCTATAAGAAGCCCCTGATGCCTAAACCATAAGCCCCCAATCAATATTCCATGAAACCGTCTGTAGCCGCCGCCACCACCGTCCCTAGATCGGGGGATCTGAAGCTCCTTTGTGGACTTTGTACATTCCTTGCCATGCAAATGGACAGTTCTTCCACTTCCAATGCATGTAGTCTATGCTTCCAAGCATCCCAGGAAATCCTCTACTTTCATTGACTGCCAAGATCTGAGTAGTGTCTTCAGCAGTGGGTGTTCTCAAGTACTGTTTCCCAAATACTACAATCACTGCTCTGCAGAACCTGTACAAGCAATCGATAGCGGTGGACTCGCCATGCGGATATAGCCATCGACAATGTCACCCGGCGCTCCATATGCAAGCAACCTCATTGCCACTGTGCACTTCTTTAGTGAGGAAAACCCAACCATGTCGGTGCAGTCCTTCTTGCACACAAAATAGGGGTCGAATTCACGGATGGCATGCACGATCTTGAGGAAGAGCTTCTGGCTCATCCTAAAAAGGAGCCGAAACACGGCCTCTTCGTGCAGCAGCTCGTTGGCAAAGTAGTCGGTGTACAACATGCAGTAGCCCTCTATCCTTTGCCTTGCCTTGCACTTGTGGAGACCCTTCGCCGAACCTCCACACTTCGGCTTCGCCATCTGCAGGTACAGCTAGGTGAGGGAGGCGAGGATCTGCATGTGCTCTGCATCTTTGGCGATAGCGGTGTTCTCCTCCTCCAGCAACATGGCTAGCATCTCCTCGTCGTCGGAGTCCATGGCCGAATCGGCAAAACACCGAACACTTGGCGGGCGAGGTGGTGCGAGCTCGTAGTGAAGTCGAGCTACGACGAAGTTTGGGCGTCGAAAGCAGCGGCGAGAGGGGCTGAGACTACGGCAAGCCTATCTAGAGGCATGGATATGTCTCGGCATGGAGGAACTCCGTCGGCGAAGTCATGGCTACAGAGGCAGCTGGGGAGCTCTTCGCCGCAGTCTGGGCGAGAGGATGTGGGGGGAAATGGGACTGTCTCGCCGACAAAGCTATCCCAAGACCTTTTCCGCTTCGTCTGGCGTTCCTAGGACGTTCCCGGGATGCTCGGAATGGCCTGAGAAGTACGGACCAAAGTTCACCCAAAATCCGAATGAAATCGGGTTCCTGGGAACGCGACTAGGCCGATTTTCAGCGTCCGGACCTAAATTTCGCCCTAGGATCGGCGTCCTGGGAAGCCGAGTGGAGATGCTCTTAATGACCGTAATTCTCGGTTTCAGTTTGTTTGGCTTCAATTCTGTTCGATAAATGCCCACCCCTAGTGGTGGCGAGAAGAAAGGGGTAGAAGCACAGACGTATAGAGGAAGTAACCGACTTCGTGATAAAAGTGTCAGTTTATAGCTATAAGAAGATAGCATATGGAAACCTTCGCTCGCATGGCACCATACGGGAGGAGCGTGAGGATCCGCGCAACCTACAATGCTACCTCAAGTAGATGTGTAGATGATGGTAGACCTGTAAGCGAGACGCATACCTCACGGTAGAGCTTGTTTTTTCGTCAAGTGTCAGCTTGAGATACCATTTCGAACACCCAGACGAAGAAGGTTTGCGTTGACTCATCGAAAGGCCAACACGAGAACCCGGGTCCACCTAGACTCTACTCTGTTAGAGCATCCCCACTCGCTGGGCGTTCTCAGGCCGAAATCCAGACCAAAATATGGCCAGACGAAACTCGTTTTCGGCCTGGGAACGCCGAGTTTCCCACTCGCGTTCCCAGGCCGAATTTCTGGGACGCCCTTTTCTGCCCAAATTCGGCTCAAATTTGTCCAGTTTTCGGCATAGTTCAGCATAATATGAATACAGAGCACAGTTCGGCCTAGTTCGGCATAAAATAGACCATATTTCGACGTAAATTTAAAAATAGGTCGACGTACAATGAAAATACAACATATTTCAGCCTAGTTCGGCCAGTTCATGCTCGACATCTACGTGTTGCCCCTGCGTATCCATAGGTGCTCAACCAGATCATCCTGCAGCTGTTGATGCACTGTCGGATCTCGGATCTCCTGGTGCATGGCGATGAAGGCAGCCCAAGTTGGAGGTACCTGATGATCAGGCTCGGCAAGAGGTCCCTGTCTGTAGTATGGCTCATTCTGCTCGACCAAGCTCACTGGGTCATTCCTCTCATCCTCAATGATCATGTTGTGCAACACCACACAACAGTTCATCACTTCCCACATCTGATATTTCGACCAGGTCATAGCAGGGAACCGGACAACTACAAACCTCTGTTGGAGCACACCAAATGCCCGCTCCACGTCCTTCCTGCAAGCTTCATGTTCCTTGGAAAACTGAGAATGCTTGGGGAGCATTGGGCTTGAGATAGTCTTCACAAATGTTGGCCATCTTGGATAGATGCCATCTGCTAGATAGTATCCTTTGTTGTAGTGGTGCCCATTGATCTCAAAGTTCACAGGGGGAGCATGACCCTCAACAATCTTGGCAAAGACATTTGACGAGTTGAGGACATTGATGTCATTGTTTGATCCTGTCATGCCAAAGAAGGAGTGTCAGGTCTAAAGATCATGTGTAGCAACTGCCTCGAGTATCATGGTGCAACCTCCTTTGTGGCCTTTGTACATTCCCTGCCATGCAAATGGACAGTTCTTCCACTGCCAATGCATGCAGTCTATGCTTCCAAGCATCCTAAGAAATCCTCTACTTTCATTGACTGCCATGATCCGATTGTAGGGGTTCGTAGCACGGAAAACAAAAAAATTCTACCGCATACAAACAAACAAGCCAAGATCTATCTACTAGATTGTAGCAACGAGTCGATAGAATAACTCACCCTCGAAGATTCCAAAGTGTTTAACGAGAGCAGATTCTCGTGGGTGATGTAGTCGTACTCTTGCCAATCTCAAGATCGTGTAGACGATCCTTCCCAAGGCCAGCGGTAGCGCTCCCATGATCGGTCACATCGTTAAATTTTCGATGAAGACCTTCCTCTCTCTTGTTCCAGCAGGCAGCGGAGGTTGTAGCACTCTCCTCGCGATTTCGGCAGCACGACGGCATGGTACCGGAAGTAGAGGGGAGATCTCGCAGGGCTTCGCCTTAAGCCGGAGCGAGTATGGTGGACTATGAGAGAGGCCTTGGCGATCTAGGGTTTAGAGGCACCAAGGAGAAAGGGCTAGGCCGGCGGCTAGGGCAAGGGGAGGGCCCCAACTCGGCGGCTAGGGCAAACCCTAGGGCGGAGGCGGCGACTTGGTGGCCGGCGTCTAGGGTTAGGGTTTCAGTGGAGAGAGGTGTAGGCTAGAGGGGGCACCCCTGCCCCTTCTTTTATAGGTGGGAGGGCGCCGGCCAGGGGGAGGGAGTCCTCCCCCAAGTCGGCCTCCTTGGACAGCGGGTGGAGGGAGAGGAACTCCTCCCCAAGTAGGTTTCCTACTCTCCCTCCACCAAGCAAAACTTGTCGTTTGACTTTTCAAATTGGCGTTTGACTTTTCAAACTAGGATTTGATTTATTCCTTTATTTTGCCCAGCCATGATACCTAGTATATGATGCAACCATTCCACATTGTCATGACACATTCATGTACCCTTCCCCTCCGGAGTGCCGGACCTTCCGGACCCTTCTAGAACATTCCCGGTGAAAACACCGGAATCATTCCCCAACTCCGAAACAGGACTTTCCTTATATGAATCTTATTCTCCGGACCATTCCGGATCTCCTCGTGATATCCCGGATCCCATCTGAGACTCCGAACAACATTTGATCTCTTACTCATCATTCTATAACTACTCAACAACATCGAATCCTTAAGTGTGTCTCCCTACGGTTCGTGAATTATGCGGACATGATCGAGACACTTCTCCGAACAATAACCAATAGAGGAATCTAGAAATTCATATGGCTCCCACATATTTCTACGATTACTTTGCGATCGAATGAACCACTTACATACGATACCAATTTCCCTTTGTCTCACGATAGTTTACTTATACGAGGTTTTGATCGTCGGTATCTCTGCATACCTAGTTCAACTTCGTTACCGATAAGTACTCTTTTCTCGTTCCCGTGATATGTGATCCCTTGTGATCTAGTCACATGCTTGCAAGCTAATTGGATGACATTCCACCGAGAGGGCCCAGAGTATATCTATCTGTCATATGGATGGACAAATCCCACTCTTGATCCATGTGTCTCAACCCATACTTTCCGAACACTCAATGCCACCTTTATAGCCACCCAGTTACGGTGTGGTGTTTGATGTCATCAAAGCATCCTTCCGGTGATGGTGATAAGCATGATCTCATGGTCGAAGGAATTAGGTTACTATGTATCAGAAAGCTTATAGCAATTGAACTATTAAAATGACTTGATCTTTATGCTACGCTTATCTATAGGAGTATGTCCATCATACCATTCTCCTAACGATATGATCTTGTTGTTAATAACATCTTAATGTTCATGATAGGGAAACCACAATCATTTATTAACCAACAAGCTAGTATTATGAAGAGGTTTTACCAGGGACTCTAATTTAGTTTACAAATCACACAAGTATTAATGTTTCATGGTTAATACTATTATAGCATGAATGTAAACATTTATCATAAACACAAAGATATAATAATAACTATATTTATTATTGCCTCTAGGGCATATCTCCAACACCGATCAGCGTCTTTAGCAGTGGGTGTTCTCAAGTAATGTTTCCCAAACACTGCAATCACTCCTGCAGAACCTGTACAAGCAATCAATGGCGGTGGACTCGGCCATGCGGAGATAGTCATCAGCACTATCACCCAGCGCTCCATATGCAAGCAACCTCATCGCCACTGTGCACTTCTGCGGTGAGGAAAACCCAACTATGTCGGTGTAGTCCTTCTTGCACACGAAATAGGGGTCGAACTCCCGGATGGCATGCATGATCTTGAGGAAGAGCTTCCGGCTCATCCTGAAACGCCGCCGAAACACGGCCTCTTCGTGCAGCGGCTCGTCGGCAAAGTAGTCTCCAGGTATAGCTGGGCAAGGGAGGTGAGGATCTGCATCTTCGGCGACCTTAGTGTTCTCCTCCTCCGGCAATACGGCGAGTATCTCCTCGTCGTCGGAGTCCATGGCCGAACCGGCCAAATGCGGAACACTTGGCGGGCGTGGTGGTGGGAGCTCGCAGCGAAGCCGAGCTACGGCGAAGTTCGGACGGCATAAGCGCGGCGGAATGGGCGGCGACTACGACGAGCCTAACTAGAGGCGTGGGCATGTCTTGACGTGGAGGAGCTCCGCCGGCAAAGTCATGGCGACAGAGGCATTGGGAGCTCTTCGCCGCAGTCTGGGCGAGTGGATTTGAGGGGGACTTCGGCCTTCTCTCGCCGACAGAGCTGGCCCACACCCGTTTTCGCTTCGTCCGGCGTTCCTAGGGAATTTCTGGGATTCTGGGAATGGCCTGAGAAGTCCGGACCAAACTTCGCCCGAAACCTGACGAGAGGTTCCTGGGAACGCGATTGGGCCGATTTTCGGCGTCCGGACAAAAAAACGCACTGGGATCGGCGTACTGGAAACATGAGTGGAGATGCTCTTAGCTCACCTGTGTACAAGACCCACAACGATTTGGCCACGAGAAACCGCGAACGCGTACGTCATAAGCTTCTTGCCCCGTCCTAAGTTCTAGCCCCGTTCTTCGTCGTGAAAGAACGCGTCCTTCTGCCTGGGCTCATGGCGCCATGTTGGCTACATGTGTATCCCTCCAACCGACAGGTGCGAAGGCATGTGGCGAATGGAACGCCTCTCACAGGGCTAGCTAAACTCTACCCACATACACTGACGGTGGGCCCATCAAGCGTGTGTCCCAACTCCCACCGTCTAGCGAGGCGGGTATGACAGCGCGTGCAACACCCATCCACGGTAGGACGATATGGCGCCTATGTACTAAGCTGCTAGCCCCGTCGACTCTATGTTGGCCCCATGAGAGCATCTCCACTCGTTGGCCGAACTCAAGCCGAATTCCGGACCTTTTTTCGGCCGGACGGCGCAAGTTTTTGGCCTGGATACGTCTAGTTTCCCACTCGGCTATCCAGGCCGAGTTCCCAGGCGGACACAAAACAGCTATATATTTGAATCTGCATAGTTCCCTCCGGCGAGTGCTCGGCCACAGCGTGTTCGACAGATGCGCCTACATGTTCGGTGACATATTTTTATTACATAAGGGGAAACACGATCAGTCGTCGATGGGGATGGACTCCTGCGGCGTGGCCGACGCGGCGTTGTCGTCCATCTCGCCGGTGAAGGCCCCAAGGTTGGAGGAAGTCGAAGCAGAGCTCGGCGTGGGAGCGTTTGGGGCTGGCACGTTCGGCGCAGGGGAAGGGGAAGGGGACGCCGTGGTCATGCCCTTCAGGATGGCCTGACGTTGCGCCAAGTACCAGGCCTTGACCGGCGAGCTCATATTCGACGTGTCCTCGCCGCCCATGAGGAACTTGAGGTCCGTGTGGTGCTTCTTGGCGGCATAGTTGGCCTTCTTCTCGGCGAGGCTAGCTTTCTTGTCGGCGAGGCTGGCCTTGATGAGGGCCACCTTTTCCCCTTGTGTCTCCATCAGCTTCTTCCAGCGCTCCTCGCTCTTCTCAGCCCTCTTGTCGGCCTGCGCCCTCGTGTCGGCGAGGCATTTCTCGATCGAAGCCTGGAGACGCTCGGCGGGAGGTCCGGCGGCCTTGAGCATCTTCGCCTTCTTCTGGCCGAGTTCAGGTCTTCCTTCGCTGGCAGCAGCAGCCGGGGCCTCGGGGTTGTAGACGCCGTCCTTGCTCTTGGACAGACTCAGGCGAGTGTCCCGCCACTTCTCGCAATGCTCGATCTTCTCGAAGACATGATGGAACTTGAACTCCATCTTCATGTCCTCTCGAAACAGAAGAAGTGCACGGCGCAGCTACAAAATGGAAGTGTGTCAAGTTGTCCATATTCACGAGTGTGTCAAAAGAGTGCACGACAAAGTTAAAGTTCGAGAGTACCTTGTTGTCCATGTTCTCCACACTGGCTTGTGTGTGGTCGACTTCTTCCACGCAGCTGTGCCACTTGCTGCACGCAGTTTGGATGATTGCCCAGTGGTTCGTTATTGCCTTCTCCCCTCGCTCCATGTGGATCTTGCGATACTTTGGGTCGCACAGGCTTCGTCGTTTAATGCTGCCTTCACGTCCGCCAATAATTGTCGAATTTTGCTTCGCACGCCAAGGGCGAAGGAGGCGCAGGGGAAGAGCACGTTCGGGTTGAAGCCGCCGTCGAACTCCGGCGATGAGGAGGAGTACCTCTGGCGAGCAGCCGCCTGGCTCTCCTAGAAGTTGGCCGACGAGATCGGCGAGAAGCCGGCGGGCGAGCCGACGCTGCTCGCTCCCAAATGGGGTGGATGCAGCCTTGACCATCAACGCCGAACGCGTCGCCGTCGCTTGTTCTTCCGTCGCCGCCTTCACCATCGCCTTTCTCCTCCGCTTGTCGCCGGGAGCTCTCCTTCCTCTCCTTCCGCTCGGCCGACGAGATCTGCTCATTCTCTTCTCCCACTCCGCCAAGGACATGCCTCCGCTTGGTCGGCGCTCTCGCTTCTCGCTTCTTCTCATGGGACCCTCGCTGAGGATCGATCTAGGTTGGACGAAACTCTTGGGCGGCATGTCGGGCGCGGTGATCGGCGGGCTTCGGGTGTGGGGGGAATGGGGAAGATAGGCAGGAGGAGGGAAGAAAAGGGCGGGGAGCTCGGCGAATTTGCGGGAGTGGTGCCTTCTCTCGCCGACAAATAGCCCACGCCATTGCTGAGTCCGGCGTTTGTGGCATACCCAGATTATCGGTACGGCCTGGATAGGCCGGACCAAAACACGCCAAAATCCAGACAAAAACAGGTCCTTAGGTACGCGATTGGACCGATTTTCAGCGTCCGGACCAAAATTCGACGTCCGGACGGGCGTCCTAGGCAGGCGAGTGGAGATGTTGTGATAATCCGCACCAACGTGAGCTGACGGCGCCACATAGATTACCGTTGGGTCCCGCCACCCGGTGCAACGTGGGCTGACGGGGCGCCACATAGATTACCGTTGGGTCCCGCCACCCGGTGCAACGTGGGCTGACGGCGCCACATAGATTACCGTTGGGTCCTGCCACCCGGTGGGTACGGAGGCATGTCTCATCTAAAACGCCTCTCACACGGTCCACCTGCACGACAACACACACGACCCATCCGTGGTATGGAATCTTTTGCCCTGGCCTCCTCGAAAAGACTTTGTTGCAACAGCAGCATGTGTCCTTTTCGGCGACCATCTCACGGCCAAAAAATATCAGGACGACATGGATAGCTGTTTGAGCCAAAACAATCTAGCACTACTATTTAGTCCGATTTCCTGGTGAACTTGGGCCAACGGCGTAATAAACCCTTCACAATAAGTGGAATGAACCAAACTGAAGATATATTCATTCAAAGGAATCACTTGTGAGCTATGTAGAGTTGAAAACAGTTGCAGACTACACGTCTGCACGGTCAAATGTAAATTTAACACACCCATTTTTGACAAAGTATATCAACCCCAATGGACAGATTGCACAGGGAAAACAGCACTGAGTGCTGCTCGAGCACTAAAACAGGTATTACAAACTCCGAGAATTCGTTGAACTGTACAGGCATAATGATGCTCAAGGCTATGGTGAGCAGAAGCTTCACAGACAGCGCATGCAGTTGGCTCGCACAAAGCTAGGTGTGTTCCTGTTGAGTATAAAGGCAAGTAACGAACAAATGAGTACCAATGAAACAATAGTAGTCGTAAAATTTGGAAGGCTGCTGAAGAAACAGCCATAAGGAGGTATTTAGGGGGTTAAGATTCTGCGGGAAAAAAACTCAGCTATGAAACCAAACAACACATCGATGTAACCCACTAGCAAAGGCAAGGAACCAGCATGTCCTGATTTGTATGTGAATAACGACAAGAATTCTGAGCATTCATAGACGGTTTATTTAAGGTATTTTCAGACAAAAGGAGTCTTTGGAGGTGAACCGTCCCCTACAATCAACTACAACCTCCGTTTCAAAATATAAGATGTTTTAGGTTTGTGGAGAAAATGTATCTAGACTTGTTTTAGTGTGTAGATTCATTCCAAACATGAGTGAACCTACATACTAAAAGTAGTCTAGATACATTTGCTTTACAAAACTAAAACATCTTATATTTTGAAACGGGGGGAGTACTTGTTCTATGAAATGTAGCTGAAAGTTAAAAGAATATTCAGTTAGAGTGAAATTTATTGTTCGTTTAGATATAAGTTTTTCCAGAGCTAGCAAAATATTTTGTGACTTAAGTGTTGTTGGGGTGAAGGCCTAAAAGGAGAAAGTAAGAAGGGTTGTTCTGACATGCAGACTGAGTGGTTGGAAAGTGAAGACAGCTTCTGTGGTTGACCATGAATTAGCTGAAGAAGCAAGTAAACATACTATAAAACAGTATGCAAGAAAAGGATTGGGAAAACTTCAAAGCTCTATAAGTCAAGAACACAAATTAATCATGTGCGCAAAGAATAGCATAGAACTGTACCTTTATTTTAAGATTTAAAAAACTGCATTGTCGCCATCTTGTTGTCACTGTAGCTGGGCAATGGATCATACCAACTAAAAGGCAAAGAAAGTACTATGATGAGAACATAAAATCATTCCAGCAAATGAAGTGCTACAAGACATAGGAAAATAGATACCTGTAGTAACTGCACTCGCTTAAGACCCTGGCAATCACGGTCTTCCTCACTTTTCTTCCATCCTTCTGCTTCCTGACAACAACCTAGTGAAGATGCCCGATAAAAAGATGATTAGAACATACAACAGCATCCTATTTCCTAGAATAGTATAGAACGAATACCTCCACAGTCATGTTGCTCTCTAAAGTATATGATTCCATCTGCTCTTTGCAGAAATCAAGTAGCAGTGCACCTAACTGCCATTGCATTATGCGAAATAGTGTGGTTATTTTTTTGCACTTTAAAAGATAAGAAAAATCATTACTATAAACAATAATAAGGAAAACAGTAAAAACGGAATCACCTCTGGAGCAGTACTGGGGACTTTTCCAGCACATTCAATGAGAACATCACCAGTGCAAAGCCCAGCAATGTCAGCAGGTGATCCCTTAGCCACCTAATTATCAATTTATTAAGTTAGCCATAAGTACATGAAAAACCATCACTCTCGAATGACTTTGGCATCCAGATAGGTAGCATGAAAATTATAACTAGGCGCACAGTCAAGCATGACCAGTTGAGTTCCCTACATTCAAGAAAAACTACTAAATACTATGCAGACTTTGTATGAAAATGTAGAAATGAGCCTATATGTATCCAGACCATTTGCACCCTATATTTGAGGAGTTTTATTATCCACTAAAAGAAGTTGTTCGTTTTGAACAAAAATCATGCAGGACTATTGTGAGTGTAATTTTTCCTCTCTATAGAGTTCTATTTGCATATGTACCTATGTACATTCTGGCACTTTGGCCCAATTGTGATGCAAGGTCCATTTGTCTAAAATGGATATGGTATCCAGAGCAAGAGGGCTATGGTTCGCTATCCAGCTGTCATCTAGCGGCCGGAGTTGCACCACAGTGGCCTTTTACCTCGCCCTGCCCTCAACAAAATCCCTCCCAGGACCCTGCATCTCTGCCCCTACAGCTTGCCGCACCTGCTGCTGCAGTGCAGCCTCTGCTGCTCGCGCCTTCAACATCCTAGCTGCCTCCTTCGTCCTCCGCCTGGCTGCTCCCTACTGTCACCACGTTGACCTCGTGCATGACAAATCCGATGCGCCGATGCCTCCCTTGCAGGCATGATTGTGATTCTACAACCTCCAGTCATCTTCCTGGAGTATGTGGTCCATATGCAAGTTATGGTTGGTCAATGGTTGTGGGGGTTCCTCCCCAGCGACAGCCCCCGTCCACCTTCCCCTCTTCCCCACCGGCTACTACCATTCCCCCGGAAGCTGCTGATGGAGCTTGCTGCCTTCCATGCAGAGTTTGACACCTACTGCCTATGACAGCTGGCTGCATGACGATGCTCACGGCTAAGGCTATGGTTATCTCAATTCTCAAGCATGGATCTGATCATTCGATGGATACATATCCCTTGATGGGGCTCATCTTCATTAAGAGTACAAGTCCTCCAACGAGGCAATGTTGCTATTCTCAAGGAGATTCAGTCACTGCAGCAAATGGACGCCACCGGATGACTTTTATCGCCAGATGTCCACACTTAGCATCAAACTCAGGTTACTGACCATGAGTTTGACAGGGGTGCAAGTGTAATAGTTAGATATGTAGTTTCTCTTCTCTACAGGATTCTATTTGTGTATATACTTAAGTATATTCTGGCCATTTGGCTCAATAGAAACCCAAGGTCCATTTCTCTAACAGCTACAACAACTATTAAAATCATACACATTGTGAAATCCACAATAGATGGTAGCATTTTATGATAGCTAAAATGCCTAGAAATGCATTCCACGATACAAAGCAACTATTCTGAAGGAAAAAAAATATTAACAACTAGAAAATAAAGTAGGAGACAATAAGAGAATTCCATACCTTAGAAATATAGAACCCCTTGTCAACATAGGTGCATTTCTCCAAAATGCGAAGTGGCAACATATCAACAGGGGTGTAGATGAGTCCAAGCCAAGGTCGAATTATTTTTCTACAAATCAGAATAGTTTATCAATCAAATAAAGAGCGCCAAACCCACATTATCTTGCCTTGTATTTAAACATCAAATATCAATAATTAAAATGTATAATAGTTTTTTCTATAGGAATGACCTACCCGTAGCTTTTCCAGTGATCCAAGCATCTTATGATAACTGCACTTGGCAGAAACGGTGTGTGGTTCTCTCCATAGAAATTGACACCCACAACATGACCACTGTAATTTACAAGTGGTCCTCCAACACCAGCCTAGTGAAAAGAAACAACCCATTATGAAAATGCTGACCAAATAGCATCTCAAGCACAAACAACATCACGAGTATGAAAAAAATCACTAATAACATACACAAATAATTGCATGAATATAATATATTCAAGTTTTCAGGTACTGCATCCATTGACATGAATAATTCTGATGAACTGACAAACGTGTGGTACACCTAAATGTAGTGGTAACTAGTGTAGCAAGTGACAAAGAAATTTTCTTTACACAAATTGCTGGAAATATTTCCTATATATGGAGCCAACCAACAGTGGCATCATCTAGTAGTCTGCTAACCAGCCTTGTATTATCTCTAGTTAGGGTTTCAGATCACTTTTAGAGAGAGTTGAGAGAGTTTGTGTGAGGATGTCAGACATCAACAAGTGGAGGTACTTCGGTACTTAAGGCAGCAGAAGGCGCTACAATGGCAGGCAGCGCATCAACAGAGAAGAAGGTGGTGGAGATCGATACAACGCTCGAGATGTCTGTGTGTTCAACATAAGATGCAAGATAAAAGATCAAGAGGAAAGCAAACCAGCGACCCATCACATATTCAAGCAGGCAATTTAGCATACTTGGTTAATGGTTAGCATAGCATCAGGTAAATAAAGGAGCAAGCATCAGCAGGTATTATCTATCTCTTCCTTACTTTTGCAAAAACAAACTTCATGGGATAGTGACATGATCTAGTCTGCTGCCCAGCCTTGTATTATCTCTAGTTAGGGTTTAGGATCGCTTTTAGAGAGAGTTGAGAGAGGTTGTGTGAGGATGTCAGACATCGACGAGTGGAGGTACTTCGGTACTTAAGGCAGCAGAAGGCGCTATGATGGCAGGCAGCGCATCAACCAAGAAGGTGGTGGAGATAGATAGACGCTCGAGATGTCTGTGCAATCAACATAAGATGCAAGATAAAAGATCAAGAGGAAAGCAAACCAGCGACCATCACATATTCAAGCAGGCAATTTAGCATACTTGGTTATCATAGTATAGTAAATAACGGAGTAAGCATCAGCAGGTATTATCCATCTCTTCCTTATTTTTGCAAAAACAAACTCCATGGGTGGCAGAATTGTTATTTCATATCCATCAACATACCAAACAATTAATTTCAATGATGTGGTCACATGTTATTTACCATGGTCATTTGGCAGTTTGATAGATTTCTCATTTTAATGTTGTTAACCATGTACTAATTAACATCAGCGTATGCCAGATATATAGCAAAACATTGCTCATTTTAATGATGTGAACCATGTACTGATTAACATGGTTGTATGCCATTGCCAGATAGATAGCAAAAGATTGCTCATTTTAATTTATGTGAACCATGTATTGATTAAGATGGTTGTATGGCAGATATATACTAAAAGACTGCTCAATATTTCATGATTTATATCATCTACTGATTACCATGGTCGTCCGGCAGCTTGATACTAGAAGCTCTGAGCACTCGAAGGTGCTAGCTTGTTTTATGATTTCGCCTTGTGCACACATCACTCCACCATGATCGTAGAAACGTCCAATCGCTAGCACGGTCCCTCTCTTGATAACATCACTCACCAGAATTGCCTCTGGAAGTTTCTCATCAGTTTTCACTTCAACGACAGCTATATTATAGTGAAAATCTACCATAGATATCAAGCCATCAAATATATGCCCATTCAGGAGACCCACCTTGACCTAATCAGTACTCCACCACAAAAAATTTATGTCAGAAAAAAAAGCATATACTAAAAGTAGAACCACGAGGAAGTTTGTAGGCACACCTTCAAATCTGGAATCAGAATGTTTCGTGTGGATAGAGACCTAACCAATGTTGCTGAAGTTAAGATTTTGCTGATGTTGGTGTAAGGATCAGACCCTATGATGAATCCCGAGCACACTCTTATCCTCTTTTCATCTGATAACAGATAATTACAGTTCAACATGATGATAATCATACACTGCATGAGAGAAATGCTAGCTGGTAGAAGAAAAAAGGAGTACCTGAAAAAGAAGAGAGACTAACAACTGACTTTGAAGCTAGCACAGCCACTTTGCGAGCTTTGCAACTTCGGAAACTTCCATCATCAATGTCGCAAAACTCAGTCTCCACTGTAAGATTGCAACTATCCACAGATTCTCTTTGAACTGCAACAAGATAATTTTATTGTTAAATTTCAGGAAATATATAGATGAAATGCAAAGAGTATTAAACAGCAAAATCTTAGCTAACGCTCTTATGTCCACATGGGAAAGGTTGTTAAGCATGCATTTGCTGCATGAGATACATAAATAACACTTGCAATATATTGCGGGTGGGCAAGAGGCATAACGCAACATATGAGAGACATGTCAATTGTAATAGATTGATTAACTGGTCCCTTTGGGGAAATGATGCATCCGTAACTACAGACATGCACATCTTCGCATATTATAATAACACCATACTATTGTGCAGAGAATTTCACCGCTCACTTCCATCTACTCCGTACGTACACACACACCGTTGATGACAGACTGAGGAGAAAAATATAGGCATATATCAGATTCTTCACTACAGGTAACCCATCTCGGCCTCTTCTTTGTCTTTTTCTTTCTGCTGATGAGTTCGTTTTGTTCTTTCTATATGAGTACTCAAAATTTCAGAAATTTATTCTTTGTAAGCCTGGTTCTTTGGGAAAATTACTAAAGCATCACAAATTATTTCTTGATCTGTTTTGGGGCTTAAAGTTCATTCATGGGTTGGTCCATTTTCTAAATAAAAAAAATGGTGAACTGATGGTCTTTCTTTAGTTTCTCAGTTGCAATTTCATAGCCTCTATTACTAAATTACTAGGAGAAACCACATAGTACCTTGCTCATCATAGAGGGGTCCATTAGCAGCATGACGAGACATGATTCGCATGAACCTGTCTGCCATTTCTTCAGAGAAATCTTCAACATCGGAAGACTCCTCCTCAGGAGCGGTCCTTGCGTCGGTTGTCTCGATCTGAGAGCGCTCCACGCACAGGCGCTTCCGACTGGCCTCCCTCTCCACGTCCTGGGTAAGGGGCTGGCGAACCTCGCTCGAACGCCTCCGCCTGACCTCCCTCTCCCCATCCTGAGCAAGGGGCCCGCCCCGGCTTCCCGTCGGAATCATCTCGCGATCCACGCGCCGGGGCCGGGGCCGGCGCCGGTGCCTCTGCCTGGCGTCCCTCTCCCCGTCCCGTGTATAGGGCATTGCTTCACCGCCTGAACAGTTAGGGCTTGCAGAAACGCGGGTGGGAGGACAATCGCTGCGGCGAGATCGAAAGGGGATTTTGAGTTTGGGATTGGGGATTGGGGATTTGGGGTAATCTGCTGGTTGGGAATATAGCCTAGGGTCCGTGAAGCTGCTCCACAATTAGGGTCCGTGGAGGACACGGCGCTGGGCCTCGCTACTCAGGGTGCACGTGGGAGTGGGCTGCCCGCGGAGCCCACTACCCAAGCCCACATAAAAGGTTATGCGGGACTTTCGTGGATAAAGAAAAAAAATGGTAGGTTTTCGTGGGAAGTCCACGATCGAGTGAACATCAAAAAAAACTATTTCGATTCAAATTAATATTTTCACATTTATTTAGATTCAAATATATCTAGTCATATTTAGCGCTAGATATATCCAAATCTAGCCACATATGACAACACTAATTTGAATCGAAAGGAGTAGAAATTTTCCAATCAAAGCAAATATTATGTCTAGTAGAAAGAATGACGAGTCACTCAGAAAGTGGAAAAAATAATTAATACATTAAAGTGCTAAATGTTGATCGTATTATGTACTAAAATATTTTTTACAAACATTATACAAGCAACAATTGCAGTAACGTATTTGCGGTTATATGTGGGCATACGTGGGATAGTAGACATCCGCATAAGTTTCGCGGACTTCCGTAGGATACCCACTTAAATTGTATGGGACTATGCGGACATATGCAGGCCTCCCGTGGACACTCCCACGTGCACCCTGACTCGCTACACGCCGCCTCGCAATTTTCTTTTGGACGAGCTAGCGGGCGCGTTGTTTGTATCTGGCACCCCTTTCTCAATCTCTATACTCGCAATATATATACACTGCTGTAAAACGGGCCTGTAGTCTCGGTCATAATGGGTAGTCTCGGTTTGGGGTCCGGGACTGCTAAATCGAGACTAGAGGTCTCTATCTAGTTCTGTTTCACTACGGCACGAGACTAGAGTCCACCACGTGGCAGTTTTCATGAGACGGGGGCGAAATCCTCTAGTCCCGGTTCATAACACCATCCAGGACTATACTGGTTTATGCCGCGGCAGAGATTCGTTTGTTTCTCTGCCGCGGTAGAGGTTATGTGTTTTCATTTTTTTTATTCCGTTTCTTTTTCGATTTGTGTTTTACTATAATTTCAAACATGTTTTCGTACACCTTTTCTGCGTACACGTTGATGCATATATAGATAATTAATATTTGGTCCCTTACGAGCATACATATATATACAATATTCGATCATATCAAAAGGAAGAGAATGTTTGAAATTACATGGTAATTAATGATATATCATATTAATTACATGGAGATCACTAAAGCATATGGAGTTTATCATCCTCCACGTAATGTTTTCCCTTTTCATCAAGGACCTCCTTTATCAGAAATCCGGCAAATTCCTCTTGAATTGCTCGTACTCGTTGTTCTGGCTCTAGATTCTCCCGCAAACCGTGAATATAATGTGAATCAACTTTCCGTTCACTGATCAACTCGTGAATGTACTCGCGGACATAGAATCCATATAAATGAGTCATCGGTGGCTGCTGCAAGTCCCTCACCATTTTATAAGTTAGTTCATCTTTGAATGGACCATCTATTTTCTGTTTAAACCGTGTCCAACACCTGCTCGACAAAGAAAATGAACAAAAAAGTTATTAGTTGCTTGATATCAGGAAATGAACGAAAGAGGCTAATATAATGTGATAATGATTGAAATTACTTATGAAGCATTGCTTTTATGTCGCTCCATTTCTTTTGGTCCCAAATTAATGAGTCGTGGACTTCAACTGGAGACTTGTCAATTTAAATATTTAGCAAGATCCAGTGAAACCTGCGGACTTTACATAAGCATACATGCACAACTCATCAATTACACTTAAAAAAATATATACAAGACAGAAACACTCACTTGAAGTTGTAAGGAAATAGTATTTTCCTTGACGTAATTATGCTCGATTAAAAACCTGTACAGGTCTTCCTCCACGTTCTTGGGGTGATTGTGTAATGTATATTTATTAATAATATATGGGTCAATAAACCCAACGTCATATATTCTAGCTCATTTGCATTCAAGCATCTTCATTCTGCAGAATATTATACCATACAAAAGAATATATAGTCAGGATAATATATTACATGCAATAAACGAGCTGATCTAGAGACTTAATTAAAAAAATCACTTACAGACAATAGCAACCGAGGATAGATTTGTCGAGGGCGCGTTGATTGTATAACTGAAATAGTTCAGTCATTTGAATCTGTATCGAGTACTCTTTGAAGTGATGCTTTTTTCTAACGTCCACTGAAAACCATTCTTTCTGGTGCTTTTTTTGTTTGCGCAGTGTACCAATCATACAAATTTCGCATATGTGTTGATAGACGCGTGAGCTCCTTATGACTGACTAGAGGCTTCCCTTTGACATACTGCCATACTATTTGATCCACTGGCGTATCTTCATAGTCTAAAAATTGACCAAAAGACATACATGCATAGATAGCAAGTTTTTTGGCCTTTGCTACCGTGATGCCCATTAGTGCAGCAGCAGCCCTGGCTCTGGGGTCCATTATTTTCATGTCATTATCCATTTCGGCTCTGAAGGCCTTGTCGGTATCTGACATCACTTTGAGCGGGGTGACCGATTGAATCTTCTGTTGTCCGAGCTGGGCAACTTGTTTCCCGCCTTTTGTACTTGTTATTCTTTTCTGTTTTGCTTCCTTAATAATTTTGCGGTCATAGTCTGATTCCAGATTCATCGATATTTGGGATAGTTGCTCAAGAAAGGACTTAGCCCATTTTTTTAGTTTTTTTATTAAATATCGGTTTTGGCTTAGTCTTCTTGGGTGCAAAAAAGCCTTAACTTGGACATCCACATTCGCGGCATTTTCCTCACCAGTCTTGTCATAAGGTCTCTTGGAAAAAACCGGCGGAATGTCGACTATCTTCGCTGTTTTACCTTTCTTCTGAGTGAGGTGCGGGGAAGCAGCGGGTCATCTCGTCTGATCTTATACCGCAATGCAGTGCATATCGGGCATGCATCCAAATTGTCATACTCCTCACTGCGATAGAGGATACAGTCATTAGGGCATGCATGTATCTTCTAAACCTCTAAACCTAGAAGGCAAACAACATTTTTTGCTTTGTACGTACTGGTGGGCAATACGTTATTCTTTATTCTTCATCATTTTCAGCAACTTTTCAAATAAGGATTCAGCTATACCACACTCTGCCTTCCATCGCAGCAATTCTAGTGTGCTACCCAGCTTTTTCAGACAATTTTCAGAATTTGGGTACAATAATTTTTTGTGATCCTATGACATGTGATTGAACTTCTCCCTCTCCTTTTCATTTTCGCAGTCTCTCTTTTCATCCGCAATGCTTCGACCAAGATCATCAGCGGGCTCATCATGTGCCTCTTCTTCAGTCTCCCCTTCAGCTTCCCCCATGGAAGTATCATGGTATTCAGGGAAACCATGATAGTTGTCATCATCCTCCTTGTTGGGGAGGTAACCCCGGATAGGGTAAGGACGGGGAAAGACGAAAGGATTATTTCCTGTCCAGTTTCCGAGTTATATTTTAAGCTGGCCGGGTCTTGCAAAGGTCGGCCGAAATAGGAAAAGGCAGGACCTCAGTAGTAAAAGCAAGGCATTACCCGGCCGAGATATGGCGTAAATCACGGGTTGAATGATCTTAATGCAGGTGAAGGACAGGCCGAGTTACGCGAGGAAGGGCCGAATGATACGAAGCTTGCAGGAGAAGGAGAACCCTAAAGTCAAACCCTAGACGCGGAATCTGAGCAGAGCCAAGAGCTAAAGACAAATGTGTAAAACGACAGAGGGGCAGAAGGAGGTCACGGGGTGGCGATCGGAGCCCGAGGCACGCAGAGGGCCCTCGAACCTTGCAGTTAGAAGGGCGACAGGGAAAGAGGGGCGCCGAACTACTATATTGGGACAAGCATATTCCTCGAATATGCTTGCCCCGTCAGCCCTAGAAGAACCCAAGGCTCTCCTTTATAAGGGGAGGCTTGGACCCTAAGGAAGGGATCGACTCATTCTTGGGACCGTTAGGCTGGTAAAGTTCTCTCTTTCTCCTTGTATACAGCTCAAGGAGCACTTGTAGCCCAAGGAAGGAGAAATAAAGATCTTTGCGTTAGCTTTCTGTGTGTAGAATCAACTACATCTTCCTCCCTGATCCCACTAGCATCCATTGGCCCCAAACTTTAGCCTACCCATGGCATCTGCCGTGCCACCACCACGACAGGTTGGCGCCCATCAGGGGCCAGCAGTGCTATTTGGAGTTATGATCCGGACGGAAACTTCATCAAGACCGGCGAGCGTTGTTTACGGTCCAGAGATTTGGTCTCGTGACTATGTCGTGACAATAGGGAGCTTCAGGGGGAAAACTCCCCCGCGTAATGGTGTCTTCATCAGCCTGGGCGGGCACAAGGTCTACGTCGGCGTCGACATCTCCAGCGTTTATCCTCACCAAGTTGTTGCTGCAGGAGAGCCACCTCTTAACGCTACGAGACGTCCGCCCAGAGCACATCCTGCAGGCAACGTCGAGGTGATGGTCGTGGCCGGAGTGCAATGTGTGCGAGAGCCGCCGTCAAGCAGAACCCGCCATCGCAGACAGGCGCCCAGGCAGACCGCACCACTACCCACCGAGGTAATCCCGCCAGCGACCAACCCGACCGAGGTGCAGGACACCACCCCAAAGGCACCAAGAGTAAGAGGGCCACCTCTGGAAAGGCCAGAGAATATTCTTCAGGCGACCATAGAAAACTTGACTATGCCTGTAGCGCCAATACTTGATCCGGCAAATGCTCAGGCAGAGTTGGAGGAAACCAGGCAAAAGGTGCTGGTAGAGGCCAAAAAGGTGTCGGCCTTGCGGGAGTCCTTAAACAGGACCCTGTGAGAATATGCCAAAGCTAATAAGCTTGACTCGCACCCGAACGGGTGGACGAATTAAGATTGAGAGGGAAAAACCTCATGGATGATATCAACAAAGAGCATGATGCTCATAGAGCAGAATCAGTCGATTTGGGTTTGCCGAGGTACAAGACAAAAAACCTCTGACGGCAAATGCCGCAGCATTAGAGTTAGAAGGGCCGATGGCGAGGCCCGGCGAAACAAAGCAAGAAAGAGTGAACGAGCGCATCGCGAACCAAAGAAACAAGGAAATGCTCGAGCAAACCCTGAGGCCGGGGCCTCATGAATGGTTCACTTTCGGCAAGACTGCCTTGTCCGTGGCAGCAGCATCTTCACCCGGAAATAATGCACGAAGGAACAAAGCAGTAACCTCAGGAAAGAGGAACAAGCAAATTGTTCCATATGATCCGGCAATGGCCGAAAAGGCAAATGAGAACAGAGGCAATGCAAGCAGAGGTAACAGTGGGGAGAGGAACCACGGCCGTGTGGAAAAAGACGGCGGAAGCCGAGGCAATGGAGATCTCGGCAGAAGAGAACTGGCGAGAGGCAATCATGAAAACAATACCCTGGTCGAAGTAAGGAGAGAACTGCCACTAAACCCGCAACCGAGGAATGAACCCCGGCAGGAAAGAGAAACGAGGCCAGCTCGCCACAATCAGATTAATGAGAGATACAATGATGGTTATTCCGAGATGGAATATGCGATCCATGGAGGAAACAACCACTATGGAATACAAGACAGAGTTCTCAACAGAGACTTGCCATCAAATGATGCAAGAGTAAAGCTGGACTGGCTATACCGGTCCGAACTATTGGAAGAACAGGGTCCACCTGGTCCGACGTGCTTTGGACCACGGATCATGGGCGAACCACCTGTGCCGAACTTTCAGCTAGCAAGGGGTACAAAAACATATAATGGAAGTACCAAGCCACAAGACTGGTTGATTGATTATGCCACTGCTGTGAAAATAGCGGGTGGAAACTTGCGATGGGCAGTAAGGTATGTTCCACAAATGCTGGAAGGACCAGCTAGGGTGTGGCTGAATAATCTACCAGCAGGTAGTATCAACTGTTGGTTAGATTTTGAGGAAATGTTTGTCAGCAACTTTACCAGCACATACAAGAGGCCAAACAGGCCACAACAGTTAGCCATGTGCAAGCAGAGGCCGAATGAAACAGATAGAGAATTTTTAACTCGGTGGTGCAACCTGAGAAACTCATGTGAAGGAGTTATAGAATCGCAAGCAATAGCTTGGTTCGTGCAAGGATGCCGTTATGGCAGCGTATTGTGGCAACGTCTGCAAAGAGATATGCCGACCACACTGGTAGAAACTATCAGAATAGCGGACTCCTACACGTTGGGAGACCCGACGCAACCAGAATTAATGTCGGCGGATCATCGCGAGCAACAGGACCATTATGCAAGAGATTTGGCCGGGTCATCCAGGCGCGGTGATTTCAGAGGAAGAAGAAGAGAGGAAAGGCCGGATTATAGATATAATTCGGCCCAAGTGGCGGCAGTAGCGCAAGATCAGCCGAGTCACGGAGCAACTCAACGGCAAAAGAATGGTCCTCAGCAGTGGACACCAAGGAATGAAGGAAAAAGGCAGTGGACCCCCGAACAAAAGAAACAGTGGCAGGAGAGGCCGAAGTACACGTTCGAATCCATGTTAGATCAGCCGTGCAAATTTCACACGTCAAACCCATCCAGGCCAGCCAACCATACGACCCGCCAATGTGCATGGATGAAAAATGCAATGGGGAACCCCGCAGGAGTTCAGGCACCCCATCAAGTACATCAAAGACGCCACGATTGATCGGAGCAAATGCACAGCAACTGATGTTACCGCCCCCTCCCCCGAGGTACGATAACTCGGATCGGAGAGACGCGGTACATCAAGTGATGAACCAAGTCCAGGATGGAAGAACAAATCCGGCGAATACCGGACGCAATGATTACAGAGAACATCATCAGTCCTATTGCGTGTTCACAACGGAACAACAAGACAAGCAAAGTGTGCAGCGCCGGCATATGGAAGTAAATGCAGTTATGCCGGCAGTACCAAGATATGTGCCTTGGTCGAATCAGGAGATAACTTGGAGCATAAAGGATCATCCCAAGATAATGCCGAATCCCGAATCATATGCACTCGTGTTGGATCCGACATTTGTTGGACTGAGCATCAATGTCAAATTCTCAAAGGTACTCATAGACAATGGAAGCAGTATCAATATCATGTACAAAGATACCATGCATAAACTCGGAATATCGCAGAACATGTTGCAATCCACGAGGACCACTTTCCATGGGATAGTGCCAGGGCTTTCATGTGAACCCATTGGTAAGGTCCGAGTGGATGTGTTATTCGGCACAAGAGATAACTGCAGAGCAGAAAATTTAGAGTTTGAAGTGGTGGATCTAGAGAGTTGTTATCATGCTCTACTCGGACGACCAGCGTTGGCCAAATTCATGGGCAGCTGTCATATAAGTTATCTGAAAATGAAGCTACCCGGACCACAAGGTGTGATAACTATAATAGGGGATTACAAGAAATCAATGGAGTGTGCATCAGCCGGGTCAAGTTTGGCCGAATCATTGGTCATAGCAAGAGAAAAAAGAAGGATTCAGGAGGTAGCAGCCCTCGATCGACAATTTGAACATGCCGGCACTAGCCAACCCGCATGGCAGTGTCTCTTTTCAGCCGACCAAGGAAACGAAGAAGTTTCAGATAGATGAGCAGTTCCTGAGCGTCATTACTATTGGTGCAGGCCTGGACGCTAAATAGGAAAGCGAGCTCACCAACTTCCTCCGTGAGAATCGGGACATATTTGCATGGTCAACTCAGGATCTGCAAGGTGTTTCGAGGGAGTTGGCTGGGCACTCTTTGAATGTAAGGCCAGGAGCAAGGCCGGTGAAGCAACCTCTCCGCCGCTTCGCCGAAGACAGGAGAAAGATAATAGGGGATGAAATAGCTCGGCTCCTCGCAGTCGGGTTCATCATGGAGGTCCTGTATCCGGATTGGTTGTCGAATCCGGTACTAGTAGAAAAGAAGAAAGATGATCCCAATGTAGCCATTGTATGGCGAATGTGCATCGATTACACGAACCTGAACAAGGCGTGTCTAAAAGATCCTTTTCCATTACCTAGAATAGACCAAGTCATTGATTCGACCGCTGGTTGTGAGTTATTGTTATTTGTAGACGCGTATTCTGGTTTCCACCAGATACCGTTAAATCCGGCCGATCAAATAAAGACTGCGTTTATTACCCCGTACGAGGCTTATTGCTATCGCACAATGCCATTCGGCCTGCGAAACGCAGGAGCGACATATCAGAGATGCATGCAAAAATGTCTACACGATCAGATAGGAAAAAATGTACAAGTATATGTAGATGATGTGGTCATCAAAACCAAGGAAAGCAAAACCTTACTGGAAGATATACGACAAACTTTCGTGAACTTGAGAAGGTTCCGAATGAAACTTAATCCGGAAAAATGCATGTTTGGCGTGCCGGCAGGAAAATTACTCGGTTTTCTTGTATCTAGCCGAGGTATAGAGGCCAACCCAACAAAGATAAAAGCAGTAGAAAGAATGGAATTGCCGAGATGCTTAAATGATGTACAAAAATTCACAGGTTGTCTAGCCTCGCTCAGCCGGTTTGTATGTCGGCTAGGAGAAAAGGCGCTACCACTATATCAGCTGATGAAGAAATCAGATAAATTCATTTGGACTCCACAAGCAGACAATGCATTTCATGAGTTGAAAAAGATGTTGGCTACAACACCCATTTTGGCTTCTCCATTATCAAAAGAGCCTATGTTACTCTATGTAGCGGCAACCAACATAGTAGTAAGTGTTGTAGTCATTGTAGAACGATTCAAAGAAGAAAAGTCGGTATAAAGGCCGGTGTACTATTTGAGCGAAGTGTTATCTGCTTCGAAGCAGAATTATCCACATTATCAAAAGATGGCTTACGGAGTGTATATGTCGGCAAAGAAACTCAAGCATTACTTTGAGGAGCACCCCATCAAAGTGATCTGTGAAGCACCCATAGCCGACATATTGAGCAACAAAGACGCAAGTGGCCGAATAGCAAAATGGGCAATTGAGTTGTCGCCATACGCTCCACAATTTGATAGGAGAGATGCAATCAAATCTCAAGCAGTCGCCGACTTCTTCGTAGACTGGGCCGAAGTGCAATATGAGCCACCATTGCCAGATCCAAATTATTGGACAATGCATTTCGATGGTTCCAAACTAAGAAATGGTTTGGGGGCAGGAATAGTGTTAACCTCGCCTAAAAGAGATCAGCTGAGGTATGTGCTACAAATACATTTTGCCGCATCCAACAATGTAGCCGAGTATGAAGCATTGGTCCATGGATTGAAAGTAGCAAAAGAAATTGGCATACGCCGAATCTTATGCTATGGGGACTCGGATCTAGTAGTACAGCAAGTCTCAGGCAATTGGGATGCATTATATGCTAATATGGCTTTATACAGATTTCATGTGCAAAAGATCAGTGGATACTTTGAAGGATGTGAATTTCACCACATATCTCGGGCAGAAAATGATGCCGCAGACACATTGTCAAAACTTGGATCAACCCGGCAGTCTATTCCCCCGGGTATTGCCCTGGAACACCTCAGAAAACCATCAATAGTCCCATCACCAGAATCCGAATCTATCTTTATTCCGACAAATTCAGCAGAAGATAATGCGCCGATGGAAGTAGACCAGCAATATGACTCGGAACTCCCCAAGAAGAGGACAGCAGAAGTAAGCACAATTATGAAGAAGGCCGAGGTAGATATGTCGGCAGAAAACATGGAAATAGACAGTGAGACCACGCCAGAAAAAGTCACACCGCTATGGGCGCAACCCATATTCTCTTACCTAAAAGACGCGATATTGCCGAACAATGAAGTATTAGCAAGACAAACTGTAAGGAGAGCAAAAGCTTATACGATCATAAACAATGAGCTATATAAAAGAAGCGTTACAAGCATATTGCAGAAGTGTGTGAGTTCGGCAGAAGGCCAGGAGATCCTCCTAGATATACATCAAGGGGAATGTGGACACCATGCCTCATCTCGTGCCTTGGTAGCCAAAGCATTCAGGCATGGATTTTATTGGCCGACGGCATTGAAAGAAGCCAAAGAGTTGGTTGAAAGATGCAATGGTTGTCAGAGATATGCAACCAAAATACATATGCCATCGGCCGAGTTAAAAACAATACCCATCACTTGGCCATTTTCTGTGTGGGGTTTAGATATGGTGGGACCATTTAAGCCGGCCCGAGGGGGAATGACCCACATATTGGTTATGGTGGACAAGTTCACGAAATGGATTGAAGTGAAACCAATAAAAAAATGCGATGGGCCCACAACAGTGAAATTTCTCAAAGATATTATTTTAAGATATGGCTATCCACACAGTGTTATTACAGATAACGGCACAAACTTTGCAGAAGGAGCCTTCGCTAGGTTTTGTAGAGAAAAACACATAAGGTTAGATGTTGCCTCTGTGGCTCACCCAGCATCTAATGGGCAAGTGGAAAGGTCTAATGGACTAGTATTGTTAGGAATAAAACCACGACTTGTTGAACCATTGCAAAGGTCGGCAGGATGTTGGATTGAGGAACTCCCAGCCGTATTATGGAGCCTCAGGACTACTCCGAATAGATCAACAGGGTATACACCATTCTTTCTGGTATATGGGGCAGAGGCCGTGCTTTCAGCCGACATAATACATGACTCGCCAAGAGTTACTCAGTATACAACCTCAGAGGTAAACGAAATAGCTCGGCAAGATACGGTCGATTTGCTAGAAGAAGCCAGAGAGCTGGCGCTGTCAAGATCAGCCATCTATCAGCAGAACTTGCGACGTTATCATAGCAAAAAAGTGAATCCAAGAGTGTTCAAAGAAGGGGATTTGGTTCTCCGACTGGTTCAACGCACGGCCGGCATGCACAAGCTGTCACCTCCATGGGAAGGACCATTCATCGTTAGCAGGGCATTGCATAATGATGCCTATTATCTAATCGACGCCCAACCCCCTGAAAAGCACAGGGCAGACAAAGCCAGCGAGGAAACGAAGAGGCCATGGAACGTAGCTTTACTTCGTCCATTTTATTCTTAGTGGTCATTTGGTCACACATTGCAAAGTAGTATCTTGAGATCAAGCAACAACTATGTATTAAAAACTTCGGCATCCAGAGTTGTGACTCGGGGACGGCCATTTGTTACTTCAATTTTATATTATGTTAAACTTCGGCACCCAGAGCAGTAACTCGGAAACTGCCACATGTTATTTCAATTTTATGTTGTATTCAAACCTCGGCATCCAGAGCAGTGACTCGGGGACTGCCATATGTTATCTCAATTTTGTGTAGAATTTATACCTCGGCATCTAGAGCAGTGACTCAGAGACTGCCATATGTTATCTTAATTTTATGTGGTATTTTAAACCTCGGCATCCAGAATGGTGACTCGGGGACTGCCGTACGTTACTTCAATCTTATATTATGACTGGACCTCAGCACCTTGAGCAACAGCTCGGCAATCGTCTCATATCAATTTTTGAGATCTGGCCTCCACACCAAACTTCGGCGCTATAGGCAGCGACTCGGGGACTGGCGTATATAGTGCCGAGGTGATAGTTAGCCTTTGATACAAAGATGTATCAAACTTCGGTGCTCAAACTAAGAACAGCCCAATCTCATGTAATATTTAAAATCTGTGCCTAGAGCAATGGGCTAAAACGCGAAAACACAAAGACAAGCACATGTTCCAAAATTAAAAAATTGCAAGCAACCAAAGCAAGGATTCGGACGAACAAGATAATTTGATAAGATGATAACAATTACAAGCATATGTGTCCCAGAAGCACACGGCAAAAGGAAATTGTTACCACACAGAGGACGGACAAAGGTTCCACGCACATCATACGCCTGACATACCAGGGATAAGAACAAATTTAAAGGTTTTTAGCAGGAGAGGCGAATTGGTGGTGGGGGCACTCCGAGGTAGGCGCGGCTTCGGCCGAGGTCGCCTCACCTTCCACTGAACCAGGTGCGACTTCGGCGGAAGCCCGAGGCTGCTGAGGAACATCGGTTTGTGCAGTTGAATGCCCAGTACCTTTGGAAGAGGATCGCGCGTCACCATTGCCGTCCGAGCTCGAACTGGAGTCACCAGAGGAAGCCGAATCATTGTCTGATGCATCTTCTACTACAACCTCATCGTCCGAATTCGCGAGAAAGCTCGGACCTTCATTCCAGATATGCACGTCGGCATACTCAACGAGCTGGAAGGCGCGAGCTTGCCGAAGAGCAACAAAGGTGGGATCCTCAACCCAACGGGAACCTGTGCGCAAATTCCTCAGGATATCAAGAGAAATGTCTTTGTACCATGACATGATAACGGTGAGGGCCATATCAGCGCCAGCTCGCCCAGCTGATTCCCTCCAGAGACTTAGTTGTTTTTTAGAGGCATTTAATCTTTTCACCAGCAAGTCGATCTCGCTAATATTAGGAGTCCCAGAGGTATTCGGCCAGAGAGCGTGGTAGGCTCGGATAGCTGCCTGCACCAAGTCCCTGCCCATAATTTTCATCGGACCAACGGAAGCGCCGACAGCAACCAAGAAATCTTCCATTGAATACTCAAAGTTCATGTCAACAGGGAGACCTCGACGCGCACGAGCAGCAAGGACCGCTTTAGAGCTCACGGGCTTAGCTTCTGGAAAATGATCTGCGCAAAAAAAGGAGGCGTCAGAGGGCAGCAGAAAAAAGGAAGAAGGATAATCCGGCTATGTTAAGATGCTTACGATGAATGTAACTCATCATCATCTGAAGGTCCTTAGCCCAGTCAATCTTGTTCTTCTCAAAGCGAGCAATTTCCTCGCCCATTCCTCGAGTTTTCAGCTCGGCAGCCTCAAGGAGCTCTTTATTCTTTTGCAGCTCCAAAGCCAGTCGGTTCTTCTCCTCGGAGAATTCCTGATCGACCTTTTCTAGCTCGGATTTCTGAGAAATCTTAAGGGTTTCCACTTCGGCGCTTAGGCGAGCTATTTCGTCATCCTTTTCTTTTAGCTGCGCCGAATGAGTGGCGCTTTGTTCTAAAAAATGCAGCATTACATCAGGCATGGGCGTACAATCTTGGTGAGATGCTGCAAAGGTTCGTATCTCGGCTTTACCAAAGCCAAACAAAGTAAAAGAAACTTAGTGCATGTTTTAGAAAGGGAAAAGTACGAGGTAGATGGAAAACTAACCTTCCAAGTTCTTGACTTTCTTCTCAAGACGAATGTTGAGATTATTGATGTTACCTGTTAACCCACAAAGTAAGCCGGCATTCCACATACAAAACAATGACTATATCAGAAATGACAAGGAAAATGGTCGACTTACCTGCTTTTTTCACCACATGAAGAACTTTTTCATATTTTTCTTCCAACTTCCTGTGCGAGAAAAGCAGTCTTTGAAATTCGGCAGTTCGCCGGTCATGTGCAACCTGAGCAATAGAACAAACGATGAGTGGATATTCAAAGCCAAAACAGATCCGAGTTAAGCGAAAACTTAACCCAGATCTAGGTGGCTGGATATTCAAAGCCAAAACAGATCCGAGTTAAGCAAAAAACTTAACCCAGATCTAGGTGGCTGGATATTCAAAGCCAAAACAGATCTGAATTAAGCGAGAGCTTAACCCGGACCTAGGTGGCTGGATATTCAAAGCCAAAACAGATCCGAGTTAAGCAAAAACTTAACCCAGATCTAGGTGGCTGGATATTTAAAGCCAAAACAGATCCGAATTAAGCGAGAGCTTAACCCGGACCTAGGTGGCTGGATATTCAAAGCCAAGACAGATCCGAGTTAAGCGAGAGCTTAACCCGGATCTAGGTGGCTGGATATTCAAAGCCAAAACAGATCCGAATTAAGCGAAAGCTTAACCCGGACCTAGGTGGCTGGATATTCAAAGCCAAAACAGATCCGAATTAAGCGAAAGCTCAACCCGGACCTAGGTGGCTGGATATTCAAAGAACAGCTAGATGTTTAGCAAAGTTTAAGATAGATCTACTCAGATATAGGTTCGAACCCTAAATTAAGTCGAGTCAAGTAGAGAATTATAAAAACTTCCAAGCGAATAACAAGTTACTCGTTTGCAAGTTTCGGGGACTAGTGTATATATAATAGCATATGGAGAATCAGTCAAAACCCCGAGAAGCAACAATTACCTCGTTCATCTTGTTGCTATCCAGAATGATCTTGGCAGCTTGATCCAAACGGCTGCTGATGTCGGAGAGTTGAAACGGCTGACTGATTGGAGTGCCCTCGAGCTGATCGTGACATTCGATTATGAGCATATTCCACCACGAGCCGAGGTCGTTCCGTCGTCCGAGTAAGGACTTTACCCCGGACGTGCTGTGTAATTACCGAGGCAGCAGGGCTCTTATGAAGAGCAAGCTGAGTACCGGTGGCCGGAGTAACGGAGGCTTTGGCGGGAGCAATCCCTTTACGCAGCGCGTCGGCAATGCTCGACTGAGAAGAGCCGGCAAGACCTTTTTGGGAAGTGGAAGCCTTGGTGGCAACAGTTTTTCTTACTGTAGAGGAGGCACCAGCAGAGGCCGATACCTCGGCAATGGGAACAGTGCCTTTAGAAGCAGGAGGGATCACAGGCGCAGAGGACGCCGGGGTATTAACGACCACGGTTGGGGCTGGGGTTGCTGTAGAGACTACTGGGGCAGATAGAGGCTCAGTAGAGGCGATGGGACACATAGAAGGGGCAACAGGTTCGATGGAAACCTCGGAGGGCCGAGTGGAATCAATATCGACAAAAGGAGTTTCAGGCACGTCGCTACGAGGGGGCGACTGATTCGGAGCTGAAGGAGAGGCAGCATGAGCAGGACTGGGGATCCTGGTATCTTCAACGGGCGGAGGAGATGGCGGCCGAGTCACAGGGCTTGTCATGCTAGGACCGCCGGGTTTAACAGAAAGAGGAGCGCTGCGAAAATAAGAAAGAAAAAAGAGGGTCAGCTTGGAAAGCAAAAAGAGAGAAACAAGAAATACGAGGAAATGGAAATCACCCAGCGACTCCGGGCATGGTCTTGCGCCTGGGAGGATTCGGAGCGGATCTCTTCACTCGCTTCTTGGGGACCGCCTCCGAGGTACCAACGGGAGCCCCACGTTTCCCCGAGGTAACTGGGGGCCGGGAAGCAATAGGCTCGGCGTCGTGAACCTGACCGGCCGGATTAGCTGGGAAAGTAGAAGCCGGAAATGCATAAGAAATAGGCATTGCGGCAACTACCTCAAGAACTTGGACCTCGTCCGAATCACCTTCCTCCTCATGAACCGAAGTCCTGCCACGAGCGCGGGCCAGAGCGAGATCCGACTTAGGGACGAATTCTTCGGAGTCCGGCTCCCCAACATCCGGGTATTTCGGTCCGCAGTCCACGGAAGCGACAAAACCTCGGCATCCTCGTCCTTTTGCTCTGCGAACCTCTGTGAGGCGAAAAAGAAGAAAAGTTAGCGAAAACAGCTATGAAAACGATAGAAAATCAAAGCATTAATGATTAAACTTACTGCGGGAGGAGGATGCTCGTGGGTAAACGGTTTCAATCCCCAAGCCCAATCTTCAGGCATCTCCGTCTTAAATATAGCTCGGGCGCGCTTGAAGACGAGGTAGTTGTCCAGCTCGACGGTCGAGACTCGGTTGGGATCAAGTGGACCACTCATGTAGCAAAGTTTGTGCGTCCTTTTCTGGAATGGGCAGATTCGGCTACTGATGAAGGTAGCCATCAAGTCCTCGCCGTGTAACCCGGCCCGGATCAGCTCCTTGAGCCGAGTCTCGAAAAGCTCGGCCAAGACGACTCCTCCTCGGATTGTAAGTCCAATTTACTTTGGAAGGCGGACCAATGGAGAAGGCAGGAAGCCGAATCTTGTCCTCCGCCCCTCTGTTCTTGACGTAAAAGAAGGATCTGTGCCATTTCTTGCACGATTCTAACCCGGTGACACGAGGAAATACGGACTTCCTCCGAGGTGTAATGGACACCGCCCCGCATTGAGTAAGCAGCTTCTCGGAAGGGTGCAGAGACTTGTCAGGGACTACGTTAGAACGAATCTGGAAGAACTTCGACCAGACGGTAATGCAGACGGCCATAGGTCAAGTATCCCTCCGAGGCGGAGATAAATGCGAAAGAGAAGCGATGGCATTCGCGGAAGATGATGCGGTGAAGGTCAAGTAGTCGAGAAACTCTCTTGCAAAATCGCTAAGAGGAGACCAAAGCCATGAGAAATGTGACATAAAACTACATACCGCCTCCCTAACATCCGGAGATAACTCGTTGCCGGGTAAACGACAAGAGACCTCGGCAGGAATCCTCCGGGTTCGGATGAGCCACTCGATCACCCGCCGGGTAACTGAGGAGTCCTGCCACGAGCCTCGCTCGGGCCCAGAGCCAGCATCATCATCCTCTACCAGGGCACCGCTAAAGGAACTAGACATGGTTTCGCCGAAAAGATCGCCGGAGGAAGAACTGGCGGCGGAGGAAAACTTAGAGCTACAAGGCCCCGTCGCAATTTTACGCAAAAACGGCGGCGGAACGACGACAGAACCGCGGCGCAAGAACAAAGAGGAAATGAAGGGATCTAGAGGAAAACCTAGGCGACGAGGCCGAAAAAGAACTCACCGGCGACGACGCCGGAGCTAGTGAGCAGCGACGAGCGGAGCTGCGCAGTCCTCCTGATGAGGGCGCGAAACCATTGCGAACCCGCAAACGCGAGGAAGAAGAAGAAGTGCGAAGCGGCGAGAAGGGGAAAGTGAAACTCCCAGGCGCCGCGCCCCCTTTATAACCGAGCCACCTGCGAGGTAGTGGGATCGTGGGTGTGGCGGTTCGTCGTGTAGATCGTGTGCGCCGCACGACCACGCGTCGCTGAGCAGAGCCGCACCAAGGACCACACGATTGACCAAGGAGCTCACGATCCCCAACGAGCGGCAAGAATCGTAGCTTGTAGCTGTCGAACGCTGTATAGGAACAAAAAACTAGAGAAACAATGATGAGGATGACACGTAAGACGAGGCGTGCACTAGTAAATACGGTGTTGCCGCGAGCGGGCAGAAGATAACTCGGAAAGAGTGCATAATAAGTATCATAAAACTGATACGACCCGGCCGAGGTTATCGGCGGGACCATATCAGCTTCGGGGACTAATGTTGGGGAGGTAACCCCGGATAGGGTAAGGACGGGGAAAGACGAAAGGATTATTCCCCGTCCAGTTTCCGAGTTATATTCTAAGCTGGCCGAGTCTTGCAAAGGTCAGCCGAAATAGGAAAAGGCAGGACCTCAGTAGTAAAAGCAAGGCATTACCCGGCCGAGATATGGCGTAAGTCGGCCGGGTTGGCCCGAATGATCTTAATGCAGGTGAAGGACATGCCGAGTTACGCGAGGAAGGGCCGAATGATACGAAGCTTGCAGGAGAAGGAGAACCCTAAAGTCAAACCCTATACGCGGAATCTGAGCAGAGCCAAGAGCTAAAGACAAATGTGCAGAACGACAGAGGGGCAGAAGGAGGTCACGGGGGTGACAGTACTGGAGCCCGAGGCACGCAGGAGGGGCCCTCTGGAACCTTGCCGCAGTTAGAAGGGCGACAGGGAAAGAGGGGCGCCGAACTACTATATTGGGACAAGCATATTCCTCGAATATGCTTGCCCCGTCAGCCCTAGAAGAACCCAAGGCTCTCCTTTATAAGGGGAGGCTTGGACCCTGAGGAAGGGATCGACTCATTCTTGGGACCGTTAGGCTGGTAAAGTTCTCTCTTTCTCCTTGTATACAGCTCAAGGAGCACTTGTAGCCCAAGGAAGGAGAAATAAAGATCTTTGCGTTAGCTTTCTGTGTGTAGAATCAACTACATCTTCCCTCCCCAGATCCCACTAGCATCCATTGGCCCCAAACTTTAGCCTACCCATGGCATCTGCCGTGCCACCACCACAACACTCCTCTTTTTCATTACCTTCCATTATAAAAGGATACAGATGTCGCCTAGAGGGGATGAATAGGCGATTAAAACGTTTCCGAGAGGGGCTCAACAAAGGCGGAATAAAACTAACGTTTACTTTGTTAAGCACAAAACCTAAAACAATCTAGGGTTCACCTATGTGCACCAACAACTTATGCTAAGCAAGACAAACAACTATGTGATAGCAAGATATATACTTCAAGCACGAAGGCTGTCACAAAGTAAAGTGTATAAGTAGGAGCTCGGGTATAGAGATAATCGAGGCACGTGGAGACAATGATATTTTGCCAAGTTCCTCCCAACATGGAGTACGTCTCGTTTGGAGAGGCGGTGGTATCTAACTACCTACGCCACAAAAGGCCTCCCTTATTTTCTGGTGAATCTCACCCCAATGGGATCGATCCATACTTCCACTATCGATGCACTTATCGGTGGCAACCGGAACCTCTCACAAGGTTGGGGCACTTCTCCATAACTTAATTGGAGGCTCCCAACAAACGCCACCAAGGCCACAAAACCGTCTAGGGTTCCAAGAACCCAAAAGGGACAAACTTCAATGAATATCACGAACCAAATCCTTCAAAGAGAACTCAAACCGATGCACCGAATGCAAATGGCAAGAACACCACAAAGGTGCTCCAATCCCTCACTCGCAAGTTCCAACAAAGCTACTAAAACTATTAGGGGAACAAGAGAGGAGGAATCAAAGAGGAACACAAAATCCCCCAAAATCTAGATCCCAAGGATACACTCACAAAGAGATGTTTTGGTTTGGTCAAAACGTGGATCTAGATCTCATCTCTCTTCCACTCAAATATGAGCAAGAATCATTGGAGGGGAAGAGATTAATCAAGCTTTTAGAGTCAGAGCAAATGGGGACAAAGCTTAGACAAATAGAGGAGGAAGAAGCAACCCGAAATAAATAATGGGGAAAGCTATTTAAAGAAACGGGCAAAATCTGCCCCGTTGGGGCATTTTTCTGGACTGGCCGGTAGTACCGGATCGGACTGGTACTACCGGACCGAACAAACCCAACAGCACGCGAGTCAGGCAGAGAGGACGCGAAGTCGAGCAGAGAGAGGCGCGACGCGAGGCGCCCAAGAAGCGAAGCGGCGATCTTGGCGATGTGGCCGTGCAGCCTGATGGGTAGAAGGAATGAGGCGTAGCGACACGGCGCGCACGATATCTGGCGATCAACGCACCAACATGCGCGAGAATGACGGCCAGCGATTCTTGTATGAGAGAAGAGCGAGCAATTGACGAGGCGAGAAGATAAAGCGCGACACGGTAGCGGCGTCTGCGAAGTCCGGTAGTACCGGTCGGCCCAGAAACAGACTTTTTCCTTTTCTTTTTAAATAAGACCGGCAGATATTCAAACGGCTATAACTTTTGATTGGTAACTCCGATCAACCTGATTCCAATTGCGTTGGAAAATATTGGTGAGAAACCGAAAAACCGCATAGATCAAAATCGCAACAAGATATAAAAGAGAGATCCGATTTTGATGAACAAGAGCTTGTTATGGAGATTACCATAAGCTCTAAATACTCACATGGATAAGACCAAATAACAATCAAATATGGTGATGCAAGGATGCAAAGGTTTGATATCTCTCTAAACAATGTGATCGAGTTACTCATTCGAGAGCCCCTCTTGATAGTACGGTTATCTATCCTAAACCCGGAATCCCCAATGAAACCAGCAAAAGGGAAAACCTATCAAGATTATACCTTTGCCTTGAACAATCCACTTGAGCTCGATGTAGACGATCTTGCCCTTCTCAAGATGGAACGTCTTTATTTATTCCTCATCATCGATCCATGATCACCGAGGATGGCAAGCATCAAACATGAGATCTTCTATAGATGACGCATTTTGAGCTTGCACAACACATCTTCTCATTTCCTCGACCTTGAAGCCAACACATGCTCCAAGCGATGCCAATGGACAAATCCTACAAGTACAACTTAATACACACATTAGTCCATAAAGATTGTCATTAATTACCAAAACCACACATGGGGGCCCACATGGTCTTTCACATTATAACCCCTCTCTCTTCGTGCTTGGTCCAACAATTATAATTGGGCATGAAACCGTACTTCAACAGGTGGCTATGAACGGTTTTTGAGTTAGATGAATCCTTCTGATTCCTACACCCACTACATGGACCAAATACAAAACCATTTTGCTTGTTCGCATCAGCCACACCGATGAATTCATGCATGTCATTAATGAACTCGCCAGAGTGTCGGTCAGTATCGTATATCCATTCCCAGACCATTTGCATTATTGTAATAGTATATTAAAAACCATTACACGACATAAGGAATATAGATCAGTGACCAATTTAATACAAGTTATAATGTGAGCTTTTAGAGCATTAAGTTTGAATTTTGAAAATTTTACATGCACCAATTTTTTAATTGGAGAAAACAATTAACATGAAAAATGTGGATTTTTTAATTATTGTTCTAGCAGTGAAAACCTCGTTACATTATGAGCTCTGAAACTATAAAATTACACATTTCAATTTTTAGTAACTTCTTGCCTAATCAAGATTTGCCAAAAATTACATTTAAAAAATCCCTCTACTTTTAGAGCATACAAATCCATCTATCGCATTGAGCTAAACTAACAATGAGAGATGAAAGGATGAAGTTCCTAACTTTTTAAAACCTTGGATTTAGGAGTTGCAACTAATTCTTGACAATCTTCAGAAAAAAGGCATAAACTCGGCTTGCTTGGGAGGAAAAAATGGCCATGGCTCGGGCATGGACAAAGTTGCCTTATATAGAGGAACCAACTAGTCTCGGGCCATGATACGGGCCAAGACTAATTGTCCCCATAAAGTACAGCTGGACGGCTCGAGGTCACTAGTCCTGGGTCGTATTACGGACCAGGACTAAAGAACCAGAACGGCTCGAGACTAGTGATTACCCAGGTTCGTAGCCGTTGGAGACGTTACGAGCCAGGACTAGTGTGAGCATTAGTCCCGCCCGTTGTCTGGGCCCTATCTACGTAGAACAAGATCCTATCTATGTAGAACAAAGCATCATGTTGTCTGGGCCCTTTATTGGACAACAAGCATTAAGCATCCCACAAATAGTCAAGCACACATAATATAGTAATTAAAATCAACCACAAACTTAATAGAAATTGTATAGGCACGTCACATCTCACCAATCCCTTACATCTCCCACGCCCAAGGGAACTTACTCACATATGAGATAAGAAAGCATCATCGATATAATTAAATAAAGGGAGTTCTTCTTGATATTGCCGTGGAGATTCATAATAAGAATATAAATAAATCCAACACAATTCAAGATGGGAAGAACAATCTCAAACCCTAGTCTTGCAAGGTGGAGATCTCTCTCTCTCTCTCTCTCAAGTACAAGTAATGGCTATGGAGGTGTGGTGGCTACGAGGTCAAAGATCGTAGAGCGAGATGAAGAATATTTTCTCCTTCTTCTCCGGATATCTTCTTTCTCCCTTCTGGATGGGATGGCGGCTCGTGTGTTCTGTTTTCGACCCCGGCCTCTTCATGGAAGTTGTCCCTTTTAATAAGACGAAGATGATGGCAACTATACGGCGGGAGCTATACGGCCGGAAAAATATTCCCGCCGTATAGTTGCTCGTTAAAGCTACTGTATGCTCCCCTCGATTGCTTCCAAAAAGAGACTTGCTTGTTTTCGTCTGAATATTGTGTTTCTGCTATTAAAACCCTATGTTGATATTCAGAACCTGAAACACACATTAAAAACCAAGTTTTCTTTGCTACCAAAGTATTTAGCGTTAGGTAAAGCTAGAAAACCATCAAATCCAAACGAAAACCATCGATAGAAACCATCAAAAATGTGTCGAACCTCACAACTATCAACTCCCCCAAGCTTAGATGTTTCTTGCCCTCGAGTGACAAGGAAATAAGACAGGATAGCGGAGATTCGAGACTAAAATAAAAGAACTTACAAGCTCAAATTGGTGTCAAATTCTTTTCTTCATAATTCCTGCAATCTTAAACATGATCATACAAGTATTCACAAGATTGCACTGAGTCCACTTCCTAACCACGTATATCTTTCTATCAAATAAATCATATGCCTGAGCAAGTGTCAAAGAGTTTAGCTAGGAAAGTGAAACAAATCCTTTTGGTTTCTCTCTTATTGAGAGATGAAAACTTTTTGCTCTTGTTCCTTTAATCAATTAAGAGTACTCAAGTTGGAACAACAACATTCAACTTAAGAACAAATCATCTACTCCCACGTCAAAATTTCAAGACTCTCGAAGCACCTTTTTCCTTTCCTTGTTTTTCAAAAACTTTAGCTCTTTCATAGAGAAATCATACCACTGTTTTTAACATGTTAATTGGGACTGTTTTGCGCACTCGTGACCATGACAATAGATAAATGTTGAGAAATAGTGGGTCAGAGGAGTACTACAACTTTACTTGGAATGTGAAACCACAAGGAGACTAAAATTTTACCCGTCATAGCATTGAAGCTACAAACACTTACATAACTGAATAGCCGAAATCAAGTGGTTTCCCATATTTAGATCATCCGTTGGCCAGCAGAGTTAATAGTTCCCCATGGAGTACGATAGTGTTGTAGTGACATGCGTCAAGCAATATCCTACTGTAATTATTAGAAAAAGCAGTGGCATAATCTCTACTACTTCGAAGCATCCATTTTATCAGACAATTTCATTAAAGGGTGCTATCGAGTCTATTTACATTAAGCTCAATGGGGTTGAGTAGTTTATAAAACCAAATCCTTTGGGCTAAACATGTACTCAAGTCATCTTTTGTATGCTTTTTCTTGTTGTAAAAATATCGGAAATATTTTAACCAAGTTCATTGCTCCACTACTAGGAAAAGGCTTCAACTTCTGTGGCGCATATGGGATGCGCCATTGTTATCACGCCACTAAAGTGTAGTTCTGTGGCGCATATTGAAATGCACCACAGAAGTCTCAAAAACTTCTAGGGAGCATATTGCTAATATGCGCCACAGAAGTCCCGAACCAAATCACAAACTTCTGTGGAGCATATTGCCAATATGCGCCATAGATTTTTTTTCAAATTTCAAAAAAAAAACCCAGCCAGATCTGGCCGGTTGTGGGGATCGCCGGAGGTGGGAGTCATCGGAGGAGGTCACCGATGGAGGAGAGGAGGAGGCTACCGGTGGAGGAGGGGCTCGCCTAAGGAGGAGGAGGTCACCGATGGAGGAGAGGAGGAGGAGAAGGAGGAGGAGGAGGAGGAGGAGGAGGAGAAGGTCGCCGGAGGAGGAGCTCGCCGGGGTGGAGGAGGAGGGAGGAGGTAGGAGGAGGAGGAGGATGAGCTCACCGGGATGGAGGGGGAGGAGGGAGGAGGGAGGAGCTCACCGGGGTGGTGGGGGAGGAGCTCACCGGGTGGAGGAGGAGGAGGAGGAGGAGCTAACCGGGATGGAGAAGGAGGGAAGAGGAGGAGAAGGTGAGGAAGAAGGGGAGGAGAAGGTGAGGAAGAAGGGGAGGAGGAGAAGGGTGGAGGAGTGGAAGAGGATAAGAGAGGGAGAAGGGGCGGCGGGATTCAAATTTCAAATCCCTCCCAAGAATTATGTGGCGCATATGGAATAAATGCGCCACAGAAGTTTATCCTTGATACCTCCAATTTCCATCACCATTCTATATCACAATTTGCTTCTATTCATTGATATATTTTGTATTATTAGGTGATACTTATGTCTTTTCATCTGTTTTTGCATGTTGGATGATTCTTGGAGGATGAACTGCGAGAGTTAGGATTCTGATGGAAAAAGAGGTGTTTTTATGCAATTTTGTGAAGATCAGAAAAATACAAGAAAAACTATGGAAAATCCTATTTTCCCAGAAGACGAAGAATGCCAGAAGGGGAGGCGGAGTTGGGACACATGGGGCCCACCACCCCTGTGTGAGCCACCCTAGGCCCACCTCTGGCTCCTCCCTCTCGCCTATATCCTCTCCTCTAAACCCTAATACACGGGGAGCGACCACAGAAAGATTTCGCCGCCTCTGCGGGGCGGAAAACACCGACAGAGCTCTCCGGCAGAAAGATTTCTGCCGAGGAAATTCCTTCCCGGAGAGGGGAGATCGTCGCCATCAACATCATCATCAAGCTAGACTTCATCGGGATCATCATCATCTACACCATCATCTCCACCAGCACCATCATCACCACTCCATCCCGCTATAACAATTGTGCTGAATCTTGCATAGTTCTTAGGGAAAACTTTCCCAGTATTGATTACTATTGTAGTTAATGCTTGTGAGTGGAACCATTGAATTATTGTTTATGTTCAGATTGTTATCCATCACCATATCATATTTGATCTTAATCCATATGATGTCTCGTGAGTAGTTCGTTTAGTTCTTGAGGACATGGGAGAAGTCATGTTGTTAGTAGTGGATTTGTGTTGAGATATTATTCAATGGTTTAGTATTTAAGTTGTCGTGCTATTCTTCTAGTGGTGTCATGTGAACGTCGACTACATGATACTTCACCATTTATGGGCCTAAGGGAATGCATTGTGTATTTGGCTACTAATTGTGGGGTTGCCAGAGTGACAGAAACCTGAACCCCCGTTAGGACACCATTGCGCAAGGGAGTGTAGGATCTTAGAGTTTAAGGCTGTGGTTAGGTTTATATCTTAATTGCTTTCTTGTAGTTGTCGATGCTTGCAAGGGGTTTAATCACAAGTATGTATTAGTCCAAGTAAGGTCGGTACATTAGCATAGGTTCACCCACACAACACTTATAAAACCAAAGAAGACTACTCAGCTATATGAAGCAAAAGCACTTGACAGAATTCCCATGTGTCCTCGAGAACATTTGGTCCTCATTAGTATTTCCACCGACTTGTCCTTTGCTAAGAAAGGATTGGGCCACTTGCTGCAATTGTTCATCATCTTTATTACTTGCACTTTATTACCTTGCTTTATCAGAAAACCATTAAAAATCCGTTTGCTAAGTATTTACAGAGATTTCCTGCTCCATACCACTAGTCAACACCTTCTGCTCCTCGTTGGGATCGACACTCCTATTTATCAAAAGTACTACGGTACACCCCCTATACTTGTGGGTCATCAAGAATATTTTTGTAGATGTCCCAACCCGATAAGGTAGAGATCCTTGTGTTTACAATGCTAGTCCCTGGATCAATAGCTAGCATCCACAGTTTACGATGTAATATCAAGAAACAAAGGTCATAATACAACTTTATAACCAGAAATAAAATAATTCATTACATCTTACATAGCTCATTTGGCTATCTCATTACAATGCAACAGAAATAACTATATAGCATGGAGTCCTTCATCTTCAAAGTGCCACAGGCAATCATGTTGGTTATAGACTTGTAATCCTATTCAACACACTTCACTAACATCAAACAAACCTGCAACATAATAAGTTACAGCCACAAGGGTCAATACATTTGAATTGTATTGTCAAGTGATACTATGGTAGAATAGTGGTATCTATCATCTATATGCATTTGTCTAAGTGGAGCTTAGGCTTGCTTTGCTCAAAATAAGGTTTTCCTTATAAGTTAAAAACAGTAAGTTTTTGTTTGTCAAAAAATCACCCAAGGCATCTACCAATAGATATTGGTGATCCTTTAACCCTTGTTCAACCACAAGCTTTTAACTTAAAAATTGGAACGAGGAGATCCTTGATAGCTTCCATGTCTTGATGCTCAAATTTTCCATTGTCGGTACACGACTAAGTACTTAGATTTTACTCTCTCGAGAGGTGGTGCACTTTCCCCACAAGACTCGACATGCATCAAGACAAGATCTTTCAGAAGCCTTCCCTTAGACCAAAATGGACGCGCTCCAAACCTATCACCCCCTACCATCTTCTGTCCATCTGACTAAGTTATTGCAACCTATATGATCCAGGCAGAGCCCATAATGCCATGTGGCTGCACTTGAAGCTTCTCAACATTTGACATCTCAAATCTCTTTGTTCCTGGGTGGCTTTCCACAAGTGAGATACACTAGGGTAGGCCATAAATATGGGGCCCTGTGTAACCACTCAACACAAACCATTCTTACCAATTCCACCCAGGTGATTCATTCACATAGTTGTTTTATTAAACAAAACACAAGTCATAGACTTTGTATAATATCATAACATGAATAATCCACCCTTGTTTTCTAGTAGCTAAGCTAATCTTGGTAACATGGCAAGTTTCCTAACTTAGAATAATTCTACTAAGACATCATATAGGATTTCCCATGGCATAGCTTATACTTAGAAAAATTCCATGCAAGTCCTACTCAAAATATCACTAATGCATAGTGAAAATAATACGACAAAAGTATGAAGAACCACTTGCCTTTTTAGTAGAGAATATAGGTTCACTCCTTGATCTTGCAATTGTCACACTCTTCAAAGTTCACTACAATTCAATCAAGGCACAAATTCAATCTAGCATTCAAACATTTCATCACATAAAATAAATAAAACAAAACAATGCATGCAAGCATGTAAAAGATTGTTTTATTTGGAAAGGTGGTTTCTAATAGCCTATAAACATTTTAAAACACTTGTTGGTCATTTATAAAATTGGCAAAACCATTTGAAACCAAGTTAGTGAAAATAGGCCATTTAAATCATTTTTGTTTTGTTAGAAATGATTTAAATCAAAGTAATAATTTCTAGTGTTTGCCAAATATATTTTTGAACACAAATGTTAGTGTTTTAAGGTCAAAGTGTTTAAGATTAATCCATTTGCAAAAGGTTTCACCCAAAAACCATTTTTAAATCACAACAACATTTTTTATTTTGCTAGAAATGCCGTTAAACAAAGTAATAATTTTCTAGGGTTCATCAAATATATTTTTAAATCCAAAACTTAGTGTTTAGGATCAGAGAGTTTAAATCAAACCATTTGCAAAAGGTTTTACTCAAAAAGCATTTTTAAACCATAGCAAATATTTTTGTTTTACTAGAAATGTCTTTATTCAAGGAATAATTCCTTGTGTTTAACAAAATATATTTCTAAACCCAAAAGTTTGGTCTTATGGTCAGTATGTTCAAAATAAATCATTTACAAAAGATTTTACTAAAAAGTCATTTTATACTCAAAATAGGCCTAAACATGTTTCTGCAAAACACCTAATTTTACAAAAGCAAAATATCAAACTAAGGGCATGGTTGCAAAGTTCACATTTTTGTTAATCCACTGGTATAAAATTTGTAAAATTTGGACGTGTAGATCAATAGTTATGAATTTTACAAAATCTAATCACTAATAGATCAAATTCTGTTTTAAAACCAGAGTCTGGCTACGTGTCACGTTCCTATTGGTCTGTACCGTTTCGCATGGATCGACCATCATGGACCGCAGGATTTAAAGTGATCTGTGCGGCTCATATCTAACGTACCGCTTCAGTTAAGTGGTTCTATCATGTCCACAAGATCAAGATCTAACGGCCCTAATCTAATTAACCACGAACTGGCGGCGCTACGATGATGGACGGCGGCGGCGCGCTCGGGCAGTGATGTTGTCGGCGAAAGCATGAAGCAAGGGAGGAGGAGAATTGACTCACCAGATTCACTATGGCGTGAGGAAGCTCATTGTCGTCGTTGCAGGTCGAGGGGCGCACGGGTTCAACAAGAATTGCTCACCGGAGTCGCTCATTGGCTCGGGCACTCACGGCCGTGGTCGAAGGTGAGCATCTGGATCATAAGAAAGTGAGGGAAACAGTCACGAAGGTGTGCAAGAGTTTGAGGGTTGCGAGGATACCTACCAGAGAGTAAGGGGCGCGCTGATTCGTTGGCTACTACTCGCCAGAGTTGAGGCAGACACTATCGATGCTCAGTCATTGACGAAGGCGAGTCTATGGGGCACGCACGGACGAACAGAGACTATTGGCAGGTGCATGAGACGCTGGCGAGCACGCTCGTGGGAGTTAGGGGCAGTGGGGTGGTGAGGGCTGGCCGGAATCGGCGGAGAAGCTCGTCGGAGGCAGTGGGTTGCAAGCGAAAAATTTGAGCAGCCTTGTGGCGATTAGGTATGGGAGAATGAGGGGAAAGGAAGAGGTAAGAGGGGCGCTTATGAGGGCGTGATCACTGGGCAGTTTAATTGCTGCATTGATGCGAATTGAAGGGGAGAAATCAGCGGCAGAAACGGCCGGGGTGAGGGGAAGAACGGGTCACGCTGGAGAAGATGATGACGCGGCAAGAGTGGGGTCGGGGCGTCAGTGAGTGTGGGGGTTAGATCGCGGGTGAGAAAAACGGTTCGCGGGGGAGAGTGAGAGGTGGGCTGGCTGCTGGGCCTAGGCCAGGTTAGTTGGGCTAGGGTTTCTGGGCTGTTTTCTTTTCTATTTTTTTCTTCCTGGTTTCTTTTTCTTTTTTCTTTTGTGTTATTCTGTTTTCAATTCAAACATTCATTTGGATTCAGATTTCTTTTTCAAATCTTTTCCAAACTTTTAGATGTTTTAATATTGTTTATTCATGTATTTTAAAGCCCATTTTTGAATATTTTCTTATATTCTCTTATGGTTAAATATTCATTTAAAATAGACATTTTGTCTTTATTAAATAAGGTTTAAATAAGTTTTCAAACTTCTATTTGAATTCCAATTTTTGCTAAACCTTTTTCAGTAGGTTTTATTTATTCATTAGTGTGTTAAATAATTCACTTTGAATTATTTCAAATACTTTAATATGATTTAATATTTAATTAAATTGGGTATTTGTCTTTATTCAAATAAAATCAAATATGGTTTTAAACCCATATAAATTTTATTCAAATAATTATTTATTCTTTTTAAGTTAATTGGATAACTTTTATTCCACTTTGGCTATTTCCATTATTTTCCCATGATTTAATTAATCATTTACCATTAGGGATTTTGTCTTTATTTCAAATCAAATATGGTTCAAGTCCATATAAGTTTTTATTCAAATAATCTTTATTCCTTTATTTTATTTGGATTTGATTATCTTTGTTCCATTTGCTTATGGATTTAATTCAAGGTTTAAATTGTCTTCTAAATAATTTTATTGGGATTTATTATTTAGTTTAGGCAATTTGTATTTATTTAAATAAATTTGGATATTATTCAATCCTTATGATTTTATTTAAATAATCTTTTACTCCTTTTTATTATTCTATAATCTCTCATTTTATTTTTTTATGGATTTGGCCAAGATTTTATTTGTCTTTTAAATACTCCTTATTTATTTATTTATTTGCCTTATAAAATCCATATATTTTTATTTATAGATCCAAAATTGGTGATTCCAATTTGTAGAATTTTATTTAATATTTGTTTATCTTTTTAAATCCTTTTAGGATCACTTTGCTCAATATTTGGTATGGATTTTTAGATAGGAGCTTTATTAGCCTTGGAAATTATTTCCTTTTATCTTATTAAAATCATAAGTTTTTATCCATGGCTCCAAATTAAATGAAACCAATTTCTATGGTTTTATAATATTTTTTTTATCATTTTTGATCATTTATAAATGTTTGTTGTTGAATTTTTATATGGATAAAATCCATAGTCTTAGAGAGATCTTGGAAATGATTTTCTTCCATTGGGGTTTTGGTTTAACTTTTCCAAATGTTTAAATTTCAAGATACATTCATTGATGAATGCATTTCACTTGATTGAAAATTTTGTTGGATTCCCTTTTCATTCAAATTTTGTTCAAGGAGGGTTTTGATGTTTCCATTTAGAAACAAAAAGTTTCTTTTCACCCTAAATTTCAACCATTATTTATTTTGTTTATTTATTTTCCACATTTCAAAATTTGGAAATTTTTGGGATGTGACACGCTACCACCCTTAAAAGAAATCTCGTCCCGAGATTTGGGAAGTCTAGAGGTTACAAGTTAGCTTCAAGACATCTAGGGTACTACCACCCTTAAAAGATTTTTGACTAGATTACATCTTGGCTTACTTGGGATCTTGATGTAACTTCTCTGGATAGACATCTGCATAGTGTCCTTTGTTTCCACACTTGAAACATGTGACAAGGCTGAGATCGTTCATAGGCTTGCTTGTCTTGTACTTCTTCTTTTCTGTACAATGTGATGCATAATGGCCTAGCTCTTTGCATTTGTGGCACATCACTTGGCTAATGTCCTTCTTCTTGGGTATCATTGTCTCTTGTTTGTTTTCTTGGCTCTTTTTCTTCTTCTTCTTGGGTCTCTCCAAAGCTAGGAGTTCTTGTAGTTCATGTTCTTCATACTCCACCTCAAAGGTGGGAAATCTTTCTCTCTTCCTAGGGCAGTCACTAGAGATATGACCTTCTTCTCCACATAAGTAGCAACACTTTATGGTCACTTTGGGTGTGGATTTATGAGGCATGGTTCTAATTTTGTCTTTATCCTTCTTGGTAGAAGTTTTTCCCTTATGGAGGTTTCCAAACATTTGATGCATTCCATCTTGTTTCATTTATTGAACTATAGGATAGATGGGGCATTGGATAGGGACATGCTCATTTCCTTCACATAGGAAACAAGTAACTTGAGATGTGGGGCATTGTTTAGTTGGATGTTTCTCTTCATAATTACGGCATTGATCCACATGCTCTTTATAAGTGTGTTCCATGTCTCCACAAATATTTCAAGCTTGTGTTCCTTCTATAATATCATCCTTGATATCATTGTTGTCACAATCACTTTGGGAAAGGTTGTTTCTCATGTTAATCATTTGATTGGTCATCCTTTGCAACAATTGAGATTGGGTGCTCTTCTCCACAACTTAATTGGAGGCTTCCACTATCGGTGCACTTGTCGGTGGCAATCCGGGAACTCTCACAAGGTTGGGGCACTTCTCGACAACTTAATTGGAGGCTCCCAACAAACAAGCTTGGGGAAAGATCCACAACTTAATTGGAGGCTCCAAGTAATCCAAGAACCTGCAAAACCACCAAACCGTCTAGGGTTCCAAGAACCCAAGAGTAAAAAGTGTTGGAGATATGCCCTAGAGGCAATAATAAAAGTGGTTATTATTATATATCTGTGTTTATGATAAAGGTTTACAATCATGCTATAATAGTATTAACCGGAAACATTAATACTTGTGTGATTTGTAAACTAAACTAGAGTCCCTGGTAAAGCCTCTTTATAAATACTAGCTTGTTGGTTAATAGATGATCGTGGTTTCTATTAGGTCATATCATTAGTAGAATGGTATGATGGACATACTCCTATAGATAAGCGTAGCATAAAGTTCAAGTCATTTCAATAGTTTGTTTGCTATAAGCGTTCTGATACATAGTAACCTAATTCCTTCGACCATGAGATCATGTTAATCACCGTCACCGGAAGGATGCTTTGATGACATCAAACACCACACCGTAACTGGGTTGCTATAAAGGTGGCATTGAGTGTTCAGAAAGTATGTGTTGAAGCACATGGATCAAGAGTGGGATTTTTCCATCCATATGACGGATAGATATACTCTGGGCCCTCTCGGTGGAATGTCATCCAATTATCTTGCAAGCATGTGACTGGCTCACAAGGGATCACATATCACGGGAACGATAAAAGAGTACTTATCGGTAACGAGGTTGAACTAAGTATGTAGAGATACCGACGATCAAACCTCGGATGAGTAAACTATCATGAGACAAAGGGAAATTGGTATCTTATGTAAGTGGTTCATTCGATAGCAAAGTAATCATAGAAATATGTGGGAGCCATATGAATTTCCAGATTCCTATATTGGTTATTAATCGTAGAAGTTTCTCGGCCATGTCCGCATAATTCACGAACCGTAGGGAGACACACTTAAGGATTCGATGTTGTTTAGTAGATATGGAATGTAAGTAGGGAAACCGAATGTTGTTCGGAGTCTCGGATAGGATCCGGGATATCACGAGGAGATCCGGAATGGTCTGGAGAATAAGATTCATATAAGGAAAGTCTGATTCCGGAGTTCGGGAAAGATTCCGATGTTTTCATCGGAGAGGTTCTAGAAGGGTCTAGAAGGTTCACCAGACTGGAAGGGGAATGGTCCATGAATGTGTCATGGGTAAGTGGATCATGTCCTAGGTCACTTTGGTTAGGCATTTGCGAGAGAGAAATAAAGCTCTAAATTGAAAGTCAAAAGGGAGGTTTGAAAAGTCAAACTTGAACAATAGTTTCCTAGTGGAAGAAGGAAAGAGTCCTTCCTTCTATCCAACTTGGGTTTGAGTATGGATTCAAACTCCCCTCTCTCAAGCCTCCCTCCCTCTCATAAATAGATGCGGAGGGCTACCCCAAAGCACACACAACCTATCCCTCCCCACCATGCGCCACTGGCCATGCCCAGTCTAGCCCGCCAGTCAGCTTGCCACCGCCTTCAGCCAAGGCCACCGACACCTACTCCTCTCCAGCCTTCTAAACCTAGATCGCTGGAAAACCCTAGATCCACCATAACTCGCACCGACTTAGGTGAAGCCCTGCGGGATCCTCCCTCTACTTCCGACACCACACCGTCATGCTGCCGGAATCACGAGGGGAGAACTACAACCTCTGCTGCCTGCTAGAACAAGGGAGAGGAAGGTCTTCATCGAGTATCGAGTGTGTGACCGACTGCGGAAGCGCTGCCGGAACACCGCGCCGGAAGGATCGTCTACGCGATCTTGAGATCAGCAAGTGTACGACTACATCACCCACGAGAATCTGCTCTTGTTAACCGCTTTGGAATCTTTAAGGGTGAGTACTCTAATCGACTCGTTGCTTCAATCTAGTATATAGATCTTGGCTTGTTTGTATGCATGCGGTAGAATTTTTTTGTTTTCCATGCTACGAACCCCTACAGTGGTATCAGAGCCGTGTCTATATGTAGATCTGTTGCACGAGTAGAACACAATGGTCATTGTGGGCATTGATGTTTTTATTGTCGATTGCTTCTTGTGTACTTTGCATCTTGCAGAATGGTGGGATGAAGCGGCCCGGGATAACCTTACATGACATCATTCATGAGACTTGCTCCACGCTTGACATTCAACTTGTATTGCATAAGTGTCTATGCGGGTGCCTGTTTCTCCCAACATAGTGAAGATTCAGTTTACAACGGGTAATTGACAATACTAGTATCTACGTTGTGGTTCTTGTTCGTAAGTTAGAATGACACTTATTGAAAGCCCCAAACCACGTAAAACATGCAAAGAAAATTAGAGGCGTCTAACTTTGTTTTGCAGGGGTGTCTTGATGATATGGCCATGATTGTGATTATATATGATGTATGCAATGTTCCTTATTGTAAGTCGGCAACCGGCAGGAGCCATATGGTTGTCTTTTAATTCCGTTAAGACCTGTGTGTCTATTATTCAAAGTAGTTGTAATAGTTAATGCTGGTGGACGACGACCATGAAGCGGCGCCATTGACCTTGACGCCATGCCGGTAATGATGGAGATCATGTTCGTGCTTGAAGATGGAGATCAGAAGCACAAAAAGAAAGGCCATATCATATCACATATTTTGAATTGCATGTGATGTTAATCCTTTTATGCATCTTGTATTGCTTAGTTCGCGATGGTAGCATTATAAGATGATCCCTCTAGCACAAAATTTCAAGTTATATAGTGTTCATCCATAGTAAGCACCATTGCCAAAGCTCGTTGTTTCGAAGCACCACGTGATGATCGGGTGTGTTAGATTCTGCGAGTGTATACAACGGGAGCAAGCCAGATTTGCTCATGCGGAAGCTAAGGTTTGATCTTGACGAGCCTAGCATGTACAGACATGGTCTCGGAACACGGATCACCGAAAGGTAGAGCATGAGTCATATAGTAGATATGATGAACATGTTGATTGTTCGCCTTTGAAGCTACATCAACTCTCGTGATGATCGGTTTTGATGTGGTGTATTTGGTTCGTGTGATCACTAAAACAATGCGAGGGATATTGTTTTGAGTGGGAGTTCACCTAGATTAATTTAACTATTAATTAGAACTCAATTTGTCATAAACTTAGTCTAAACTATTGCAAATATGTTGTAGATCGATGGTGGCCCCTACCATCAATTTTAATGCGTTCCTAGAGAAAGAAAAGTTAAAAAACAATGGAAGCAACTTCGCAGATTGGTTCCGCAACTTGAGGATTGTCCTCAATGCTGGTAATTTGACCTATGTCTTTGGATGCACATTGGGTGACCCACCTGCAGCTGATGCTACCGATGAGGTAAAGAATGTTTTCCTCGCTCGGAAGAATCAGTACTCCACAGTTCAGTGTGCTATCTTGTATGGTTTGGAATCAGAGCTTCAGAAAATGTTTGAGAACCATGACCCACATGATATTGTCCGTGAACTCAAAATGATATTTGAGGCTCACACGACAGTTGAGAGTTATGAGGCTTCTGAAAAGTTCTTTAACTGCAAGATGGAAGAGGGCAGCTCCATTAGTGAGCATGTGCTTAAGATGTCTGGACACGCGAGCAAGCTTCAAAGCTTGGGTATAGTGATTCCTAATGCTTTGGGGATTCACCGTGTCCTCCAGTCACTACCACCAAGTTACAAGAACTTTGTGATGAACTACAATATGCAAAACATGGACAAGTCGTTGCCTGAACTCTTCTCCGTGTTAAAATCTGCGGAAGTGGAGATCAAGAAAGAGCACCAAGTGTTGATGGTCAATAAGACCACCAAATTCAAGAAGCAAGGCAAGTCTAAGAAAAAGGGAAACTTCAAGAAGGGTGGTAAGAAAGTTACCGCACTGGCGAAGAAGACCAAGGCTAGGCCTAAGCTTGATACTGAGTGCTTTTTACTACAAGGGAGAGGGTCACTAGAAGCAGAATTGCCCTAAGTACTTTGCAGATTTGAAGAACGACAACATCAAGAAGAAAGGTATATCCGATATACATGTTATTGATGTGTATCTCACTAGTACTCGTAGTAATGCCTGGGTATTTGATACTGGTTCGGTTGCTCATATTTGTAACTCGAAGCAGTCTTTGCGAATAAACGAGCGAAACGAGAACGAGGTGACGATGGCGTTGGAAATGGATCAAAGGTTGATGTGATCGCATTCGACGCTACCTCTTCATCTACCATCGGGATTAGTTTTATACTTAAATAATTGTTATTTGGTGCCTGCGTTGAGCATGAACATTATATCCGGATCATGTTTATTGCGATACGGTTACTTGTTTAAGTCCGAGAATAATGGTTGTTCGATTTATATGAGTAATATGTTTTATGCACACGCACATTTGATAGATGGTCTATTCTTATTGAATCTCGATTGTAGAAATACACACATTAATAACATTGAAGCTAAACGTTTGAAATTGAGAGATAACTCGACCTATATGTGGCACTGTCGTCTTGGTCATATTGGAGTGAAGCGTATGAAGAAACTCCATTCCGATGGACTTATTGGATCACTTAATTTCGAATCACTTGAAAGATGCGAAGCATGTCTGATGGGTAAAATGACTAAGACTCCATTTTCTGGTATGATGGAGCGAGATACGGACTTATTAGAAATCATAAATACCGATGTGTGTGGCCCAATGAGTGTAGCATCGCGCGGTGGTTATCGTTATGTTCTTACCTTCACAGATGACTTGAGTAGATATGTGTATATCTATTTCATGAAAAATAAGTCCGAAACTTTCAAGAAGTTTAAGGAATTTCAAAGTGAGGTAGAGAATCAACGTAACAAGAAGATTAAATTTCTACGATCTGATCGTGGAGGTGAATATCTAAGTTACGAGTTTGGCGAGCATTTGAAGAAATGCGGAATACTTTCACAATTGACACCACCGGGAACAACACAACGTAATGGTGTGTCCGAACATCGTAATCGAACTCTCTTAGATATGGTTCGTTCTATGATGTCACTTACAAATTTACCACTATCGTTTTGGGGTTATGCATTAGAAACAGCCGCATTCACTTTAAATAGGGCACCATCTAAATAAGTTGAAACGACATCGTATGAATTATGGTTTGGGAAGAAACCTAAATTGTCGTTCCTTAAAGTTTGGGGTTGCGAAGCTTATGTAAAGAAGTTACAGCCCGACAAGCTTGAACCCAAAGCGGTAAAATGCGTCTTCATAGGATACGCGAAGGAAACTATTGGGTATACCTTCTATCATAGATACGAGGGCAAAATCTTCGTTGCCAAGAAGAGAAGGAGTTTCTCTCGAAAGAAGTGACTGGAAGGAAAGTAGAACTCGACGAGGTTGTTGAACCTTCTCTCGAACTTGAGAGTAGCGCAGCACCGGAAGTAGTTCTTGTGGCACCTATACCAATAAGAGAGGAAGCTAATGATGTTGATCATGAAACTTCGGTTGAAGTAACTACGGAACCTCGCAGGTCAACGTGAAATCGTACCACTCCTGATTGGTATGATCCCGTTATGAGTGTCATGTTGGTGGACAACACCGATGACCCTGCGACATATGAAGAAGTGATGATGAGCCCAGATTCCAATAAGTGGCAAGAAGCCATGAAATCCTAGATTGGATTGTAACATCCCTAAAATCATGTTTTCAAAGATTGCATATCATACATGCATGCATATAATTTAGGGATCATTTTCCAACTCATTTCAAGAAAACAGATGTACATAGTGCTATCATTTTATGTGAGTAGCCATTAATCAAATACCATTCTCAGTTGAGAGTATAAATGTTTTAAACCAAGCTTTGTTTGTTTCCTTGGTGTCTTGGTTGAATGATTAAGTTTGGACAAAAATTTACAAAAACAAATATGGTTTCAAACCATCTTCAAAACATATTGATATCAAGTGCTATGGCACTGTTTATTTTGATTATTTCAAAGGGACCAAGCAAGTACAGAGAGACCACATGGTTTTATGCCCAGAAATATGAAGGATACACTTTACAAAAATCCAAAAAAGATTTGAAATTCAATTGCTTTTGAATTTGTTTGAATTTGATTCCTGGAAAATCAAACAGAAAATAGAAAAATAGAAAAGAATTAGAAAAGGGCCGGCGCTACTAATCTAGCCTAGAACCAGATCCAGCCCAAAAGTCCACCCGGGCCACCTCCTCTCTGCTTTTTCTCTCACCCGCACCGAACCAACCCACACCGTCGCTGACTGGTGGCCCCTCTCCACGTCAGCACCTTCTTCCCCAAATTCCGCGCGCAGACGTCGTCGCCGCCCGTTTCTTCCCTCTTCACTGTCGCGACTTTACTCTGCTTAATTGGCGATGAATGCGTGCGCAATATACGCCCCTGCTCCGGCTATAAGATCCCCTCCCCTCTTCGCTCATTTCCCCTCGCTCAGCACAGTCACCGCGCCACCAGGCTGCCCGTAATCTTGCCCACACCGCCGCTGTACCAACGACCTCCGACAACCAATTCCGGTGAGCATCATCCACCCCCCTGTCTCTGCTTCATGCGAGCGTGTTCTACATGTTCTTGCGCATCTTCTCATACCTTCCTTTTTCTCTGTAACATCCTAGAGCGCCATCACTGTCCACCACTGGAAGCGACCGAAGCTCAGCGCAACTCTGGCGACCCCTCCTGGTAGTTCCCGACCACCCCTTCCTCCCTTTTTGATAATCACTTGTTCGCCAGGCTTGTGCGCATCTAATAGCATCTCTGGTTTGTCTTAGTGCGCACCAGAACCTCGCCCCCGACGATGCCAGAGCTTGCCCGACGACAGCAACGACTCCGGCGAGCAATACATGCCAACCACGAGCGCCCCTTCGCCAACCAAGCCCACCTTGAGTATCAGCAGTGCACAACGAACTCGGTAAGCCACCTCACCCTCTTTCACATGACCTAGATCGTCGGCAACGACCCTGACAGAGCCGCCGCCACCACTCGCCGCCGCTAGCGCCGCCTGTCTGTGGTCGTTTGATCCGTGGTCGTAGGATCCAGATCCAACGTGTAGAGATAGATCTGTAGCGAAGAGGTAAGGAATAGATCTGGACGTGCGTTTTAGTTAGATTTAGCGGTCCACGTTAGCCAATCCGTGCGAATCGGTATCAGCCAATCAGAGCTCGCCACGTGTCTGTGAGTTAGATTTAAAATCAGATTTTATATCTATTAGATGTTTAAACTTGTTTAATTCATAACTTTTGATTCCCACGTCCAAATTTGAGAAATTTCATATCATTGGAATCAGGAGAGAAAAACCTTTCTGTTTATGCAATGTGTTTAATGTTTTTCCTCTGTTAAAATGTTTGTTTTTGCAGAAACATTTGTAGGCATAATTTGAGTATAGTAATTATTTGGAAAATGTTTTGTTATTCAAATAAAGTTTATTTGGCTTGTTTTGTACTTGTTTATGATTCAGTACTGTGCACTTGTCTTGTTTGGTGTAGAAAATCATCACATGGCATTTTGCATACATTCATGTATTTTTGCTTGTATATATTGTGTATGTGATTTGTGCCATTATTTTATGTGTAGATTTTGGTGCAAATAGTGATTGTGATTGTGAGGATTTTTGCTACTCCCAAAACTACCAAGGCAAGTGGTGCTTCATGATTTTATTCCTATGTTTTCAACTATGCATTAGAAATATTTTGCTAGCCTTGCATGAATATTTTGATCTATATGCTATGCTTGGGAAATCCTAGTAGTTGTAGAATTGCTAGAAATTTCTAAGTTAAGATTCTTATCAATGCCATGCTTAGCCTAGCTAGTAGCAACCAAGGGTGGTTATATATTCATGCTATGAGAAAATATTTCTAAGTCTTTGGACTTGTGTTTTGTTTAATAAAACAACTAAGTGAATGAAACACCTGGGTGGAATGGAAGGAATGGTTTGTGTTGAGTGGTTACACAAGGCCCATTTATATGGTTTACCTTGTGTATCTCACTTGTGGAAAGCCACCCAGGAACTAAGGGATTTGAGATGCCATATGTTAAGAAGCTTCTAGTGCAGCCACTTGGCAATATGGGCTCTGCCTGGATCACATAGGTTGCAATAACTTAGCCATTTGGACAGTTGTTGGTAGTGGGATGATAGGTTGGAACGCGTCCATTTGGTATAAGGGAAGGCTTCTGAAAGGTCCTGTCTTGGTGAAAATCAAGTCTTGTGGGGAAAGTGCACAACCACCGCAGATGGAAGAATCTAAGTACTTAGCCATGTCCCTGGTATTGGACAACTTGAGCATCAAGGCATGGAAGCTATCAAGAATCTCCTCATTCCAATTTCTAAGTAAAAACTTGTGGTTGAACAAGGGTGAGGGTTCCCCAATTTCTATTGGTGGTTCCTTGGGAAAGTTTTTGTCAAAGAAAAACTTAGTGTTTTTAACTAATAGGAAAAACCTAATTTGAGCAAAGCAAGCCTAAGCTACACTTAGCCAAATGCATATAGTGTCTAGTTGCCAATATTATTCTAAGGTATCACTTGCCAATACTATTCTAATGTATTGACCCACTGTGGCTATAACTTGTGATGTTGCAGGTTATTCTGATGGTGATTAGGGGTTATGAGTCTACACTCAACATGCTTGCCTATGGCACATGAAGATGAAGACTTATTTATCTTATTACATATTTAAACTCTTGTATTATGCTTGTGGCCATGGAGTATGTAAAAGACTATGTTTGTCTCTGGAATGACTTGTAATAATGACCTTTGTTTCAGTGTACTTCATCTTAAACTGTGTATGCTAGCATTGATCCAGGGACTAGCATTGCAATCACAGGGATCTTTTCCTTTATAAAGGAGGGATCTTACATGGATCCATGTACGAAAGCCAAGTATGGACTTTGGTGGACTTACCGGATAGCCGAAAGGCTGTCGAGAACAAATGGATTTTTAAGAAGAAAACAGATGCTGATGGTAATGTTACTGTCTATAAAGCTCGACTTGTCGCAAAAGGGTTTCGACAAATTCAAGGAGTTGACTACGATGATAATTTCTCACCGGTAGCGAAGCTAAAGTCTAAGAGGATTTTATTAGCAATCGCTGCATATTATGATTATGAGATATGGCAGATGGATGTCAAAACAACGTTCCTCAATGGAGACATTGATGAAGAGTTGTATATGGTACAACCCAAAGGTTTTGTCGATCATAAAGATGCTAACAAGGTATGCAAACTTCAACGGTCCATTTATGGATTGAACCAAGCATCCCGGAGTTGGAATCAACGTTTTGATAAGGTGATCAAAAGTTTTGGTTTTATACAAACTTATGGAGAAGCTTGTATTTACAAGAAAGTGAGTGGGAGCTATGTAGAATTCTTAATACTATATGTAGATGGCATATTGTTGATTGGGAATGATGTAGACCTTCTTAATAGTGTCAAGGATTATTTTAATAATAGTTTTTCAATGAAAGATCTTGGCGAAGCAGCTTACATATTAGGCATAAAGATTTATAGAGATAGATCGAGACGCCTAATATCATTGTCATAGAGTACATATTTGGACAAAGTTCTAAAGAGGTTTGGAATGGAAGATAGCAAGAAAGGGTTCTTGCCCATGTTGCTGTCGACCTTGAGTAAAACTCAAAGTCCTGCAACGACAGAAGATAGAGAAAGGATGAGTAAGACTCCCTATGCCTCAGCCATAGGATCTCTTATGTATGCCATGCTATGTACTAGACCCGACATTGCATATGCTGTTAGTTTGACTAGCAGATATCAAAGTGATCTTGGAGTGGATCATTGGACAGCGGTCAAAAACATCCTTAAGTACCCGAGAAGAACTAAGGATATGGTTCTTTCTTATGGAGGTGATGAACAACTCGTTGTTAATGGTTACACCGATGCTAGTTGGAACACCGATCCAGATGATTCTAAATCTCAATCTGGATACGCATTTACTTTGAATGGTGCAACAGTTAGCTGGAGGAGTGCAAAGCAAAGCATTGTGGCGAGATCATCAACTGAATCAGAATACATAGCTGCTTCAGAGGCTTCACAAGAGGCGATATGGATGAAGGAGTTCATTACAGAGCTCGGTGTGGTTCCAAGTGCGCTGGACCCAATGTGTATCTATTGTGATAACATGGGCGCCATAGCCAATGCACAAGAACCAAGGTCACACAAGAAGCTGAAGCACATAAAGCTACATTTTCACGCTATTCGAGAGCATGTCCAAGATGGTGACATAAAGATTTGCAAAGTACACACAAATATGAATATGGCGGATCCGTTGACTAAACCTCTCCCGAGGGCAAAACATGACCAGCACCAAACCACCATGGGTGTTCGGTATATTACCATGTAATCTAGATTAGTTGACTCTAGTGCAAGTGGGAGACTATTGGAGATATGCCCTAGAGGCAATAATAAAAGCGGTTATTATTATATCTTTGTGTTTATGATAAAGGTTTATATTCATGCTATAATAGTATTAACCGGAAACATTAATACTTGTGTGATTTGTAAACTAAATTAGAGTCCCTAGTAAAGCCTCTTTATAAATACTAGCTTGTTGGTTAATAGATGATCATGGTTTGTCGATCATGAACATTGAGATGTTATTGACAATAAGGTCATATCATTAGGAGAATGGTATGATGGACATACTCATATAGATAAGCGTAGCATAAAGATCAAGTCATTTCAATAGTTCGTTTGCTATAAGCTTTCTGATACATAGTAACCTAATTCCTTCGACCATGAGATCATGTTAATCACCATCACCGGAAGGATGCTTTGATGACATCAAACACCACACCGTAACTAGGTGGCTATAAAGGTGGCATTGAGTGTTCGAAAAGTATTTGTTGAAGCACATGGATCAAGAGTGGGATTTGTCCATCCATATGACGGATAGATATACTTTGGGCCCTCTCGGTGGAATGTCATCCAATTAGCTTGCAAGCATGCGACTGTCTCACAAGGGATCACATATCACGGGAACAAGAAAAGAGTACTTATCGGTAACGAGGTTGAACTAGGTATGTAGAGATATCGACGATCAAACCTCAGATGAGTAAACTATCATGAGACAAAGGGAAATTGGTATCATATGTAAGTGGTTCATTCGATCACAAAGTAATCGTAGAAATATGTGGGAGCCATATGAATTTCCAGATTCCTCTATTGGTTATTGATCGGAGAAGTGTCTCGGTCATGTCCGCATAATTGACGAACCGTAGGGAGACACACTTAAGGATTCGATGTTGTTTAGTAGATATGGAATGTAAGTAGGGAAACCGAATGTTGTTCGGAGTCTCGGATAGAATCCGGGATATCACGAGGAGACCTGTAATGGTCCGGAGAATAAGATTCATATAAGGAAAGTCCGATTCCGGAGTTCGGGAAAGATTCTGATGTTTTCATCGGAGAGGTTCTAGAAGGGTCTAGAAGGTTCACCGGACCGGAAGGGGAATGGTCCATGAATGTGTCATGGGTAAGTGGAATGATTGGATCATGTCCTAGGTCACTTTGGTTGGGCATTTGCGAGAGAGAAATAAAGCTCTAAATTGAAAGTCAAAAGGGAGGTTTGAAAAGTCAAACTGGAACAATAGTTTCCTAGTGGAAGAAGGAAAGAGTCCTTCCTTCTATCCAACTTGGGTTTGGGTATGGATTCAAACTACCCTCTCCCAAGCCTCTCTCCCTCTCATAAATAGAGGGGGAGGTCTGCCCTAAAGCACACACAACCTAGCCCTCCCCACCGTGCGCCGCTGCCGCCTAGCCGCCATCGCCGCACGCCGCCGCTGACACCTCATCCTCCTCTCCGACCTTCTAAACCTAGATCGCCAGAAAACCCTAGATCCACCATAACTCGCACCGGCTTAGGCGAAGCCCTGCGGGATCCTCCCTCTACTTCCGACACCACGCCGTCGTGCTTCCGGAATCACGAGGGGAGAACTATAACCTCCGCTGCCTGCTGGAACAAGGGAGATGAAGGTCTTCATAGAGTAATCTTGAACGATGTGACCCATTGTGGAAGCGCTTTAACGCAGCGCCGGAAGGATCATCTACGTGATCTTGAGATCGGCAAGTGTACGACTACATCACCCATGAGAATCTGCTCTCATTAACCGCTTTGGAATCTTCAAGGGTGAGTTCTCTAATCGACTCGTTGCTTCAATCTAGCAGACAGATCTTGGCTTGTTTGTATGCATGCGGTAGATTTTTTTCCATGCTACGACCTACAAAAAGCTTCTCACCTTTCACTCAATCGAATCCTCACCGAGAACTCAAACCGATGCACCAAATGCAATGGCAAGAACACAAGTAGTGCTCAAATCCTTCTCTCCCAAATTACACCAAAGCTACAAAAGCTTGTGGGGGAATAAGAGAGGAAGAACAATGGAGGAAATCCACAAAAGACTCCAAGATCTAGATCCCAAGATGTTCCCCTCACTTAGAGGAGAGATTGATTGGTGGGATTGTAGATCTAGATCTCCTCTTTCAAATCCCTAAAGTATATGTAAGAATCAAGGGAGGGAATGAAGGGGAGAAAGCTCAAGAGGGTCAACAATGGAGGAGAAAGCCTGTAAAACTCGAGCCGTGACATAGGGGAAGAAGGGCCCCTTTTTATAGGCCCACAAATTTCTGACTATTTTCTGCCCTTTGGGGAAAAGTCAGGCCGGAGACTCCGTTGTGCAGATCGGAGACTCCGGTCTACACCGGAGATTCTGGCCAACCTTCTGACCAGCCTCCGGACCACCTATCAGACTGTCCTAGCGCCTTAGGGAACCAAGTGGACCAGAGACTCTGGTCCAGCCACACCGGAGACTCCGGTCTGAGGCATGGACCGGAGACTCCGGTCAGTCTCCGGACCACCTATCAGACTGTCCCAGGCTGAATTCTGGAGCCCCCTCCGAGGAATCAAGGGGACACTCCCGACCACACCGGAGACTCCGGTCCACGCAGACCGGAGACTCCGGTCTGGACCAAATAAGAGGCAAACTTCAAATGGCGATATCTAGAGTTTGGAAACTCTGATTGACCCGAAACCAATTTTGTTGGAAAGAGGACAACAAGAGTTACTCAAAAAAATATCGGATACCACCAAGAGAGAAAATTTCATGTATTATAATGTGAGATACCTCTCTTAGTGAGAAACCGGAAAAACCTCAAAGATCAAAAACGCAATATGATATAAAAGGGAAATCTGTTTTTGATGAACTAGAGCTTGATATGAATATTACCACAAGCTCTAGAACCTCACATGGATAAGATCCAAATAACAACCAAGAACGGATGATTCTAAGTATGCAAAGGTTTGAGCTCTCTCTGAAAGATATGACCGTTACTCACTTGAGAGCCCCTCTTGATAGTACGGTTGTCTATCCTATAAACCGGTCTCCCCAACTAACACCACGAGACCGGTAAGAAAGAAACCCTATCACGATCATACCTTTGCCTTGCGAATATTCCACTTGATCTTGATGTATACGATCTTGTCCTTCTCAAGATGGAACACATTTCTTGATTTCTCTTGCACACACTCGCTTGATGAAGACTTGCAAGTTGCTCCCCCATACAACATGGGGAAACCTTTACTTTGACCTTGTCTTCATCGATCCATGATCACCGAGGATGGAAAGCTTCAATCATGATATCTTCTAGATATGGCACATCTTTAGCTTGCACAACATTACTTATAACACCATTTGGATTATGTCTTGAATATACATATGATGAACTCTATCTTCTTCTCCAAGACACCCTTGCAAAAGGCTCAACTCTCACATGACCAATATGTGGATCACTCTTTAAACACCTTGGTCACCACTTGATCCTCTTCACTTTCTTATTCTCCAAACCTTGAAGCCAACATATGGTTCAAGCATTGCCTATGGACAATTCCTACAAGTACAACTTGATACAAGCATTAGTCCATAGAGATTGTCATTAATTACCAAAACCACACATGGGGGCCCACATGTTCTTTCAACTGAGTATGGTCTTGATTCTCAAGTTCTTGCCAATTGTTTTAAGGCCTTTGCCTCTTATATTGAAATTCCTAAAAAGGAGCGGGACAAGTACCATGCTCCTTATAAATATATTGTTATCCATGTTCCTGCTAGAATTGAAGTTTGTACTGTTGATCCTATATTGCCTGAACCTTATGTTGAGAAAATCCCTTTTCCTGCTAACGTAAAGGAACATTCTACCATAGCTAATGTGGTTAGCAAAAGTGTAAAGAAAACTGTGGAACCTGATGAGCAAATAAACATTGAACCTATGATAGCTATTGTGAAATATCTTGTCACTAAAAATATAGAGGATGAGCACATTGTCTTATGTGAATATGCTTCTAATATTGTCTCTCATCCTAGAAAAGCTAGTGTCCATGTGCTTTCTATTAGAATTGGTGATCATTTCTATTATGGTTTATGTGACATTGGTGCCGGTTCTAGTGCTATTCCTTATGAGGTTTACAAGAAAATTATGCATGAAATTGGTCCTTGTGAACTTGAGGACATTAATGTGGTTATTCTCCTTGCTAATAGAGAGACAGTTTGTCCAATTGACATTGTAAGAGATGTGGAGGTTCTTTGTGGTAAGATTAAATATCTTGCTGATTTTCTAGTGCTTGGTTCTGAAGCTAGTAAAACCTGTCCTATTATCTTTGGTAGACCTTTCTTGAATACTTGTGGGGCTATTATAGATTGTAGGAAGGAGAAAGTTTTGACTAAGTTTGATGGAGAACCGTATGATTTTAATTTTTCCAAATTTGCTAAAACTCCTTATGAAAACGATTTGCCTAATGAGGATTTCAGGGTTGAACAACTTGTTGTTATTTCTCTTGCTCCTAACAATGCCCTGCAGCAGTTTATGGAAGATCATGAAAGCGAGGTCTTCATGAAGGAAAGAAATGAGATTGACGAGGTTTTCCTTCATCAACCTGAGTTACTTAAGCATAACCTACCCGTGGAAGATTTGGGTACCACACTACCGCCTAAAGGGGACCCTGTTTTTGAATTAAAACCTTTACCTGATGATCTTAAATATGCTTATCTAGATGATAAGAAAATATATCCTGTTTTTATTAGTTCTAAACTTTCAGGAAAGGAAGAGGAAAGGTTATTGGAAATATTGAAGAAACACTGAGGAGCTATTTTTGATAACGAGATTGAAATATGTATGGATGATACCAAATGATCGGATGTCGGACGAGCAAAATATCGTGAGACAAAAGGAATTGGTTACTAAGAAAATGGTTCACACAATCACTAGTTCATCATTAAGTGGGAGTCATTATGGATCTCCAAATCATGCTGATGATTATTGATCGGAGAGAGTCTCGATCATGTCCACTTAGTTCACAAACCATAGGATGACACACTTAAGGCTCGTCAACGCATTTGAGTGGATACAGAACACCGGAGAAAATACTGGACATCGTAGGGATGTTTTGATAAAGTACCGGAATATTTTCGGGATATCAAAACAATGCAAGGGGATAAGTGTTAACGTTTGTTGATTAAAAGAATTAACAAACATTAAATCTCAAATAAATAAATTAAAAATGTTTTATTCGTTTATGGGAGAATAACTCTTGGATTTATGAGTGGAAGTTTCTACCCATTTAATAGGGAAGTTTCAAGTGAGTAAGTAGCACTACAACACGACGCTCGGGTGCTGGCGCTTATAGACGCTGATGCACAGGCTTAGTCGTTGCGTTCATGCTGATGTGGCCAAAAATCCGTTAGGGATAATTGCATCAGGGATTTACAAATGACAAAAGTTTTTTTGGCGCAGCACAACGTGATCCGCCGAATTAGCGCTTCCGTGGCGCGGCAGAGGATATGCCTCGTTACATAATGAAGACGACAAAAAATTGGTGTCATGTAGCGATGAATTATTTGTTTTGTTACACCTCCCAGCATCAGTGAAAGTTAATTACATTAATAATAACTGATTTATATTGCTAATATAAATAGATTAAGATGCAAAAATTTCATTTTATTTAGATGTGTGTTGAGTCGAATCAGATGCCGGATTATATTAAGGTATCAAATTCATTGATAAATAGTATTACATTAATTGCATCATCTAATTATGAGATTTCACAATCTCTTATCCTACCGATCTAATCCCCTCCATCCCCTCGATGTCGCGTTTGTGACCACCATCATCTTGGAGCCATGCGTTGCTGACTTCGTTGAAGAACTGGCTGCCATTATTGTGGTGGCAAACGCTAATGACCTCACCAACAATCAGCGCACCACACTTGGTGAGTCTGTTTTGGCCGGCCTCCTGGTCGCGAATATAAACATAAATGAATGATATATTAGCAAAAGGGCAATGGAGAAATTAGTGAAACACACTTTGAAGAAGGTATAACGAACATGTACCGGTGGAGGACTTCACTGCGAGTTGAGTAAATCGGGCAACTTGACCGACTGTGGACCGCTTAAGCACATCTATGTTCGAAGTGGACATAAGGGAAAGCCCTGATGAGATCTAGGGTCGGAGTGGAAAGAGGGAGACTAGATGAGATGTAGTGTTCGGTGGGGAAAGAGGGAGATGGTGAGATCTAGGGTTAGCAGTGGAGTGCGGCAGCGTGGTGGAAGAGGAGTTGGTTCTCAATTATATAGTACATGCTTGGTGTATGTTGATATGGTTTGTATTATGGGCTTTATGGGCCTCACTTGCGGGCCAATCGGTAAAAACGAAGAATTTAGCAATAAAAAAACTTCTTTCTATTATTGGTGTACAAAACGGAAAACACTTCAGGAAGCCAGGAAAGACTTCACAAATCTTATCTACACTTCAGAAATCTTTAATTGTGTCTTTAATTAATTATTCGGTGTACAAAAGGTAGAAAACATCAAAAATAATTTCTTTTCAGTTATTCAGTGTAGACAACATGAAACACTTTATAAATCCTACTTTAGTTAATTATTCGGCATACAAAATGTAGAAAACAACAAATATAACTTAATTCACAACAGGAAACAGATCACAAATCAGAAGTACCTTAATTACTCGCTATACAATCAAAACGACTAACAAAACATAAAACACTTCACAACAGGAATCACATCAAACATCTTTAGCCAGTTCCTCTAGCTTCTCCTGAACCGGCGCTGGCACATCGGATGCCAGACACGACGACTTAATCGCTTTTAACTTCTCTCGCCCTTCATCCTTTCCTTCTTTCAGATTCTGCTAAAAATCTTGGTCAGACACCTTCAATTTCATGGGCAGGGTACGCTTCCATATCGCTAGCAACGCACGAGAAAGCTCCGGCGAGTGCGATTCATCAATCCAGTCCACCATGTGGCACTTAGGTGATTTATAGTGGAAACCCATGAACTTGTAGTCGGTGTCCACGTCCTCGTATGCCACGAGACAACGCGGGAACAACCCGCAATTGCACTGCCGGCACGTCTCATCTATGCCATTCTAGTGCTCGTTATGGATCCACTTAGGCACTTTGTCGACCTGCGAAGAACAACCCCAATTGTTCCTAATTAATTGAGATCGATCGAATAATCCAACAATAATAGTTATGGACGAAGAAAACCAACAAATGGAGGATAACATATGATGACGCCGTACTTGACCTTACTATCGAAGCCGTGCATCGTCGTCTTTTCGTGCTAGCACTGGCGTCGCCGCTACAACCGTTGCCCCGCCGGAGGAATCGAATATCCCACATGTGAGACGGGCTGCTATGGTACACATGCAATGATGATTGGCGTCGGTACACGTGTGTGAGTGGTTGTAGACCATGGTTGATAAGGAGACAACAACTCATGGTGGGGCACATATGTCAGAGAGGCAGGCTTGAGCAGTTAACTCCGCGTGAACGTCTCGAAACAAATACGACGCAAAATTAAATGCCTCTATTTCCATAGCACGACCTCCATTATTACGTCCAATCGATCGCGGCAGTCCAATATGCCGCCATTGTGTTTGTCGCAGAGTCTAATTGGACGCAGCGACAAAATGGTGGCGCGAAAGCCCATCCGTTGCGTAACCAACTATTGCCGGTTCTTTTCGCTTATGCCGCTCCAAAAATACGTCGGATATGGGGGTATTTTTTTAATGTATAGTATTTACTCACATTGAAGATGGGAGAGGAGGGGGTTTCTCCTTCGATCCATCACCCCCTCCTATATATAGAGGAGGTGGTGACCTCTCTCAAACACACTCATCACATTCTTTCTCATATGCCCTTTGGTTGGTATCTTCCCCCCTTGCTAGCTTCTCCATTGTCACAAGTATGGTGCTTAGGAGAAGCCCTTCTCAAGATCTTCTCCACCACCACCACTATTTCCGCTGCCCAACTGGAGCAAGGGAGGGAGGTAGTCGTCATGCTGGACGTGTGACCGATTACGGAAGGGTTGCCCGTTTGTGGCGCTAATCGTCTTCTCGAATGTCGAGGAGGAATGTGTACATTCTACATCAATCACATTTGTTTGCGGGAACATTATCCCGCTTCCGGTCTTCGACGGTGCGTCCTTCTGAAATCGTTATAAGTATCGCCTAGATTTGATCTTGGCAGTTGCAATCGTAGGAAAAAAATTTGTTTTCTATGTAATAAATCCCATTAGTGGTATCCTACCTATGTCTATGCGTAGATGCTTTGTATGGTTAGAACACATAGAGATGTGGGAGTTGATGATCATATTATTGCATACTTTCGTGTACTTTGGATATTAGTGGCATAGTGGGATGAAGCGGTTCGGACAAACTTTACATGTCCTCGCACATGAGACCTGTTCCACGCTTGACATGTAGCTAGTTTTGTATAAGTGGCTAGCGGGTGTATGTCTCTCTCACTATAGTTAATATCTGATTTATAATGGTCTACTAATAAATTTATTATCACCTCTGTGGTTAAAGTTCATAGGTAGAACGAATATTTCCTAGAAAGTCCACAGCCACATAAAATATATGTGATGTGATATGGTCATTGATATGGTCATTTTTGCAGGACATGTGATGTGATATGGTCATTGATAAATTAGAGGTGTCGTTTTTACAGGACATGTGATGTGATATGGTCATTGATACAAAAAAAATATATGCAATGAGATTTATTGTAAGTTAAACAACCTGCATGAGCCATATGGTTATCCTTTTCTTTTTATGGCATGCATGCTATATACATCCATGAGATATATTGTAATGGTGAAAGACGATCACGATGGAGGCGTCATGGACCTTGGTGTCTTGCCGGTGGAATGATGGAGATTATACTATGACGCACAAGATGGAGATTAAGTATAAAAAAGGACCATATCATATTACATATTATATATGCATGTGATGTTTACCCCTTTTATGCATCTTATTTTGCTTATGCCTTGCTTAATTCTTGACGGTAGCATTATATAATGATCCCTCTCATTAAATATCAAGATAGCAATATGTTGTTCCTTAGTATGTATAGTTAATAAAGTTCGTCATTTCGAAACACCACGTAATGATCGGGTGTAATAGACTCTATATTCGCATACAACGGGTGTAAGACAGTTTTACACACACGAGTACTAAGATTCTTACTTGGCCAGCCTAGCATATGCATACATCGCCTCAGAACATGAACCAAAGGGTAAAGCACGAGTCATATGAAAGATATGATGTCCATATGATGCTCGCCATTGTAGCTGCACCACCTCACGTGATGATCGGTCGTGGTGTAGTGAATTTGGTTTATGTAATCACTAAAATTGACTAGAGGGATGTCGTTTTTGAGTGGGAGCATTTAGTAATTTGGATTAATTTGAACTCAATTTATCATAAACTAAATCAAAGTGAATTTGCGTAGTTTATTGTAGTCACTAGCATTCGTTTACTACCATGTGTTTAGCTGTAATTGAGATAATATAACTATAGAATTTTGGAATTTTACTTTACAAACTGGTATTGTATTGTTTTATGAGTGTCAATCTAAAGTTTAACTACAATTGCAAACTTTTAGCAAATTCTCACTTACCCCGTAAAATTCAATAAGTAGTATTAAATCAAACGTAACAAATTCCAGCATTAGTATCTAAGTATCATGCTTGCTTCCATTATTCCTGATATTAAAAAATTGTTTTAATATCAGCGTTATCTAGGAGCTGAAAATTGTTTCAGAAAGCATCACGTGTAAAAGATATTATAATATCTAAAATAATACTTGGTTGCAATATGATAAAGTAGAATTTAATAAAATACATATTCTCGTATTGTATGAGAATTTGTAAAGGTTGAAGACGTTGGACTTCCTGATCACCTAAATGATTTTGGGAATTAACATTATATTCAGGATTCGTCCTTATGAGATATAGTAACTTGATCATCAAAGTTATCATGATAAGATTGGATAGAAGATGTAGATAAAATATTTACTACACTAAAAGAATTACTAAAAGGAATAAAATTTAGAAGAGTGCCAAACATTTGATAATGGTGATCTACATCTCTATCTCTACTCTCTAAAAAAAGAAATCGTGTTCCGTTTCCGCTGATACGTCGATGGTTTCGTCGAGCGCTTCCTGAGCCCCACCCCGCGCAAAAATAACGCGCTTAGTCAACACAATCCATCCCCGCTTCTTCCGCACCCTCCTATTCTCCTCCAAATCAAGGTTCTCCTCCCGATTTGAGCTCTCTCCCGACCCCCCGCCGCCCTCCCAACTCGGCCGGCAGCAGCGACGCCCTCCCAAGTCGGCCACCTACAGCGCCCTCTAGACCCCTGCTTTGACACAACGGCATAAGGGCAACAAAGGCGGCGCGGACGAGGTAACCTATTTCCCACTCTTCTCTCGTGTGTGCTCTCTCACGTATCTCCTCTCGCGTTCTTCTTTCCTTGATCAATGGGGCGGCCGGGGGTAAGGGAACACAGTGTACTAGGGATGCGGGGCCTAGATCTACAGGGGCAAGTACGAACAAGCCTAAATCTCCTCTCGCGTTCTTCTTTCCCTGATCAATGGGGCGTCCGGGGGTAAGGGAACACGGTGGACTAGGGATGCGGGGCCTGGATCTACAGGGGGCGAGGACGAACAAGCCTAAGGACGCACATGTCTGAGCGATCTCCTTATTTCACTCGCTCCATGTCCTCTGTCTCCCTGTTCTTTTGGCTGTACGGTGCAAACGGAGAGAGGGGAGAGTAAAGACTGTATAAGATTTTCTACTTGTCCAACTCCTGATACAAATGTTAATAGACGACTATCAAACGTTATTATTGCTACAAATGTTGCTGCTGGCTGAGATTCCATGTTACAATTTTCCATGGTGGGCATCTCTGAAAGGATCCACACACTTGACGGAGCAATATCTTGTGATCTAGCTTGCCTAAAGATAGATGATACAGAGCATGCTTCTGATACCAACCATTCCAGCTATACAATCAGGTGAATAATACTTTACCATGCGGTGTTTACTGCTACCCTCTACAAAAAAACTCTTGAAGGTAAGTGCAAGTTATATGTTGATGCATACAGGTACCTTGAATTTACTCATCGATATGGTAGTTCTTTAGTATTCATCAAATATTTGAACCATGTGAGGAATATAGCTGGTTTGTTGCAATTTACGTGCTGCAGTGCCCTACTTTGGTGGTACTTTAAAAAAAGCATGCGTTGATATTTTCTTGAACTTGGTTACTATAGCTCCAAGGTGATCATGGCATTTCTGGATTATTCTTCTGGAAATCTGTTTCATTATCATGGAGGTTAGTAATATAAGTGTTCAAGTCATGTTTTAATTCATTCTTTGTCAGATGTAAGAGAATCTTACTATAGCTCATACCATGAGAGCGTTTCAAACGGACATGATTAACCTCAGTTTGCAAGCTTCCAGATCTTAAGTGTCTCAAACTGACATGATTAACCGCAGTTTGCAACCTTTCAGTTTTGCACCTATCTGTGTAACTTATTTTAGTTTGCTACCGAGTTACTCAGGTGAGTGCTATATGATTGGCTACGTATTTTCTCCATATCAGAGCGTTTGGGGATTATTTCTTCATATTCTGTGATTTTTATTTACCAAACCTATTTTTGTTTCACCAATCCTGAAGTAATTATTTGATAATTTACATTGTGGTGTAGTTATGTAATGAGTTTCAGATTTCTCCATTTAGGCAAGTATTCATTAACAGAGTAACTGAAATCTCGATTTTTTTTCATTTGTATAGCAGAACATCCATTTGCTGGTCGTATAGGTTTACACAGGGGGACAGGGAGAGAGGGAGAGGGAGCCATGAGAGGTAGCACAGCAGGCCTAAGATAGCAACTATCATCCGAGGCATAGCATCTAGGAGTCAGAGTCGGCGACACGCTTAGATGGCAAGTTGACTAGCTGGAGGAAAATGCAGGTAACGCCGGTGGTTGGGGAAGTTGTTGCACAAAACCACAACAACGTATCTTTTTTGCATAAAACACCATCTTTTGTCGTAATTGTTGCACAAAACACAAAACTCATTGTTAAGTGGACTAATAGCCAATTAGTCAAGATGGGCCCACTGTCAGGAGACAGGTGGAGTCCAGCGTTGCATCTCGGACGTGGCTGCTGGTCAAAGTTTAGGGCCGTCGTGTTCCTACGGCCGTGGTCGATGTCGCCGGGTGTGGCTGATGGGACCCCTTCAGGAATCTCTCCCCTTTCGATCAATTATATATGTTGATCTCCCTCGCTAACTTCAGCGTCAATGGGTAAGAGGGGGGAAATGATTCTACGTCTAAGCTCGCTGGTAATTAGTTCAAGCCTTAGAGCATCCCCACACCGGCCTGAGAACGTCGACTTTTCCACTCGTGTTCCTAGGCGAAACAAAAAAAGTAAAAAATTTAAATTTTATCGTTCCCGCCGGGGAAACTAGGCCAAACATGTTCGATAGAAGTATGCCCATCAAGTTCGGCGACAAATTATTACAGAACTAGATAAAAAGCTCGGCGATCAGTCGTCGACGGGAATGGGGTCCTCCAGCGTGGCCGATGCGGCGGGATTAGGGGTCTGGCCGGCGGACGCCGACTGGTTGGAGGAGGTAGAAGCAGAGCTCGGCGTAGCAGTGGTGTTCGGTCTAGAGTCGCCGATAGAGCTGGCTCACGCCCGTTTTCGCTTCGTCCGGCGTTCGCAGCAACACGAGAATGACCTGAGAAGTCCGGACCAAAGTTGGCCCAAACCCAGACGAAACCAGGGTTCTAAGAACGCGACTGGATCAATTTTTGGCGTCCGGACCAAACAATCCCCCAGAGATCGACATCATGGAAAGCCGAGTGAAGATGCTCTTAGTAGGAACTAGTCCAAAGATGTAATTCCTGAAAGAATGACGTAATGTGCACATATCTAATGAAGACTAAAACAACAGTCGAGCAGGTACGCAGCGAACAGCTTCCGACTGCACCATTGCGAATGTATCCAAGAATACCTCCATGGTGTCCGCCTACCCGAACGACAGAACAAGCAACCAGTCTTGTGCGCGACGACGAGCTTCGGCGACGTGGCCGCGAACGCCTCCCGGCACCCGGCAACATCAACAGTGGGGTAGGAACAGCACGCCTATGGCCTTTGACCAACTGACATGCGCGACTAGCCACGCTGGACTCCATCTGCCTCCTAAGACTGGGCCCATCTTAACTAATTGGCTATTAGTCCACTTTGAGTTTTGTGTTCTATGCAACAATTACAATAAAAGGTGGTGTTTTGTGCAAAAAAGATGCGTTGTTGTGGTTTTGTGCAACAACTTCCCCAACAGCTGGTGTTACATGCAATTTCCTCGACTAGCTGTGATACAAACAGTTTAGTATAAGTATAATTTGCTCTCTTTTAGACATTGGTATTCCATGTGTTGCAACAAACTTATAAAACATGAAATTTGAGATTGTGTAAATGCACGGGGATCCATAGGGTGAGTGCCTCTATTATATATTCATAACAAAGTTACTTGTCTCAGTTGCATAGAATAGCTGAACTCCTCTGTTGAAAGAAAAGAACATTTTATTACTCGATCAGTTATCCTTCTGTAAGAGAGGCTCAATGAAGTGTGCACAAACTGTTGAATTCCTCATCATCGATTAAGCACAAGACTATGATGCTTTAGTTTTAAAATTTTGATCTCTTCTTTCATAGAGATGAGCGCTAGAGAAAACTATCAGCATCACCATTATTTTGGACACCGGAGAAACGCCGGAGATCGAGGGAATGGAAGGTCCAGGTATTTACAGAAATTCTTTACTTCCTCCGACCCATATTAATTGACTTGAATTTGTCAAAATTTGGATAAACCTATATACTAAATAGTGCCTAGATTCATCCAAATCTAGACAAATGTGAGTAAATTAATATGGGTCGGAGGGAGTATGGTTTTCCTATTTTCAATTGGGGAGGTCCAGATCAAGTTACTTGATCGACACGTGCTTATATTGCCATAATTTAGTAGTACCTAACCTTGCAATACCTTATACAACTATTGCCTTAAGAAGATTGATGTCCTAATCTTGTTTTTGGAACATTTGTTAGTGGCAAATAATTTTTTAACGCACATGCATTCGGGTAATTCAAGTAGCCCCAAATTTTGGTTTTGTTACTATGAAATATGTCAGCGCGTTTCTACGACACCACATTTAAATCAAATGAACAACAATTCATAATATTATGTATAACTTTTGGTACTACTATCTTAAGTAGGTACGAACTCTGTCTAGAATAGCAAGTGACACAAAAGAAAGAAAGATGCATATGAAAATAATCAACGGTGTAAACTGTATGAAACAGAACAATATCAAGGTACTTGTTTAACTAAAGTTGCAAGGTTTGTTAACTGGTAGAGAGCTCTTTGCATTGCACGTGTAGTTTTTATACCATCTCTTATTGTAATTTTGCTCGGTTCCTGGCATGATGAAGTTTGAGTTTGAGTTGCCTGAAGTCACTGAGAATACATCTCTGCTCCTCGTAGAGAGCTGTTTGGTCATCAGCCAAGGGTGTATAGGTTTGAAAAGCTCTTGTCACGATGATATACTAAATCTCCATTTCCATATTCTCCTGGAGAAATTGATCAAGATCAGGTTGCAATAGCATGTTGTTGTTAACTCTGTATTGCACTTTTTCATGTCCTCATCAAGTTGAGGGCTTCCAATTCAAGTATTCCTGAATATTTCTCCTTGATCTGTGTTGGCGCTTGTTCCATCCTTGACTCAACTTATCTATTCTAGCTGTACCAAATTACAATTTTCATGCGACATTGCTGATCACTTGGTCAGTGAAACAAAATAAAACTGTGGTGAAATGGTGAGTTGCATCGAGGAGTTTCACTTATTGTTGTCACTACTGGTTTACATATACATGCTTGAGTACTCTGAAACTATAATTTATATCTCCATAAGTGGATTCCTTCATGAGTCCAATGCCCTCCTGAAATCGTGAACTTATTATGGGTTGTATTTTGAAGGTGCAAGGAGCCATGGAAGCTTAATAACCTCTGAATGACATCAGATTATCAAATATAGTAAGACTATGGCTTGCACATAGATACATGCCAATTTTGGAACAATAGGCATCTTATTTTGAAACTATGAAATCGATGGTACTCATGTACTAAGTTTTCGTTTGATCCAGTGCATGGAATCATTCGTTCATGTAGATATGTCGTCATGAACTTGTTAGTATACTTATCCACATTCACGTTTATGTTAGTTTTCAACCTTTAATTATTTTTGTGAAGTTAATTTCTGCCTTTCAACTTTAATTGCCCAAGTTATTTTTTTGTATAATACATCTGAAATTACTTTTCTGTAGGCATTTGCAGTTTGCAGATGTCGAGGCGGCGTGCCCTGGATTCGAATGTTTGAAGAATAAAAGTGAAGCTTGTAGAGATAATTGCAAAGATTCTGGAGGCGGTCATGTGCATAAACATTGCCATGTTGTAAATATTTGGATCAGATTTGCTGGGATAACCAACCATTTGGTTGATCAGTCAATCGTAGTGATGGCGGGGACGATAATTATGCATTTGATCGATCATCGAGAATGCTTTAGTTTTTATTCTAGATTTCAAAGTTGTTGTACTGTGATTTCTGATTCTAAATATCACCAAGTTCCCTAATAATATCCACTATGAGAAAATAATATAGAATTAAGTGCCAATTTTTCTAGGCTCTAAAAAATGGGTTCATCTGTATTGTGTGATTCAATCGAATCATCAGATCAGGCTGGTTCTTAGTGCATGCTCAATGCTCAAACTCAACATGAGCTCCACATGTTTTCATCCTTTTTACAGCATCTGATTCATGGTTATTGTAAAATTTCATTTGCACCTCTATAGTTAAACTCGAGATAATTGCAATGAGATATGCCGTATTAAGTAGTATATTGTCGAGTAGCTGGGGGCCTTCACGATACTAATTTTCTCTCCCGTTGCAACGCACAGACATGTTTTCTAGTCAAAAATAAAAGTCTAAGGATATTAGTGTTTGACTAATAGGATTTGGACTATGTGTTATATCGTATGGCATCACTATTGATGTTGATAGATTCTTTTAAAAAAGAAAAGGAAAAGGAAATGCTGAAAGAGAATCTTGGAAATATTTGGTAGAAAAGAGAAGTCTGGAAATATCCAGCTTAGATATATAAATGATATACATGCTGTCGATATATTCTTTTGCTTGTTAAACAATTTGTTTTTTAGGTATTGGATACCAGATTAGTTGATGTCAAATATCACATAGAACAACATAATTCATGAACTACATGGCCTAAGTAACTAGCAAAAGAATATGAAATGATGTTTATCAGAAACAAATAAAGTATTGTTGTATTTCTCGTTGACATCAAACCTAGCCTTTAAGATTTGTTTTAATAAATTGTTATTTTTTCCGGTATTATGAGAACAATTGTTGTACACATAATTACCGTATTTCATAAAAGATGAATAAACTCTTACAAGTCTAGTTGAAGAAATCACATCCATAACACTAATGCTAAAATATCGCAAATAAATGATTAAAAATATGACTTATGAAATAATACCAGTGATTAAATTATATTAGAAAAAAACATGATGAAACTCGATGTGGCATGGGTGCTCGTTGAACACCGACCACGCAGACTCACTTAATAGCAATACATCTATTTGCTACATAAAATGATCTCAACAGCATGAAAAATTGGTACCATTGGAAGAGCTAATCTATATAAGAGTTTACGAATTTGAATCATCTCAATTGGAGTTACGATTCAAAAGATACGACCATTCGAAGTTTTGCATATTCACAGATTACAATCTGGAAAAAAAAACTTAATCAGGCCGAATCTGGAACTGGGCCGGCTTGGCCCGTTACGCAGCCGACGCTGCGAGCCGTTGGATCGCATCCAACGGCGCAGGACCCGCCCGGTCGGAACGAACCGAGACACGACGGCTGGCCCTCGAACCCTATAGCCCCCATTTCCCCCTCCCCCGGCTGCGGCGACGAGCTAGAGAGAGCGAGATGAGGCGGCGAAGCCAGCTGCAGTGGTGAAGGAAGACGTACCTGTGAGCGCCTCTCGCCGGATTCGCGTTGCAGTTTTTCCCAGCGCGCGGCTCCGTCGAGCGGTGCTAGCCGGTGCCCTTTGCGACGCAACCGCGCGCGTGCGGGCGTCCCCGTGACGGCGACGGCTCCCTCAGGTGACGACCCCGAGGCCGTCGTGGCCAGAGACGACGGAGGGATCCTTAGGTAAGCGTCCGCCGCTTCTCAGCCTTATGGATTTAGGGTTTTGGATTTGGGCAATTTCTGATGAACTATGGTTTCGAGTTTTGGGGAAATACTCAGGGTTTGCAAAAGTTGCCTTAATTCCCTCTTCATAAGAACTTAATCGAAACCATACGTCCACTTCTTCATCTGTTAGGGCTTGAATTTAGGAAAAATAGGGCTAAACCTAGATCGTTTTAATTCATCGGAAGAACATACTCACTTGAACATGATTTACAGCATCAGAGGGCTCAAGCTTAAGAGCTTCCAGCTCTGATACTATTGTTGTGATCGACAGTATCACCTAGCTCAAGATTGAGCCACACAAAGGAAATGATCATTAGGATTACCTTGATCTTGAGGTCTAGCCATGACCTCCTCTTGTATCTTTTCCTGATGCTTCTTGATCTTGATTGTGTGGTTCTTCCTGGCACTTTCAGTGCTAGGCTTGATCTGAGAGCTAGGGGAAAGTTTTGCTAGAGCTTAGATACAGAGGGATAGCTAGGTATGGCAGCCCACCTCTCTAGTAGAGTTTCCCTTTTATACTAGCACCCGCACCAGGGGAACCGACACCAGGAATTGATGGATGGGATGCCCCTGATCAGGGCAAAACCGACCTACTGTAGCGTGCTATTGCAGTTGTTTTTGTTGACTTGCTGACTTAGCCGGTAGATCATAAATATCCAACATGATCAGCTTAGAGTGGTTTTCAATCGATAATTTTGTCTTAAGAGTTTTGTTCTGGTATCTCTGTGTGATGCCATTGCCATGTTCCCTGGAACCTACTGTAGCGTTACTGCTGCAGCTGTTTTTGTTGACTTGCTGACTTAGCCGGTAGATCATAAATATCCAACATGATCAGCTTAGAGTGGTTTTCAATAGATAATTTTTTCTTAGAGTTTTGTTCTCATCTCTCTGTGAAGCCATTGCCATGTTCCCTGGAACCTTCAGGTCCCCCCCCCACCCACCCACCCCTCTATAATGCGTAAAGGTAGAGCTCCTGCCATTCACCGAAAAAAGTTTCTTTCCATTAACGCAATTATTTATAACATGTTATCAAGTCTGTATTATATAACTTAAGTGTTCTATGAATATCAGAAAATTTCAAGTGCCAAATTAACAATATTTATTGAATGGTTAGGCTCGGAGACAACAAACTAGTGGATTTCTCCCTTTTTCTTTATGTAAATGTTTGTTAGCTAACTGATTTGGCTGTTTTATGTGGTCTAATGCTGCTCCTCTGTACCCTTAAGATTGAAACCTTGCATATTATTGTAAATATGTTGTAGATTTTCCATTTGGTTGAACCTTTGCGGATATCCAATTTGACTCTGGGGTGTAGATGCTCCCTGAAGCTGGGCCAATGGCATTCGCTCAAGTTTCTGTATTATCTGTTGTATTTTACCTGTTGCTGCCATTTTGGTACAGTAACTGATTCCAATCCAGGCCCATGCATGTGCAGAAATAAATGCGCTTGTTGCTGTGATCCGTCGCTGCCTAGATGTACAGACTGATAGATTTTCTTGGACCGGCAAACAAACATGACGTTGCACGTAATTCGTCTAAACTCCAGCCGTTGAAAAAATTCCTCCGTGCCTACCACCATACTCACACCCACCATATCCCCAAAGATTCCATCAACATAGACCTGCCAAGTACATTCCTGAGTTCATTAGAAGGGAGAACGAATCTTGAACCAAGAGGACGCTGGCCACCATAACATTGTAATGGAGGCTGAAGCTCGCGGGCAACCAGCCGATGAGCTTCTTGAAGCAGGCTAGCTGTCCAACGAGCATGTGCTACATGAGGAAGCACGTGTTCGCATCGCCAGATCGAGTGACGGTGCATCTCGCAGTATGCCGGATCTGGCAGCCGAGTTGCTTGGGGAAGCCGGTGCTGGCTTGCCGGTGACTTGTAATGGAAGGGATCCTTCACCGGTGATGTAAGATACCATCATGTCGCTGACGCACCTGGACCAGGTTTGCTGCGATTTGAAATATCTCCCTGCCACCACCCAACAAATACCTACAAATTTCAAGTTTTCAACAGCATCAACACAGCTAAGCGAACCCGAACTATTCATCAAATGAATTGTTTCATTTTGGGCATCATCAGATGTGTACACTAGTACACCCGCTGTTGGCCAACCACCGACTGATGTGGCTCAGTCTCAACGCCACTGGTGGGAACCTTGGTGGCGATTGATTCCACAGCCTCGTGAATGACTAAACTGCTTTCTTGAAGATACCAGTCATTCGATTTAAGACATGCATAATGAATTTCCATGTGAACAATATTCCATGTGTAGATCATCTTTATTTTTTCGTAAGGTCTGCATGTAACCATTTACTTATGTTGACTGTGTGCTTGAATATGGCAGTTGCTGATCATGGGAAGATCATCTCGTATCATCCGGGATCTAACCCGTCGTCATCTTCAGTCAGTTGTTGCATTGACCGCTTCCTGGAAGAAACCTTCGGAGGAACAGAAGAAAGAAGTCAGGTCTTATGCGACGGGTTCAATTATCCACTCCTCCAGGGATTTTATGTTCATACTCTCATGTGCGCATACTTTTGAGCCTTTCGCCCTCTGCCATAAGCCTGGGTTTGGTGATGTTGAGATGCTGGATGAGAACACAGCTGTCAGAGTGAGTTTCTATGATGGGCGAACAATGGAGGGTGAGGTTTATTGCATTGATTTTTGGATGGATATTTGTCTGGTACTTATTCCATCCCCTGCGTGGAGTTATTATGAACCAGTAAAGTTCATTGATGATGAAGAGAATAAATGGGGCCATTCAGTTTACAGAAGGAATACCAGGGTGTACTCCATCTTCTGTTTTCCAACGTCACCAATTGATGATAAAATTTTATTTGGTACTGCTGCCAAAGGAAAAATTTGGTATGTAATTTTAATTGCAATTACATTGTCTTAAATTTCTTTTGTCTAAACTCTGGATAAGATTAGGCAACTATGGTTTATCTTTACTGCAGGATTTACTTAGCTTATATACATATATGGTATAATCATTTATTTTACTAATCTAGAAATATCATGGTAACTGTTAGACTAATTAATGGAGTGCACTTTTATTTTTAAAGTTCCATTGCATTTAAAGTGAAAATCTCATAGCTGAAATCTAGTACTCCCTCCGACCCATATTAGTTGACTCAAATTTGTCTAGCACTAAAACTTGACTAGATAATATCTAGATGAATCTAAGTCAACTAATATGGGTCGGAGGGAGTACCAAGTATCCAATACATGCATAACATATAGTATCTCTTTAATGCAGTGGCAGGAACTCGATTGTTGGTAACGATTTGGATCCAAAGTATCGTTCAGACTTGAGTTTTTTTGAGTTTGCTATGCCTGGAGCAATGGGATGCTCCGGGGGACCTGTTTTCTCAAAGGATCGCCGTGTCTTAGGCACTTGGATATGCCAAGTTGATGACATTAAATTTGGCATTAAAGTTTATCAAATTCAAGAATGGGCATACAAGTGGTTCTGTATCAAAGGGGTTAGTGTATTTATCAATTCAGTTTCGTTACTACTTCTCTGTTTCACGTTACTACTCTGTTTCCTCGGATTATTCTGACTCTTTTCTTCTAATATCCTAACAGGCAAGGACTATGACCGAGACGATAGACCGGATTATCTGTCACTTGTCTATGTGTTTAAGGGTACGCACATATGTTCTTCTATTATTTTCTTTTTCAATACCTTTCTAATGCTAGTGTCTTGTACACATTAATTGTCAAATGTGCACCATGATATTCGTGATTCGGTACTCACATATTTATTATCGTTTCCATACTCTACAGCATTTGGCACGAAGAAAGCGAAAGAAAATATATCCTAGTACTGTGGCGTGAAGCTTGTGGAATGAAAGCCATCATCATATTTTGATTTAAACTTATGAGAACTGCCCAGTCTGTTGGTATTGCTTTAACCTCGGTAGAGCAATTGCCCTTTTGGTGGAGATACTCTCTTTTTCTCGGTAGTGTGCTCCTTTGGTGAGTGCTGATACCGTGGCACACCCTGCCCCTCCCTAGGGCCGGCCACCATAAGGGTACCTTTATGCTCTTTAGTTAAAAAACTGAACTAACTCTTTAAAATGATGATGTCATCACACAAGTTAGTTCATTTTGTTAAACAGAAAAAGTACTCCCTCTGATTTATATTACTTGTCATTGAAATAGATGTATCTAGCACTAAAATATGTTTAGATACATCTATTTTAGTGACAAGTAATATGGATCGGAGGGAGTAGAAGGTACCACCAATATTGATCCACTTGCATTACTAGAGAGAGTCATGACATGGTGAACACCAACAACGCACCCTCTTCTGCAGGTGAATCTAGAAAAATCTTTAACATCTATTTTGAAACAGAGGGAGTACAGGGGTCATTGCTTGTCGCAGGCCATTGCCTCTAGCCAACCCGATTTGATATTCTAGAAACGACGACTGGATCAACCATTTTCACTCGTTCTCTTCATTCTCGCACGCTACGTCTCCGTGCTCCGGCCATCCACCATCTCTTGCTCTGAGAGTCCTCCGACGTGCTTGTGGAGAAGAGAAACTGCCTAGAGCTGGTTTCTTTGGATGATACCTGGCGACCACATTCCTGGAAGAGTGGCGCGACCGAAGATGGTGTGCGGCTGGCGCTGCATCCCACTCGGTTCTGCAGAGGTGTGATGTGTGGCAAATGTATGCCGTCCTGAAAACCGACATAGAAATGGTGTTTCCTTTGGAGAATATTAGAAAGGTACCAGGGCTAGATATCTTGCCTTTAGAAAATGTCCCGATAAATTGGTAGTACTAATATTACCGACCGAGTTAGAATTATTGTATGTGAAAACAAGTTATGTGAATTAGTATGTGAGCATATTTGTGATCGAAAAAAAAGGAACGTGAGGTTTCATATCTATCAGTTTCTAAAATGCAAAGTCATAGACGTGCAACGACACGAGGCAGACAAGGCCACATAAGTGCGAACTAACAAGGCCTTGGCCAAGGTCAACGAGCACGAGGACGGTGTAAATAACTGGAGAGGATAGGACGACAACGGCATGGAGACCTGAGGTAGATCTATCAGACGGAGCGAACAGCGAACTAGCGTGGCCGCCGGGCAAAAGGCGCAGATTGAAGTTATGTTGATTGTACCTGAAATGTTAGCACGTTAATTATGACATACTAGCATAAATGCTCGTATGTTGCAATGGGAGATTTTTTTTTGTGTTGACGTGTCTCCAGGGCACAACACATGGGGTCATTGCGCCCCGCGCTTATATAGTACTACCTCCGATCCTAAATAAGTGTCGCCATTTTGAACTAGAGTTAGTTCAAAACCATAACACTTATTTAGGATCGGAGGGAGTATTAGAATTAGAAGGATAGACAACAAGAGACAAGAATGAAATCTGTGTTTATTATTGACGATTGACAAAGCTTTTATACAATCGGTATGATATATATTGGTTTCCTGAAGTATGGTGTTGATCAGGCAGTTCCACGATCGATGGCTCACAGATTATCTCCAGGAAGAAACCATCGAGGAGCGGGGATGTCGGTTCCCAGGCTAGAACCGCACCTCCTAATTAAGCGGGGACTTTACCCCCTAATTATCTAGGATAATTACTCTTAACACTCCCCATAATCACCGCTTGACTGTATCACAGCTCATCATCTTGGTTAAATCTCCTCCAAAAATCCAGTGGAAAAAATGTGAGGAGTATGATAGGATATGCTGTTAAAACTCCTTCAAAAATCCTGTGGAAAAATAAGGAGAAAATGACACATCATATAATGATTATCGCCTCTATTAACTCAATATGAAATAAATCCATAGAATCTAGAGGTCAATAAATATGTCGTTTATACCATCTTAAGAAACCCGATGGGGAAAACAGATAGTATGTCATATGATCTTATGTTGATATTACCTAATTAAAAACCTTAATGAGAACCTGTATAGTAAACTCATTTAAGGGAAAAAGAGTATAATATGATGCTTTGAACAGGAATAGTTCAGGAAGATACTCCCCCTGATTCTTGCAAATCTCGAAGCCATCGCATACCGATTCCATGAATATATTTCTGGAATGTTGAAGTTGGTAGAGACTTCGTAAATAAGTTGGCGAGATTATCGCATGATTTGACTTGCAAGACATTTATTTCCCCATTCTTTTGAAGTTCATGAGGATAAAACAACTTTGGGGCAATATGCTTAGTGATATTGCTCTTGATATATCCTGTTTGCATTTGTGCAACACAAGCCGCATTACCTCATAGATAATGGTAGGTGATTCGATAGAACCAATTCCACATGATTGTTGTATGTGGTTTATCATTCTGCGAAGCCACACACATTCGCGTGATGCCTCATATAATGCAATTATTTCAGAATGATTGGTAGAAGTGGCAACCAGAGTCTGTTTTGAAGACTTCCATGATATAGCAGTTCCACCATGTAGGAACACAAAGCCGGTCTGCGATCTGGCATTATGGGGATCAGATAAGTAGCCAGCATCAGTGTATCAAATCATACTAGAGTCCAAATTTCTCTGAAACTGAAAGTATAGGCCAAGATCATTTGTGCCTTGGAGGTATCGAAAGACATTCTTGACTCCTGACCAATGGCGTTTGGTGGGAGTTGCGCTGTGTCTAGCAAGTAGATTCACTGCAAAAAGCGAGGTCAGGTCTCGTACAATGTCGTGGTGGTGGCATGGTAGATGCCATGGGTAGGCTAAAGTATGGGGCCAATGGATGCTAGAGGAATCCGGGGAGGGAAGATGTAGTTATCTCTACACTCAAACAACTAACATGCAGATCTTTATTTCTCTTCTTTGGGTTCACAAGTGCTCCTCGAGCTGTTTGCAGGAAGAAGAGAGCTACTACACGAGCCTTACGGCCTAGAATCAATCGATCCCTTCTCAGGAGCCCGCTTCCCCCCTTATAAAGGGGTCCCGTGGTTCCTCCTAGGTCTGACGTGGCAAGCATATTCGAGGAATATGCTTGTCCCAATATGGTAACTCGGCGATTCTCTTTCCGTGTCCCCCTTCTAACGATGGCAATGTTCTAGAGAGCCCCACCTACGTGCCTCGGGCTCCATGACTGTCACCTCCGTGACCTTCTTCCGCCCTTCTGCTGCTTTGCTCCTTGTCCTTTGTGCTTGGCTCTGTTCAGATTCTCCCTAGCTAGCGACTAGGGTTTGAATATAGGCACCTCCTTCTCCTGCAAGCTTCGTGTTACTCGGCCTTGTCTCGCATAACTCAGCTCGGCCTTCACCTGTATTCGAGTTAGTCAGACTTACTCGGCCGACTTAACTCATACGTCGGCCGGATAAGGTGGTTATCCTTCTGTAGCCGTCATGGCCTTGCTTAGCTCGACCGACTCTTACATGACTCGGCATATATAAACAGTAACTCGGCTCATGACAAGGGAGACTCCTTTCATCTTTCCCCTGTCTTGACCCTATCCGGGGTCACCTCCCCAACATTAGTCCCCGAAACTGGTGTTGTCCTGCCTATAACCTCGGCCGGGCTACATCAGTTTACCAACATACGTCTCTCCTTATTTCCGAGTTACTTTTTCACGTTCGAGATATCCGTGCAGCTTCCTGAGCACGCCTCATCCTACGTGTAACACCCATCATTATTTCTCTAGTTTTTTGTTCCTCTATAGTGCACACTGATTCTGCTGACAAGATCGACGCTTCGCGGCGCCGCATCGGTCAGGAGGCCCGATCCTCTCCTGCGCCGTGCGGCCTTTGGTGTGGCTCCACTCAGATGCGTGCGGTTCCACCGCACACATGATATACACGGTTAGCGTGCGCACCCACGATCCCACTACCGCTAGGACCGCGCGGTTATAAGGAGGGGTGCGGGGCTAGAGGATTTACTTTCCCCCTTTAGCTCACCGCTCCTCTTCTTCCTCCTTGCGCCCGTGTGTCTGTTCGTGCGCTCGCGGTTGCGCCATTGTCGATTTCCTCGACGGCGACGCCGCAGTCCCTCCGCTCGGTCGGCCTCATCACCGTGATCTTGCTCCGGCGCCACCACCGGTGAGTTTTTCTACGGTCTCGCCGCTAGGCTCTTTCCCTAGGCGCATTCTCTGTTTTTCTAGATTCCCTGCGGCGGTTCTTTTCCGTTCCGCCGCCGTGCTCGCTTAGAACCACGACGGGGCCCTGTGCCTCTAAGCCTCTCTCTGCCGCCAGTCCTTCTTCCGTTGATTCCTCCGACGACCCTATGTCTAGTTTCGTTAGTGGAGCGCTCGTCGAAGACGATGACGTAGCGTCCGGTCCAGAGCGAGGCTCTTGGCAGGGCTCCTTCATCACTCGTTGTGAGATTGAGTGGCTAATTAGGACTCGTCGGATTCCTGCCGAGGTAAGCTGTCGCTTGCCTGGCAGCGAATCCTCTCCTGTACTCAACGAAGGCGAGTACGTTGTTTTCATGTCCCACTTCGCTCGTGGATTCGGCCTTCCCCTTAGCGATTTTTCTAGGGAATTCCTTGATTACTTCGGCCTTCAGCTGCATCACCTTCCGGCTAATGCCATCGCCTCCCTATCCGCTTATATCTCGGCCTCGGAGGGATACTTCGGCCTTTGGCCATCTGTGTCCGTTTGGTCTAAATTCTTTCAGATCTGATCTAACGTTGTTCCAGACAAATCCCTTCACCCCTCGGAGAAATCCCTTACCCAGTGTGGAGCCGCGTCCATCACAACTCGGAGAAAATCCGAGTTCCCTCGTGTTGCTGGCCTCGAGTCTTGCAAGAAATGGCGTAGATCGTTTTTCTATGTCAAAAACACTCGAAAAGAAGACAAGATTTGGCTCCCTGCCTTTACTATCAGCCCCCTTCCAAGAAGAACTGGAACTATAACCCCAGAAAGAGCCATGCTTTGGCCGAGGCATTCGAGATTCGGCTGAAGGAGTTGATCCGCGCCGGGCTATGTGGTGAGGATCTGATGACCACATTCATCAGCAGCCGAATCTGCCCTTTCTAGCTTCGCTCGCACAAGCTTTGTTACATGAGTGGTCCTCTCGATCCCAACCGAGTTTTGACGGTTGAGCTCGACGACTATCTTATTTACAAGCGTGTTCATGCTATCTTCAAGACTGATATGCCGGAGGACTGGACATGGGGGCTGAAGCCGTTCACTCGCGAGAATCCCCCTCCCGAGGTAAATTTACGCATTTGTGTTTGCTTCCTAACTGCGTTTGTGACTTCTTTTGCCAACTCCACTTTGTTCCTTTTCTTGCAGAGGTTTGCGGAGCAAAAGATCGAGGATGTCGAGGTTCTGGCCCTTCCGTGGACCGCAGATCGAAACACCCCGGATAGCGGGGAACCTGACTCGGAGGAGTTTGTTCCTAAATCGGACGTCGCTCCGGCTCGTGCCCGTGGCAAGACCTCGGCCCACGGGGAGGAAGGTGACTCGGACGACGTCCAAATTCTTGAGGTAGTCGCCGTGATGCCTATCTCTTATGCATTTCTGGCTTCTAGTTTCCCAGCTAATCAGGCCGGTCAGGTGCACGACGCCGAGCCTCTCGCCTCTCAAGATCCTGCTACCTCGAGGAAGCGCACTGCTCCGGCAGGTCCCTCCGAAGCTGCTCCCAAGAAACGAACGAAGAAATCAGCCCAGCACCTTCCGAAGCGTAAAACCATGGCCAGAGTTACTGGGTGAGTTTATTTTCATTTGTACTTCTTGTTTCTCTCTTTCTATCTTTTGATTCGACTTTTTGTGCTTTTGCAGAGCTCCTCTCTCTGCCAAGCCAAGCGGTCCGAGTATGAAGAGTCATACAACTCGGCTGCCCTCTCCTCCGCTTCCTGAAGATATTCGGGTTCCTAGTACCTCTCGCGTTGACTCTCCTCCTGCGCCGACACAGACATCACCTCGGCGAGATGTTCCCACAACTCCCATTGCTGACGCCGACATAACTCCGCCAGTAGATCCTCCTATTGAACCTGTCGCCCCTGTTATGACCACCGAAGTTTCCCCCGACATTCCTTTGACCCCCACAATTCCAACTGCAACTCCAATTCCAACCGAGGATACCACCATCTCGACCCCCTTGGAAACCATAGTTCCTCCTGCCTCCAAGGACGCCACTCCTAGTGCCGGGGTTGCCGCCCCTGCCGACACCTCTTCTAAGGCTAAGAAGGTTGTTGTCACCAAACCTTCAGCATCTCAGAAGGGGCCGGGTAGCTCTTCTCAACCCAACATAGCTGATGCATTCCGTAAGGGGGCTTCCTTTACTAAGCCTGTTGTCACCCCGGCCGCTGATACTCAGCTTACTCTCCACAAGAGTCCCGCAGCGGCAGTATTTACCCAACGGGTCCAAGGTAAAGTGCTGACCCGTACTAAGAGTGGGAATAGCCTCGGCTCTCTGGTGGAATATGACAACAACTGGAACGCCGCCGATCAACTTGAGGGCAATCCGAGTAACCAGCCGTTTCAGCTTTCCGACATCAGCAGTCGTTTGCATATGGCTGCTAAGATTGTTCTTGAAAGTGATAAGATGAACGAGGTAAGTGCTTCTGTTGATATTTTGTATGTTATTCAAATGATAGTATATATACACTAGTCCCCGAAGCTTGCAACCGAATAACTTGTTGTTTGTTTGGAAGCTTTGTTAGGCTTCAAATGCATTATTTGCTAAGTTTATTTCTTGTATACCTTGGATTGATCGTTGTTCATCCATATTTCGAATTAAGTGTTGCTTTACCCGGATCTATTTCTGCTTCGGTTATCCAGCCACCTAGATCCGAGTTAAATTTTGCTTGATTCGGATCTGTCTTAGCTTTGAATATCCAGCCACCTAGATCCGAGTTAAGTTTTACTTGATTCGGATCTGTCTTAGCTTTGAATATCCAACCACCTAGATCTGAGTTAAGTTTTACTTGATTCGTATCTATCTTATCTTTGAATATCCAGCTGTATAATTCATTTTGATACTTAGGTTGCCCATGATCGGCGGACAGCCGAATTTCAGAGGTTGCTCTTTGCACACAAGAAGTTGGAGGAGAAATATGAGAAAGTTCTCCCCGTGGTGAAGAAAACTGGTAATTTAATAAACCTTTGTATTGTTCCTTAAGTTCTTAATATTTTCGACTTGGTGTGCTAATTCATTCCTTGCTGGTGTGCAGCTAGCATCAATAATCTTAATATCCGTCTTACCAAGAAGGTCAAAGCTCTGGAAGGTTAGTTATTCTTCTCCTCTATTGATTTTCGTTCAAGACTTATCCTTGGTTTCTTATAATCCTCTGGCTTTAGTATAGCCGAGCTACAAACACTTGCAGCGTCACATCAAGAATGCATATCCATGCCTGACATGATGCTACATTTTTTAGAGCAAGCCGCCACTTATTCGGCGCAACTGAAAGAGAAAGATGACGAGATAACCCGGTTACGTGCCGAGGTTGAGTCTCTCAAGCTTTCTCAGAAATCCGAGTTGGAGAAAGTTGATCAGGAGTTCTCTGAAGAGAAGAATCGGCTGAGTCTGCAACTACAGAAAGATAAAGAACTCCTGGAGGCTGCCGAGCTGAAGAACCGTATGATGAGCTAGGAAATCACTCGCTTTGAGAAGACTAAGGCTGACTGGACCCAGGATCTCCAGAAAATGTTGAGTTATATTCATCGTAAGTTTCCCACCGTGGCCGAGTTATTTTATTCTATTTCTTATTTTTAACTGATACGTTTGCCTTTTATGTAGATCATTTTCCGGAAGCTAAACCAGTGAGTTCTAAGGCAGTGATTTCTGCTCGTCAACACCGAGGTGTCCCCGCAGACTCGAATCCAGAATATTCAATGGAAGATTTCCTGGTTGCCGTCGGCGCTGCCATTGGGACAATGAAAATTATGGGTCGAGATCTGGTGCAAGCAGTCATTCGGGCTTACCATGTTCTTTGGCTGAATACCTCTGGAACTCCTAATATCGACGAGATTAAAATACTTGTGGAGAGATTAATGACATCTCAGACCCAGTTAAATCTCTGGAGGGAGTCTACTGGGAGAGCTGGTGCTGATATGGCACTCACGACCGTTCTGTCTTGGTACGAGGACATTTCGCTTGAGACTTTGATAAACTTGCGCACTGGCTCTCGTTGGGTTGAGGATCCAGAATTCGTCGCTCGCCGCCAAGCTCGTGCCTTCCAGCTTGTTGAGTATGTTGATGTGCATAATTGGATTGAAGGGCCGAGTTTTCTTTCCAATCCAGCTGATGACGTTGAAATTGAAGACGCCTCTAATGATGATTCGGCCGACCAGGATGAGCCAGAGGGTGATTCGGACAACTCCGGTGATTCTAATGCAAGCTCGGATGCGGATGACGACGTGCGATCATCTTCCAAAGGGACTGGGCACTCTCGAGCTCAAACTAATGTTTCCCAACAGCCCAGGATTTCCCCCGAGGCTACTATTGCTTCTGTTGAAGGTGAAGTAACTTCGGTCGAGGCGCCGTCTACCTCGGAGCGCCCAGTTCCTAAAAATGCCCCTACACAGGAGACCGAGGTCGCGCCGCCATCATCCAAGATAGCCGTTCCTGAAGCCTCTGATCATGCTGCTGCCCCTTAAGGGTGCTCTGGCCCGTTTCGTTGTTTAGGTTCAAAAAACCTCTTAAGTTATTTCGAGTCCCCCGGTATGCCGGGCGTATGATGTGTGTGAAACAATTGTCCGACTTTTGGTGTGGTGCGAACCTTTTTTCCTTTTGCCGCTGAGGCATGGGTGATGGTGATCATTATTAGCTTGTCTAAATAAGTCTCGTTGCTTTACATATTTGCTTTGGCGACATTTGATTTCGTAGAGTCAGATTGTAATTCTCCGCGCTGCTGACCTTAGTTCGGCATATATCTTGCCTGCCCTTTATATACTCGACAGTGTAGCTGTTGTGTTTTCTACTTCTACCTGAGATACAAAGCCCGAAGCCCACATCTGACAAGGCGATACAATAAATTGCATCCCGTATCATACCTCGATTTGCTGGGGTTGTTGTTCTTTTTGCATTATCCTTAGAGATTTTTACTTGTTGAGCTATGGAACTTTTATGATTCTGGCGACAAATAGTGGGTTTTACCAATTAGTCCCCGAGTTAACACTTGGGTTATCTAGTTTTTGCGTGTGCTCAAAGAATTACTTTGGACCATGTGGCAGTCCCCGAGTTATAAACTGGGTTGCAGAAATATATTTCATGAGTTAATACAGAGAATATTACGGGTAGTCCCCGAGTCAGTGCTTCAGGTATCGAGGTTTTAATGCATAATCCGAGATAAGGGATAATCTGTTGTGATCCCCAGTCCCTCGCCGAGGTCTTGAAACAAACACATAATTTGGGAATAAGAAATAACACTGTACAGTCCCCGAGTCACCGCTCGAGGTGCCGAGGTTTAACACATAACTCAAAATAAGAAATAATATAGAGCAGTCCCCGAGTCACTGCTCGAGGTGCCGAAGTTTAACACGTAACTTAAAATAAGAAATAACATAGAGCAGCCCCCGAGTCACTGCTCAAGGTGTCGAGGTTTAATACACGCTTGATACTCCGTCTTGACGCGTTACATTACGATGTACCATATATGGCTCCTAAGTGTAGAATGGGCGAAGTAAGGCTATGTTCCACGACCTTTTTGATTCGTCGCCGACTTTGTTTGCCTTGTTCTTTTCTGGTGACTGAGCATCGATTAGGTAATATGCATCGTTGTGCAATGCTTTACTCACGATGAATGGTCCTTACCATGGGGGTGATAGTTTGTGCATGCTGGCTGTGCGCTGCACTAGCTGAAGGACCAAATCTCCTTCTTCAAAAACTCTTAGATTGACTTTCTTGTTGTGATATCGTCGGAGATCTTGCTGATAAATAGCCGATCTTGATAATGCCAATTCCCTGGCCTCTTCTAGCAAATCGACATCGTCTTGCCGAGATACCTCATTTACCTCAGTGGTTGTATACTGGGTTACTCTTGGAGAATCATGTATTATGTCGGCTGGAAGCGCAGTTTCTGCCCCATATACCAGAAAAAACAGGGTATACCCTGTTGACCTATTTGGGGTAGTTCTGAGGCTCCATAGTACTGCTGGTAGTTCCTCGATCCAGCATCCTGCCGACCTTTGCAGAGGTTCGATAAGCCAGGGTTTTATTCCGGACAATACTAGTCCATTTGATCTTTCTACCTGCCCATTTGATGCTGGGTGAGCCACCGAGGCGACATCTAGTCTTATGTGTTTTTCTTGGCAGAATCTAGCAAAAGCCCCTTCAGCAAATTTTGTGCCATTGTCCGTAATAACACTATGTGGATAACCATATCTTAAGATAATATCTTTGAGGAATTTTACTGCCGTTGGTCCATCACATTTTTTTATTGGTTTTACTTTGATCCACTTTATGAACTTATCCACCATGACTAAAATGTGAGTCATTCCGCCTCGGGCTGGTTTGAATGGACCTACCATATCCAAGCACCATACAGAAAATGGCCAAGTAATTGGTATTGTCTTTAACTCGGACGATGGCATATGTATCTTGCTGGCGTATCTCTGGCAACCATTACATTTTTCTACCAATTCTTTCGCCTCTTCCAACGCCGTCGGCCAATAAAATCCATGACTGAATGCTTTGGCCACCAAAGCTCTAGACGAGGCGTGATGCCCGCATTCTCCATGATGTATATCTAGGAGCATCTCCTGGCCTTCTGCTGAGTCGACACATCTTTGCAGCACACTTGTGACGCTTCTTTTATACAGCTCATTGTTTATGATTGTATAAGCTTTTGCTCTTCTTACTGTCTGTCTAGCCAGTACCTCATTACTCGGCAAGATTGCGTCCTTAAGGAAGGAAAATATGGGTTGCGCCCATGCCGGCATGATTTTCTCTGGGATAATTTCACTATCTATTTCCATATTTTCCGCCGACATAACAGCTTCGGATTTCTCTATATTCATTCGTGTGATGGCCGGGTTCACTTTTGGAAATTCTGGGTTGCATTCTTTGTCAATTTCCATTGGCATACTACCTTCTCTGGATTCTACCGAGATATGAATGGACTCGGACTCTGGTGATGGTGTTATCGATGGTTTTCTCAGGTGCTCTAGGGCGATACTCGGGGGAATTGATTGCCTAGCTGATCCGAGTTTTGACCGCATGTCTGCAGCGTCATTTTCTGCTAGAGGTATATGATGAAACTCACATCCATCGAAGTATCCAATGATTTTTTGCACATGGAGTCTATATAGGGCCATATTCGCATCTAATGCATCCCAATTGCCTGATACTTGTTGCACTACTAGATCTGAATCCCCGTAGCATAGGATTCGACGTATACCAATCTCTTTTGCCACCTTTAACCCGTGGACGAGTGCTTCATACTCGGCTACATTATTTGATGCGGCAAAATGTATTGGCAACACATATTTCAACTGATCTTTCTTCGGTGAAGTCAACACTATCCCTGCCCCCAAGCCATTTCTCAGTTTGGATCCGTCGAAATGCATTATCCAATAATTCGGATCTGGTAAGGGTGGTTCATATTGTACCTCGGCCCAATCCACAAAGAAGTCGGCCACCGCCTGAGATTTGATTGCCTCTCGCCTATCGAATTGCGAAGCATAAGGTGATAACTCGATTGCCCATTTTCCTATTCGGCCACTTGCATCTTTGTTGCTCAATATCTCGGCTATGGGCGCTTCACAAATTACTTTTATCGGATGTTCTTCGAAGTAATGTTTAAGTTTTTTGCCGACATGTATACTCCATAGGACATCTTTTGATAGTGCGGGTAGTTCTGTTTTGAGGCCGATAGTACCTCGCTTAGGTAATATACCGGCCTTTGTATTGACTTGTCACCTTCATTTCGCTCCACGACAACCACCGCACTTACCACCCTGTTAGTGGCAGCTATATAAAGTAACATAGGTTCTTTTGACAGTGGAGAGGCCAGGATTGGAGCTGTGACCAACATATTTTTTAACTCATGAAATGCATTATCTGCTTGCGGTGTCCAGATGAATTTATCAGATTTTTTCATCAGTTGATATAGAGGTAATGCCTTTTCCCCCAGCCGACATACAAATCGACTCAGCGAAGCCATACAGCCCGTGAATTTTTGTACATCATTTAAACACCTCGGCAATTCCATTCTTTCAACTGCTCGTATTTTAGTTGGATTTGCCTCTATACCTCGGCTGGATACAAGAAAACCGAGTAATTTCCCAGCCGGTACACCAAAGGTACATTTTTCCGGGTTAAGCTTCATTCGGAACCTTCTCAGGTTTGCGAACGTCTGCCGAATATCGTCCAGTAGTGTTTTGCTCTCCTTGGTTTTTATAACTACGTCGTCTACATATACTTGTACATTTTTTCCTATCTGGTCATGTAGACACTTTTGCATGCATCTCTGATAAGTTGCTCCTGCATTACGCAGGCCGAATGGCATGGTGCGATAGCAATAAGCCCCGTACGGGGTAATAAATGCAGTCTTTATTTGATTGGCCGAATTTAATAGTATCTGGTGGAAACCAGAATACGCGTCTACAAATGACAACAGCTCACAAACAGCGGTCGAATCAATGACTTGGTCTATCCTAGGTAAAGGAAAAGGATCTTTGGGACATGCCTTGTTTAGGTTCGTGTAATCAATACACATTCGCCATACGACGACTACATTTGGGTCATCCTTTTTCTTTTCTACTAACACCGGATTTGATAGCCAATCCGGATGAAGCACTTCCATGATGAACCCGGCTGCAAGGAGTCGAGCTATCTCATCCCCTATTATTTTTCTCCTGTCTTCGGCGAAGCGGCGGAGAGGTTGCTTCACCGGCCTTGCTCCTGGCCTTACATGCAAAGAGTGCCCAGCCAACTCCCTCGGCACACCTTGCAGGTCTTGAGTTGACCAGGCAAAGATATCCCGATTCTCACGGAGGAAGTTGGTGAGCTCGCCTTCCTATTTGGCATATAGGCCGGCACCAATCGTGATGATGCGCTCTGGGAACTGCTCATCTATCTAGACCTTTTTTGTCTCCTTAGTCGGCTGGAAAGATACACTTCCATGTGGGTTGGCTAATGCTGGCATATTCAGCTGTGCTGACTGAGCGAGAGCCGCTACTTCCTGAATCCTTCTTTTTTCTCTTGTAATCACCAATGACTCGGCCAGGTTTGATCCGGCCGAGGCACATTCCATCGACTTCCTGTAATCTCCTGCTACTGTTATCACCCCTTGTGGTCCGGGTAACTTCATTTTTAAGTAAGTGATGTGGCAGCTGCTCATGAATTTGGCCAATGTCGGCCGTCCGAGTAAAGCATGATAGCAACTTTCTAGGTCCGCCACCTCAAACTCCAAATTTTCCGCTCTACAATTCTCCCTTGTGCCGAATAATACATCTACTCGGACTTTCCCAATGGGTTCGCACGAAAGTCCCGGCACTATTCCATGGAACGTGGTTCTTGTGGATTGCAGCATATTCTGCGCTATTCCGAGTTTATGCATCGTATCTTTGTACATGATATTGATACTGCTCCCATTGCCAATGAGTACTTTTGAAAATTTCACATTAATGTTGGGCCCTACAAATGTCGGATCTAGTACGAGTGCGTACGACCCTGGATTCGGCATTATTTTCGGGTGATCCTTTATGCTCCAGGTTATTTCCTGATCTGACCAAGGCACATATCTTGGTACTACTGGCATAACCGCATTTACCTCCATATGACGGTGTTGTACACTTTGCATGTCTTGTTGTTCTGTTGTGAACACACAATATGATTGATGATGCTCTCTGTAATCATTACGTCCATTATTTCCGGGGTTTTCCCTTCCATCCTGACCTTGATTTATCACTTGATGCACTGCATCTCTTCGGTCCGAGTTATCATACCTCGGAGGAGGTGGGGGTAACATTAACTGCTGCGCATTTGCTCCGGTTAACTGTGGCTGCTGCTGTTGATGCGCTTGATGAAGAGGTACATGCATGCTCGTCGGGTTCTCCATTGCGTTTTTCATCCAAGCACACTGTCGAGTCGTATGATTAGCCGGCTTGGCCGGATTTGGAGTATGGAACTTACACGGTTGATCCAACATGGACTCAAACGTGTATTTCGGTCTTTCCTGCCACTGCTTCTTCTGTTCTGGTGTCCACTGTCTCTTCCCTTCGTTCCTTGGCGTCCACTGCTGAGGACCATTTTTCTGCCGCTGACTGTTTCCGTGACTCGGCTGATCTTGCACTACCGCTGCCACCTGATTGGATGCATATCTGTACTCCGGTCTTTCCTCTCTTCTTCTACCTCGATGATCCGGCTGCATCTCTTGCATATTGATCCTGATGCTCTCGATGTTCTGCCGACATTAATTCTGGTTGTGTCGGATTCCCCAAAGCATATGAATCTGCTATTCTGATGGTTTCTGCCAAGGTGGTCGGCATATCTCTTTGCAACCTCTCAGCACAGCTTTGGCGACGGGCAGCCTTGAGCGAACCAAGCTATCGCTTGAGATTCTATAACTCCTTCACATGAGTTTCTAAGGTTACACCACCGAGTCAAGAACTCTCTATTTGTCTCATTCGGCCTCTGCTTGCACATAGCAAGCTGCTGTGGCATGTTTGGTCTTTTGTAAGTACTGGTGAAGTTGCTGACAAACATCTCTTCAAAATCTAGCCAACAGTTGATACTGCCTGCTGGCAGATTGTTTAGCCATACTCTGGCTGGTCCTTCCAGCATCTGCGGGACATATCTTACCGCCCATCGCAAGTTTCCACCAGCTATCTTTACTGCAGTAGCATAGTCAATCAACCAATCCTGTGGTTTGGTGCTCCCATTGTATGTTTTCGTGCCCCTTGCCAGCTGAAAGTTTGGCACAGGTGGCTCGCCCATGATCCGAGGCCCAAAACACGCCGGACCGGGCGAACCCTGCTCTTCTAACAACTCGGACCGATACAACCTGTCCAGTTTTAATCTTGCATCATTTGATGGCAAGTTTCTGTACATGATTCTCTCCTGCATTCCATAATGGTTATTTCCACCATGCCCTGCATATTCCATATCTGAGTAACCATCATTGTATCTCTCGTTTGCCTGATTATGGTGAGCTGGTCTCACTTCTCGCTCTTGCCGAGGTTCATACCTCGGCTGGGGATCGGGCGGTGGGTCTCTCCTTCCTTCCGCATGGTTATTGTTCTCATGATTTCCTCTTCCGAGGTCTCCATTACCTCGGCTTCCGTTGCCTTTGTTGGCATGGCCGGGGTTTCTTTCGCCACTGTTTCCTCGGCTCCCATTGCCTCATACGGAACAATTTGCTTATTTCTTTTTCCTGAAGTTACTGCTCTATCTTTTCGCGCGTTGTTTATGGGTGAGGATGCGGCTGCCACTGATAGGGAGGGTGCTGCTCCAGCCGAATGAACCATATGCGAGGCTCCCGGTCTTGCCGGGTCAGCCCTAAGCATTTCTTCATTCTGCTGGTTCGCGATGCATACCAGCTCATTCACCCTTTCTTGCTGTTTCTGCCGGGCTTCGCCGGTTAATCCTTCTAACTCCAATGCAGCAGCATTTGCCGCCCTTAGGTTCTTTGCCGGGGTGCTATACCTCGGCAAGCCTAGATCAACTGAATCTGCCTTATGAGTCTCATGCTCTTTGTTGATATCATTCATGAGGTTTTTTCCTCTCAATCGTAATTTATCTACCCGCTCGAGGGCAACATCTAGTTTATTTGCCTTGGCATACTCTCGCAGGGTCCTGTTTAAGGACTCCCGCAAGGCCGACACTTTTTTGCCTCTACCAGTACTTTCTGCCTGGTCTCTTCTAACTCAGCCTGAGCATTAGCCGGATCAAGTATCGGCGCTACAGGCGTGGTCAGATTATCTATAGTTGCCTGGAGAATATTTTCTGGTCTTTCCAGAGGTGGCCATCTTACCCTTGCTGCCTTTGGGATTGTCTCCTGCACCTCGGCTGACTTGGCTGCTGACGGATCTACCTCGGTGGGCTGTGGAGCTGCTTGCTTTGTGGTCACCTGTCCTCCTGCCACCGGTTCCTTGCTTGATCCGGCGCCTGCTACTGCCGTCTGTGCCCCGGCTGCGACCATCACCTCGACACTGCCGACGGGGCGTGCTCCACGCGGACCGCTCGCAACGTTGAGGGTAGGCTCTCCTGCATCAATAACTAGGTGAGGATAAACGCGGGAGGTGTCGACGCCGACGTAGATCTGGTGCGTGCCCAAGTTGATGAAGATGTCGTTGCACGGTGGAGCTTTTCTCCTGAAGCTACCTGCGTTATCGCTGACGTAGTCGCAGAGATCAAATCTCTGGACTAAGCCAGAGACAACTCGCTCGCCGATGTGAATGAAGTTTCCTGTCCGGATCTTGACTCCAGCTAGCACCGCTGCTGGCCCCACGGTGGGTGCCAACTGTCGTGGTGGTGGCACGGCAGATGCCATGGGTAGGCTAAAGTATGGGGCCAATGGATGCTAGAGGGATCCGGGGAGGGAAGATGTAGTTATCTCTACACTTAAACAACTAACATGCAGATCTTTATTTCTCTTCTTTGGGTTCACAAGTGCTCCTCGAGCTGTTTGCAGGAAGAAGAGAGCTACTACACGAGCCTTACGGCCTAGAATCAATCGATCCCTTCTCAGGAGCCCGCTTCCCCCTTATAAAGGGGTCCCGGGGTTCCTCCTAGGGCTGACATGGCAAGCATATTTGAGGAATATGCTTGTCCCAATATGGTAACTCGGCGACTCTCTTTCTGTGTCCCCCTTCTAATGACGGCAATGTTCTAGAGAGCCCCACCTGCGCGCCTCGAGCTCCATGACTGTCACCTCCGTGACCTTCTGTCCTTATGCTGCTCTGCTCCTTGACCTTTGTGCTTGGCTCTGTTCAGATTCTCCCTAGCTAGCGACTAGGGTTTGACTATAGGCACCTCCTTCTCCTACAAGCTTCGTGTTACTCGGCCTTGTCTCGCATAACTCGGCTCAGCCTTCACCTGTATTCAAGTTAGTTAGACTTACTCGGCCGACTTAACTCATACGTCGGCCGGATAAGGTGTTTATCCTTCTGTAGCCGTCATGGCCTTGCTTAGCTCGGCCGACTCTTACATGACTCGGCCGATATAAACAGTAACTCGGCTCATGACAAGGGAGACTCCTTTCATCTTTCCCCTATCTTGACCCTATCCGGGGTCACCTCCCCAACATACAATTTGCAAGATACATGAGCGCACTAATGGCACTGAGATATGGAACCTCGGGTCCCAACATCTCTTCTCCATCATCCCTTGGCCTGAACGGATCTTTCTCTACATCTAGAGAACGAACCACCATGGGAGTTTTAGATGGATAGGATTTGTCCATATTGAATTTCTCCAATATTTTCTGGATATAGGCAGCTTGGTGTACCATTATTCCTAAGGGGGTGCTCGAGTTGAAGACCTAAGCAAAATTTTGTTTGACCCAAATCCTTCATCTCAAATTCTGTCTTTAGATGATTGCGTGCTTCATCACTATCTTGTGCGTTGCCAATGATGTTGAGATCATCGACATACACTGAAATGATGCAAAATCATGAAGAGGACTTCTTGATAAAGACACATGGACAGTCATCATTGTTGGAGTAACCCTTTTGAAGAAGGAACTCACTAAGTCGGTTGTACCACATCCGTCCCGACTGTTTCAAGCCGTATAAAGAGTTGTTCAGTTTTACACAATACATGTTGCGTTTAGCGCTTGCATTCGGGACAGAGACTCCATCAGGAACCTTCATGTATATGTCCGAATCTAGTGACCCGTAAAGATATGCGGTCACGACATCCATCAACTGCATAGATAGACGATTTTGCACTACCAAAGATATAAGATATTGGAAAGTGATACCACTGATTACTGGAGAATATGTCTCACTGAAATCAATGCCGGGTCTCTGCGTGAAACCTTGTGCTACGAGCCTCGCTTTGTACCTCACCACCTCATTGTTCTCATTTCGTTTCCGGAGGAAAACCCATTTGAATCCCACAGGGAAAACGTTGGGAGGTGTTGGTATTGCTTCTGTGAATACCTTCCTTTTATTGAGCGAAGCAAGTTCTGCTTGTATTGCTTCCTTCCATTTAGGCCAGCCGGAGCGTTTCTCACACTCAACGATAGTCCTTGGATCATGATCATTGAGAAGGGTATCAACAATTGTAGTAGAAAAATAAGTGTCGACAATCGTAGACTTACGGTTGAATGATTCTCCAGAGTCGATATAGTTGGTGGATATCTCATGCACCCTTGATGACTCTTCGTGATTTCCCAATACGCGTGAGTCTAGGTGTTCCGATGTCCCAGCCAGTGTGTGAAAGCTGGAGCTGGGTTGTGGAGGTTGCCCTTCCACTGGGTGTATACTACCCATAAGGTGTTCGTCAATGTTGAGCTGACTTGCATTTACTGATTTGGAGGATTTTCTCCTCTCTCTCTCTCCTTTGTTGCTTGCGAGAAGCAGGTTCCGGATCAGAGGCCGTACTACTCCCCCTCTTTTTAGGATCAGGGAGTTGAGTGGTTTTTGTTGGTACCTCCACTCTTTCGGGCGCATTTCTGGCCGGTTTCCAGGATTTAGTAACACCTTTTTGATCAGTAAATGAATCTGGCAGATTATTTGTAAGATGTTGCAAATTGATGATTTTCCGAACTTGGAGTTCGGTCTCTTGGGTATGTGGATCAGAGGTTGAAATGGCGATAGCATTCCAATCAATTTCCTGGCATTCTTTCTGGTACTTGAAATCTCCCCCTAATGCCGGAAAATGTTCCTCATAAAATATGCAATCAGCTTGACGGGCTGTGAATAGATCCCCAGTAAGGGGTTCCAGGTACTTAATAATCGACGGCGATTTGTACCCCACATAGATCCCTAGTTTTCTATGTGGGCCCATGGATGTCCGCTGTGGTGGTGAGATCGGGATGTATGTAGCACATCCTAACTTACGCAAATGGGAAATGCTGGGAGGATTTCCATGTACCAATTGCAGAGGGGAAGTACTGTGATATGCAGTAGGTCGCAATTGGATTAGGTCAGAAGCATGTAAAACCGCGTGACCCCAACACGAAGTTGGCAAGCTGCAATTCATTAACAAAGGTCTTGCAATGAGTTTGATCCTCTTTATTAGGGACTCAGCCAAACCATTTTGAGTGTGGACATATAGAACAGAGTGCTGAACTTCAATCCCCAAGGCCATGCAATAGTCATTGAAGGCGCGTGAAGATAATTCTGTAGCATTGTCCATGCGAATTGATTTAATTCGACTTTCTGAATAATGGGCCTGTAACTTAATTACTTCCCTCATTATCTTGGAAAATGCATGATTTCGTGTGGAAAGAAGACACACATGTGACCATCGTGTAGATGCATCAATCAAAACCATGAAATACCTAAATGGTTCAGATAATGGTTGGATAGGACCACAAATATCACCTTGAATTCGTTCAAGGAACTGAAGTGGTTCAACTTGTATTTTGAGGTGCGAAGGCCTCAAAATTAGTTTCCCTGTGGCACATGATGTACACACAAAGTCTGATGACTGAGGGAATTTTGACTCATGCAAATTATGACCAATAGAATTGACAGTAATCTTCCTCATCATCCTGATGTCGGGATGGCCTAGGCGATCATGCCAAGTTTGAAATGCGTCAATATTCAGGAAGATTACCTTGTAAGCAACATGTTCTACGGGATTGATGTACGTATAGTACAGTCCGGACGATAGAGAAGGAATTTTTTCAAGTACTTGTTTGCCATATCCGTTGTCTTTTGTGAAGAGCGGATACTCTTCTTTGTTGTCTTCATGGGTTTTAATGTGAAAGCCATTCTTACGGATATCTCGATAACTGATTAAGGTATCGCGTCCAGCGATAGTCAAAATATCTCCATTCATCTTTTTCAGAGTCTAAAAATATTTCAACTCGCTCGGTATGGAGTTTGTGGTAGCACTGTCCACAAGGCATAATTCCTCTTCCATCGGATTGTCCCCGTAGATAGCTATATATAAAAATGAAGCATTTTCAATAAGAAAACCTTATTTAGATACATAGAATACAAGCTTTATTATATCAAAGTGCTGATACAATATACATGACAACAATACTTATGTTCTTATTACAACATCACAAATGGACATAAAATAAAGTGATCACTAAGGAGATAGTGGAACTAGTTGAAGTCTCCAAACACATTGTTTGAGGCATACTCAATCATCATGTTCTCCGTGCTCATAGGGTCCTCGGGCTGCTGGAGAGTCATGGTGTTGCTAGGTCCAGGAGGAGCATCTTGCAAACAACCAGCTCCATTGGTGCCATCTGGATGAAGGTTGAAGTTGGATTCAAACCTTTTCCCTTGAGGTGCCTTGCATCCTTGGGATTGCTGGTAGAGGATTGCCAGATGCTTTGGGGTCTTGCACTTGTTAGTAGGATGCGTGTAGCATCCACACTTGTCACAAAGCCTAGTTTTGTCATACTTTGGCTTTGCGGTGCCTTTCCCACGGTCCAAGTTTCAAGGCTTTCTGTTCCGGTTGCGCTTACGCTTACCCTTGAAGTTTTGGTTGGTTACTCTTGAAGGCACCACCAAACTTTCTTCCGTTCACAACATTCATATGAACTTCCGGCAAAGTTTGGGAACCAACCGGGCGCTAAGAGCCATTCTTAGCAAGAAGCTCATCATGTTTTTCAACCTGAAGTAGGATATGAATAAGGTCTGAATAGACCTGGTAGTCGCGAGCACGGTATTGTTGCTAGAGGAGCCTTTCAGATGGGAGCATAGTGATAGAGTTTTTTCTATCTTTTTCGCATCTGTATGTTCCTTCTCGCAAAAGCGCAACTTGAAACTTATCTTATAAACCTCATGATTGTAATCCCCGACGGACTTAAAGTCCTGGAATCGAAGATGAGTCCAATCATGAAGTGCTTCAGGCAGGACAACTGCCTTCTGCTTTTCATACCTCGTCTTGAGGGCCTGAAACAAAGTAAATGGGGATTCCTCCTCCAAATACTCGGACTTAAGATCCGGATGAATATGATGCCTTATAATGTACAAGGCAGCATATTTTTGCTCTTCTCTCAGCGGTGCGGCTCCAGCCGGAAGGGAGTCGTCCGGGTTTTGGATGGCACGCACTATCCCACGGGACGCAAGAGCGATCTTGATGTCCATGACCCATGTAGGGTAGTTGTGGCCATTAAGGTCGAGTGAATCGAACTCTTTTCCAGCCATCGGTTACCTACATGGTAAACCAGAGAATATTAATCTATGTTCGGTAAATTAAAATCCATCATTGTCATGTTGTAATGAACTATGCAAAATTAAATGATGACTTCAAGAAGTGGGCTCGAAATTATTAGTGTGAACTTCAAAATGTTAAGTATGACACATTGTAGATAATCTCCAAAGAATATTCGGAGTCCGTCTCACAGCACTAGAGAGTATAATCTGATGAAATCAGTAGATACTCATACTTCTAATGCCTTATGTCATGACTTAATAAAATGTTTGGGAGAGCACATTGTTAAGCAATCATAGTGTCAAATATGACAAAATGTAGGCTTTAAACAGTAGTGGTGATAATCTGCAGTGAAGTAGATCTGGTCACTACCTTGGGTTCCCAAAACATCAATTTAAAGAAATCACTTTGAATTTTGCATACCAATTCGTGCTCGTATCGAGTCAAAATGACTCAATTAAGATGATGAATTGATCTATTGCAAAAAATTGAAAATCCCAATTGCAAACGATGAATGTAATAAATCTCAACATGTGCACACACACGGAAATATATTACACCAAATATTTTTTTGGAATACACATAGTACTCGACAAATAAATAGTACTAAGTACTGATTTTAACAAATTTACAACACACAATAATTTACTACTAAGATAGCTGTTAAAAAGTAACTATACTTAGCATAGCAAACTAGACAAACTAGACAAATCCAGAAGCTGCTAGTACTGTGTTGCACTTCACATGTGCTGTACTTGACCGCATGCAAAGCAGGGAACAGATTTTTTATTCACTCGAAGAGATAAACGAAACTGGAGCCACTCCGTCCACACGCAAGCCTTGGGCGTAACTTTTCCCACCGCGTGTCTTCCTCCTTGCTCCTGCAGTACGACCGAGAGGTGCCGCACCAGGAGACGCCGCCGCCGCGCGGGCGGAGTTCACCGGCGGCCGGAGCTGCTCCCGCCGCGGGCCTCCTCGTCGGAGGAGTCATTGGGGAGGCTGGATCCTGGCCTGACCCCGTTGGCGAGGCCCAGCATGGATGGGCTCCAAGTGCCGGCGCGGCGCCCACGGCCGCTCGACGGCGGGCTCAGAAGCGAGAAGCCGAAGGGCATCAGGCGGCGGCGTGTACTCGGACGCGGTGAAGGAGGAGAGGCCGGTGTCGGGGACGGCAGCCTCGGTGGCGCGACCGCGTCGCCATGGGCGGCGCTCGTGAAGCTGCGCACGCCGGAGTCGGAGGTGAAGGGCGTCGCTCCGGTCGGCGCCGAGACGAAGGCGAACGCGTCGCTCTCGCGCTCCTGCAAGCGAGGCGCCTCCAACGGCGGCATCTGGAGCGGCACGCTGGTGCCAGTCTCAACGACCACGGGGGTCGGAGACGGCGGGCGCGGCTCGATGGCGTTGGACGGGCCTCCGAAGTCGAAGACGGAGGTGGGCAACAGGCCTGCGACGCTCATGCCGGCAGGGGCCGTTGGAGGCTGCAACGCAGCACCCGCGCTGTCGTCCTCTGGGGCTTGTCCCATGCCGTGTCCGTACACGTGCAGTGGACAAACCACCCATCCGTGTGCCTGGCACCAGAATGGCGGCGGCGGAGGCGCGAGTGCAGGGTCGACGTCGACGGCCCCCAGCATCGGCGCGGCCGGACCGGCAAGAAGCCAGTCCGGGATTGGCGGCGCAAAAGGGGGCACTGCCGGCGCAGCGCCGTTCGTCGGGCCGGCACCACGGGGAACGCGCAGACCATGGCGGCGCTCACGGTAGCCTCCTACACCGTGGCGGCGGCCGAAGTACTGCCCATCACCGTAGCGGCGGCCGTCAAGGCGAACCCCAATTCCGCGACGGCGTCGAGCAACGGAGGAACAGGGGCATCGGACGAGGGCTCTCGCCGGAGCAGGTGCTGATAACGTATTAGAATTAGAAGGATAGACAACAAGAGACAAGAATGAAATCTGTGTTCTTTATTGATGATTGACAAAGCTTTTATACAATCGGTATGATATATGTCGGTTTCCTGAAGTATGACGTTGATCAGGCAGTTCCACGATCGATGGCTCACAGAGTATCTCCAGGAAAAAACCGTCGAGGAGCGGGGATGTCGGTTCCCAGGCTGGAACCGCACCTCCTAATTAAGCGGGGATTTTATCTAGGATAATTACTCTTAACATATAGGAGACTGACTCGTCATTTATTACTGTACGAAGCATATAGTCAGTTAGCCCAAGGATCCCTAATTATAATTAGCCTATAATCTCTCCCGTTTAACCATATAGGCTTGATGATACTTTAGGCAATTTTTGATCGTATATAAACTGGTGGAGTTCGATGCAATGGAGCGGGGTGGGACTAAATATAAGACACATGATTGTCAAAGCAACCCTGACCTTGTTTGTCTTTGGCGACCGATGCAACTAGTTACTGGAACCATCTTAGAGGAATCGACCAACTGCCACCTCCATGCCCATTTTTGCAGCTACATCAGTGAACTAGCAATCCTTCCGTCAATAGAATCAGTAACTATACTACTTTCATAGTTCAATATCAACCAACACATCATGCAATAACCAGATAGATGAAATGATAACCGGTAATACGAAGATATCAATAAAAAGAGTCACGATGCTCGATAATGACCAATGAGTTAGGATCTGACTAAGCTTAGTTTGGATGATGGAATATTCGTTGTTCTGATTGTTGAGATACTGCAAATCCACTTATCCAACAATTTCAGTCCATTTTCTTACTTTTTCTACAAGGAATAAAAGGGGAAAGCATTAGTTCTATCCTTAATATGACTCTGTGTTACACGGATGTTCTTTATTTCCCCAAACCCCTATAGTCGGAAAAAAGATTGAAACAGGAATAAAACGTAGGATAATCCAGATTACACGGACTAGCTGAACTCTCCAGAACAAACACAAACTAGGTGGTTTGACTAACGTTTTGGCACATTAGACTAACCTAACTCTTTCATTCAGTCCTACCGAGATACAAGTTGTTACCAATCTGATACACGCAAGTCACAAGCTTGACACAGCGAGAGAAAAACGGACAACTCCTGCAATAGATATTGATAGAGCATGACGCTCTCAACTGAGCTCAATTCAGTTGTGAACAATAAACAACACTGAAGTAAACAACACAGTTATCACAAAACTTGGATTCTAGATTACAATACTATAGGCAATGAACCACCACTAACGGCCCATAACGTTTGATGGGGATATACCAATCAGGGTGTCCGTGGAGGCAGGAAGCGACTAGCACAGGACAATGTCGCCCGGGCTAGCAATGATGGCGACTGGAAAGAAGGTTTCGAAGAAGACCGGCGACTGGTCGCGGAGGCCCAAGACCGTAGCTAGGCTCAGTCAGATTAGGTCAAACTCCCGAAACCATTAGTGATTCGGTTGAGATCCTGTAAAACCCCAGCGAGGCACCCTTGTATAAGCCTCCCTAGGGTTCCCTCTATACTCACGAGCTATTAGTCACCTCATCCAAGCGACTCGCCGCACTCACGCCGAGGTCGCCATCCTTGTAATTCATCCACCATCAATACAAACAAGAAGGAAGTATGTCTTTACCCTCCAGGGGGCGAACCTGGGTAAACCTCGTGTCTTTCCCAATCTAGATCCGCGGATGGCGACTCGCTGATGTCTACGCACTTCTATTCTTGTAGACAGTTGTTGGGCCTCCAAGTGCAGAGGTTTGTAGAACAACAGCAAGTTTCCTTTAAGTGGATCACCCAAGGTTTATCGAACCCAGGGAGGAAGTGGTCAAAGGTATTCCCTCTCAAGAAATCCTGCAATCAAGATACAAGAAGTCTTCTGTGTCCCCAACACACCTAATACACTTGTCAGATGTATAGGTGCACTAGTTCGGCGAAGAGATAGTGAAATACAAGCGGTAACGGTGCCAGAAAATAGCTTCTGACTTGTTATTGAGGTGGGGTAACATGTGTGAAACTGAAATAAAGATGGAAGCAAGCAAACATGCAACAGATCTAGATACAAACGGTGTTTCAATGCTTAGAAACAAGGTCTAGGGATCATACTTTCACTAGTGAACACTCTCTCATATAAGTATCTTCTCTTAATGATACTACTCTTAACTACTCTCCGGTTGGACACTCTAATCCATGATAGGGCTATAACAGCACACCTCAAAGTCTGCCTTTCCCAATCTAGATAACCCCACACTATCACTTTGAGCGCTAGATGGTTCCAACAAACACCACAATTTCATAAAGACATCCAACTCCAAATATAACTCATGATAAATATATATGTAATCTAGCCTAAGTGCCACACACGGTGTGCACGCTGCTTTCACACACGTGGGGAAAAGCATAGATCTATTAAAGCACGATGAGTATTTATGTAGACTCTAGCCTAAGTGCCACCATGGCATGCACGCTGTCACTTTCACACACATGGGGAGAGCAGAGATCTATTGAAGCACTTGAGTAGTAAGGTAGATCTACTTGATTACAAAGCTCATGACCACAACATGATCATGCATAGAGAGAGAGATGAACACATAGCTACTGGTAGAGCCCTTAGCCTCGAGGAAGAACTACTCCCTCCTCATTATAGGAATCAGCAATGGTGATGGAGATGGTGGTGGAGATCGATGGACATGGCTCCGGGGGCACTTCCCCGTCCCGGCAAAGTGCCGGAACAGAGACTTTCTGTCCCCTGAATCTCCCCTTAGGTGGCGGCGGCGCTGTAGAACTTTTTGTGGCTTTTTGGTCGATGCTTTAGGGTTTCTGAGTTGGGGGCTTCTTATAGGCGAAGGAGGCAAGGTCGATGAAGGGCCAGGGGCCCACACCCCCTATGGGCGCGGCCAGGGTGGGCCCCACGCCAACCTAGGGTGTGGCCACCCTAGTGTCCTCCTCCGTCTTGTCTTCGATTTTCCGTATTGCTCAGGGAAAATATGAACTTTGGCTTTTGTTCCGTCCAATTCCGAGAATATTCCTTTTTTAGCTTTCTGAAACCAAAAACAGCAGAAAACAGGCAACTGGCACTGTGGCATCTTGTCAATAGGTTAGTTCTAGAAAGTGTATAAAAATACCTCAAAGTGTAGACAAAACATAGCAAAGTTGATACAAAACAAGCATGGAGCATCAAAAATTATAGATACGTTTACAACGTATCACTCACCCTTGCCCTACTTTGAATCAATCGCTACCCCTGGTAGCGACTGTCGTGGGCATTCCCACGACAATGGCGCACACTGTGGGGCTTGGTGAGTCAAGCCTTAGATCTATGGCGAGACCCTTCACTATGACTCGCCGACCCTCGCCACCGGACGCATGATCGCCACCGACGGATTTCTCTAGATCCTGCCGAGTAGCTACGTGCTGTCCTCACGACCATTCACGCACGCTGTCGTGATACCAGTCGACACCACCAACCTCTTCGTCGGTTTCACCGACGCCATCGATCCGGCGGATCCCGCCTCATTCGCCAGCACCGGATCGCCCCCACGCGATCTACTCTCGGAGTAGCAGATCCAGTCGATCTCCCTGCTCGCCTCCAAGTACGACTCGATCGAGGAAGGCTCGGTCGAGAGCAATGACACCCTCTGCGACGATGCCTACTCGGCGGCACCCACGCGGGTCGCAGAGCACGACACCCCCCCGCGTCAAGGCCAACTCTATCACCAAAGTCTCCAATGCTAGGGACTACGGGGACGATTCGATCCTGCAACTCATCGACTATGATTTTGGGTCAGAGTCTCCATACGAGGCCAACCCCATCGACCATCACGCCATCTACATGGCGAACGACAACAAACCGCCGGTGGATCCTTTCACCATGCCTCTCCCACCCACCGCAACTTCCGCCGAGATCGAGCAGCATCGCGTGGCCTTGAACGAGGCCAGGGAAAAAGAAAAGACCGATCGCGATTTTTTTGCCTCGAGCAAGAAACCACGCAACAGCTCTCACTATATCACCGCAGCCGAGTTATGCGACGACTCAACATCGCCTCGCAGGGGCGAGTTTTCAACTTCAACAACGATAACGACCCTGCGCGGGCAGCCGACCGTGAGGTCTGCAACAACGCGCCACCAGGAGGCAGTCTCCCGCCGTACGGGTGAACCACGAACGGAGCTCCACCACCACTCAACCGCGCACCTCCCTTGGAACAACCTCGAGTTATCATCATTCCACGAGAATACGACGCCAATAGCCTCCCCTCTACTCAACTCCGATGGATAACGTCATCGCGAGTCAAGCGGCGGTCGCCAACCTGAACCCTACATGAGAAGGCGCCCTCCAGACCACACTACTAGGAAAACCCTCATTTGTGGCGTATGGGTATTGCCCTTCTGTGGCGCATATCAGTTGCGCCTTTGATATGTCGCCACTAAACTAAACTTATGTGGCGCATTTTGAAATGCTCCACATAAGTCCTCAAACTTCTGTGGCGCATATTACTAATATGCACCACAAAACTGTCTTTTCAAATTTAAAAAAGGCGGGCTAGATCCCGCCCAAAATTTCAAATCGCAAACTTCTGTGGCGCATATTGCGATATGCGCCACTGATTTTTTTCGAATTTCAAAAAAGCGGCCTAGATCTAGCCAGAGTGGGAGGTGGGTGGTGGGTGGAGGAGGAGGGTCGCCGGAGTAGGAGGCCTCCAGTGTAGGAGGAATAGGAGGAGGGGTCGCCACAGTAGGAGGCCGCCGGTGTAGGTGGAGTAGGAGGAGGAGTCATCGGCGAAGTAGGAGAAGTAGGAGTGGTCGCCGGAGTAGGAGGAAGGGTCGCCGGAGTAGGAGGAGGGGTCACTAGAGGAGGAGTAGGAGAAGGAGGAGTAGTAGGAGGTGTCGTCGGAGTAGTAGGAGGTTTCGCTAGAGTAGGAGGAGGCATCGCCGGAGGTGGTGGAGGCCATGGCCAGAGTAGGAGGAGGAGTTGGACGGAGAGTGGAGAAAGAGGAGGAGAAGGGAAGGAAGAGAAGAAGAGGAGAGAAGAAGAGGAGAAGATGAGTAAAGGGGAGGAGTATAAAAGAGAGGGAGAGTCCGCCACGGGAATTCAAAATTCCAATCCCAACACTTTTGTGGTGCATATGGGAGAAATGCGCCACAAAAGTTTCTCCCCCTTTTTTAATTTTTTTGCAGAAAAAATCTTCTTTCTGCCATAACTTTTTACTCTTTTTGAATTTGGAGACTCTGTAAAATCTTCAACGGCTTCCAGCCATTGATATATTAAACTTTTTTCTGACATCGTATGCAAAAGTTATAGCCGTTTTACCGTGTCATGACATTTTTTTATAAAATACATCGAAATTCATGTTTTTCAATTTTCCCTACAAGTGTACCCCAAAATATAACTACATCTCAAATGAATTTTTTTTGAATTTTTTTTATCATTTTCGTTTAATTCTTACAAATGTTAAAAGGCGATCCAAGGGGGGTGGGATCTGTTTTTCCTACTCGACTTATGCGCCACATAATGTTGGTCAAAATGCGGTCGACGATATTCCTTGGTTGGGCCCACCTAGGCTTTATGTGGCGCATATGGGTATATGCGCCATAGAAAGCCCGGGTGCCCAACCCCGATGGCGGGTTCCGCCAAACTTCTATGGCACACTGTCGCTGTGCATGCACCACTGTTGTTTTTTTGTGGCACATGGCAACACATAAGCGCCATAGAAGTCTTATCTATCTATAGCTATTTTCCTAGTAGTGTCAAGTACGCCCAAGCCCTGCTCGCCAAAGTGGTCGAGCAGCAGAACACAGGCAGAGACTCCTAGAGGCGGGCATACTCCTGGTCCACCAACAGTAGAACGGCGTCGTCCGGTCGACCAGGCGAATGGACAGTCGCCAATGTGGCAAACTTTCCGCCCCTAGAGGCACGACAACTAGTGGTCACCAACCCCGCCATCTCCACTAATGACCCTCGGCCGGAATACAACACGGTAGCAGCCAATGCCAGCCCATCGACGTGCGAGGCCATATCATCAACACACAAGCATGGCGAGCCCGCCAACCATACGACCTCCGCCACACGCTATCCAGTCACGGCGGCCTCAGTCGAGTCGGCCCTCCATGCTTCAGACTAATGGTCCGAGGCGAGAATTACCCTCCAAACTTCCGAGGTCCAAAGGACATGGAGAAGTACGACCCTACACCTGATACCAAAGTATGGATCGACACATACATCATGGCAATGGGGATCGCCGGCCACAACGAGTTGCTGGCCACTCGCTACCTCCCCTTGATGACGGAGGGAACGACCCGCCAGTGGATCAATACCCTCCCGGAGAATAGCATCGACTCCTGGGAACAAATGCGCGCCGCCTTCATCAAACACTTCGAAGGATCATACTCGCACGCCATGGCCATAGAAGACCATGAACGGTGCGTCTAGGGACCAAGCGAGTCGACCCGCCACTGGGTCCAACGATGGCAGGAACTGTGGATAAACGTCGTGGGCATCCACCCGGACATAACCATCCACTGTTTCAAGAACGTCTGCTGGTACGAGCCCTTGGTCGCCAAGATCAAGAGGGTTTACCGGACACTCGACAACATTCACGACCTCCTTGAGATCGCCAAGCGTTACTCGGAGGAAGATCCGATCCAAGAATCCGACGACGAGTCGGGTGGAAGACGCCGCACAGGTGGCCCAAATAGCGGTCATAACCGCAACCTCTGCTACAGCAATACTCGCTAGGCGACCAAGCGCCGCAACGGCGGACGACCCGACTTTATCGCCAACGCCAGCTACGACCCACGCGACCCCAAGAACTACGGCCGTGAGTGGAATAACCCACGTGGCAACAACACGGCCTGACCAAGATTCGACCCCGCCGCCATCCTGAGCTAACCTTGCATCTACCACAACAGGGAAGGCTAGCCAGCCACCCGAACTACCGCCGAGTGCCACTCTCTCAAGGAGACTGGTGACTCCTTGATGGCACCAAAGAACTTGACGTGGAGCACTTCGTTGGAAACCCCAAGAGCAAGGTGTGATAAGCACATCAGCAAGTCTTCCCTCAGTAGAGACCGAGGTTATCGAACCAGAAGGAGGAAGGAAACGTCACACAGGTGCTGCAAGCAACGCGGAGATCTGCACAACACAAACTCAAGACTTTGCCCCAACGAATCAGTGAGGTTGTCAAGCTCGCCGGTTTGTTGTAACAAAGGATTAAACGTATGGTGTGGAAGGTAATGGTTTGCAACAAGTAAACAAGTAACACTGGAAGATGTATCAATGGTAAAGATTGGACCGGGGTCCATAGTTCACTAGAGGTGCTCTCCTTAGATAAACAACATGGCATGAAGGGTAAACAAATTACAGCAGGGCAATTGACAGGAACTGAGCAAGGCATAACAATGCAATTACCAGTCAGAAAGATCCTATGAGATTCGTTTGGGCAATACAACAAGATACATAGACCGCCATCCAACTGCATCTATGACTAGAATTCCACCTTCAGGTTATCATCCGAACCCCCTCCAGTATTAAGTTGCAAGCAACAGACAACTGCTTTAAGCAAAGTGTGTAAGGTAAATAGTCCACATGTTCCATGAACAAGAGGCCGTTGTTTTCTCCCTAGTAGCAACAACACATCTACAACCGAAGAGATTTCTATCACTTCCCTTGGAAACTAGAGGCATGAACCCACTATCGAGCATAAATACCCCCTCTTGGAGTCATTAGCAACTACTTGTCCAAGATAGCTACTAACAACGGAGAGCATGCAAGATCACAAACAACACACACATGATAGAATCATAAAGACAAAACTATTAATCAAACCAACATAATAATCTCAATATCCATCGGATCCTCACAAACACAACATGCATGATTACAAATAGATTAGATCTTAATCATGAACAGAGCTCACAAGATCTATACATGAAAGCACAAAGGAGGAGATACAACCATCTAGCTACTACATGTACCCATAGTCCAATGTGGAACTACTCACGCATCATACCGGAGAGAAGGCCTCCGAGATGATCTCCCCTCCGGCAGGCTACAGACAGTTTCGTGGAGATTTGATCGGGTGCTTAGGGTTTCCGCATCGGGGGCTTCTTATAGGCGAAGGGGAGGCCAAGGCGGCGGCCAGGAGCGCCAAACCCTAGCCAGGCGCGGGGTGGGGCCCACCCGTGCCTAGGGTGGGTCTGGCCGTCCTGGCCGGCCCCTCCGTCTCCCCTCTGGACTTCTTGTTCCCCACAGAAAGTAATTGACTTGGACGTTTGTCCCGTCCAATTCCGAGAATATTTGTTTACTAACTTTTCTAAAACCAAAAATAGCAGAAAACAGGCATCTGGCACTATTGCAAATTGTTAATAGGTTAGTACCAGAAAACATGTAAAAAGAACCTCAAAGTGTAGACAAGTAAAGCAAAGTAGATACTAAACAAGCATGGAGCATCAAAAATTATAGATACGTTTCCGACGTATCAAGCATCCCCAAGCTTAACTCCTGCTCGCCCTCGAGTAGGTAAGTGGTAAAAAGAATAATTTTTTAGGTGACATGCACCCTCACAATAAAGATCCAACCATTTGCAAGCATTGAAAGCTGGGATCAAAGAACTCTAAACATGTGCATGAAAGATGGAGTTCTAACAATAGGACATAGTAACTATGCATGGAACATGGCATGTTACAAACAAAGATCATGAATAACATGCATTGAAAAACGTTTGTTTGTTTCACATACAGAAAACATGGCATAGTGGCAATCATCTTGTCCCTCATAGAGTAGCAATATAGATGCATAGGACACCTTCAAAAGTTCACAAGGGTGACTAGAAACAAATATCACAAGAACAAGTAATATCACAATATGCATCAATTAATAAGCTTTGGAACACTGCACATAGAATGACAACTATGCTATCTTAATGGTGCCTAAAGGTAGAAGGTGGAGACTCAATAATGGTGGAAGAAAAGGTCTTTTATTTGTAAAGGAAGCAGGGATTACAAGTTTAAAAAGAGCTTTTAAAAATTATGGTACTTGTTAGCTTTCAACCCTCATTGCCCCTATCATAAGAATCTTGAAGTGGTTAAGGTTAAAGTGGCAAAGATGGAGTATATGCTTGACGAAGTATAAGTTGGCAATCTCAAGTCCCTTGAATACGAGGGCCACACCTCATGCATACTCAACTTTGGGTCCAGGTAAGTTCTTGTCACTGTAAGTATTTGCATATCATTGAGAACCGCCAACGGGGTACCCCTTGCACATGGTACATGAGCTTTCCCATAACCAAAATGACAAGACAAGCAGACAATGAGCATCTGAGCAATCTTCTTATTTACCATGGGAATGTGGTGCTTTTTTCTCTCTTTCCTCTTTTCTCAATGTGTCTTTTTTATAAGAAGAATGCTTCATAGAAGTCACTATGGTGATGCTGCAAGTTTCCACCATGATTAGGCATGGCTAGGCTAGCGGCCCAGGCATTTCTCTAATACAGGATACAAACTCCATGGACTTACAAGTTCCCTCTTTATTTCACACCGGTGACATCCATAGACAAAATAACATGATATCAACTGAGTACAAAGTACAAGTGCAATGTTGAAAACGTTCCCCATGACAACACGGTTCTGCTAATTCCAACTTATAAGTGCAAGCATATACAACAAAGTTGTCACAATGTTTCAAGTTTATTAGGGGCAAAGAATATAAAGTGTGCCATCAAGTTCGTGAGGGCTTTAATCACTAAGTTTTCACATAACAAAATGGTTTTTAATTGGAAGATAGTTGAAAACAAGAATATACTTGGAATGGTGTAACACACCATGCATAAGAGTTTATAGTGGACACTTTGGAATAACTTGGTTTCTTGGGAGTTGGAAGCATGAGTAGGACTTACTCATACAAGTGGAGGCTAGCAAAAGACTGGGAACAACCAACTAAGAGAGCATAATAGCCATAATCATGTAGTGCAACAAAGCATACTAATCAAAGCAAAGAGTTGTACTACAATTCAAGGACTAAATGATCATAGAGGCTAATGGTGACTTGTCATAGTCATAACATGGTGTGAGCATGTGTCAAGTCAACCCAAGCAAAACATCAAAGGAGAATACCACAATACTATGCTTTTGCATGCTAAAACAACGCATAATTTCTTCAAGGCACACTAAGCAATCCCAATTGTTTGGAACAAGACATGATACAACAATAATCACTAAGCATAATGTCAAAACAACACCTAGCATGTCATGCTAAAGTCTAAGTCACAGTCAATGCAAGCTCCTCTTGCACTTCAAGCAAGAACTTACTACTCCTTTCCAAACACCAAGAAAACTTATTTGCAAAACAACACAGCGAGAACGGGGGTCCAAACTACTTAAGAAAACTAAACAAACTAAGCAAAACAAACAAAAACTAAGATGCTCCAAGAACAACACAACTGTGCATGAAACAATAAAAATGAAGTGTCTAGACAGACCTGAGATTTTTATTGATGAAGAAGGGGATGCCTTGGGCATCCCCAAGCTTTGACACTTGTACCTCTTGGATATTTCTTGGGGTGACACCATGGTGGAATCACCAAGCTTGATCTTCTGTCCATTCTTCATCTCATTACATTATTCTCTCTCTACACCTGAAATTTTTCCTTCACACAATCTTCATTAGCAACATTAGTGTATTCAAAAGATATTAGACCTCTGGCAAAGCTTTGAAACAGAAAGGCTTTTCAATAAAAACACAAGCTACTGTAGTAACTCCTTTAAAAATCTCAATTCACCTAAAGAGAACTAAAAAAGGAATCAATAAGAAGCAAATGCAAATAATGACAGAAATCTATCAAAACATACCAGCTTGTAGAAATCGATTTTTTCGAACATCTTCTGTTGCTAAAATCAAAACGTATTGAACTAACGAAAGTTAGCTAACATACTGGGGGATTTATTCGTAAATGTTCAGCTCAATTTGAGTTACAAAGACTCTTCATGAATTTTTTTTGGTGGAGTACGGAAATCTATTTCGGGACAATAACTCCCCAAATCTTAATTCCCTCTCATTAGAGGTCATTCTTGGCACAAAAAGCAAACAAAAAGGACAAGGAGAGGTTATTAAAGAAGTAATAACTTCCAAGACTCAAGGAAACTATTGGGTTATCTCCCAACAAGTACTTTTCTTTAACGCCTTTAAGTTAGGCACAAGAAGCAAGTGAAGGGAATATGCCCTGAGAGGCAATAATAAAGTGTTTATTATGTGTATTCCAAGTATATGATAGATGTTTATTTTGCATGCTATAATTGTATTAATACGGAAACGTTAATACATGTGTGTTTAATAAACAAACAGAAAGTTCCTAGTTATGCCTCTCTCATAAACTAGCTCGTTGATTAACAAGATGATCAAGGTTTTCTGATCATAGACATTGGATGTTGTTAATAACGGGATCACAACATTAGTGTAATGGTGTGATGAACATTCATCCGAAGTATAGCATTACGATCAAAGTCATTAAGTTTATATTGCTATCACAACTTACGAAGTGATTCTAATCCTTAGACCATGAGATCATGTCAATCACTAACACCGGAAGAGTTTCTTGATAACATCAAACGTCACACCGTAACAGGGTGATTATAAAGATGGGTTCAGAACTAATAAAATGTTATGTTGAGGCCCATGGATCGAGAGTGGAATTTGTTCATCCCGATGACGGATAGATATACTCTGGGCCCTCTCGGTGATATCATATTGGTTAGCTTGCAAGCAAGTGATTTGATCACTAGAATGTTATATCACGGGAACGAGAAAAGAGTGCATGTCAGTAACGAGATCAAACTAGGTATGGAGATACCGATGATAGAATCTCGGACATGTAATATATCGCGAAACAAAGGGATTAAGATACGAGCGTAAAAGGTTCCGACGATCATAAGAAAGTCATCGTTGAATGTGTGGGAGTCAGTATGGGTCTCCAGATCCCGCTTCTGATTATTGATCCAAGAGGGGTCTCGATCATGTCCGCATTATTCATGAACCATAGGGTGACACACTTAAGAGACACCGACATCCAATTGGAGCAAAAGTTTCATGCCGAAAAGAATAACAAGCGTAGGAATTTATTTCACTAGATACCGAAACAGGTTTTCGGGTGAAATTGCATAAAGTGGTTATGCATGTGAAATAGAATTATAGCGAGGGGTTATATGTGAATGTTTGTCATTAAAGTAATTGACAAAATTCTGAATAAATAAAAGAGTTTTATTTAATGAGAGTTTGCATTAAATTTGGTGGAAATTTAATGGGAATTGAGTGGGTTTTTGAGTGGAGAAAATTGAAGGGCCATTTTGTGAGTGGAGTGTCTACCCACATGAATGAGGGAGAGGTGGGGGCACCCTCCATGCCCGGTGGCCATGCCCCCTTGGGCTGCCCCCTCCCCTATATAAGGAGCCCCTCCTCTCACTTCTCACTCACACCTCCTAGTGAAGGATCTCTCCCCCCCTCTAGAATTTATTCCCCATGGTCTCGAACTAGTAAGATACATGTTCCCGGTGGCTATTCGGCAAGAAAGAGTTGTGCTTCCGCTGCATCGCTGGAGCGAGGAGGCGGAGGTTGCTCGGTGCCTCGGACGTGTGTGCGAGCACGGATGTGCTGCTGATTTGCGGCGCTAGTACTTCCTCTTGATCTTGAGATCGGCAAGAGATCGTCTACATCAACCACGAGTCAAACTCGTTAAGCTTTGTCGGTCTTCAAGGGTATGTTCTCTATGGATATACATCCGTTCGTTGTTTGTATCTAGTAGATAGATCTTGGTACATAGTTCCCATCGTAGGAATTTTTTGTTTTGTATGCTGCGAACCCTACAGCAAGAAGAATCAAGTATTTTCAAATGAAGAATTGCCCCTCTTGTTCTTTCCTTTCTTACCTTTCTTCTTCTCTTTAGGGGAGATGTGATTGCTTACCAGAAGAGCAAAGTGCATAATGCCTTTCCCAAATCTATTACTGCTCCAAAGTGTTTCAGTAGGAATCTTCCAAATGTAATCTGTCCCTTGCCTACACATTCAATAACAAGATAATCAGTAGACACAATTTTCCCTGAGATTTTGGAAACACACCTTCAGCTATTCCAATGGGCAATATAGTGGCATTATTGGTAAGAGAGATCTCCTCTCCTCCTTCAGTAATCCCCAAAGACTCAAGGAATCATAAATATCTTTAGGCATGAGGCAAAATTCAGACATGAGATCACAGCGAGCATAAAAAAGTGTAGTGTTTATTGAGACTTTGATTGTGGGAAACCACTTTGAAGGCTCGGAGTTTGTGGGAACATAATCATGGTAAGCACTAAGCGTGTGATAACAACTATTCATAGCAGCAATACTAGTCTCAAGAGTATTCAACCTGGCAAAAATATTTGTGAAAGAGGAATCAGACTTTCCAGGTGTACCATAAATCATGATTAATTTCTCTATGGCCTCAAAAGCTTCATCCTTAGTACAAAGCAAGAAATCTTTCTCAGCCACAGCATCCAAAACATATCTATAACGAAGAGCAATACCACGGTAGAAACTATCAATAACCAAGCTAAGGCTCACCTCAGGCTCAGTTTCCCTCTAGAAAGCAGAGATTCTAGACCAAGCTTCTTTAAAACTTTCTTCACTTTTTTGCTTAAAAGTGGAGATTTCTACCATAGGGGAAACAAAGGTTGGTCCAAAACCAGACATGGTAGCAACTAGAGCAGGAACTAATTTTTTGTGTTTTTGAATAAAGAAAGCAAACCAAACTAGACTATTTTTTTTGGGTTTTTTGGAAAGAGGCGAACAAAACCAAGCAAAAGAAACAAAGAAAACTAAAAACAAAGTGAGGAGAAAGGAAGTGAAAAACTCTCCTTGTGAAGACGTCCTTAGCCTCCCCGGCAACGGCGCCAGAAAACTTATTGGTGACTCCTTGATGGCGCCAGAGAACTTGACGTGGAGCACTTCATTGGAAATCCCAAGAGCAAGGTGTGATGAGAACAGCAGCAAGTCTTCCCTCAGTAGAGACCGAGGTTATCGAACCAGAAGGAGGAAGGAAACGTCACATAGGTGTTGCAAGCAACAAGGAGATCTGCACAACACAAACTCAAGACTTTGCCCCAACGAATCAATGAGGTTGTCAAACTCACCGGTTTGCTTGAACAAAGGATTAAACGTATGGTGTGGAAGGTAATGGTTTGCAGCAGGTAAACAAGTAACAATGGAAGATGTATCAATAGTAAAGATTGGACCGGGGTCCATAGTTCACTAGAGGTGCTCTCCTTAGATAAACAACATGGCATGAAGGGTAAACAAATTACAGCAGGACAATTGACAGGAACTGAGCAAGGCATAACAATGCAATTACCAGTCAGAAAGATCCTATGAGATTCGTTTGGGAAATACAACAAGATACATAGACTGCCATCCAACTGCATCTATGACTAGAAGTCCACCTTCAGATTATCATCCGAACCCCCTCCAGTATTAAGTTGCAAGCAACAGACAACTGCTTTAAGCAAAGTGTGTAAGGTAAAACAGTCCACATGTTCCATGAACAAGAGACCGTTATTTTCTCCCTAGTAGCAACATCACATCTACAACCGAAGATATTTATATCACTTCCCTTGGAAACTAGAGGCATGAACCCACTATCGAGCATAAATACCCCCTCTTGGAGTCACTAGCAACTACTTGGCCAAGATAGCTACTAACAACGGAGAGCATGCAAGATCACAAACAACACAGACATGATAGAATCATAAAGACAAAACCATTAATCAAACCAACATAATAATCTCAATATCCATCGGATCCCCGTAAACACAACATGCATGATTACAAATAGATTAGATCTTGATCATGAACGGAGCTCACAAGATCTATACATGAAAGCACAAAGGAGGAGATACAACCATCTAGCTACTACATGGACCCATAGTCCAAGGTGGAACTACTCACGCATCATACCGGAGAGAAGGCCTCCGGGATGATCTTCCCTTCGGCAGGGTGCCGGGAAGAACTTCAGATCCCCCCGATCTAGCGACGATGGTGGCGACGGCTATAGGCGGTTTCGTGGAGATTTGATCGGGTGCTTAGAGTTTCTGCATCGGGGGCTTATTATAGGTGAAGGGGAAGGCCGAGGCGGCGGCCAGGGGCGCCAAACCCTAGCCAGGCACGGGGTGGGGCCCACCCGCGCCTGGGGTGGGTCTGGTCGCCCTGGTCGGCCCCTCCGGCTCCCCTCCAGACTTCTTGTTTCCTATGTAAAGTAATTGACTTTGACGTTTGTCCCGTCCAATTCCGATAATATTTCTTTACTAACTTTTCTGAAACCAAAAACAGTAGAAAACAGGCATCTGACACTGTTGCAACTTGTTAATATGTTAGTACCAGAAAACATGTAAAAAGCACCTCAAAGTGTAGATAAGTAAAGCAAAGTAGATACTAAACAAGCATGGAGCATCAAAAATTATAGATACGTTTCTGACGTATCAGAGACCGAGAAGGCAAGGCGCGCCAGGGAGGACCCGAACCCCGATCATCCACACGAAAACGGGAATGATGGCATGTTCGAACACTCCGTTGGCCCCCTCCACACATTTACCAACGTGGGAACGCATCGCGAGAAGAAGGTGTTGGCCCGCGCTATTGCCGCCAATGCTGCGCAACAAGTCGGCATTCCGCGCTGGCTAAAGTGGTCAGAGAATAGCATCACCTGGAGTCTCGAGGACCACACGCCCAAGATCGAATTCCCTGGGAGAGTCGCCCTGGTCGTCAGCCCTAAGTGGCTGATTACTGGCTGCCCAAAACCCTCATGGATGGTGGCAGTTCTATAAACATCCCCTACCTGGGAGGAAATTACAAAAAACCACCACAATTGGGGTCATGATAACAAAAAACCACCACAATTGAGGTTTGTGACAAAAAACCACCAACTTTGGGTAACATTTTTTTTAGAAAACACTGATCGAACAGTTTACTCGTTCTAACCACGATTATTGAAGGTGGGACCCCTTGTCAGGCCCACGTGGCACAGAATGACGCTGCCTTGACTTGCCCGTTATGACAGAAAACCACCACAATTGGGGTCATGATGACAAAAAACCACCACAATTGGGGTCATGATGACAGAAAACCACCACTTTTGATTAAAATGTACAGGAAGTAGTACACAGAAGCAAGATATGACAAATATATAAGTATATAAGGGTCTACAAATTGTTCACACACATAAATAGATAAGAGTCTACAAATTGTTCACAGAGACATAAATAGAGGAGGTTCAGGCAACTAGTTCACACATAATGGTTCAGTGAACATTTAGAGCTAAATAGTTACACACAAGTTTATTCTAGGTTCTTCTTGATATCTGCCAAAGTCATCTTGTCAATATTGCTGGCAGTGAAATACCCATTCAGTCTACTATTCCCCCTTCTATTTCTTGCAGGCCTCGCAACATTAGAAACTTGACCAGCTATGGTGTTGCTTCTAGGAGCTGTAAAAGCTCTTCGCTGATATGTTCTTGGTGCAGTTGTGTCGTTGTTTCTTGGAGCTGTAGCTGGCCTAGGAGAAGCAGCCCTATGCACTGCTTGTAGGCTGGTCTGGAGCAAGACCCTATGCACCGCAGCAGCCATAGATTTTCTGGCAGCTGCAACCAATGGTGGCCTAGGAGCAACACCATCTGTAGATGGTGGCTGGGCAGTAGTTGGTGCCATAGATTCATGTCCATCGGTTCTATGCTCCTGTAGATGTAGTTGTGGTTAGTAAAAATTTTGCAAGCAATTACTTTTCACATGAATTGTCACAAACAATTACCATATGTTTATTTTTCCTCAGGTGCAATGCGGGTTTGAGTGGTTGATCACAGCTGGTATATCTATGGCCCAATATACCACAATTGCTACAAGTAATTGACCCCATCCTAGAGGTGGAATTGGGTTGTGGCACCTCAAACTGCCCTTTTCTCCTCTTGGTTTGAGCCCTGCCAACTGACATTTTGAACACTAGTGGATCAATATCAGGTGTGTCTGTTTTACTCCAACAATCTTGACTGGCAATCGGATATATGACAGGATCATATGCTTCTAGGTACATAGGCTTCTTGAAGTAGTCGTGAACAAAATCCTCTGGTTGCTGATATGACTTATAAATGGCTGATATTGCATGGTGGCAAGGAATTCCAGTAATATCCCATTTCCTGCACCCACATGTCCTTGCAGTCAAATTCACAGCATAAATATTTTCCAGGCCACTTGTTACCTGCCATAGGCCATCCTTAGATGGTGCTGATCTACATGGCCTCGACCACTTCTTGTTCTCAACCAGCTTCTCTCCATAGGTGGGTGTGATATTCCACATGGCATTCCTTGCACCAACTCTCTTTCCATTGTATCTAACCATCATCTTGCTTCTTAATCCTTCCATCATTGTTTTGATAGGTTTTGATCTAACATCTAGGATCATCCTATTGAAGCATTCACTCAGATTGTTGACCACAAGATCTGTTTTGTAGTTGTGATCCATTGCATGTCTGGCCCAACACTCAACAGGAATCTTGCAAAGCCACTCCCAAGCTTCGACACACTCATTTTTCATACCTTCCATGGCAACATCGAAACCATGTTTTGTGTATGAGTAGCTTGTAGAATCCATGAATTTCTTCAGCTCTTCCCCTCTGAAACCAGCTGTTTGGAAATTTGCATAGATATGTCTCAAGCAATACCTTTGTGGGCAATTGGGAAAGACTGAATTTATTGCATTTAGCAAGCCCTGCAGCAATTGAGAATAAGCATACACATGGGAGCCGTAATAATATGCATACACATGAGAGCTGTAATAATATGCATACACATGGCAGTATGTACCTTTTGTCTATCTGAAATGATGGTATAGTATCCAAACTTGCCAGATTCTCCACCAAGGACATACTTTAGCTGAGTGAGAAACCAACTCCATGAAGCTGTCTCTTCCTTATCAACTATGCCAAAGGCAATAGGGTATATGTTGTTGTTCCCATCTCGGCCGACGGCGGCAAGTATCTGCTGTGCAGTGCTAAGCTTGATGAAACAACCATCCAAACCTGAAATTATACACACAATTATACATATACCAAACTTGTATGCATATAACAAGCCTTGCAACAATTATACAAACAATTACCTATGAAAGGCCTACAACCATTGAGAAAACCTTGAATAGATGCTCCCAAGCAATAAAACATCCCATGAAATCTAGGATTGGGAGAAGGATGATCCGGTACAACCTTTGTAGTGATGATGCATCTACTGTCAGGGTTTGTTTCAAGCACTATCTGTAGATAATATCTGAGCCTTGTATATTGCTTTATATGATCACCCAAGACAACCTGTAGAGCGCTTCTCTTAGCTCTGTAGGCCATCATCTTTGGTACATCTACCCCAAAATTTTCCTTTGTTGTCTCCATCACAGTCTCAACAGCAGTTCTGGGATCAATTCGGATACTACTCTCACACACTTTTGCAAGCCACTTTCCAGTAACTTTGCAACGTTCACCTGATGTGGCACAATTATGATCAAGCAACAACTTCCTAAGAACAAATGTCTTTTCACCCTTGATTTGAGAACCTACCATATAAAAAGGGCAACCATCCTCTGTGCACTGAGCACTGACTCTATCCTTGCAATTTCTCCAATAATAGTAATTTCTAAGCTGGGCTATATGCAAAGTCTGTAAAGCCCTTCTAAATTGGTAAACATCGACAAAACACATCTTCAAACATAGCTGCTGTTCTGCATGAATTCTTGATTCATCATACCACACCCTAGGAGCCTTTTTCTTTGCTCTACTCTTCCTTCCTGATGGCAATACCCACTTCATCTGCTCATTGTCATCATCATCTGCTCCTAGATCACCATCCATGCCATCATCTGAAGATGGAACAAAGTCTGGTGGTGCTTTGCTTGCTTGACTACAATGAGATCTATTTGTTGGTCCTTTTTTCCTTTTTGGAATCATCTTTTTCCTCACATGTTCAGGCTCACGCTCAGGTTCTGGTTCAGCTACTATGTTGCAATCACTGTCATTCTCTGATCCATCAAATTCATAAAATACGTCTTCAGGTTCAGTGTCTCCATCACAATGCAACAATGGATCTGACCTATTTCTTTTCATGTCTATCAACTTCTGGCTGAGCTCTGCATATTCCCTCTTGCTTGTCTCTTCAAAAGTTTCATGACATTCATCTGAATCTGACTCTATGTGTTGTTGCACCTTCTTGCCTTTCTCCCTCTGACTTATGTTGCTTTGTTGTGTCATCAAACAATCCTCAACAGTACTAGGACAGTCTTGACTAGGGAACACCACATTCTCATCTAATCTACAACATATGAAAGCATGGACATTTGTCATGAATTTGTTGCAGCAAATAGATGAAAGAAATAATACAGAGAGAGGGGAAAGAAACTCACTCGTGCACAGGCTTGCTGGAGAAAGGGTTCTCCTCCCAGGTTCGTGCCACAGCTGCGGTCGCCCTCTTCTCCGGCGAACGGAGCATCTCCGGCGAACAGAATAGGGAGGCGGCGGGGTTCGAGCTCCCGCAGCAGTCACCCTCGTCCACGAGGGAGGGGAAGCCTCTAGCACCACCTCTGCTTGGGTCGCCATTGCCGATTGTGCTGCTGGTGCCGCCGCCGAGTTCCTCCTCCGGCGAGCACCCGCTGGGATTTGGAGGCGCCGCCATTTGCGTCGCCAGAGAGGAAAACCACGGGAGAGGACGGTGGGGAACGAAAAGGATGGGCTGGGCCTCGTGTTAGGTAACCGTGGCGTTAACTGCCAAGCTCACGGCGTCAATTCTGTGCCATGTGGGCCTGACAAGGGGTCCCACCTGCGATAATCATGGTTAGAACGAGTAAACTGTTTGATCGGTGTTTTCTGAAAAATGTTACCCAAAGTTGGTGGTTTTTTGTCACAAACCTCAATTGTGGTGGTTTTTTGTTATCATGACCCCAATTGTGGTGGTTTTTTGTAATTTCCTCCCTACCTGGACACATTCAGGCGACTGCAACTACCGCAGTCCATGGTGGAGTCCACCCTCTGCACCTTCCACGACATAGTTCCGGGTCGAAAGGCATACCCAATTGGAAAGGTGACGCTGCTAATCACCTTCGAAACAACAGCCAACTTCCATACAGAGCTGATCGTCTTCGAGCTGGTCAACTTCAGAAGCCCGTACAATTGCATACTCAGCAGGAAGGCGTTCCCCAAGTTTATGGCGACCCGACATTACGCATACAACATGATGAAACTTCCGGGCCCCCACGGGATCCTCACCGTGCACGGCAATGCACGTACTTCATGCCAACCGTACAAATGTGAAATGCCCAATAAAAATATACAACAATATTGAGCGCACAAGTGTGAAATGTCCAAGATAAAAACTGTAAGCATACTTATGATTGCTAACATAGAAGCCAAGAACCAACTAAACAAATGTGCAACTAAATATATGTGGCTGAACCTTGGTAGTCTATATAGTATTATCCTATATAATTCTAAGATAATTCCTAAAATATTATCCCACTCCCTCCGATCCATATTAGTTGACTCAAATTTTTCTAGATTCAAATGTATCTAGCACTAAAATATGTCTAGATATATACGAATCTAGATAAATCCAAATCAACTAATATGGGCCGGAGGGAGTAAAATAATGTGCAACTAAAACCAAATATAATCCTCTGCTACATTATCTTAAAGTGTTATAATAGCAACAACCCCTTGGTAGTCTATATAGTATTATCAATGTATGGCAAAATTCATGTTCACTAAATAAGAATAGCGAATTTAAGTGATCCAACAACGGAAGCACTGAATATTGGACAATTATCCTGATAGGTGAGACTAAAAAAACTAATAAATGTGAGATATACTACTTTCTCTACTATGTACCTAAAAAGACAAAGCGTTCCGTTTCTTGCCTCAAACGCGTTTCTCTCGGCTTCATCGCGCCTCACCCCCGTTTCGCCCGTCCTTCCGCACGCTCCCCGTCGATTCCGGGAGGTTTGATTATAACCCCCCCCAGCTCGTTGCACTTTGATCTTATACCCCCTTGTTCGTCTGCTTCGATTCTAGCCCCCCAATTCAGCTAAACTTTGTTGATTTCCCCTCTTTAGGCTGTTAGCTCGTCAGTTAGATGTGATGCAGATAAATTAGTGTTAATATTTCACAAATTGACTAAAGTACCCCTGCCTGTGGAACAACCCGCACAGGACATAAGAGCCCTCCCCGTCCCGTCCCGTTCTCGCGCACAGGACACCGCCCGTTCTTATCGCGTGCAAGCCAGGAGCAGCGCCCCGCCGCCAGGAACCACCATCGCTCCGCCACGGTTCCACACCAGCCGCCGCCGCCCTCCATCGCTGCCCAGAGGTAAGGCAATCTTTCTCCCCACCTTATTTTTCCGGATTTGATTGTTCTTGGTTACTGCTGTTCTAAATCGGGTCAAACCCTAGGTGATTTACATGGGGATTTGAGGGGGACGGGCTGGATTCGCTAAGGGGTGTGATGGATCTGAAAAGGTAACATCATACTCCCTTATTTTAGCCCGATTTATGCATGAGTTTTTGGTGTGGAATTTCTGATTTTTTTTGTTTATATTGAATAGGATCGATGCAATGTCTATGCATGATTCTAATCAATCAAGTGTGACAAACCTAACCACGGGATTGATCTCGTGTGCTGGAGTAGAAAATGATAGCACCATTGTTGACTGGTCTAGTCTTCTGATTGAGTCCCAGATTGAACCCGAAAATGAATGGGAGGAAAAGGGAATCCCGTATGAAAATCCGGTGAATGAGAATGCACTGTTTGCTCTGTTGGGTTTAAAAACAGAGGCGAACGAGCGAGAAACTAAGCCGAGTCCTGTTATTGCTCCTATTGCTGATTATGCTTTGCATGATATCAAAGAGGCAGATATTGTTGTCGATGATAAGGCTCCGGAAGAGCCACTTATTGTGTGGGATGAACGAAAGCCAAAGATGGATATAGGAACTCCTTATCCTGATATGGCTGCATTTAGAAAGGCTATGAAACAGTTTGCTATCAATGGGGAGTTTGAATATGGCACTAAAAAAATGAGCCAAAGAGGTTTCGGGCTTTTTGTAAAGGTGAATCAATAAAAGGTGAACCTTGCAAATGGTCCTTAACTGCTTGTTGGCAGAGAGTCGAAAATTGTGTGATGGTAATAAATTTTTCTGAGACTTGTATATTTCTTATTTCATTTGTTTTTCATTTATAATAATAATAATCAACACCATTTTTTATTTGTACTAATCTGTAGCATTGTTTGCTATAGGTTGTGAAGCATCAGACAGAGCATATCTGTAGCTCAACCAGTGGCAAAGTGACCAGCATGACTTCCCAATCTTGGGTGGCTGATAAGGCAACAATTATGCTTAAGAAGGATCCAACAATTGGTGCTGTCAAGATTCTTAAAGAATTGCAAGATGAGCACCATGTCACTCTAGATTATCACACGGTGTGGAAAGGGAAACAAAAGGCTGCAACAAGCTTGTATGGTAGTTGGGAAGAAAGTTTCCGGATGCTATACAACTACAAGGCTGAGGTAGAATTGAGGTCTCCAGGGAGTATTGTGGAGATTGATACAACAACAATTGAAGGTGAAGTACATTTCAGCAAGCTATTTATTGCTTTCAAGCCTTGCATAGATGGTTTTCTCAATGGATGTAGGCCATATATTAGCATAGATTCAACTCATTTGAATGGCAAGTGGAATGGTCAGCTAGCTGTAGTCACTGCGTTAGATGGCCATAATTGGATGTTTCCGGTAGCGTATGGCTTTATTGAGTCCGAAAATGGAGATAACTGGGCTTGGTTCATGAATCAAGTGAAGAAAGCAATAGGGGACCCCTCGGTACTAGCTGTTTGTACCGATGCTTGCAAGGGTCTTGAAAATGCTGTTAAAAGTGTTTTTCCTCAAGCGGAGCAGCGGGGGTGCTTTAGGCATATGTGGCACAATTTTCAGAAATATTTTCATGGTGATGTGTTTGGACGGTTGTGGCCTGCTGCTAGGGCATATAGGACAGAAGAATATCAGCATCACATGAAAAAGGTGTTTGAGGCATAGGAGAAAGTATATCCTTATCTTAGGGACTACCATAATCTGTTGTGGATGAGGTGTATGTTCAATCCAGAAATCAAGTGTGACTATATAAATAACAATCTCGCTGAATGCTTTAACAATTGGGTGCGAGATATTAAAGACTTGCCCATTGTACAGCTAGCCGACAAGATTAGAGAGATGATCATGGAGCTATTTAGAAAGAGGAGAATGATTGGAGAAAGATTTGAAGGGATAACACTACCATTTGTTATACATCAACTAAATCCAAAGACTAGAGGACTAGGACATCTCAAGGCCAAAGCATCTGCTGATTTTAGTGGGGAAGTGAGAAACATTAACAAAGATGATGAAAGGCATGTGGTGAACACACTCGCACATGAGTGTACATGTCTACAATGGCAGCACACGGGCAAGCCTTGTGACCATGCACTAGCCTTCATTAATGTTTTGCAAGCTCGAAACTTTGTAAACATGGAGGATTTTGTGCATGAGTACTACTCGGTTAGCAGATTTAGGGCAGCATATGAAGGTGTAATTCAGCCCCTTACGGATAAGAATCAATGGCCACATGTGGATACCGGTTTTGTGTTGCGTGGACCAATTCCAAAAGGCAAGAAAAAGGGTGCCAGAAGAATAAGGAAACAAAGGATAAAGAGTTGGTGGGAAGGTGGATCAAGGAAGGGTTCATTGAACAAATGCAAGAAATGTGGAGAGATAGGACATAGAGAAGCTGGATGTCCTACAAATGGAACAAAGAAAAGGTAAAAAACATATACTTGTTTCTAGTTCTAATAACATGTCCTGTACTTGTCCTATACTTGTTGTTTCTAATTGCTTCTTCTTGTAGGAAGAGTGGGGGAAAAAGAATGTATCATCATGGTTTGATGTTTCGGTTAGCAACGCAATCCCTTCTACACCATCAAAAAGCAAGAGCATGCCCACAACAAGTAGTCCATGACCTGTTACAAGGAGCCAAACTGGCAGTACACCAACCAAGAGCAAGAGCACAGCCAACACTAGCAGTCCAGGACCTGTTACAAGGAGCCAAGCTGCTACTACACCAACAAAGCGTCCAGCAAATGAAAAGAAGAAGAAATTGACTCCAAAGAGGAAGAAACTAAGTGATATTTTTCTGTCATGAACTATTTTAGAACCTGTTTCCCGTGTATGTGAGTAGAAAGCTCACTTATTTGGCTGTACGTGAGTAGAAAACTCACTTATTTTGCTGTCATTGAACTACTTTAGAACCTGTTGAACTCCTGCTCTTGCTATGTTGTGCTGTCATTTTCTGAATGTTCAGATTGCTATATTATGTGCTATCAGTTTGTGAATGTTTAGATTGCAGCAAAATTATAGCCTTTTTTTATTTGAACCAAAGAAATATTTGCTGTCATTTTTTGTGTCGCTGGAGCAGCACATATGTTCCCGTTGAGATGAAGGGTATTTCTGTCTATTCATGTGACCAAAGTTAGTTATATGTTGATAATTCTGTCAAACATGTTAAAAGGGGTTATAGGGCAGAGTTTAGCTGAATTGGGGGGGCTAAAATCGAAGCAGATGAACAAGAGGGTATAAGATCAAAGTGCAACGAGCTGGGGGGGGTTATAATCAAATCTCCCATCGATTCCTCCCTCCCTCTCCCATCTCAATCGGACGGAATCTCCCTCAGCAGCGCCGACAATCCCCGCCCATCTCTCTCGCTTCCTCGTGGCCGGCAAGAAGCTCTCCCGCAGCCACCGCGCAGGGCCCCGCACCTCCTCTCTCTATGCCCTAAACCTCAAGGCGGCGACGCACGCCGCGGATATGGCAGCGACAGAGGTAGCTGCGCCTTCCAACGCCACCACCGACCCTCTCACCGGTGCCCATCCCTAGATCCCCGCCCAATCGGCCGCCCTTCTCGCATGTGGTCCAGCGCCGGCTCAGCAAGAGGGATGCAGCCCTGCCCTTTCCAACATTTGGGGGAGGGTCCAGGGTCGCCCCTCCACTGAAGCCACTTCTCTCAACCGCTGTGACGGCTTGGAGTGCAACGAGCCCTGACCTGGACTCCCCCGCGCACGCCATTGTCCTCCTCTGTATGCATATACGCTGCATCCAAGATCAACGAGGAGTCTAGAGCTCCTTGGAATCTTTTGGGTTTCATAGGTATGCTCTCTATCTGATTGCATTTTTAACTCTGTATAGTATATAGGCCCAGTTCTTTTGGCAGCTTAAAAAATAAGCTGTCCCTTCCCCAGCTTCTCTCATAAGCCGCTCAGCTTATCGGTTGGGGCTTTTAAACTAATTATCTCATAACTAATTGAGAAGCTTCGACTAATAAGCCATGTGGCTTATGAGAGAAGCTGGGGAGAGGGCAACTTATTTTTTAAGCTGGCAAAAGAACTGGCCCATAATCTGGGAATAGTGGTTTAGTAATATTTGAGGAACACTGGCTGCAAAGTGACCATCTCATCTTCTTACTGTTACATATCAATGGGAATACTACTCTATGGAATTCTGAATTTATGATTAGATGTCGTTGAAATTATAATTATAACTTTTTAATCAATCTTTGTATACTGGTTTCAAACATGCTCCCTGTCTGAGGGTACCGGTAGCACAAACGCTCTTAGCCACGGCGGGGATAGAGAGGAGTTCAGCCATCTAGATCACTGATCTGTCATTGCAAAGTTTCCGGTTATTTATTTACTTGCATATGTGTCCTTACTGCTTATGGTTTGTCATTTACTTGTGGTCAACAAGAGTTCAGAGGTCCTGTTCTTGTATGCTCCTTATGTTCTTTGCATACAAATTTAGATGTGTGGTGTATGTTACTTTTGGTAAATTTGCACAATGACGATACTATTTTAAATTCTCGCCTGACGGTCGAGATCATATGGGCCAAGCAAGTGAAGTCACGATCTGTTCATTTGACTGTGACTTAACCATCATCTGTTTGGAGTTTTATTCTAAACAATATCAGCCTCTTCCATGGTTTAAGCTGATTGTTCTGAAAACAAATACAAAAGTAACACGTGTACATATAGGATATCTTGCTGAACATACTCTGGGTCTATTAAAAGATCTTCACAGAAAATAAAACCACTCTGCATTGCTAGGTGTTACTCTTCCTTTTCTTTGACTGGTATAGAGAGAAATACTAATCTGATCATTACTTGTATAGTTGTACTGATCCATGGCGAAAGAGAGCAAGCTGACGGTTATATTTGTTGTAGTTGTTATATGTCTTCATTTTTGAGAATTCACTTTCTTGATTCCATTACAGTGGGGGAACATAATTATGTCACCTGCAATGGGTTACTATACCTAAAGCTATCGATAGAATTCTATGGAAATGGTAGAATGACTCATCCAGTAATAAGTCTGAGGTCTTGCTAGGACCAATGGCATTCATACTACTTTTATAGCTGTTTCTTGCATAACTATTTGTGCATGATCTATTTCCTAAGGCTATAATGTAGTCACGTAACTGCTTTACCATTGAGCACTGATGGTGCATTTTCTTTGTTTTTAGCCTGATTTAAGGTGCTGTTATAGCTTGGTTGTTGATTACTAACTCATTTGGTATTCAGATTTTTGGTTGCCTCTAAATTTTCTAGTGGGATTTATTTCACTGCAGGGTGATATTTATAAAGGAAAAGAGCTGAGCAGTGATTGGTTAAACAATTCAGGGAGGAAGCTTATTTGGCATCTGTGGAAATCGTAGCAAAGTTAAGCTAAGAGCCTTTCACTCCAACTCCATTTTCTTATGGTCTGGATTACTATTCTAATATTCTAAAATGGGTACTGTCAAAGCTTTAGGTCTCTTATTGAGTAAATCTCAGTCAAGGTCTCGAAATATATGTTTGCGATAAGCCTTCTAAAATATGTTCATTTTACATGTGAGAGTGTTAAGTTTATTGCAATATTGGAAAAGGAAACCTTGAAAACTATTTCCTTAGTTTTCATTGCTAGAACAGGTTAACAAAGATATCCATGTCAATGAAATTTAATCGCGGAGATAGGGGATGACGATGTTTTCCGCGAGCCAACTCTCCGGTGAGTGTGCTCCGTCTCGATATCTTCATTATCTAAACTCGATGCAAACAAAGGATTCACCTCCAGACAGATATTGACAATCTTGGGACAATGGTGAGATTCACAATACAATCCTTTATTTGAATCTGATCATGTGGATATGTTTCTTGATCTGGTTCATGTTTACTAGATTCAGTCAAAAGGTAGGTTACTGATCTGATTAAATTGGGGCTTTATGCTGGCCATGAAACTGCCTCTAATATTTAGTAATTTTGGATAATAAATAATCAGTTCACGTCTATTTTGTTTGTAGCATGTAGCTTTAGACATAAGATTTAAATTTCACTTCTGATGAGCTAATGTGAACATATATGTTTTTATGTCGGTGCATCCTTTGAGTTGGAGATTGACCTTTAAATTGGGGCTTTATTCTGGCCATGAAACTCTGCATCTAATATGTAGTAAGTTTGGATAATAAATAATCTGTCCACGATCTATTTTGTTTGTCGCATGTAGCCTTCGAGCCGCCAAGTGGTGCGTTAGAACCTGATAGTGAGATGTGCCCATGCATTTGTGACGTATTTTAATGCATCACGCCAGCGATAAATTTTATGCTTGAACATTAAGACTGCAATGATGGTTGACTATTTACCTACTCAATCTCTATTTTTCACCACACTATGATTTTTTTTCATAGCGCACGGGCATTCGTGTATGTTCCTTGTGAATTTTCTGCACACAAAGACAACGACACCTGCTTCATCGACAAGCCCTGCCAGGGGCCCTCGGTCGCCTGGAGCCTGCTCCTGGAGTGCGAGTAGCAGCACGACGCTGACAACACACTGCTCATGGGAGAGGGCTCAGTCGCCTGGAGCCCCAGCTGCTACGAGATGGTAACTAGAGGTGAGTGTGGCACCTGTTTCCTGCCCATTGCTTACATCTTCTGTAAATGCTTTTTGTTGTAGTTTAGATCTTGTTAATAGATGCTACAGTTTTGGGTTTCATTACTCTTGGATGTGATTAGGTCGTTCACTATACGGAGATAGAGTAAAGCACTTTTAGATGTTGTTCAAACTGCACATCACCAACATGGTAGCATGTCTGCTCCTGTAAGCCAACATCTTTCGTCATGTAATTGTACTAAGAAGAGCGAAATCATAGCATGCCCTGATGAATAAGCATATTGTCCAAGCTTCAGTGGCTCACTGATTCCCTCCTAGGTAGAAGATCATTAGTGTTTACTTTATTAATTTGAAACAACAGCTACATTTTTGGGTGTTCAAGCATGGTCAGTACTTACTATCAGCTTACTTGCATCCAGGAAGAGAAAATGGAGCCCCTATAAAATATATTAATGTTGATCCTACGATTCTTATTGAAGCGTTAGAAACTAAATGTATTTCGGATGGATTTCACCTGTTTATCATGCTTCAGTGTCGGGTCCTTTAGTGCCTACACAATAATGTGTGTATATTCATCCAGTTAATTTGCTCATTAGATCTCATCCCGCAGAATGTTGCATCTATTTTGGCTTAGCGTTGTCTCAAGGAATTTCTTTGAGTCTCACTGCTAGATGACCAATGGAGGAGGGGCAAGAGCTGCTTTAATCTTGTGAGGTTCTCAAGTATGTTCGAAAATAGAATAGATTTGCATACACGAGTTGCTTATTTGATGAATATAATTAGTAAATACAAGATGAGTTCATGATGCTCTTTTGATGACACTAAGATTACTTCGAGATGCTTCTGTTTCTAGAGCACAAGAAATTTAGGCTTAATATATAAAAAAATATTAACTAACAGACTAGCCAATGCAATTTGTGTGATACGCTTGACAAAAGCACCACCATCAATCTCTGCATAATGGAAGGCGTGATAAGTGAAACTATGCAAAGTTAACATGAGATAGTGGATCAACATTGAGTAAACTAAGTGGGGGAAGTGAAAGCAACGACCGATAGATTTTATGTGTGCCAGAAATGAAGGTCAAAAGCACATTGATCCTCGACGAGGTACGGTCTCAGAAATGCCAGACATGAAAATCATGATGATTTCACACTTTGGCACCTGGCACAACCATTTATAGAAATGCCGCAGACATGACAATCACGATGATTTCACACTCGGGCACTTGGCAAAACCATTTATAGAACGTATTGATCGTTGCCTGTAGCAACGCACGGGCACTTAACTAGTCCTTATTAAAAGAATTAGGAATACCAGTAGAATCAAACATGCTGCCATAGTTCCCAGTTAAACCAAAAAAGATCACCGGTCCAAATGATCAAATGAAACTTGCCATAGTTCCTATATATGAACTGAATCCTTTGCACAACCAGTAACCAAAGCTGAGAAATCACCATTACATCGAGGAGGCGTGGTGGTGAAGCATGGCACACCGAGCATCACACACTCGATCAGAACCCTATGGGTAGAATAGAACTAGAAAGACATGCGACCTTCGCCTCGCCACCTGCATGCCGTTGTCCCATGACCATGATGTAGCATGTACAATACATCAGGTGGCAGTAAACGTTTGAGTGCATGTAACGTCCAGTGAGGGACCTACACACGATTTTTGGTGTAATTTTTTAGAATACGCATCGTTTTTAGTATTTACCAAAAAATATCTTTTTAGTATGATAATACATCACAAAAATAAACTGATTATGGATACAATCATCATGTACAAAGGATGCCATTAGACAAAATAATTAGACTACTATCATATGATGTTACTGTAGTTCCAAAAGGCATAACATGCCCACCCACACATGATGGTGTCTCATTATCTGAATATGAAAAGTTGGAGCATATCTAAATTTACATACTTCTTTAGCACATCACTAGAATGAATATATATAGAGAGAGAGGCGGATACCCTCCCCTCGCGGCGCTTCCAGGCATGCGCCGCAGTCACTGCAAAGCCCCCATCTAGGTCCAATCGCCGCCGCTACCGCCGGCCCTCGCCGCGGTTGCGGCGGGCCTAGCTGCCGAAGGTGGCTGGGGGCGGTGCGTCGGAGGCGGAAGCCGGAGCTGCTGGGGCGGCGGCGGAGGAGGCTGAAGCGCGAACCTAGGTGGCGTCCCTTGGTCAGGGTGGAGGCAGCGGTTCCTTGTGGTGGTGATCTAGTGGAGAAGGTGCCGATGATGGGATTCCGTTGGATGACCTAGATCGGCTCTCTAACCCTAATTGCCTGCTCGTTCCGTTCTTTGGAAACCGGCCGGCGGTGTGGGGATCGCTGTGTCAGATCTAATAAAGGAGGTGGTCCTTTGGTTTCTTTTGCACGAAGACGAAGATCTGCTTGATGTCTGCCCTCGTGGATCTGGTCTGGAGAGGCGGGTTTCGGAAGGCTTCGCCGGCGAACTCCCATGGGCGTATCATGCCCGGAGATTGCTGGATCGGAAGGTATTCGGTCGCGCGCACCTTGTTTTTCTAGCCGTTTGGTTTTAGCGGGAGCGTTGCAAAGCTCTGTTGTTTGTTCCCACCAAGTGCCATGCTATGACCATGGTGATGTCAGATGCGGAGAATGTCAGGAAAGTGGAAATTTGAGGGTAGTGATGGTGATTTTTGCTCTTGTGGCGACGGAGATCTAGCTGCGTGATCTGAGACTCGTTGCAGCGACTGCTGGTGCGGGAAGACAACACAGGGGAGTTTCTAGTCTTATCTTGTAGGGTGAAAATCCAAGGTCTGGCCTTAGCTGGTTGTGTCTGGTAATGACCTTGTTGAAGGCATTGTTTTGTGAGTAAAGACTTTCTCCAGGGTGAAAACCTATGACCTTTGGTCGGGCAACGACGGCGCTTGAGCACTGTTTCCTTCTTGAAGACGTTGTTATTGGAGTGGAGGACTACTGGTGATGTTCTGATGGTGTCACTGTCGTTTCTTTGAGGATTAATTCTCTGTAGCGGGACTTTTTTTTTGTAATTTCTCTTTCTTTTTTCTGAGTTGTGTGCATCCGTAGAGCCGCTAGGGCATGCGTTGTTGCAGAGGCTGGGTGTAATTGGTGCCCTTGTGATATTAATATATACTCTTTTCCAAAAAAAATATAGAGAGCCATATTAACTAAACTTTTCAAATTCATACCGATACTCAAGAATATAATTCAATTATGACGTTATCCCTTTCCAAAATACAAATAATGGAAAACATCAAAAGAAATATCATTTGTGCTACAAAGGTTGTGAGAAGACTATGCAACAAAACACAGCTATATGAAACAATCATTCAGAGGTTTTATATTCTGTAGAAACTATCCATAGAATTCATTATGCTGCAGGCGGGTGCTATTTCTGTCAAAACAATTTTTGTTGTATAGTACTACCTCCGTTCGTGAATATATGATGTTTTGATTGGCTAAAATAGCCTACCAAAACATCTTATATTCTGGAACAGAGATAATACATCACTACACATATCTTTAGGAAGTGCTTGTTAGATGTATATATTTGTATATTATAGTTTCCCCATATGTTAGGGGGCTTCCTGCATATTTGCACATGTACCTGTGTTATGTATTGTGGCCTTTGGCCCCAGAGGAATACATGTTGCATATTCCTAACATGGTATCAGAGCTAGGTTAGACAGTTTTTTCGCAACATCGTCACCGCCGTCACCGTCCCTGTTGTCGTCGTTTTACGACGTCGCCGCCGCCGGTTGCCGCGGTCTCCGGCCGTCTGCTGCTGGACCGATCGGTCCTCCGGATCGATTCCGTTTGCATCACCTCTTCTGCTCGATCAGGACTCTGCCCACGGTCGGCTCTCCTCCAGATCGAGGACGCCCGTCCTCGTCAAGCCTGTCCAGATCGAGGACGCCGCCTGCTGCTTCCCGTCCTCGTCAAGTCAACACGCCCCTGGTACTCTGCCCAACTCCCGTCAGGTCCCGTCTCTGCCTCCCGCGGGACCCCGCCTCTGCCGCCAGATCCACCCAGCCGAGGCCCACGCGCGGGCCATCTCAACCTCCACGCGCGGGCCTCCTCCATGCACCGTCAACCCACCTCGGTAGACCATGCGCGGGACACGTCCACCTCCACGCGCGGCCTCGGCAACCTCTCCCGCGTGATCTTCTCCACACGCGGGACACCTGCCTCTCGCCAGATCGGACGCCTCCCGCCCTCGGTCTCTGGTCCCTACTGCGTTGACTTTCCAGCCTAGTTTCACTTGCCGGCTCGCCAGATCGCTGTCGGGAATCGATCCCCGGTGACCGGAATTGGCCTTCCCTGGCCCTTAGGCACCGCCCCTCGTCCCGGTTTGCCGGAATTTCGCCGGATTTCGGCCAGCATCTGCCTGCAGCGGGTTGACCAGATCTGTTCCAAAAAAATTGTGAGAGAGATGTCTTCTACATCGGTCTATGTTGCGATTCCTCGCCACCCGGTGATCTTCGATGGCGCGAATTACCCTGATTTCGCGGCCTTTATGCGCATTCACATGCATGGTCTCTGTCTTTGGGGTGTGCTCTCCGGCGAGGTCTCCTGTCCGCCGTGCCCCCTGCTCTTGTGGCTCCTCTTCGGCCGACACCGATTGTTCTCGACGCTGATGCTTCTCAGGAGGCCAAGGATGCTGCTCAGAGTGCCGATGATAGTGCTGTTACTACTTATGACCTGAAGTTCAAGCAGTACTCTTCTGATCTCGAGGCCTATCGCCACGCTCTGACTGCCTACACTCAGTGGGTCGATGAGGATGCTCGCGCTGTTCTTTGTTCTCACCTTGATGTTGATGCTGCTGAGTTCATGAGTCCCCCTACTGTTGCCGCTCAGTGGGCACATCTTCGTCAGGCTATCAGCCGTCTGGGGATGCTCTTTACCTGTCTGTGGTTCGCCAGGATCATGCTCTTTAGCAAGGTGATTCTACTATTGATGAGTTCTGTACTCAGAGTGCTGCTATCTGGCGTCAGCTTGATTCTCTTCGTACTACTGTTTGTGGCACATGCTTGTGCTGCCAGATTGTGCGCTCGGATTTGGAGTTTCACCGCATCTATGAGTTTCTGTCTCGGCTCCGCTAGGAGTTTGAGCCCCGACGTGCTCAGCTGAATGCTCGTGGCCGTGTTCCGCTCTCTGAGGTGTTGTCTGAGCTTCGGGCTGAGGAGACCCGTCTTCGTGGTGATGGTCTTCTTGCGGTTTCATCTGTGCTTGATACTCATGGTCCTCCTATGCCGTCTGCTCCCTCAACTCAGCCGTGGTCCTCTGTGCCGCCGCCAATACTACACACTCCTCCAGGTCAGGGTCAGAGTCAGCACCAGCAGTCTCAGGGTCAAAGTCAGCACCAGCAGGCTCGTGGTCAGGGTCGCCATGGTTCTCTTCGTCACTGCTCTTACTGTAACAAGGATGGCCACACTTGGGCCACCTGTTATACACGGGATCCCAGTTTACGTCAAAGTGCCAGGCTCGTCTCCTTCCGGATCTTCAGCGGTTGCTCTCTCCGATCAGGACATTATCGAGTCTTCGCGTCCGCTTGCTGCTCTGAGCTCTTCTTCGACAGGCACTGCTGGTTCTGTGACTGATTCTTCAGGCACTGCACGACCACCACCTTCTACACAGTCAGGTATGTCCCCGTGGTATCTGGATTCTGGAGCTTCTTTTCACATGACCTCTGAGTCTTCTCTTCTGTCTGCTATTCATTCTCTCACTTCTCCTGTCCGTGTTCTCACGGCCGATGGTACTTCTCTTCCTGTTTCTAGTAGGGGCACTCTTTCTACTCTTCTTTTTTTGTCCCTGATATTTCTCATGTTCCTCGTCTTAAGATGAATCTGTTCTCTGCTATCCAGCTTACTGACTCTGGTTGTCGCGTCATTCTTGATGCTGATTCTTGTGTTGTCCAGGACCGTCGCACTCAGGCCCTGGTTGGAGCTGGCCCTCGCAGCCGTGACTCTTCCGGACTTTGGGAGTTAGACTGGCTTCGTGTTCCTTCCGCTGCCACTTCATCCGCCAGTTCTTCTCCGGTCGTCGCCTCTGCTAACAGCTCTTTTTAGCAGTGACATCATCGTCTTGGTCACCTTTGTGACTCTCGCCTATCGTCATTAGTTCATCGTGGTCTTCTAGGGCCTGTCTCATGAGATGGGTCTTTACATTGTCAGGGCTGTAGGTTGGGCAAACAGATTCAGCTTCCCTATCCTACTAGAGCGTCTGTATCTTAGCGACCTTTTGATTTAGTTCATTTTGATGTTTGGGGTCCGGCTCCTTTCGCTTCGAAAGGGGGCCATCGCTACTATATTTTATTCATAGATGATTTTTCTCGATACACTTGATTGTATTTTATGCGCTCTCGCAGTGAAGTGCTCTCCATATATCAGCGTTTTGCGGCCATGGTCCGCACTCAATATTCTACCCTCATTCGTGTGTTTCGTGCTGATTCTGCTGGTGAGTATATCTCCCAAATGTTGCGAGGTGTTCTTGCTGAGCAGGGCACCCTTGCTCAGTTCTCCTGTCCTGGCGCACATGCTCAGAATGGCGTTGCTGAGCGTAAGCATCGCCATCTTCTTGAGACCACTCGTGCCATGATGATTGCTTCTTCTCTCCCGCCGCATTTCTGGGTTGAGACTGTCGCTACGTCGGCTTACCTCATCAATATTCAGCCTTCTGCCGCTCTGCAGGGTGGTATCCCTCTTGAGTGCCTGTCTGGACAGTCTCCAGACTACTCCATGCTTCGCTTGTTTGGTTGTGTTTGCTATGTTCTCCTTGCTCCTTGCGAACGCACCAAACTGACCTCTCAGTCTGTTGAGTGTGTCTTCCTTGGATACAGTGATGAGCATAAAGGCTATCGTTGTTGGGATCCTGTTGGTCGTCGGATGCGTATCTCTCGTGATGTTACCTTTGATAAGACGCGTCCTTTCTATCCTCGTCCCACCGCTGGTACCTACTCGGTGGAAGATATCTCCTTTCTTCTCTTTCCTGACACACCTCCTTCTACTCCTATTGTGTCTTCTTCAGGATCTCCTCCCCCTGCTGTCTCTTCTTCGACACCGTCCTCCTCTGCTCCGTCTAGTTCTCCTGGTTCTCCTCGTTCTCCGGAGTCGTCTTCCTCTGCTATTCCTTCTTCATTGTCGTCTCCTGAGTCGTCTTCCTCTGATGAGCTTCCCTCTACTCGTCCTGTTCGTAAGCGTCGTGCCCCCAACCGTTACTCTCCTAGTCAGTATGGTCTTTTTGTTGCCTCCAAGCCGACTTCTTATCGGGATGCTGAGCATCATCCTGAATGGCAGCTGGCCATGGCTGAGGAGATTGCTGTGCTTGAGCGCACTGGCACCTGGGATCTTGTTTCTCCCCCTCCCGGTGTCCGTCCTATCACATGTAAGTGGGTCTATAAGATTAAGACCCGCTCTGATGGATCTCTTGAGCGCTATAAAGCGCGTCTTGTGGCTCGTGGTTTTCAGTAGGAGCACGGTCGTGACTATGATGAGACTTTTGCTCCTGTGGCTCATATGACCACTGTGCGTACTCTTCTTGCTGTTGCTTCTGTTTGTCACTGGTTTGTGTCCCAGCTTGATGTCCAGAACGCCTTTCTCAATGGTGAGTTGCGTGAGGAGGTTTATATGCAGCCTCTTCCTGGGTATTCTGTTCCCGAGGGGATGGTTTGTCGTCTTCGATGTTCTCTTTATGGCCTTAAACAGACCCCTCGTGCCTGGTTTGAGCGCTTTGCTTCTGTAGTGACTGCTGCTGGTTTCTCCCCTAGTGCTCATGATCCAGCACTGTTTGTTCACACTTCGTCTCGTGGACGCACTCTTTTTCTTCTCTATGTTGATGATATGATCATTACTGGTGATGATTATGAGTATATCGCCTTTGTTAAGGCTCTTCTTCCTGATCAGTTTCTTATGACTGATCTTGGTCCTCTTCGATACTTCTTTGGGATTGAGGTCTTCTCCACTTCTGATGGCTTTTACATCTCCCAGGAAAAGTATATTCAGGATCTTCTTGCTCGTGCTGCTCTTGGGGATGAGCGCACTGTTGAGACCCCTATGGAGCTTAATGTTAAACTTTAACCTAATGATGGTGATCCTCTTCCTGATCCGACGCGTTATCTTCATCTTGTTGGGAGTCTTGTTTATCTTGCTGTCACTTGTCCTGACATCTCTTATCCTGTTCATATTCTGAGTTAGTTTGTTTCTGCTCCTACTACTGTTCACTATAGTCATCTTCTCCGTGTTCCTTCCCGTTGTACAGAATCTTCAGATAATGACATATAACATGAAGAGCCCACTCCAACCTTCCGCCAAACAGACAACTATCTTAATGAAACTTAGTGTAATATTGGAAATATTAAATTTTCATATTAGGCCAAGAAGACAGAGAAAGCAAGTATTTCCTGAGAATGTTCGAGATGAGGAACATGGACCTCTGTATTCTAGATAAGACTTCTGGACCTCCTGTACTTAACGCAGCAGTGACATTGTCTATTGACTTCCCTCGGCAACAACCATCATCCCTATAATACTGTTAATTACATCAAACTGAATAAATCGATAAATTTTATATAACATATCCAAAAATAGTGTTTAAACATATGTCATTGAATCAGATACATTGAATCTGAACCATGGAAGTCAAGGAATGTACTGCTCCAAAATTCCCTATGAGATCAACATGAGCTAACTCAATATATACAGTTAGCTATGGTTTTAACCAAAGGAGTGTACCATATAGACCATTCCTTGGTTGGGTTTTCAGTACTATTGGTACTTGATCGTTCCCATATATCCATGGACACTTATCCTAGTTCTTCAGCCTATCAGTTATCTTCAAATCTTGATTCTTCGAAACTTATGCTTATATTAATTAGAGTTTTTTATTCAAATGTAGAAAAATTTAAAGCATGCAATAGTACTCTGTTTCTCTGTTCACCCATGCTCAAATATAATAGGCGCATATTAACTGGAAGTGTACTTTGAAAAAAGCATGCAAGTACGAAACATGTAGGCCTTAAGTAGGGAACCGGCTATCTCACTTAGTGAACACATATTCCCAAAAAGAAATATAACGCACATATTGAATTTAGATGAAAAAAATGAAGAGAGAATCTTTTACTACACTTTCAATGCCGTAATTTATAAGAACTTGATAAGAATTTTCATATAGCACCTTGTACAAAAAGCTCTACCCACAATATCAGTTAGTATACACCCCAGGAAAAATAACATTGCTCTAACTATAGGAAAATTGCATGTATTAGCAGTCAAGTTAGAAAAACTGAACCTGTAGTTCCTTTGGCATGTAAGCATCATTAACTATATACAGTCTGCAGTCATATTGGCGAAACATTGAAAGATTGAATAAGATTTTTTCAACCTTCTTCCATTAAGTAGCAAAAAATCCAATAACTCCTTCTATCCAGATATGAAAAATCGGCTGGACTGTGCATACCTGGCGGCATAGGACCTTGAGTCTCTGTGTCGAGGATGGATGCAGGGTCGATACATACGGACGAAGAGAAAAATGTCGAGGAGACACAGTAAGAGAGCCAAGGGAGATACAGTATAGAAAGCACATGGGACAGATCGCCTGCAACTCCATAGGTAATGTCTCGATGCCAGTGGCGACAACCAGCCGGTGGTATCTGCGGTGAGGACACTCTTCGTAGGAGGAGCTAGCTTGACGTACTTGATGAGGGCATGTCGCATACCTGTGTGGCATCCGTGGATAGAAAGTTTGGTCAAAGCTCCGGCGGATCCTACACCAACTTAACGCCGAAGATTGCAGAGTACTAAGCCATCACTTCTGCAAAGGAGGCACAAACAGCAATCGTGGCTTTCTCCATATCGAATCCAGCAGGCGACTATGAAATCAAAATGCTGACATGCACCATAGTTGAAAAGTGAGGCTAGAGACCATGAATCTGAACCGATTAATTTAGCAAACAAATCAAATGACCAAGCGCCTGATTACCAATATGCGTGATGAAATTACTGTCTCTGCACTTCTGTGCCATCAGAGATAGCATGGCCAATTCGCTTTGATAGAATTAGGTTGAAGGGATTTGAGGTTGGGCATCCATATGTATGAGAACATGGGAGGGGAGGGGATAATAACCATTGACCTGGTCAGAGCCACTGCAAGATAAAAGAGCACATGAACCTGCATCTCCCAAATCAAGCAGCAACACACCAGCGAACTGCCCTGCCGAACAGCAGCATCACGCCGAACACAATCTTTGGGCTAAGCGCGGAGAATCACAATTTTGGGCTGCCGTCTGGCGGACGCCACTGCATCCCCTATTGGTCCAATATTGTTGTCATTGAACAACCTTTGCAAGCTGTCACCTCTTTGATCCACTGCTTTGGTTTTGTGCAGCTATAATATATACACCAATAGAACCATACCAAAACAGACTGATAGTATGTCGCAATTTAACACCAATGCAAAAAATAACCCCCAAAACGAAAATTCAGCCAAACAACAAAAACATCGTGGAGGTCGGAGGCAGCCAATCTTGAATGCTAAATGGATCACCATCGGGGGCGGGCCCATCTTGTATCAAGGGTATTCAGCTGAATACCTAATTTTTTTGCCAAAACTTATAAATTATATGATGTGCCTTATATTTTAGTCTGCCTGTAAGGAAAACTGATTGAAATTCTATCACAAGTAGGCATGGGAGTAGTTGGTTACGATAAATGCTTACCAGCCAATTGATCACAAATCAAGTACTACTCCAGCACCATTTTTTGTTGTTTTTTCCTTCAATTTTTTACTATGAATATCCATTGTGAAATTCCTGAGCCCGCCATCATCATTATACATAATAATATCCTGAGAATGTAAGGAAGTACTTCATAAAAAATGCATTAGTAGTTGAGTACCTCGGGGAGAAATCCAGCATAAAAAACCCTTTAATTTGTAAAGAGATGCAGCCCAGCCTCAACTGAAGCTACAACAGTTCTTCATCATCGTTCGTGAAGCCTACCTTGGCACCCGCAAAATTGCTGTGCCGGTGTCGGCTCCCTCGGAAATAAGGTTGGGAGTGTTAGCACAGCCCCTGTTGCCGCCAAGTACTTTCCGACGACACCGACGAGAAAATTCCGACGAGACGACACACACGTACCCGATAAATTCCGCTGAAATCCACGTGCTGCTACCCAATCGATTTCTTTGATCTAACTAGTACTCACGTACGCACGCAAAACATATTGGATTGCCAAAGGCTCGTCTCAAGCCTTGTGGTTTTCTTATTCCTTCTCAACTTATATGTGTTCTGGTACAAGCACTGTTACACGCGTATAAGTAGTACCAAACTAGATAGCTAGCTAGCAGTCCTAATCAGTATCCAACCCCTAATACTACTCGAAATCGTGCAACCAAGTTTGAGCCGAAAAGCACATGTGTGTACTACTCCACTACTCGTATACAACTCGTATACGCGACGCCGTGCCGGTGCCGGAGAGATAGAGTGCTTATTCCTAACAATCACCCCTTAAGCACGACATGCAGTTCACTTCGACCTGGATCCCAAATGCGTCAGCTGCTTCTCGCGAGCGTCATCCACGGCATTGCTTTCGCCGCGCCAGGCGTCATCCTCCATCACCGGCATAAAAAATTGGTACCATTGAATAGAGCCCATCTATACAAGATTTGCAAATTTGAATCACCTCAATCAGGGACGGATCCAGGATTTCAGTATTGGGTGTACAAATTTTAACTACATAGGTAAAAGTATAATTTATGTATTGCAAGAAAATATATTTTAAGAAAAATGTCTTAAAAGATGACAGGGATTACGGAAAATAAGAAGTAAAATAGAGTTCTATCAATTTCATCACTTTGATGCCATCTTGTTCCGTGTGATTTTGTGGATCATCTTTTTCTCAAATGGTTGTGGTTGGTGGAAAATACTACTCGCTCCGTCTCAAAATAAGTAACCTGAGTTTGTCTATTTTAACATGTATATAGACATATTTTATTATAAATACATGTGAATCTAGACAAACTTAGTCACTTATTTGGGACAAAGAGATTATATTTTTTTATAAAGAAGGGAGTATATATGTTAGAGAAAACAAGCTACTAGTGTTATATGACTATATAAGAGTTTCTTACGAAAAAATTTAGGTATATATTTGTACACACATGCCCATAGTCTATCCGTCCATGACCTCAATCAGAGTTAAGATATTGTCATCCAAAGTTTTGCATATTCACAGATTACAATCTGGGACGCAGCCGACGCTGCGAGCCGTTGGATCGCGTCCAACGGCGCAGGACCCGCCCGGTCGGAACTGAACCGACGCGCGACGGCTGCCCCCCGAACCCTAGCCCCCATTTGCCCCTCCCGCGGCTGCGGCGACGAGCGAGAGAGCGAGGACGACACCTGTGAGCGCCGGATTCCCGTTGCAGCTTTTCTTAGCGCGCGGCTCCATCTCCGTCTCCGGTGCCCTTTGCGAGGCAACCGTGCGCGTGCGGTCGTCCCCGCGACGGCGACGGCTTCCCTCAAGTGACGACCCCGACGCCGCCGTGGCCAGAGACGACGGAGGTATCCTTATGTAAGCGCCCGCCGCTTCTCAGTCTTATGGATTTATGGTTTGGGATTTGGGGAATTTCTGATGAACAATGGTTTCGAGTTTTGGGGGAATACTCAGGGTTTGCAAAAATTGCTTTAATCCCCTCTTCAAAAGAACTTAATCGAAACCATACGTCCACTTCTTCATCTGTTAGGGCTTGAACTTAGGAAAAATAGGGCTCAACCTAGATTACTTTAATTCACCGGAACAACATACTCACTTGAACATGATTTACAGCATTAGAGGGCTCAAGCTTAAGAGCTTCCGGATCTGATACTATTGTTGTGATTGACAGGATCACCTAGCTCAAGATTGAGCCACACAAAGGAGATAACCATTAGGATTACCTTGATCTTGAGGTCCAGCCATGACCTCCTCTTGTATCTTCTTTTCATGATGCTTCTTGATCTTGATTGTGTGGTTCTTCCTGGCACTTTTAGTGCTAGGCTTGATCGGAGAGCTAGGGGAAAGTTCTGCTAGAGCTTAGATACAGAGTGATAGCTAGGTATGGCAGCCCACTTCTCTAGTAGAGTTTCCCTTTTATACTAGCACCTGCACCAGGGGAACTGACACCAGGAATTAATGGAGGGGATGCCCCTGATCAGGGAAAAACTGACCTACTGCAGCCGCTTTTGTTGACTTGCTGAGTTAGCCGGTAGATCATAAATATCCAACATGATCAACTTCATGGTTTTAAAGGCGTTCAGGCACTGGGGGGGGGGGGGGGGGGGGGGCAACGCTTAGGCGTGTTGCAAGGTGACGCCTTTCGCTTCAAATAGCTGAGTACTCTTCTTTGGTGTTTGTAAGTGTTGTGTGGGTGGACCTATGCTAACATACTGCCCTTCCTAGGACTAATACATACTTGTGATTAAACCCCGTGCAAACATCCATAACTACAGGAAAGTAATTAAGATATAAATCTAACCACAACCTTAAACTCTGAGATCCTACACTCCCTTGTGCAAAGGTGTCCTAACGGGGGTTCGGGTTTCTGTCACTCCGGCAACCCCACGATTAGTAGCCAAATACACAATGCATTCTGCTAGGCCCATAAATGTTGAAGTATCATGTAGTCGATTTTCACATGACACCACTAGAAGAATAACACCACAACTTAAATACTAAACTATTGAATAATAACTCATCACAGATTCACTACTAACAACATGACTTCTCCCATGTCCTCAAGAACTAAACGAACTACTCACAAGACATCATATGGATCAAGATCAAAGATGATATGATAATGTATAACAATCTGAACGTAAACAATAATCCAATGGTTCCACTCACAAGCATCACCTACAATAGTAATTAACAACGGGAAAGTTCCCCTAACGAACTAAAGCAATATCCAACACAATTGTTACAGCGGAACAGAGTGATGGTGCTGGTGGAGATGATGGTGTGGATGATGATGATGATATCGATGAAGCCTAGCTTGATGATGGTGTTGATGGAGACGGTCTCCCCTCTCCGGGAAGGAATTCCCCCGACAGAAATCTGTCTGTCGGAGAGATCTTTCTCTCTCGATGTTTTCTGCCTACCAGAGGCGATGGAAGTCTATCTATGGTCGCTCTCCCGATGTTAGGGTTCCGTAGGGAAGATATAGGTGAAGGGGCGGAGTCGAAGGCCGAGCAGGTGGGTCAAACCCACCCTAGGCGTGGGGTCAGGTGGGCCCGCGCCTAGGGGGTGTGTGGGACCCCTGAGGCCCCCCTTCGCTCCTCCTTCTGGCTTCCTTCGTCTTCTGGTAAAATAATATGTTTCCATATTTTTTTGGTATTTTTCCGATCTTCGCGAAATTGCACCGAAACGCCTTCTTTTCCATCAGAATCTAGACTCCGGCAGTCCATCCTCCAGGAATCATCCAACATGCATAAACGGATGAAAAGCCATAAGTAATACCTCATAATAAGACAAATATCAATGAATAGAGGTAAATTATGATATAGACTGGTGATGCAAATTGGACGTATCAGAATCCTACTCCTGCTATAAATCACTATATATAATGGCAATACACCGAGTTATAAGGATTGGTTCGCTGTGCATGATATGAGTTGAGTTATCTGATTGTTGCCCTAAAGGCTCCCACATGTCTGGCTTATATAGTCTCCAGATCCTAGGGTTACAGGCAAAGTCCTAGCCGGACAGGTTACAGAGTCCTACATGATACACAACTAGTCTAACGTGTCTTGCACTCCAAGGCTCCGGGTACGCTGGTGACTCCTCCGTAGCCTTCCTTTATCCGGCATGGGCCTCCCTTCTGGATCCATCTAACTAGGACGCCCAGCAGGCCATGAGCCTTGCTACCAATTGTGGGCCATCCAGGTTATCTGGATTAGAGACATGCAATGGTGATACCCATTTAGGATATCCCCAACAGTAGCCCCCGGAGAAATCCGAGATCTTGCGCCGTCTTGCCTCTTTAGGTTGAATGATCCGTCTAGATGAATGTCGGCAAATCGTCAACCAATATCTTGTAGTCCTCCCAACAACCCTGCAATGCTCTCCGTCTTCAACATGTAAGTCGGAGAACTACTGAATCTTTCATCGTACTCTTCTCGTAGCCGGACAAGATCCGTCCATGCCGGAATCTTCAGATGGGATGGTTCACCTGCCTATGTCAGTAGAGCATCGTAGACCATAGGTCAGCGATGCCTCGTAACTTACACATGCAGAGAATGCAATCATAGCCGTTTTTCCCGCGCGAAGGATGCGAAACTTTACAAATTGCCTAAGAGGCCTGAAGCATAACGATGACGTCCCAATCCATAGATTCCAGGCTGCCGACAGGGAACCCCAAGATACTTGTCGATGTCGATGCCATAAAGAACTCTTCTTCTATGGTAACACTTACTCTGTTGCAAGCAAGGGTGAGTACATGGTGTACTCCGCAAGACTTATGGCTGGTGGAGTTATTTTGCATAAAGCCATCTTTGTTTGTAAGACAAGAGGGAGAAGAATCTCGACTAATCAGGATATTTTAAAAGGGGATAAGAGAGCGATATCACTAGCTTTGATCATATTTTGATATCCACTGAATCATCATCATCTGAGCCTACCAACTAGGCTCACCCCCTCGATCCCTGAGGAAGCATCCTTAAGGACACATTGATCTATCAAGTTTTACGATTAGGCTCAAGTTCTCTATGATCTTAGAATCTGTTCCCAAGTCGTCCATAACCGTGGACACGGCTTTTCAAAAAAAATTAATACCCTGCAGGGTTGTACAACTTTACCCACACGTACCAACCGATTCTTAATGCCAAATATTATTAGCCCTCTTCCTTGGAAGGCCGGCAGAGAGTGGTTGACCATGACCTTTACCTTGCTTTCGCCGAGACCATGAGTCACGCACTAGGGAGATGCCACCGTAACGGGTTGAGTCCCAAAGCCGGTCCCTAATGATGTGCGCGTGATTCAAGATTACGGAGGCCATGCCTCTCTTGTTCCCGGCCACGCTTACCTACCTGTTATGAATTCACCTCCTTCGAGAACAACCAAGATGCATATGTCGAATGGAACTCCCGAACTATGTGACTCATGGAATCTACTAGGCAAGTTAGTTGGTCGAGGGGGTTTCCAGGCCCCCATATGGCTGTACGCTTGTCTTGGTTCAAGAGGCAAGAACTTAGGTCCTAGTAGTGGCAAATATGGACTGCAAAAACTACAACCCACCGTGGACTTCCATATAAGCCTTAGCATCTTTAACTTTCATGTCTGATCATACCACGTCATCCTGTCAAACTAGGTTCATTCGTAGCTCTGATTCATCAACCGGATGGACCAGCAAAACAGCTAAGCATGGCTAAGCACAACAGATATAAATAGCTCTAGCAACGCTTCACAAGCCAAACCCTAGTTTTGCTAGGAGCAGTGGATCAAGGAATATAGGCTACAAAGGGAACATGCATCAGGTAGGATTACTCTATATATCGGTAAAAGACTTTAGAATCGCATGCACATGGCAAGAATTGAAATACTTTGAAAGCATAGGATACATATGTATGTGTGGGGCTTCGCTTGCCTTTGCCTATTGATACCCATCTTTAGATCTTCAGGGTTCATCAGCTTGACTTGGTCAACGATAACCTTCCGTGGTGTTGATCTCGATCATTAGTCTTGGAGTCGATCTAGAATTGTTGCTCACAGTCATCTCCGAGGACTACCGAGAAGAAGTAGAAACACCGGAAAAGAAATACAACAATCAACACATGGCATCAATGCAATGCTCAAGAAAAATGATGATATGACAAGTTAAATAGTACTATGATGAACCCTAGTACATGCTTGGTCATTCTAAACGGGGTTCCGAGGGGTGCAAACCCTAATTTAGGGGAGACTTCAGAATCACCTATGGGGTTCATTATGTTCTTATAATTAAACTTGGCACCAAAGTTGCTTAAAAATGCATGATTGTATTGCTATTGTGTAGATCTTATTTTTCTGAACATTTTGATATATTATTTGTATTTTTCTGATTTAAAATGAATTAGTTATGAATTTCTCCAATTTTAATTCATTTTTGAAATATTATAAAAATATTTACATTTTTGGAATTACTTTAACATTTTATTTAATCAGAAAGCATTTCTCAAAATGTTAATATCACTTACAACAGGACCCACATGTCATATATTTGTCATTTACAAAACTAAATACAGAAAACAATTTACAGAAATATTAAATAAAAATAAAAGGCATTTATGACATGGACATGACATCATGCTGAGCTAGAACTTGATCCTCAGATCATGGCTCGATCCATCGATCGGGAGCGCGCGGGCGGGCGAGAAAGGTCGTGCTCGACTCAGCGCACCGCGCTAAGCCAACCAGTGGTGGCGCCACACGGAACTGGTCTCCGGCGCAGCATGCGCGACGGCGGCCGATGGCGGGGCTTGCAGGTGGTTGTGGCGGCGACGATGGCTTGCAGGTGGTTGTGGCGGCGACGATACAGAGGGGGATAGGGGAATCGAAGAGGGCCACAAGGACCGCGGGATCACCACGAACGCGACAGTGGTGTCGGGGAGGCGAAGCAAGCTCGAACGACGAAGAATCGATGCGTTGACTATGGCGGCCGGCGACGGAAACGGGCTCGATTCCCGCGAGGTGGAGCCATCCTGGCTTGCGTGGCTTCACGAGAATGAAGAGGGCGACGAGGAGCTTCTTCAGGGCGTCTCAGCGGAGCGAGGGGAGGCCGGAGGGAACGGGGCACCGACGAGGTCAGAGGCTAGGGTTAGGGTTACCTCGCGCGAGGGAGGAGGAAGAAGAGAGAGGAGAAATGGGCCACACCTAGGGTTCGTCCAGCGGTGCTGGGATCTTGTAGGCGGCCAGGGGCGGCGGCGTTGATCTTGGCGCACGGCGGCTAGGCGACGGCATCCGCTGCGACACGCAGCTGCTTCGCCGGCCGCGAGGAAGACGATGACAACAGGGAGCGAAGTGGTACGGGCCAGGCTGGGCCGAGGTGGGCCGTGCATGGGCTGTTGCGTACTACGCTGGCGATAGAGAAAGAAAGGGGAGGGAGAGAGGGCGAACTGGGCTGCGGCCTGGTTTTGCTTCTCTCTATTTTTCTCTACAAAAAAAGTTTTTCCATTTCTGTTTTCTCTTTGTATTTTCGATTTCAAACAATTTTGAATATTTTTCAAAATATCAGAGGGTTTTGGAAATGATAAAAACACTCAGGGGCCCTTCCATACTATTTGTTCTCCACAATTTTGGTAGTTTTCAAAATTATCAAAACCATTTGAAAGTTTTCAAAGAGAGAGGGGAATTAGAGTTTAGGGTTTCTTCTTCATTCTCTTAATGCAAGATTTTAAAAAAACATGGTATGCATGCTATGCTCATGATGTACAAATCAAATCCTAATTAGATTATTAAAACTAGGGGTGTTACATCGGCTTCCTCCGCTGACGCGCAAAATGGCAAGAACTTCCACTCTGATAGGATTACCGAACCCAGATGATCTCTGATAATAATACCCATACCAGCTTTATTGGTAGAAACATCCCACCTAGCATTAACATTCGCCTTTAAACACCCTTCTGCAGGAGCTGTCCATCTAGAACATGGCGGGCCTTTGGAGCCATCGATGCGTGCAGGTAGACAAGGAGCCTTTCCATTCGGAGTTGCAGGCTTTTTAATAGCCAGGAATGACTCCAGATAATTACGTAGGTATGGAACCGAGACAGAAACCGAGGCTTTACCATCTCCATGCACAATATTGTTCCGATGGTGCCAAACCCTTCATAGTAGGAAGGTGATCCGTGGGTGATGAGTACTAGCCGGTGATTTCTGCAGCAGGTTTAGAAACCACTCATGTCCTGACACCATAAAATCCTCTTCTGGTGGCAAGTCCCAGTGCACTCTCACTGCGTCCTGCAGCGCTCGGCTCAACGTGCATGTGACTAAGGCATAGTGTGTATCCTCCAGCTGAGCTCCAGAAATGGTGCACATAGGATCAGCAGATGGTATCCGGCGGTGAAGACCAATACGTACAGCAAGCGTTGATGACACAGCTTTCCATGCAAACACACGAAACTTTGGGAGAACTTCAGCGCGCCAAACTAGCTCCCAAATGCTGCGATCACCCTCAGGCGATGCACTAGACTGTCCATGGTTCATCGATCGAGTCCAGGGTGGGTTGCAGACCCAACCTAGAAGAAGAGGCCGTTCTTTTCAGGCAACCATGCCACAAAATCTTCACACTGCCTAGCCGTGAGCCTGATCGATAAGATAGCTTGAGCATCCGCTGGTAAGCAGCACTCCGGCACCAACTCCTCCCTCCACGTGCGGGTGATCGGTTCCATAAGATCTGAAACCCATCTCAGCACATTGTTACTTCTTCGTCCCATCAGTTTAGGCGCATGCACTGTTGCAGCCAATTATCTCGATAAATTCTCACACTATTGCCAGACCCAATTCTCCATGTGGCACCCTTTTTTAATAAATCCATGCTAAACATAATCCCCTGCCAGGTTTGTGATGTATTTTGAACAAAAGCAGTATCAAGCAAATTTCCACTAGGGTAAAACTTAGCTTTTAGCAGGCGAACACAAAGACTATATATCAGGCAATTGTATCAGTTTCCATGCCTGTCTTCCAAGAAGTGCCTGGTTGAAAATTTTCTATTCTTCTGAAATCCCATAATTCACACTTTTCTTTACTCTTGTCGAGCTATTTTTACATGCATTGTCTTCATTTACTGTGCTCGCTGCTACTCTTCAACCACTCCAACCCCGGTCTTCACACATATATAGATCCACTTTTGCTTCAAAGAAATAAAATGGCCCATGAAACTTAAGTTTAGGGGGGGGACCGAAGCACAGTGCCACTCTTTAGACTACTTCTTTCTCTTCTCGCTCTTTGTCACCAGTGACAGTGTTATACAATAATGTATACTATGTGACGAGGAAGCTGTCCAGTTGTCAATATATCACCATGCACGATGAGAAGGGTAGTGTTTCATTGTTTTTGTTTCTTCGTCCATCTGGCTCTCTATACGTTATGCACAATTAGGCATGTGAGGTATCAGAATGATGAAAGGTATCGGCTGTACCATTTCTTGCGACCTGACACAAGAGTTGCCCTGTTCTCAGATGATCCATGGGCCATGGCATAGCTATTCTCAGAATTTTTTAGTAGCTTATCTTGGTGTACCGTGTTCTCTGCTGGGTCACGTGCAGCTGTTGAAAATCCTGTACGGCATCCTCCCGGCCACCAACGTGTTGAACAGCTTGGTGGTCGCGTGCTGCCCGATCCACCATTTCTCGCCCCCGACACGGAACTGGGTGGCGCTCACCGTGGAAGCCACCAAAGCCAAAAAGGAGGATATCTAGAGATAACTAGCACACTACTATTTCTTAGGATCTAGCTTGTCGCCGAAGGGAAAGAAGGAAGCAGTAGACGACGATGTATAACCCACTCTTTCAAGGAAAAAGCATTAATTGTTCCTTCAATTACAGCATTTGTGATGCACCAATTCGTGACTTAACCCTCCTGCGAGGGAGTCACTTGGAAAGTGCCTGCTTTACTCCGTGTCATGAGCGACCTTATGCGTGTGCTGATGTGTTTAAGGAGGTATAATTTAGAGGATTGTAGAAAAAAAGGAGGTGTAATTTAGCTAATTTCGAGGGAATTTTCTGAAAGCAGCTATTTATTTATCCTATGTACAAGAAAATGGTAGCCTACTAAGAATTTGTTTGGCGGCGACCTATATGAGGTTGATATGCGTAGGCTAGGTATGATTGGTATATTCTTGATATTAGTATATTCATTTTGTCAAAAAAATACCCTTAGAATTTATAATTACATCTCTAACTATTGTGAGGATTGCCATCATGCGCATGTGGTTTCTTCTTAGAAGGACTTCCATGGTATAACTTTAGTCTCCCTGTTCTTTACCTTAACTTCTTACTACCCGTACATTTCTAATACTTCCTCTTCTCTACCACTATTGATGAACCACTTATTTACCCTCTTAAAGTTTCTAAGCTACCACCTCCTTCTACACATCAATTCTTCTTGCTTCTTTATATATAGAAAAGTCGTTCTTTCTTTCGAACCTAAAAGTGCTAGCCAAACGACTCTTGTGCTATAAAATTCAGGTTTTATGACGTGATTCCAAACGACTCTTTTTTCAAGATCTCGATTCGGTATAAGAGGCATCGGGAAAAGAAAAGGTGCAACCGCAATGCTTTCGAATAGATGAAGTATACCAGTCCGTGGATGGTGATTTATTAGGACATCGCATTGTCAAATTCGTTGTACATTGTATCTTTCACATATATGGAAACCTATTAATATAATATGGCGTGCTTAACTGACTCCATCATGTCAACGGCCTTAGTTCCCACATGGCGTGCTTAACTGACTCCATCATGTCACCGATTCAGTGCAGTGCACACACTCTTCTAACACCCAACCCCCCCATACGTGCATCATCTACCAGATTGCATGGCTAAACACAAGCCCTCTTTTATGGTACTTTTACTACTGCTAGGATAGTGACTAGTATAAACTCATCCAACCGTGAACATATGTGGGTATTTTAGACATTTTCCATGACAGTTTTTCCCGGCATGACGGAGATTAGGCCCCCGATGAAACTCCCTGATCCTCTGGAGAAAAATAGGCCTACACGTCATTCGCTTGTGGTGGCGCCCGGCTCCGCACACGTCTGGGACCAGCGAGCCCCTTCCCGACGGGACTGCATCATGGGCCACAGCCCAGGCCGGCATCGTGGTTCTGCCTTTGAAGTTCAACACCGCGGGGGGCCATAGCTGGCGTGGCGCGGTGGCGTCCATGGTGCTGGCGCGGCGGGAGGTGAGGTTGGTCGCTGACGGGACGTACTGGCCGCGAGATTGGCCGCCGCCGAGAACTCTGCTCCGGTGGAGTCGGTTCCGCGTGTGAGGTGTGGTTACAAGGGCAACTAGCGGAGCGGAGCTTCATGTGGATGGTCCTGTGAGCTGTGGTGCGGGCCGCATGGCCGGCAGATCAGAGTCCAACGTCCCACGACAACGCCGGCGGTCTGTCTCAGCGCCATGGCGTGGCATCAGGGTGACGCCAACGGAGACGGGGGGGCGCTCGTTGCCCCAACAGGTCTAGCAGGTAGCAGCGTATCGTGAAGATGTTCACGCGGAAGTGGAATCCGAATTAGTGTGATCATTCCCGTCTGTTGGACTGGAGTACGTCCGTGATTTTTTGCCATGATGTCCCAGTTTTGCCCACGGTGGAACTGTGGAAGTACTAGTATAATTTATACTAGTCAGATTTTTACCACTAGTATAAAAACATGTGGTCCGCTTAGATACGCTAAAATAGATGACTTATATTGATTTGAGGGTACCGTAAAAGATCTCCACAATTGCAGCCTAGAGCCTTCTACCAACAATTTCACCTTATCTTCGGTGGCTTCCCACAACCACTATATCAATCGCTTGCTACTCGCCGAAGGTTGTATGCACACGAAAACTAGGTAGGGTAGGCAATGCGACCACGGTTGGTCCCGAAAACCACACTAGTGGAGAGCGGGCCTCTAGTCTCAGTTCTAGATGGGCTCTAGTCCTGGTTGTATAGCCGAGACTGCGGAATCAGGACTAGAGGTCCCCACCCCCTCTCCCCCAGTTCCGGGTCTATTACGAACTGGGACTAAAGTCACTCCATGTGGCCATTGGTGCTGCCATCTCTAGTAGCAAAAATCATCGCCGCCTTCAATGCGCCATTCCAGCGGCGTATTTCGATGCCGGTTTATTCGGTCTCTAATGAATCTCTAAAAATCCCATCGATTGGGCTGCAATTGGGAAGTAATATGTGATTTACCTCTCCCTCTTGACGCACTGGCCTTGTGAGAAGCATTGAGATTTGCATTTGTTGGAACAACGGTGACATTGACCTGTACATGCGCTTGCATGCACAATGAGGGCAAGATAGATATGTCGTACATTGGCATCATGACAGTTGTTTCCATTTTCCCTAATAAAGTGCTCCGACGTTCGACAGGGAAAAGAAGACGTTCAGAGCGACTTGAGCGGTTTTCTCAACCAATCAGACATGCCTAGGTCATAATGCAGTTCATTAGAGACCCAATAAACCCGTAACGAGAGAGTATTACTCCATGCGTCACACAATACAAAAGATGAAATAAGGCTATAAGCTAATTCTGAGAGAAATATTGCTTAAGTCTGACGTGCGGTCGACTAGAATGTCAAGCGTACCACCGTGGAATGCCAGACCTGGAGTGATGACAACATCACAAATGTTGGTGTGATTCGAACACGTAGACTCCTACCTGACGTTGCCTAGATTTTTTTTCCTAGATTAGATATTGTAGTGTAGGAGATGGAGCTGGACATTGGAGGTACAAAAGGACAAAGGATAAACATGGGTTTTACTAAATTCAGGTTCATTTAACCAATCGTAATGGCTGCTCGGACATAATATTTTGTATAGACTAGGAACGTTTCAGTCGAAATACACTTCAATTTCTGTCTCCTTTGCTGTCAAGCTTAATGGTCCAAAGGCACTTCCTGAACCAGGCGCTGATCACACTGGATGGCAAGCTAAAACTGGAACCAGCCAAGGTCATGGAGACAAGGCCTCTCCCTAGAAATGGAGCCTTAGTCACTTAGTGGCTAATTGAATGGATAAATCTCACTCCTGAAGATTCCTCCTAGGAAGATGCAAATTTCATCAAAAAGGAATTTCTAGAATTCTACTCAGCAACACTGAAATCCTGGTTTCCCAACAAATACACTTGAGAACAAGCATCATTTCAAGGAAGGGGCAATGCCAGCCTCCCTGTTGATTCACTCTGTTTGACAGTGAAGACAGAGATAACGTTCTGTCAGTTAGCATAAGATCCAATGGCCCAGGATGGCTATGAAGACCCAAGGGCTGAGATGATGTCAATTGTGTCTTTTACTTTTACTGCACCTATGTCGTTGTTGTTAACCAGCTGTAATAAATGAACTGGCTATTAAGCCATCCCTGTGGGGAAGACAGAGACATCGAAGATAATATCGGCCAAGTGCTATGCCGACTATCCTCGTTCCCTTTACTTGTTATAGGATCTAGGGTAATTTATCTAATAATTCCCACTGATAGAGGGTACTCCAGATCGGGAGCTCAGTCTGATTCTGTCTGAGATCTGATAGAAGGCATGTCGATTCTCCGGCTGCTATTCGCAGGTAACCATCTGTACCGTTGGTGCGAGGAACTCAGTGGTGGCGGCGTGTTTGGACTGGCCGGGTGCGTCACGTGAGGGGGGCGCAGGGAGCGGGACGTCGTACTGGTTGGGCTCCTGGTCGAGCAGGGTGGAGCCAGGACTCAGCGCCACCTCTCTTCCCCTACAGCTTTGCTTCCATGTACTTTCTTCGTTTTAAAATATAAGATGTTTTAGGTTTGTAAAGAAAATGAATCTAAACTTGTTTTAGTATGTAGATTTACTCAACTTTGAAATGAATCTACACACTAAAAAGAAGTCTAGATTTATTTACTTCATAAACCTAAAACATCTTATATTTTGAAACGGAGGGAGTACAACACAAGGCAGGAAGAGGTGGCCTGCGGGGAGGAGAGACTTTAGGGGCTACCTGTGTGGGCACCACTATAATTTGACCAGCAAAAACTGCAGGCACTCCCCATAGCAGTTTGCCAACACGATAGATCTTAGGGCCTCCAGGTGTAGATGCTCTAAGCGTGTATTCTATGGCCAAAGGCTTGCAGCATTTGTATCAGCGAAGGTTTGCTATATATCGCGTAGCATTATAAAGGCTCTCAGCATTTGCTAAAAAAATATGATATCACATCCACACAAAAGTCAATAACATCTGTATTACACAACTATAATTACATGGTAAATGATGACACTACAGGAAAACTGCGCTACGCCGAGGGCCAGCTGCCCTCGGCACAACCACGAAATGCCGTCGGCACAAGCTGTGCCAAGGACAGCCCTCGGCGTAGGGGCTACGCCGACGGCCACCCTCGGTCTAACTTGTGCCGCCGACATTGCCCTCGGCGTAGCCCCCTCGGCATAGACTGCAGTCCGTTAGTATTTTCCAAAAAAATCAAGTTTTTCATATTTTTGAATCTCTCTCACTTTTGAATTATTCGAATCTCTCTCACTTGGAATATTTTTAATACTAAGTACACTTAATCTTATATTAAATTGCAGTTTTGGTCAAACTTCCAGATCGGTCACCCATCCTCACACTACTCCACTTAAATGATCTCCCGTGAAACAAATTATACCTTGTTGTCAATACTACCCTGTCAATCTTCTTAACTCTTATACCACTATGTCACACGTCTTTATTTTTTGAAATTCCAAACAATTATTTAAGTAAACAAAATGAATACATATAATAATACTGAATTCCGATGAAAATAAAATAAGTAATAAAAATAATATTCTAATCATTTTTTGCCATTATTATCATATAATATGGCATAATTAATATCTTTAAATATGTAAATCGAAATTCGACAAATAATATATCTATTATTATCAGAAAAAGTGAGGAATCCAAATATGAAATAATTATTTTTTATAATAAAAACTAATTTTTAAAATGACTTTTTCTCCTTTTCGAATTTTGAAAATCTAAAATAATCCAAATTGATTGTAAATATGAGAGGAATCCAAATATAACATCCATATCACATGCCAAAATTAAGGTAGGGTGAAGTTTTTGAATTCTTTCATTTTTAGAACTCTAAAACCTCTACTAACTACTTCGAACTCTCTCCATTCAAAACACTAAAACGATGGTATGAAGATTCTTAGCTCGGGGATGAGCCTCGCTAAACTTGCATTGAACCTCTGATGAAATAGCATATTGTGAACCTAAAAATGATTTTTGTAAAAAATCATGAGCGTCAGATCATGTACATTTAGCTCATATATGGCCCACTTCCTACCGATTCAGCAGGAATTTGTCTTTTTACCAGGGGTGGACGAAAAGGTTTCAGATCTCCCGGTTGGGACAATGTCCATGTAAGGTGATCTAGTATTTAAAAAAATGGGGTGGTAGCATTTTGAATTAGTCATTTGGTGGTTGCATCACAAAACCCCCCGTTTTTATGCTCGGAAAATGGAAAATGGCTTTCTAGTGCGATGAACAGGAAAACTTCCTCCCGCAACATTGTTCGTCATCCCATCATGCACATGCACGCACAATATGGGAATATTATCACAAACTATGCCTTGATTCTAACCATAACATTGGTCATTTGACCTGAAAGCCAAGAAACCTCGAATGAAACAAGTTATTTTGTGAACTTTTTTATGAAACATAATCAATATACCAAGTTTGATATTTTTACTTCCAACTGTGTCACATAATATGACACCACGGGAAGGTTTCACATCGTTTGGATCATTTTTGAATTTTTTATGCCCATTTCAAACTATTGTCAAGCTTTGTTGAATGGCGGGCATGAAGATTCTTAGCTCAGGGCTGAGTCTCGCTAAACTTGCATTGGATCTCTAATGAAATAGCATATTGTGAACCTAAAAATGATTTTTATAAAAAATCATGAGCGTCAGATCATGTACATGTAGTTTATATCTGACCCACTTCCTCCCGATTTGACAGGAATTTTTCTTTTTTACCAGGGGTAGATGAAAAGATTTGAGATCTTACGGTTGGGACATTGTCCATGTAAGATGATCTAGTATTTTTTTAAAATAGGGTGGTAGCATTTTGAATTAACCATTTGATGGTTGCTTCACAAAAAACCCCTGTTTTTTAAGCTCGGAAAATAAAAAATGGCTTTCTGGTGCGACAAACAGGAAAACTTCCTCCTGTAACATTGTTCGCCATCCCATCATGCACATGCACGCACAATATGGGCATATTATCACAAACTATGCCTTGATTCTAGCCATAACATTGGTCATTTGATCTGAAAGCCAAGAAACCTCGAATGAGATAGGTCATTCTGTGAAGGTTTTTTGAAACATAATCAATATAACAAGTTTGATGTTTTCCTTCCAACTATATCATATAATATGACACCACGCGAAGATTTCGCATTGTTTGGATCATTTTTGAATTTCTTATGACCATTTTAAACTATATGTATTGTTTTTATATTTTACTTAATTTTTATTCATAAATGTGTAATATTTGAGTGTAGATAGATAGATATTCTTTTTATGCAAATTTTAATATATTATTTGTATTTGATGAATTGGAATGATTTAGTTATAATTTTTTTAAGATTAATGTGGTAAAATAAAAAAATAGCTATGATAAGGGCATTGTCGTCTGCATAGCTGTGAAACCTATGCAGAGGGCAATGCAATCGGCGTAGCCTTAACGCCGTCTCGTGCACGGTAGCTACGTCGAGGGCCGTCCTCGGCCTAGCTAGGCTACGTCGACGACTTTCTTTTGCCAAGGGCCGGCCTGCTGGCCTAGGCTGGGAAGGGGCCTACGCCGAGGAGGCCGATATTTGGCCATCAGCGTAATGACCCGGTCCTAGGCGCTGTGGAGTTTCTGTAATGTGATTAAAAGCCTCAGCTCTAGAAAATAGTCCTGGTGACAAGGGTTGTGTTGTTTCAATGAAAGAGCTTGACACACTACATGAGGTGCGGGCACAACTAGACAAATACTTCAGTTTCTTGACATGAAATAGAAAATTAGCTTTCTAAGAATTTGATATGGTCACACCGTCAGATAAGAAAACTTTCTCTCCACCGTCCCTTTATGTACGTGCAGGTTAGTCACATCTTGTACCTAATCTTGCATGACTTCAATGATTGCAGTAGTCAATTTTATTGATACATTGACCTACTCACTCATAGTACTTATTTCTTTAAACTCACTAACTCTACCACTTATTTGCTTTCGATGTTGCCCATTTCGCCTTATTTATAAGCTAGTGCTCTTATTTAGAATTTTGGAACTATCCTGGGTAGCACGCTCACACACATGTTTTCGAAAGATTCACGCCACAACAAAATTTCTTTGAGTCCTCATACTTAGTCCATCTCCCATCGTAAAAATTTGTAGTAGATCGGCATACACAGCACATGATGCATAATCATCTTGTATTTGCCAGAGTATATACTGAATACTAGTAAATTCTGTGTCAAAAGGCTTGCAGAATGACCTTGCCCCTCATTCTTTGAGAATCAGAAGGATCTTTCCATTTCTTCATTTGGAATCTGGGCTCTTCTATATTCGACTTATTTTTAGGTGTGCTTCGGTGTCCCCCCCTCCCAAAAAAATTAAGTTTGTATGAAATAGTTCTTTTTTTTAACCATCGAAACCCATAGACAGGCTATGTATACCTCCGTATAGGTATATACTCGGTCAAACTGGGTATACTCCACGTTTTCACCGGTTGATCCCACCCTCCGTTATCGTGATCTACGTCTTTGCATGCCACGTTTTGAAATTTTGTTGTTGCTGGTATATACCTCGTGATTTTCGCCTCCCGCAGGCACGTGAGTATACTTGTATGGTGAGTATAGGTCTAAGATGACCATACGGGCTTCAGGTGCGTTCGTACGGTCTTCAAAATGAGTCAGTATCGAGTTTTTATTGTCAAAGTTTGAAAAGGAGGGAGAGGACACCGGAGCAAAAGTGTTGCAGAATTTGTAGCATTGAAGTCTTGCTAGTGTGTAGCATTAGAAAGGCTCGCAGCATTTATACAAAAAATATGACATCACATCCACAAAATTCGATAACATTTGCATTAGACAGCTATAATTACAGGATAAATGATGAATAAAAACATCAGTTCTAGAAAATAGTCCAGGTAATGATGGTTGTGTTCTTTGAATACACAGAGCATGACACACGACATGAGGTGCGGACACAACTAGATGACCACTTTAGTTTCCTTGACTTGAAATAGAAAATTCGCTTTCATGGAATTTTATATGGTCACAACCATAAGATAAGAAAACATTTTCTCCACCTGCTCTTTATGTACATGTGCGCAACAGGGTAGTAACATAGTGTACCTAATCTTGGATGACTTCAATGTTTACCTACACAATTTTATTGATACATTGACCTACTCAATGATAGTACTTATTTCTTTAAACTCACAGAAACTTCTACTTATTAGTTTTCGTTGTTTCCTATTTCGCCTTATTTATAAGCTAGTGCTCTTATTTCATTTTTGGAAATATCCTGGGCAACGCGCTCGCACACATATTTTTCGAGGATCCATGCCACAACAAAATATTGTTGATTTCTCATACTTAACCCATCTTCCGTCATAAAAATTTGTAGATCGGCATACACAGCACATGATGCATGATCATCTTGTATTTGCTCGAGTATGTACCCAATAGTTAGCTTGGCACCAGAGGGATCGGCAAATGCAATCTTACAATAGTACTACAAAACATTGACCCGAATGCTACTGGGTTTGACATCTCCTCGATCTCGCTGCCAATTGATTTTACTTCTATCTCTGGTTGGTATCATGCCTCAAAGGATCGGCGCCTTGATTCAATAGCAATGCCAAATACTACTCCCTCTGATCCAACTTATCATGCATTCTGGGTTTAGTTAAATTCACATTACGTAAAAGTTTGACCAAACATAGAACAATCTGTTATCGATACTCGCTTGTACCGTTCTTTTCCTTATGGTACGTATCGGATATGGAGTAGTGCTCCAATCCTCTACGCATACATACCCTCAATGTATGCACCACTGGTGCGGCTTTGCCACCAATACATTAATGCATATCCCAGCCCGGGCATCCTTTTCTACCAAATCCTAAACACCAACAAAATATATAAATGTTTATAATATACATAAATATTATTAGAATCGTCATAAAATAATTTTTCATGTTATATGTATTCGATATTATAGATGTTTATAATTCTTTCTATATATTTTGTCAATCTTTACAAAGTTTAACATTGACCAAACCTAGAATTCAGGGTAATTTGGGACAAAGGGAGTACATCATGTGCAATAGAAAGAGATGAAAAGGTCTTGTTTTCCAGGACATCTCCGCTCTACTTGAATGTCACGTGCATGACCCTTGTGGCCATCGACATTAGTAACCTAGCTTTGATTTTATTTTGACAACTCCCTCCATACCGGATTATTGGGCTACTAGCCTTTTTTTGAGAGGCACCGAATTAGTAGGCTAAACTATCCCAATTAACTCCTCTGCATGCATCTTTCCTTGCGTGGACACGTTTGACTGCCTAGTTGTTTTCTTTTTGGGGCCAATCAGAAAACGCCTAAGTCCTAGAGTTTTACTAATTCAGCCCAACAATTTAGGAAGTAGATTTCTTAGGCTGGTCATAGTGGGAGTAAGTAACTAAGAGTCCAAGTCATTATTTTTCTTATGTGGCAATGATTTAATAAAGAGAGAGATGGAATGAGTAACTAGTTATGTTACTGTAACATCACACATACCAAGGCAAAGTGTGTCTACAACCTAATTAATGTGGCATTGCATGTTACCACACCTTAGTTATTTCTCACTATGAAGATAGTAACTTAGACTAGTAACATGTGCATGTTACTACTCTAAGTTACTCCCCACTATGACCAGCCAGCTTTTTTCATAGCCTTCACAACGTCCGGCGCATCCCGAGAGGTTGCTCTTAATTGATTTCTGTTCTCCTGAAGTCCCATAATTCACACTTTTCTTTACTCTTGTCAAGCTATTTTTACATTGTCTGAATTTTCTGTGCTCGGTGCTACTCTTCAACCACTCCAACCGCAGTCTTCACACATATATAGACCCACTCTTTAGACTACTTCTTTCTCTTCTCGCTCTCTGTCACCCAATGTTATACAATATATACTATGTGACGAGGTAGCTATCCAATTGTCAATATATCACCACGATGAGAAGGGTAGTGTTTCATTGTTTCTGTTGCTTCGTCCACTTGGCTCTCTACACGTTATCATCGACAATTAGGCATAGGAGGTATCAGGATGATGAAAGGTTATCGGCTGTCCATTTCTTGCGATCTGACACAAGAGTTGCCCTATTCTCAGATGATCCATGGCATAGCTATTCTCAGAATTTCATAGTAGATTATATTGGGGTACCGTGTTCTCTGCTGGGTCACGTGCAGCTGTGCCCAATCCAGTACGGCGGTCGCGTGCTGAACAGCTTGGCGGTCGCGTGCTGCCCGATCCACCATTTCTCGCCCCCGACACGGAACTGGGTGGCGCTCACCGTAGAAGCCACCAAAGCCAAAAAGGAGGATATCTTAGAGCTAACTAGCCAACTAAGGAAGGAGTAGACGCCGATGTATAATCCAGTCTTTCATGGAAAAAGCTTTTTTCCTTCAATTTCAGCATTTGTGATGCACCAATTCGTGACTTTACTGCGTGTCATGAGCGGCCTTATGAGTTTGCGGGTAAGGAGGTATAATTCAGAGGATCGTAGAAAAGGAGGTATAATTCAGCTAATTTCGAGGAAATTTTCTGAAAACATCTATTTATTTTCTATGTACAAGAAAATTGTAGCCTAGTAAGCATTTGTTTGGCGGCGACCTATAAATGAGGTTGATATATATGTGTAAGCTAGGTGTGATTGGTATATTCTCGATATTAGTATATTCATTTTGTCAAAAAAATATCCATAGAATTTGTAAATACATCTCAAACTATGGTGAGGAGGGATTGCCAGCATCGTGCGCTTGTGGTTTTTTCTTAGAAGGACTTTCATGGTATAACTTTGGTCTTCCTGTTCTTTACCTTAACTTCTTACTACCCTTACATTTCTAATACATCTTACTACCCTTACATTTCTAATACTTCCTCTTCTCCACCTCTTTCTACACATCAAGTTCTTCGGCCTTCTTCATATATAGAAAGATTGTTCTTTCTTTCGAACCTAAAAGTACTAGACAAATGACTCTTGTGTTGTACAATTCAGGTTTTATGACGTGATTCCAAACCACATCCATACTTTTGAACACGATGGTCGATCGACCACTAGCATGATATCGAGCTTATCTATTTTTTCAAGATCTCGATTCGGTATAAGAGGCATCGGGAAAAGCAATGGTGCAACCACGACGCTTTCGAAGAGATAAACTCGACCACTCTGTGGATAGTGATTCATAAGGACAGCCCATTGTCAAATTCATTGTACATTTCTAGTATATTTCACATGTATGGAAAGCCATTAATATGGCTAACCGACTCCAGTTCCCACATGGCGTGCTTAACTGACCCCATTGTACTCACTGCAGCGACCGGGCGGCATGGCCTTAAGGCGCCACGTCAACACCGGGCGGGACCCATGGTCGTGAGAGACAGCGGCGGAATGGACTCACGGCACCACGACGGCTCTGCGCGGGCCCCACCACCCGGCGGGTGCGGAGGCGTGTCGCGGCTGAAACACCTTTCACAAGGCGAGACTTTACCCACATATGCTGACGGCGGCCCCTTGGAACACACGCGGTCCACCGTCCGGTGACACGGGACAAGATGGCAAGCGTGCAAGGCGTCCACGGTATGGAATATATCGTCCTGGCCTGCCCCGCGGCCCGCCTCCGGGATAACATAGTTCTGTTGTGACAGTGCCGTGTGTCCTTTCCGGCGTCCATCCCATGGCCAAAAAGAATCGGCACAACGTGGATACCAATTTGGGCAGGAATATTCTAACATTATTATCTATTATATACTAAAAGCAATATAAGGGTGTTTTTCGGGGCACTAGGTTGATCCACATCATCTAAATTATTTAGAATGTTAGATCTATAATTATTGGATGAGATTAAAAGATCTAAAAGTTACGTACATATAAATACATAGTCCGGTTCACGTCACGCACCCTACACCCAACCACATTACGTGTTACCAAATAAATTGGTTTGATCTGCAATTAATGGATGAGATTAAAAGTTCTAGAAGTTACATACACTAGTGGAAACGAGGCTTTTCGTTGATCTTGGAAAAGGGCTTTAACACCGGTTCTTCTACGAACCGGTGTTAAAGGGGGGGCCGTACCAGCGTGGCCCGTGTGGCAAAAAAGGAGCCCCCTTTAACACTGGTTCGTGCCACGAACCGGTGTTAAAGGACCATGCAACAGTGGCCCGCGCAGCCCCCCCTTTAACACCGGTTCGTGGCATGAACCGGTGTTAAAGGAGGGGGCTATATAAAACACCGCAGCCCACGCCCCACTCTTCCATTTTTTCACTATCTCCTTTTGGAGCCTAGCAAGAGGGTGTGAAGAGTGCTAGTTTGTGTTTTTTTCATATGCACAAGAGGTGTTCGGTGAAATGCCCGAGAGCTCAAAATAAGTTTTCTCATTGCTCTTTCCTTCTCGGTCGAGGTCGGCAACTATCCTTTCATGTGTCATTGATGTACTATATATAAATGGTCATCTCCCTATTAATTTTTGATATATACTACATATTAATGCAGATGAACCGGCAATGGATGTACGGTGACCGCCGCACTTCCGAGTACATTACGGGCCTCCAAAATTTCATCGTTGTGGCTAATGCAAACCATGGTCACAATGGTTTTATGTGCTGTCCGTGTGTTCACTGTCAGAACAAGAAAGACTACTCAAATACCAGAACCATTCACGCCCACCTGCTTCGATCCGGTTCCATGCCCAGCTATAATTGTTGGACCAAGCACGGAGAAAAAGGGGTTGTGATGGAAGACAACAAAGAAGAAGAGGATGATGACAACTATCATAATATGTATCCTGAATATGATGATACTGCAACGGGGGTAGATAATGAAGATCAAGAGGGAGCAGATGGGCCCGCTGATGACGATCTTGGTCGGGCCATTACTGATGCAAAGGAAGAATGTGAAACTGAAAAGGAGAAGGAGAAGCTGGAGCAGATGTTAAAGGATCATAAAACATTGTTGTATCCAACTTGCGAAGATAGCCACAAAAAGCTAGGTACCACACTGTATTTGCTGCAATGGAAGGCAGAGAACGGTGTGACTGACAGCGCATTTTCAAAGTTGTTGGTAAAAATGAAGAATCTTCTTCCAAGAAATAATGAGTTGCACGACAGTACATACCAAGCAAAGAAGGTTGTCTTCCCTCTAGGATTAGACGTGCAGAAGATACATGCCTGCATTAATGACTGCATCCTCTACCGCCGTGAGAAGTACGAGAATTTGGATGCATGCCCGGTATGCACTGCACTGCGGTATAAAATCAGACGAGACGATCCTGGCGATGTTGAGGGCGAGACCCCTAGGAAGAAGGTTCCTGCCAAGGTTATGTGGTATGCTCCTATAATACCACGGTTAAAACGTCTCTTCAAAAATAAAGAGCATGCCAAGTTGTTGCGATGGCACATGGAAGACCGTAAGAAAGACACGATGTTGAGACACCCCGCTGATGGGTCAAAGTGGAGAAAAGTCGAGCAAGAGTACCCGGACTTCGCACGTGACGCAAGGAACTTAAGGTTTGGTCTAAGTACAGACGGCATGAATCCTTTTGGTGAGCAGAGCTGCAGTCACAGCACCTGGCCTGTGACTCTATGTATCTATAACCTTCCTCCTTGGTTGTGTATGAAGAGCAAGTTCATTATGATGCCAGTGCTCATCCAAGGCCCGAGGCAACCCGACAACGACATTGATGTGTACCTAAGGCCATTAGTTGAAGAACTTTTACAGCTGTGGGCCAAACCAGGTGTACGTATGTGGGATAAGCACAAAGGGGAGCCATTTGACCTACGAGATTTGCTTTTCGTAACCATCAATGATTGGCCTGCTCTTAGTAACATTTCAGGGCAGACAAACAAGGGATACAATGCATGCACACACTGTTTAGATGAGACTGAAAGTGTATATTTGGATAAATGTAAGAAGGTTGTTGTACCTAGGGTATCGCCGATTTCTTCCGAACCTGCATCCAGTAAGAAAGAAAGGCAAGCATTTCAAACGTCTGCGTAACTCCGGAGGAAGCTTGTCCTGCATCCGGTGAGGAGGTATTTGGTATGGTCAAGGACCTAGAAGTAATCTTTGGAAAAGGTCCTGGCAGTCTATCTGTTCCGAATGACGATGCCGGACACGCGCCCATGTGGAAGAAGCAATCTATATTTTGGGACCTACCCTATTGGAAAGTCTTAGAGGTCCGCTCTTCAATCGACGTGATGCACATGACGAAGAATGTTTGCATGAACCTGCTAGGCTTTCTAGGAGTGTATGGGAAGACAAAAGATACACCGGAAGCACGGTAGGACCAGCAACGTCTGAAAGCCCCTGAAGAGCCTATGCATCCTGAGAACAAGAAGGGTAAACGATGCCACTTAACTCCTGCCAGCTACGCTCTTACCAAAGCAGAGAAGGAAATCTTTTGAATGTCCGAAAAGTATCAAGGTCCCGTCTGGCTTCTCGTCGAATATAAAGGGAATAATAAATATGGCAGAGAAAAAATTCCAAAACCTGAAGTCTCATGACTGCCACGTGATTATGACACAATTGCTTCCGATTGCATTGAGAGGGCTTCTACCTGAAAATGTTCGAGTACCCATCGTGAAGCTATGTGCATTCCTCAATGCAATATCTCAGAAGGTAATCGATCCAGAAAGCCTACCAGGGTTACAGACAGATGTGGCCCAATGTCTTGTCAGCTTTGAGTTGGTGTTCCCACCATCCTTCTTCAATATTATGACGCATCTCCTAGTTCACCTAGTAGAAGAGATTGCCATTCTCGGTCCTGTATTTCTACACAATATGTTCCCCTTTGAGAGGTACATGGGAGACTTAAAAAAATATGTTCATAATCGTGCTAGGCCAGAAGGAAGCATCTCCAAGGGCTATGTAACAGAGGAGGTCATTGAGTTCTGTGTTGATTTTATTCTTGACCTTAAGGCGATTGGTGTTCCAGAATCACGACATGAGGGGAGACTACGTGGAAAAGGCACCCTAGGATGTAAAGCAATGATATGTAGGGACGGGCATTCTCAATCAAGCACACTACACGGTTTTACAAAGATCTATCTTGGTTGCCCCGTATATCAATGAACACAAGAATTTAATACGCCTCAAACACCCGGGCGGTCGATGAATGGATTATAAGTGAACACATGGCGAGTTTTGGCTGGCTGCAAAGACTTCTCACGAATAACACCATTGTTGGGGATCATATGTACTTGTTGGGCAGGACACCATCTTCGACTGTATGTACTTTAAAAGGGTACGAGATAAATGGGAATACATTTTACACTATAGGCCAAGATAAAAAGAGCACCAACCAAAATAGTGGTGTCCGCTCGATGCAGAAGACAATGGGCAGAAGACCACGTATTATGGGTTCATAGAGGAGATATGGGAACTTGACTATGGACCTAATTTTAAGGTCCCCTTGTTTTGATGCAAATGGGTCAAGCTAACAGGAGGAGGGGTTGAGGTAGACAAGAAGTACGGAATGACAACGGTGGATCTCAACAATCTTATGAAGGTAGACAAGAACTTAGACGAACCATTCGTCATAGCCAATGATGTGGCTCAGGTTTTCTATGTGAAGGACATGTCCTCCGACCAAAAAAAAAGAAAAATATGCAAACGAATACATCATATGATGAGCCAAAGCGCCACATAGTTTTTCAGGAAAAGAAACATCGTGGGAATCGAGGACAAGATGACATGTTAGAAGATTATAATAAGTTTGATGAAATTCCGCCCTTGAGTGAAAACTGACCGAAGCATTCCGTTAAGTAAAGAAGATGCTCCATGGTTACGTCTGAAGCGATCATAAGGAAGGACATATGCCAAGAAGTTCATGCTCATATTATGTAACTCTAGTTCATGTTTTTAATATTAATAAATGTCTTGAGTGTTAGTCTTGTTTTGTGGATGGACCGGGACTATGAGAAGAAGTTGTCGATTCGTACTTACCATTAAGATCTGATCTCCAAACGCAGGTCACATATTAGGAGTGCCTCTATGACCAGTTTCTTGGAGATGCCGGAGGACTGGGCTCCGTCGGCATCTCCCCGAACTGTCCGTAGTGGTGTCCCTGCTATCGAAAACAATCATGCAGCTTGTAACTTCTCTAACTACATCAATACACCAGGGATCTAACTAATTTCACATATTAGGGAGTGTCTATGACCAGTTTCTCGGAGATGCCGGAGGACTGGCCCGGCTCGGCATCTCCCTGAAACTGGCCGTAGTGGTGTCCCTGCTCTCGAAAACCATCTTGGAGATGCCTCAAACTGGCTGGAGTACTGGACTCACAAGGATGCATATTTACGAAATAATGTCGACACTCACCACTATTATTAGTGCTGACTCGTGTTTTGTCCCGGTTGGTGTCTCCAACCGGGACTAAAGGTTTATCTTTAGTCCCGGTTGGGTTCATCTTTAGTCCCGGTTGGTGACACCATCCGGGACAAGGTACACGCCGCACGACATAATGTCGACACTCACCCCTATCATTAGTGTTGCCTGGCCCAGCCTGAAATCCCTCCAACCGTCCCATTTTTAGAACAATGTCATATTTCTTACATTAATGATATGTATTAAATGAGCCATTTTTCTTCCTTCTGTTTCTTCCCTCCATATTTTTTCCTGCCATTTTTCTTCCCGCCATTTTTTCCCGCCATTTTTCTTCCCGCCATTTTTTCCCGCCAGTTCTTCCCTCCAGTTCTTCCCGCCAGTTCACTATATATGTATGTAGGGTTGGCCTCCATTGTCATTGCACATCTCTAGACTCATATCTGCAGCCTCATCACTCTTTCCCATGGCTTCTACCATAACACTAACCCCCAGGGAGGCGGAGGCGCTTTGCGCCTCGAACTACCCCTGCCCGCCGGGCTACTGTGTCCCTGTCGGCTGGATGATGAGCGCCGGAGGCGTGCCGGTTCCTCCTGTCCCTCTAGGTGTGGCGCGCCGGATGGCCATCATGAACCACTACTACTTCGAGCTCACGCCGGAGCAGCGGAGGAATCCCAGATGGCATCCCGACTATTTCCCTACTTGGGAAGCCTTCTTCGTGGATCGGCGTGAGAGGGCGCTCGCCAGTCATGAGGAGGACGCCCCACCTCCTCCTATCTTCAACGAGGCAGGACGTCGGCTATGGTGGCGCGGTCGGACTCTCTAGAGCGTCATGGCCTATGACACTGCCGCCGACTCTAACCCCCGTCTGCGCTACCCTTAAGTCCAGCCCACGCGTACTCAGCCTTCAAGGTTCAATTACGGCGACCCCGACGACGACAGCGATGACAGCGACGGCGAGTACGACGACTACAGTGGCGAGTATTACAGGTGTAGGCAGGAGCATGACTGGATCACTCCAACATTCTGAAACAAGTTCGGCCGATTGTTACTTAATCTGGCCATGTATCTTAATTTTCAGTTCTTTTATGTATCTTAATTTTCAGTCGTGCTTTATGTAACTTACTATTAGTTGCATTCTGTATTTTAATTCCAGTTCTATCTCCTTCACAAAATGACCTATCTCATTCGAGGTTTCTTGGCTTTCGGGTCAAATGACCAATGTTATGGCTAGAATCAAGGCATAGTTTGTGATAATATGGCCATATTGTGCATACATGTGCATCATGGCATGGCAAACAATGTTGCAAGAGGAAGTTTTCCTTTTTATCGCACCAAAAAGGCATTTTCCATTTTCCGAGCATAAAAAACGGACGGTTTTGTGAAGCAACCACCAAATGGATAATTCAAAAAACCACCAACACATTTTACAAAAATACTAGACCACCTTATATGGACAATGTACCAACAGGGGGATCTGAAACCTTTCCGTCCACCTCTGGTGAAAAAGACAAATTCCTGCCGAATCGGCAGGAAGTGGGTCAGATATGAACTACAGGTACATGATACGATAAAAAATCATTTTTAGGTTCATAATATGCTATTTTATCAAAAAACCAATGCAAGTTGAGCGAGGCTTGGCCCCGAGCTAAGAATCTTCATGCCCGTTGTTCGACAAAGTTTGACGATAGTTTAAAACGGGGATAAAAAATAAAAAAAGATCGAAACAGTGCAAAACCTTCGCGTGGTGTTATATTATGTGACATAGTTAGAAGGAAAAATATCAAACTTGGTATATTGATTATGTCTCAAAAAAACCTTCACAAAATGACCTATCTCATTCGAGGTTTCGCTTTCGGGTCAAATGACCAATGTTATGGCTAGAATCAAGGAATAGTTTGTGATAATATGTCCATATTGTGCATACATGTGCATCATGGCATGGCAAACAATGTTGCAAGAGGAAGTTTTCCTTTTTATCGCACCAAAAAGGCATTTTCCATTTTCCGAGCATAAAAAACGCACGGTTTTGTGAAGCAACCACCAAATGTCTAATTCAAAAAACCACCAACACATTTTACAAAAATACTAGACCACATTATATGGACAATGTACCAACAGGGGGATCTGAAACCTTTCCGTCCACCTCTGGTGAAAAAGACAAATTCATGCCGAATCAGTAGGAAGTGGGTCAGATATGAACTAATAAATATGATTTGCTCTAATAAAATAGGGTTAGATTCCTTTTTAGATGCTTAATATTTCTTATGTTCAAAGTTTTAGGATTTGAAAATTTATTTTTGTTTGAATTGAATAATCAAAATTTATATGTAAGTGTTTTAATCATATTGAAAATTTTCATCTAAAGTAAATATAAAATGTTTTTACATGAATGGATAGATATTATTTTTCTGAAAATTATGATATATTATTCATATTTTTATAAGTTGAAATGAAAAAGATATGAATCCAGCCCCGAACCGGTGTTAAAGGGGGGGGGGTATTAAATGCGCCTTCCCCTTCCTTTCTCCCCCCAGAGCCAGATCGATCCAACCTCGCGTCGCATGCTGGCGCCCTCGCCACCAGCCCTCAGCCCTCGCATGCAGCGCCACCGCCACAGCGCCCACGGCCAGCCACCACGCCGCGCCACGAAGCCGATGGCCGCCACATGGCCACCGAGCGACGACCGCCATCATGGCATCAAGCCGTCGACGACGTCGGCGCCTACAAGAACCCCGACGCCGTGGTGAGCTAGCGGACCACGCCTGGTCGTCCCCTCTGTTTCCTCCCTTCTCTGTTTCCTCCTGGCGGCGGTGTGGAGCTCGTACGGTGGCGCCGCCGGCCGGCAGAGTGGAGCTTGCGCGGTGGCGCCACTCCGTCCACGCCTCTACGTCGTTCGAGGAAGACAGCTTTGACAGGGGAAGACCCAAACCTGATTTCGAGCTCGCATTGTCGGTGGTAGCTCGCGTCATCGGGTGTGGCGGGCAGGAGCGGCTACGCGAGCGCGTCCACGGATTAGGGACAACGACAGGGATGTGGAGGGGATGGGTCAGGGAGGCGGATTCGTCGGGGAGACCCAGGGCCCAGGCGCGGTACGGGGACGGCCTCCCCTCTCGGCTGCGGGGGCGGCCTAGGTGGGGTGCGAGCTCCGGTGGTGGCCATGGGGTGCGAGCTCGCGATGCGGCCTAGGTGGGGTGCGAGCTCCGGTGCGGCCTAGGTGGGGTGCGTTATGCCAGCGACGTCGAGGTGTATGCATGGTCCTTCTGGGTTGCAGGTGTGTCCGCTGGTAACGACGGCACGGCGTCCCTCTCTTCGGCGATGCGATGTGTCGTTGGTCGTCGGAGTGGTGGCTAGAGTTCGCGGATGTCGGTGGCGGCCTTAGAAGGTGGACTGCGCGGGCAGCTCTTTGGCGAGCGTCGTGGCTTCTCCTCGATGCAGGGCCTATCTTGGGGACATCCCCTCCACATTGTATCTGTTCTGCCAAGTTGTTTGTCGTCGCTATAATGTTTGCCTCAGCCTCCTCTTTCGAACAACGCCCGTTTTAGGTAGGCCGCATCACGCTACCTCGCACGCCCTAGGTCGCTCTCCAACGCCGCCAGCCTCCGGTCAGCCACTGTAGCTAGCCCCTCTCATATGCATCCGGGATCTCTCCGAATTAGGGTTTGGACCCCTCGGAACTCGTTTAAAATGATCAAGCATCCTTAGGGTTTTAATTTCATTTGTGTATTTATTTGTGTATTTTTGTATGAATAATATGTATATTTGTGTATGAATCCAAGTCCACTTGAATGTTTACTCTCTTACTCTAGATAATATTATTGTTTTAGAAACTATGGATCCACTTAGTAGAAACCTTGAAGAAGAAGAAATAATGGAGAACATTATTGATGAGGACACCTCACAATATCTGAACTTGGAGGGACATGATGACAGCTCAAGTAGTCATGGAGAAGATGAAGACTCCGGTGAACGCAATTTAGTGATTACAAAGTCCGGCGAGGTATATGCATTGATTAAGCCTCTGCTGACTTCCACCAACAATCTTCTTCTACATGTATTAATTAACGCTTCTTTCTTCTTTTAGCCCTCTGGATCGACCAGCCAGCAACCATCTTCTTCTATGAAAAAGAGCAAGCGAGGCGCGAGCCATCGGTTGAAAGATCGTGCAAAGTTCACGATCGAAGCAGTCCGTGTTGATGGCAGGCCGATGGAGCCCAAGAAGGCCGCAGACAAATTTGTACGTCAGGCTGGAGTTCTTGTTAGGGACCAAATCCCAATCATAATTGAATATTGGAATAAGCCAAAGAAGGGCGACGCATTTTGTCGATGAAAGATCCAAAGAAACGCTTTGGAATTCGTTGTTGGTAAATTTCACCCTTCCGCCAGAGGAGGATGAAAACAACTCGGTTATAAAGGAAAAGGTCAAAGAGTGGACTCTAAAGAAGATGGCTGACGCTTTCCGCAATTGGAAGACAAAATGGAACAAAATTTTCAAAGCTGGCGAGACTCCAAATTTCGAAGACGCATATTTTGTGAAGATAAGACCTCACTGGCCCGAATTTGTGACATATAAAAAGGTGCTATAGCTAAAAAGAGGTCAGAAACCAATACGCTTAATGCCCAGAAGAAGGAATATCATCAGAGGACGGGGTCAGGTGGCTACATATCTCAGAGGCCTAAGTGGGAGGAAGTTGAGAAGGCCCTGCGCGCTAGAGGGATCACACCCCAGACAGATGGGTGGGACCTACATGCAAAGACTTGGTTCTACGGAATCGGGGCAAGGTTGGACCCAGAAACAGGATTGTGTATCTTCTCAACCCTCCTTGCCAAACCCGTCACTGAACTCATCACAGCATACGAGGAAACATCCGCCAGGACCTTCCATCCTGACAGAGAGAATGACCAGCTCACACGCGCCATCGGTAAAAAAGAACACCCTGGACATGCACAAGGCAAAGGGGGTATGACGTGGAAGGATGGGTTTGCCGAGTGGAGCGACTCTTACAGATGGCGCGACAGAAAAGAAAAAGAGCATACAGAGCAGATGACACAGATAGAACATGCACTTGTGGCGCTGCAGGCGCAAGTGAATGCACAACAGAGCCATCAAGCTACCGGCCCATCTCAGCGGCACGAAGAGCCTGCATTAGAAGCTGTCGGCGGCCCAGACTCTGCGCGGAAAAGCAGCGTGGCTTCCACGGAGAACGTGCAGCCCACGCTTGAAATGGCGGGTCCTCGATACCCCGTGGATGAGATCACGGAGAGCGAACACGCTGAGCTGCATGTGAGATTAATGGGCTTATCCATTAAGGTGGCTGTCGGCTATGCCTTACCTCCTGTAGCTGGTGGAACTTACCACTGCCGACCGATTCCAGATGGCTATGCTATTGTCGGGGTGGATGAGGTTGTGAAGGAATATGAGGAAGCACAGCTTGACCATGCTACAGGTGAAGGGGAAACTCAACTCAAATTTGCAGTGAAAACAACCATTCTTTGGAAGAAGGAACACATCGTGCTTCCAAATTGGAGGCCACTGGCACCCCTGCCGTCTCCGCAGCGTCAGCAGTCTGAGCCGCTTCAGCTATCTCCTGCGCGGTAGCCATCTCCGGCGCGCCAGCCATCTCCTCCCCGTCAGCCATCTTCGGTGCTTCAGCCATCTCCTCATCGTAAGTGGAAGAGCACTGCCACGAAGAGCATCAGTAGCACTGCCACAAAGAAATCCGCAGGAAACCGTATGCCAAAGAGTTCAAAAAACTATGTCCCGCATCCTTCCGCCAAGCCATTGCCGGTTTTACCGTGGAATCGCAGCGACGAGGAGACCAATAGGATCTCGGAAGAAGAGGTCAAGAAATTCTTTGCACCTAGACGGGCCGAGCCAAAGGATAAAATAGATCCGGCGGTGGTGGAGAAGTTTTACAATAATCTTTTGAAACCTGAAACCCCACTTGTGTCGGACTACGAGCGCCAGATTTTGAAGGGGGATGCAAGGCGCCGTAGGGAGACTGAAAGTAGCGATCGTCGGCACCCGTAAAACTGTTCCCATGCTCGGAGAGCAGGAAAACCAATCATGCGCCCCGCTCCAAGTGTTCGACACACGGGACGCTCCTCTCGTAAATGATTACGAGGCAGAGCTACAAAGAAAGTCCAATGAGATGGGGATGACTTACATTGCATACTTGAACATCATGGGAGACAACTTGCCCAAATGCGATGCCAACCCCATACAGCCATGGAAGTATGGGAAGAATCTCGTCAAGAAAGAGGAGCTCAAGAATCTACCAACAAAGATGCGAAGATTGCACAAGTGGTACCTTGATTTCTGCAAGACGAGAAAGGAAGAATGGATCACGGCGCATATAAGAGATCAGATTTTCTTGTGCGGAGACGACGCGATCGACTTCAACATTCAAGACTTGCATTTTCTATTCAATCAGAAGGAACTCGACAAAGCTGCCATCAGCCTTTATTATGTGTAAGTACTATTTCTGTAAATTATATCTCATCCCATTCACTTTATTAATTGCATGTATATATATGCTCACCATATATGTATATACTATTATGCATGAAAAAGGTTATGGAATGCATGAAAGGAGGCCCTTTTGACATTGGGTTCGTTGACCCAAATAGAGTTCATTAAGAAGTGGTAAGAACCAAACCCGGGCAAACAGAAGATTACTTGCTAAGGTCTTTACTGAGACAACAAACCAAAAGGGAAATACTATTGCCTTACAACTTCTCGTGAGTACTGTTACCCTCTCTCTTGTACACATTCTGTTTCGGCTTACTCGATGTTAAGTGTAACTGATGATGAGTTATGCGTGCGTAGGTTCCACTTTATTCTGCTAGTCATTCAACCCGACTCAGGAAAAGTCCTTGTCATGCACTCGTTACGAAAAGAAAAAGAGCTATGGGCAGACTTTAGAGAGATGCTCCAGAGGTAATTTCAATCATATTATCGCACTAGATCGGCAACTTTCGTGACAACAAGTAATTAATTACTCCTTTATCCATTTTCTTTGGCGGACAGGGTTTGGAAAAGGTTCACGGGCAGGGCCATGGGTGAATGGTCAGAAGAACTAAAATTTGTAGACCAAAATGTAAGTAATACTAGCTAGCTAGGTCTGCGTATCTCTTTGATTCTGCTTCCAATTCCATTATATCATGCTTTATTGATTATTATTTTGATTGAACTCTCTATTCTCGTAAAGCGCGCATCAGGGACCCGCAATAACTTATGTGGATACTATGTTTGCAGTTCATTAGCAACACGATATGCGACGGGCCAAGCCGCACTAGAACAACTTAGAGTAAGTAAACAAAGTCCACAACATTATTTTATTACCATCAATTGTGTTGAGTTTTATTCTTATATATATATTGACCCCATTCTTCATATATATTCAGATCGAACGGATGCGGGACCAACTCCTACCATTTGACCGCATACGAGCCATTCAAGAGGAATTGGGCGGGGTTCATACTTGATGAGGTCGTCACGCCTGGCGGAGAACTCTTTAGATATCCACCAAAATGAACGATGAAGATGTATGTGCCGATGACGATGTATGTGCCGATGACGATGTTTGTGTATAATAATAGTTGCTTAATTATTCATGTACCCGTATGTAGCGATGACGATGTATGTGTATACCGCTCCCGATCGATTCCCCCCTCCCCCCCTCTCGCAGAAATACGCCCAGAACGAGGCAGAGGAAGAACTCTGCCGTGGCAGAGATTTAGGCCGTTTTCCTGCCGCGGCAGAGATTCAGGCCGTTTTCCTGCCGCGGCAGAGAACCTTGTTAAAGGGGCGGCCTGAGCCCTGCGGCAGCCCCACGTGCGCCACCCTTTAACACCGGTTCGTATAAGAACCGGTGTTAAAGGGTCCCCCTCTAACACCGAACCCTCAACAGCGGTTGTAGAACAGCTGTTAGAGGACTCTCCCAACCGGTGTTAGAGAGGGGGGTCTGCACTAGTGATATATGCAAATATATAGTCCGATTCTTGCCCTGGGCCTTACACCCGATCACATCACATATTACCGAATATAATTTGCCCAGATTTAATATTAACAGAAAAAAATATGTGCGAGAAGAGATTGGAGATGCACGGCAACGTGCTGCCGTCTTTCCTCCAAGAAGACCAGGTGCATGAAACGGGTGGGATGCATGTGCTGACATCATCAATGGCATCAGCAGATTAATGCAATGGTATTCAATTAAATTGTTTCCTATTGGTGACTTCTAAATTTATTTTTGTATTCAAAAAAATCACGTGCATATAAAGGATTCTACTAGGACCTCTAATCATTTTAAGAGCCTTTTGCTAACATGTTTCTTCATAAAATTACAATCTATACCAAATATAATGTGTCTAGCGTGGGGTTTAACCGTTGATAGATGATGATTTTGAGACAACCCAAAAGAAATGGTTGAGATCTAGAGATAAAAAAGAATGGATGAGATTTTAGTCATGGATGAATGAATAAAATATGGATAATCCGCATATAAAGATAGCTCTTGGTTTTTAAAATCTTCACGTCGTTCCTTTTACGTTACTTTTTATAAGACGTAACACATGGAAGCTGCAGCCATGAAAATTCTTTTAAGTTCAATTTGAACTCTAATTAGAAGGATAGAATAGCTATGAGGATGAGAAATGAAAAGGAACACTTTTAAGTAGTTTGTAGAGATTTAAGTTTTATGTACAAACAGAGTAATTTTTCATCTCACAATTATAAAAAATCAATTGGCCAGGTTAAGTTTAAAGGTTAATTATTGTCACTAGCAAACAATTAAGCCAAGTTCACTTGATTAAGAATGTGAATGTACCAACCTGGTTCAAGTCCTCTTGGATGTGATTTGATTTCTAATTATCTCTAAAAACAAAAAATAATCTATAGGGTCCTACGTCGCAGCGTCCCTTTAATAAAACTCTACTAGGATCTATTGCTATTAAGTGCATGTTTAATATTGTACTAACATGTATACTTATGAGGTGGCGGCACAAATAGTACAAGTCTAAGACATGATTTTAGGCTTAGAAGTGGGACATGTTCATCTTCAAATTGCCACATGATTTTTTTGTAAAACACAAATGTAGAAAAACATGGTGGTAAGACATAAATCGAAAAATATGTAATGAAGTATTGTCTAATCATTTTGAAAGCTTTTATATAATGTGTTCTTCAAAAATATTTCACTCTATCGAATATAATATGTCTAACATGTGGCTTGACATTGAAAAATAATGATTTTAAGAATGCACCAAGAAATGGTTGAGATTTATATGTAAAAAAGAATGGATGAGATTTCAGTAATGCATGAAGGAAACAACAACGGATATTCACATGGAAAGATATCTTTTGATTTTATTGAAGATTCATGTCGTGCCATAACACCTATATTTTTATGGAGGCATACACACTCATGAACAACTACTGACACATGGAAACTGCAACCATGCAATTTCTTTAGAATCCAATTTGAAGTCCAATCAGAAGGATGGAAAGGCCACGAGGATGAGAATTTTTTTTACATAGTTTATACAGATCTAATTTTATGTACATACAGAGCAATTTGTCACCTAGCAAATACAAAAATCATTTGGTTGGGTTAAGTGTAAAGGTTAACTCGGATCATTTTGCCATTTATGTCGGATTCAGCATACGAAATTAGTATCTAATCTTTAGTGTGATGAATTTAACAATAGCAAAGAAGTAAGCCAAGTTCACTTAATTAAGATAGTGGATATACCAACCAGGTTTAAGTCCTCATAGATGCTATTTGATTTCTAATTCTCTTTATTAAAGCATTGTAGGATCCTCCCTTACTACACCCCTTTAACAAAATAATACTACTAGCAAATAATTGGTAATCACCTGAGATGTTTAAAAAACTCTTCGTGAAGTTTGCAAGCTTATGGTACAAAAGAACTATTAAATGGATACATCGATTTATATGTAATGAAATACCACATTTTAAGAAATGTACATTGTTTATTTTATTGCCTCATTAGATGTTAATGCTATTGAATAAAGCATGCCCAGAACAACAATGAAGGTCAGAACTAGGGTTTTCATCCTAAAACGCAAGACTCGATACTTAAATAAACACCATTGCAATCAAAGTAACTATGATATGGTATTTTGGGAATGACAAAATCACGATTCACTACCAATTTAAAGACGATTAAATATATTTTTCAGCAGAAGAAATAATATATTCATCTTTATGTTCATGATGACAATACAACGTGTAATTTCCCCACACAAAAATGGGAATAACCATAAACTTACAAACTATTCCCGAAACACTTTCAACACAATACAACAATACCCTCGCAATTGCGAGGGACACCATGCTAGTTTACTCTAATTACAGGATAAATGATGAATAAAGGCCTCAGTTCCAGAAAATAGTCCACGTGACAAGGTTTGTATTATTTGAATGCATAGAGCGCGACACATGAGGTTTCTTGACTTGAAATAAAAATTCAGCTTTCAAGGCATTTATATGGTCGCAACAGGGTGGTAATATATTGTACCTAATCTAGCACGACTTGAGTGTTTGTAGTGGACAATTGTAAAAAGAGAAAATAGTGTCTAGGAGGAATTAGACACTACTCATGTATTGGAGAAGGTGAGATTTGAAATTAGTTGTCTAGCACACCACCTCATATGCTAGCCAGAAGACCCCCAAGTTTTTCTCTGTAGTGGACAATTGTATTGATACATTGACCTACTCACTGATAGTACATATATTTCTTTAAATTCACTGACTCTACCACTTATTTGTTTTTTCGGTTACCCTTTTTGCGTTATTTATAAGTTACCTAATCTAGCACGACTTCAGTGTTTGTAGTGGACAATTGTATTGATACATTGACCTACTCACTGATAATAATTATATTTCTTTAAACTCACTGACTCTACCACTTATTTGTTTTGTTTGTTACCCATTTTGCGTTATTTATAAGTTAGTACTCTTATTTAGAATTTTGGAACTATCCTGGGTAGCAAGCTCGCACACATGTTTTCAAAGGATCGGCACCACAACAAAACCTTGTTGAGTCCTCAAACTTAGCCCATATCCAAACATAAAAATTTGTAGTAGATCGGCATACACAACACATGCTGCATCATCATATTTTATTTGCTAGAGTATGTACCGAGTAGTTAGTTTGGCACGAGAGGTATCGGGAAATGGGATCTTACCACAGTAGAAACCTTTAGCCGAATGGTATGGCATTTGATATCTCCTCGATATCGGTGCTAGATGATTCTACTTCTATCCCTGGTTGGTGGAAGGCGGCAAAATAGACAAAAATCGACAAAATCCTAGTTTGGTGGAAGGCGCCTTTGTGTCGGGTGTTACACACCAACTCATGATGCCTAAAGTCGGGGTATCAAATATCCCAAATTAAGTATTCCATATCTTTCCAGTGCATCAAGTTTGGAAATTTTAGCGTCCCAAGTTTTTTATTTCTTCCATAGTTAAGAAATTTTAGGACAAATTTATGACAAGTACATACGAGTGCATGACAACACTGCTCAACATAAACCATCAAAATTACTGCAAGTACATCAAGTCCACGACAACACGGAAAGTACATCAAAATCCACGACTATAGTTTCAAGTTCATGACAATAAACACAAGTACATCATTTCTTCCCCTTCCCATGTCTTGCCTTGTCAACTTATTTCTTTCCTCGCAATTGCTCCACGCCTTCTCTTCCCAAGTTGCGGCATCAGTTCCTCCTCCTCAGACTCACTATGAGCCTCGATGACCAGGTCCTTACGTGCCATCCTCATGTATGCATCCAGTGTCACTTTTGCTTCGGTCCCCTCCCCCTTCTTTCAAACTTTGATAAACAAAAACTCGATACCGATTGTTTAGAGGACCGTATGAATCCACCCGAAGTCCGTATGGTCCTCTTAGACATATAATCACCGTATACGTATACTCATGTGCCTGCGGAAAGCGAAAATCGGAAGTTATATAACAACAACAAAAAAAATTAAAATATGACATATAAAGATGTAGATCACAATAATGAGAGGCGGGATCAGCCGGCCGGAACGTGGATTATACCCAGTTCGACCGAGTACACTTATATGGAGATATACGTGGCCTCGATATGATGGGTTTTGACGGGTAAAAAAATTAAAAGACCGAAGCACACCTCCACTCAGACGGTACTTGAGTTCCTCCCTGGCGTTGCTAACGTGCTTCGAGGGCTTGGTTTGCTATAAAAGAACATTTTTTTATCAAGGTATGCCCATATGCATAGATTGAGAAAACTTACCACAAAGCCAACAATCAGCGTCAATTCGATCTGTCTACCATCTCTAATGAACTTGTTGTACTCCATATTGGCTACCTGGTCAAAACCCAGATTGGGTTTAAGTTAAATCTCCTCACTGTAAATGTCAGTGGGTTTAGTTGAGTTCCACTATGGGAACGGAATCACACAAGATAGCGGTTGAATGCTGCGGTATGGAAAGGCTGCGGGGCAACATGTGGAGTGGGTTGACGCAATCTTTCCTCAATCTTATCAATCGTGTGCAGGAACCTCTTGATGTGCACTCTATGTTCATTTTTCCAATTCCTTATACCCCCTCCGCTTGATCTTGTCTAAGCTGTGTATTCAATTTAATCTATGTTAGTATGCAGTGTAGAAAACCATAAACTATGCTGCAACAACCAGTTTCACATAGCAAGCATCAACCATTACAAACAAAACAAATAATATTGGTGTGTGTGACCACCTTGACCACAAAGAACACCACCTGGTATCCACAACTAGGCAAATTATATTGTTTTGTCAAATTATGTGTGTGACATGTGCTTTCAAATCTATGGTCAAATGCGCGTGCATATGTGTCTCAGGACGCCATTGGTCAATGAGTGTCGTGATCGCACAAGGGTTCATCTTCGGCGTCGAACGAGACACAAGTGTGACGAATGGGAGAAGCCTGGTCATCTGGACATACTTCGTGTACTGCTCGTCATACTTCATCTTATCATGAACCCTACCAGACCTCAAGTGTAGTTGGTCAAAAACCATTCCACCCTCCGCCATATACCGTGCACGGTGAATTTTATCATAAGCCTCGTCGATAAGAGACATCCTGGAAAATATACATAAATATTCATATATCAATATATACCTACCAATACTATCCAATCTATCAATATCTACCAATACAAGTGCAGATATAAAAAAACGGAGATTCGGAAGTTTTTATCCCCGGGATGCCTAGTACGCCCTTTAACTGTGGGGATATTGGTGCACGTTGGAGGTAGGAGAATGAAAGATATTTGGTAAGTAGTATTCCATTGTATTATCTATTGGATAGCCTTCCTTTTTAGAGAAAAGCTTGATTTTCTACTGCTCTATGGTGATATCAAATTGATAGCATGCCTTTTTAGCGCTCGTGAGAACAAAATTTCAGCGCTTGAATCATGATTTCCTATTACCTGCGGTGAGATTATTAGGAAATAAATAATTAGTCCTTTAATGTTTGTTTGGCAAGTGATTGGCGCTAATGTTCATTTTAGTTTATCGACGTGAATTTACTACCCATGCTAGTTGCACATGCTTATACAGTCGTCCGATATTGCCACCCAATGATCCCACAATATCTGCATCGTCTATTGCTGACATTATTATGCTAACGACATCCACTTGCCATCCAAAAATTCTACTAATGTAAATGGCATGAGATGTTGTTTGTCCTTTTACTTATGTCTTTGACACCACCGTCGCATCGTTATGGTTTTCATTTGTGTCTTATGCTAACAACATCCACTTGTCATCCACCAAATTCTGCTAATATAAACGGTAGGAGATGTCGTTTGTCCTTTTACTTGTGTCTTAGACACCACCGTTGCATCGTTATGGTTTTCATTTGTGTCTTATCGTCACATCGTTGTGGTTCTCACATGTACCATAGACACCACAATCACATGTTTTATCATTTTCAGAGGTGCCCTGTATACCACATACATTTGGTTATGGCTAGCCCGGCCAAGTGGCCTCTTTTCCCGCGATTTCTATCCTCCGTTCCCCTAAAAGCTATATGGCACGACATATAGGTGCCAAGTGAACATGTGGTATCGCAAAAGCAGCTCACGAACACCAAGCCAGCACATTGCTCACGACTCTCATCTAGCCTGAAAACACCCGAATTGATGCATGTGGGTGAAAAATGCATAGATGAAACATCACAAAAAATTGATACCTTCTTGACACCTCAATGGACCTATGACGGCAGAACGAGAGGGCGCCCCTATTTCTGTTTGGAGAAAGGCATATGTTCTTGGTTTGTGGAAAGACGTGTGTTCTTGGCTCTATGTCCTTGCATGTGTGGCATGCAAACAGAACTCTTTCATGGTAAATGTCACACCGTGAAGAGGACTTTTGTATGTGGATGGGTCACACCATGGAAAGAACTTACGTGCGTGGATGACATGCGTCGTTTACTTATGAAATCAACATCATGCTCTCTATACAACGTTTGTTAATTTCTCTAATGGATTTATATCACATCCGTTAATCAGATTATGCTCTCGTCTTTTAGTCCTACGGTGTTATGGGCATGCACAGCTAGCCTATTTCCCAATAGATATAGATATAGATATAGATACATATATAGATACAGATGTAGATACATATACACATATAGGAGTAAATGGCACGGTAAGTCACTGAACTTATCCCTCGTATACACTTAAGTTATACATCTTAGAAACGAAACTAATCGGTCACACAACTTGCAATCATGTGCACCCGTGGTCAGAAACCGTTCTGCTAGCCGGTTTTTGACAAAAACCGGTCACGTGCCCAACACGTGAGGGTAAGAGCAGACAAACTTTTGCAAAAAGTGCTCTTTATATTATTTTTATTGTCAATATGATTTATGTTATACACGTATACAAAAACTCATGTGAAAATATTTTGTATTCTATCCTTGGTAAAAAAGTAAAGATTAAAATCTGAACGTAAACAGTGTAATTTTAAAAGGCGCCTCCGTTTTTCCAAATTTTATGATATTTATCTTTTTTTCTGCACTCGAAATTGTATTTGCATACATGTATTTCGTATTAGTGGCTACACGTAGGTATATGTTTCAAAAATATTTGATAGTTTTTAAAAAATTTAAAAAGGGACTCGAGTGAGCCCGTCCTCTAAAGTGAATTTACGAATATGTATATAACTATATGAACATTTTATAGAAAAGCATAGATAGCGCAAATACGTGTGTGTGTGTTGCGTCTATAAAGAAAACAAATAGGCCAAATTCTTGTAATTAGTGTAAAAAAGATAAATAGAATGAATCTATTTATACGTGTAGGGTTGCCAAAAGAAAAAGGTTTTTCACTAATATATTCAGCTGTTATATACCTTCTCCTGGAGTAATATAAGATCAAGGCCAAGTCAAAAAATATATATATAAGAGCAAGGCTTTTTGGTGTAGTGGCTAGGATGCTTGTCGCGTTGGCAAATCAACAATTTGAATCCCACACGATTCAATTATTTTGGATACTTCTTCCATCGTTGACAAATGGGCCCCACATATAAAATAGTACGTGAATCGTATTTGCAAACAAAAAATAGGGGTGAACTACGTGATGAAAGACCGAAATGCAGGATGGTTTTGTAAAAGTCTGTCTGCTTTTACACTCACGTGTTGGACACGTCACCGTTTTTTGTTAAAAAACAGCCAGCACGCATGTTTGTGACCACGGGTACACACGATTGCAAGTTGTGTAGCCGGTTAGTTCGGTTTTTGAAATGTGTAACTTATGTGCACATATAGGACAAGTTGAGTGCACTACGGCACACAGGCTCTTTGCCGTGTGGGCAAAAGACACGGCAAAGGCCTTCGGAACACGACAAAGGCTTTGCCGTGTGTATACACACGGCAACGTTCCCCACGGCAAAGGTCATTTGCCGTGTGTTTTCCAAAATAAGACACGGCAAAGGCTTTTCCGTGTGTCTTATGCATAGACACGGCAAAGTAAAGTAAGATGACGGTTCCCGCGAAAATGACGGTGTCTATTTTTTGCCGTGTGTCTTTTCGAAAAATACACGGCAAAAAAGCTGTCTTAGACCATAATGTCACACATCTCAGTTTTAATTCCAAACAATTATTTAAGTAAACAATAATGAAAAGTAATAATAATCTTGAATACAAATAAAAAATAAAATGATTTTATTTTATTTCCTTTTTCTATTTAATACGGAATAATTCATATATTTAAATCTGTAAATCGGAATTCGACAAATAAAATGTCTAAATCGATTAGAAAAATGTGAGGAATCCAAATATGACATCCATATAATCTTGTGAAAATGGGGTGGTATCATTTTGAATTATCCATTTGGTGGTTCCTTCATAAAAACCCCCGGTTTTTGTGCTCGAAAAATAGAAAATGACTTTTTGGTGCGAGAAAAAGGAAAACTTCCTCTAGCAACATTGATCGCTATTCCATGATGCACATGCATGCACGATATGGGCATATTATCACAAACTATGTCTTAATTCTAGCCATAATATTGGTCATTTGACCCGAAAGTCAGGAAACCTCGAATGAGATAGGTCATTTTGTGAAGGTTTTTTTGAGACATATTCAATATAACAAGTTTGATATTTTTCCTTGCAATCATGTCACATAATATGACACCACGTGAAGGTTTCGCATTGTTTCGATCGTTTTTGAATTTTTTATGACTCTTTTAAACTATCGACAAACTTTGTCCAAAGATAGGTATGAAGATTCTTAGCTCGGAGCTGAGCCTCTCTAAACTTTCATTGGATCTCTGATGAAATAGCATATTGTGAACTTAAAAATGATTTTTGTAAAAAATCATGCCCATCCGATCATGTACCTGTAGTGCATATCTGACCCACTTCCTATCGATTCGGCAGGAATTTGTCTTTTTCACCTGGAGTGAACGGAAAGGTTTGAGATCCCCCCGTTGCGACATTGTCCATTTAATGTGGTCTAGTATTTTTGAAAAATGGGGTGGTAGAATTTTGAATTACCCATTTGGTGGTTGCTTCATAAAATCCTCCGTTTTTTACGCTCGGAAAATAGAAAATGGCTTTTTGGTGCGACGAAAAGGAAAACTTTCTCTTGCAATATTGTTCGCCACTTCATGATGAACATGCATGCACAATACAAACTATGCCTTGATTCTAGCCATAACATTGGTCATTTGACCCGAAAAACAGGAAACCTCGAATGAGATAGGTCATTTCGTGAAGGTTTTTTTAGACATTTTTAATATAACAAGTTTAATTTTTTCACTTCCAAACATGTCACATAATATGACACCACGCGAAGGTTTCGTATTGTTTCGATCGTTTTTGAATTTTTTATGACTCTTTTAAACTATCGACAAACTTTATCGAACGACGGGTATGAAGATTCTTAGCTCGGAGCTGAGCCTCTCTAAACTTTCATTGAATCTCTGATGAAATAGCATATTTTGAACCTAAAAATGATTTTTGTGAACAATCATACCCATCATATCATGTACCTATAGTTCATATCTGACCCACTTCCTCCCGATTCAGCAGGAATTTGTCTTTTTCACCTGGAGTGGACAGAAAAGTTTGAGATCCCCCCGTTGGGAAATTGACCATTTAAGGTGGTCTAGTATTTTTGAAAAATGGGATGGTAGCATTTTAAATTAGCCATTTGGTGGTTGCTTCATAAAATCTCCCTTTTTTCGCTCGGAAAATGGAAAATGGCTTTTTGGTGAGACGAAAAGGAAAACTTCCTCCTATAACATTGTTCGCCATTCCATGATGCACATGCATGCACAATATGGGAAAATTATCACAAACTATGCCTTGATTCTAGCCATAGCATTGGTCATTTGATCCGAAAGCCAGGAAACCTCGAATGAGATAGGTCATTTTGTGAAGGTTTTTTGAGACATATTAAATATAACAAGTTTGATATTTTTCCTTGCAATCATTTCACATAATATGACACCACGCGAAGGTTTTGCATTGTTTCGATTGTTTTTGAATTTTTTATGACTCTTTTAAACTATCGACAAACTTTGTCGAACGACGGGTATGAAGATTCTTAGCTCGGAGCTGAGCCTCTCTAAACTTTCACTGGATCCCTGATGAAATAGCATATTGTGAACCTAAAAATGATTTTTGTAAAAAATCATGCCCATCCGATCATGTACCTGTAGTTCATATCTGACCCACTTCCTAACGATTCGGCAGAAATTTGTCTTTTTCACCTGAAGTGGACGAAAACGTTTGAGATCCCCCCCGTTGGGACATTGTCCATTTAAGGTGGTCTAGTATTTTTGAAAAATGGGGTGGTAGAATTTTGAATTAGCCATTTGGTGGTTTCTTCATAAAATCCCCCGTTTTTTACGCTCGGAAATGGAAAATGTCTTTTTGGTGCGACGAAAAGACAAACTTCCTCCTTCAACATTGTTCGCCATTCCATGATGCACATGCATGCACAATATGGGCAGATTATCACGAACTATGTCTTGATTCTAGCCATAACATTGGTCATTTGACACGAAATCCAGGAAACCTCGAATGAGATAGGTCATTTTGTGAAGGTTTTTTTGAGACATATTCAATATAACAAGTTTGATATTTTTCCTTGCAATCATGTCACATAATATGACACCACGCAAAGGTTTCGCAATGTTTCGATCGTTTTTGAATTTTTTATGACTCTTTTAAACTATGGTCAAAACGGCGAGCATAAAGATTCTTATTCAATATAAATATCTAATATTTGAGTGTATATAGATAGATTTTATTTTTCTGCAAATTTTGATATATTATTTGTATTTTTATGAATTAGAATGATTTTTTTATGATTTTCCTAAGAGTAATGTGATAAAAGGCAAAAAAAAAAGAAAAAAAGGACTTTGTCGTGTGTACCGCGGAATACACACGGCAAAGGGCCGGCAAAGGCCCTTTGCCGTGTGTACTATGAATACACACGGCAAAGGACCTTTGCCGTGTATACTGCAGAATACACACGAAAAAGGACCGGCTAGGGCACACGGCAAAGAGACCACCGTCTGCGGCCGTTAGCTCCTCCCGTTAAATGGACTTGTGGGGTCACGGGTCCCACCTCGTTGCCGTGACAACTCCTATGCCGTGTGCCGTTGTCGACTTTGCCGAGTGTATTTTCTTTGCCGTGTTCTTTTTTGGGTCTTTGCCGTGTTCTTTTTCAGAAATTTGCCGTGTACACGTACTTTCTCGTGTATTTTCTGAGTTACACACGGCAAAGACAGACTATGCCATGTTCCGGTCCGTTTGGCACACTGCAAAGACAAATGGGCCCCACATATAAAATAGTACGTGAATCGTATTTGCAAACAAAAAATAGGGGTGATGTACGTGATGATTGAATCATTATGTAACAAGACCGAAATGCAGGGTGGTTTTGTAAAAGTCTGTCTGCTTTTACACTCACGTGTTGGACACGTCACCGTTTTTTGTTAAAAACCAGCCAGCACGCATGTTTGTGACCACGGGTACACACGATTGCAAGTTGTATAACCGGTTAGTTCGGTTTATGAAATGTGTAACTTAGGTGCACATATAGGACAAGTTGAGTGCACTACGTCACACAGGCTCTTTGCCGTGTGGACAAAAGACACGGCAAAGGCCTTTTAGAACACGACAAAGGCTTTGCCGTGTGTATACACACGACAAATGCCACACGGCAACGTTCGCCGCAGCAAAGGTCATTTGTCGTGTGTTTTCCACAATAAGACACGGCAAAAGCTTTATCGTGTGTCTTATGCATAGACACGACAAAGTAAAGTAAGATGACGGTTTCCGCGAAGATGACGGTGTCTATTTTTTGCCGTGTGTCTTTTCGAAAAATACACGGCAAAAAAGCTGTCTTAGACCATAATGTCACACATCTCAGTTTTAATTCCAAACAATTATTTAAGTAAACAATAATGAAAAGTAATAATAATCTTGAATACAAATAAAAAATAAAATGATTTTATTTTATTTCCTTTTTCTATTTAATATGGAATAATTCATATATTTAAATCTGTAAATCGGATTTCGACAAATAAAATGTCTAAATCGATTAGAAAAGTGTGAGGAATCCAAATATGACATCCATATAATCTTGTGAAAATGGGGTGGTATCATTTTGAATTATCCATTTGGTGGTTCCTTCATAAAAACCCCCGGTTTTTGTTCTCGGAAAATAGAAAATGACTTTTTGGTGCGAGGAAAAGGAAAACTTCCTCCAGCAACATTGATCGCCATTCTATGATGCACATGCATGCACGATATGGGCATATTATCACAAACTATGTCTTGATTCTTGCCATAATATTGGTCATTTGACCCGAAAGTCAGGAAACCTCGAATGAGATAGGTCATTTTGTGAAGGTTTTTTTGACACATATTCAATATAACAAGTTTGATATTTTTCCTTGCAATCATGTCACATAATATGACACCACGTGAAGGTTTCGCATTGTTTCGATCGTTTTTAAATTTTTTATGACTCTTTTAAACTATCGACAAACTTTGTCGAAAGATAGGTATGAAGATTCTTAGCTCGGAGCTGAGCCTCCCTAAACTTTCATTGGATCTCTGATGAAATAGCATATTATGAACCTAAAAATGATTTTTGTAAAAAATCATGCCCATCCGATCATGTACCTGTAGTGCATATCTGACCCACTTCCTATCGATTCGGCAGGAATTTGTCTTTTTCACCTGGAGTGGACGGCAAGGTTTGAGATCCCCCCGTTGGGACATTGTCCATTTAATATGGTCTAGTATTTTTGAAAAATGGGGTGGTAGAATTTTTAATTACCCATTTGGTGGTTGCTTCATAAAATCCTCCGTTTTTTACGCTCGGAAAATAGAAAATGGCTTTTTGGTGCGACGAAAAGGAAAACTTTCTCCTGCAACATTGTTCGCCACTTCATGATGAACATGCATGCACAATACAAACTATGCCTTGATTCTAGCCATAACATTGGTCATTTGACCCGAAAAACAGGAAACCTCGAATGAGATAGGTCATTTCGTGAAGGTTTTTTTTAGACATTTTTAATATAACAAGTTTGATTTTTTTACTTCCAAACATGTCACATAATATGACACCACGCGAAGGTTTCGCATTGTTTCGATCGTTTTTGAATTTTTTATGACTCTTTTAAACTATCGACAAACTTTGTCGAACGACGGGTATGAAGATTCTTAGCTCGGAGCTGAGCCTCTCTAAACTTTCATAGAATCTCTGACAAAATAGCATATTTTGAACCTAAAAATGATTTTTGTGAACAATCATACCCATCAGATCATGTACCTATAGTTCATATCTGACCCACTTCCTCCGGATTCAGCAGGAATTTGTCTTTTTCACCTGGAGTGGACAGAAAAGTTTGAGATCCCCCGTTGGGAAATTGACCATTTAAGGTGGTCTAGTATTTTTGAAAAATGGGATGGTAGCATTTTAAATTAGCCATTTGGTGGTTGCTTCATAAAATCTCCCTTTTTTCGCTCGGAAAATGGAAAATGGCTTTTTGGTGAGACGAAAAGGAAAACTTCCTCCTATAACATTGTTCTCCATTCCATGATACACATGCATGCACAATATGGGAAAATTATCACAAACTATGCCTTGATTCTAGCCATAGCATTGGTCATTTGATCCGAAAGCCAGGAAACCTCGAATGAGATAGGTCATTTTGTGAAGGTTTTTTGAGACATATTAAATATAACAAGTTTGATATTTTTCCTTGCAATCATTTCACATAATATGACACCACGCGAAGGTTTTGCATTGTTTCGATCGTTTTTGAATTTTTTATGACTCTTTTAAACTATCGACAAACTTTGTCGAACGACGGGTATGAAGATTCTTAGCTCGGAGCTGAGCCTCTCTAAACTTTCACTGGATCTCTAATGAAATAGCATATTGTGAACCTAAAAATGATTTTTGTAAAAAATCATGCCCATCCAATCATGTACCTGTAGTTCATATCTGACCCACTTCCTACCGATTCGGCAGAAATTTGTCTTTTTCACCTGAAGTGGACGAAAACGTTTGAGATCCCCCCGTTGGGACATTGTCCATTTAAGGTGGTCTAGTATTTTTGAAAAATGGGGTGGTAGAATTTTGAATTAGCCATTTGGTGGTTTCTTCATAAAATCCCCCGTTTTTTACGCTCGGAAATGGAAAATGTCTTTTTGGTGCGATGAAAAGGAAAACTTCCTCCTTCAACATTGTTCGCCATTCCATGATGCACATGCATGCACAATATGGGCAGATTATCACGAACTATGTCTTGATTCTAGCCATAACATTGGTCATTTGACACGAAATTCAGGAAACCTCGAATGAGATAGGTCATTTTGTGAAGGTTTTTTTGAGACATATTCAATATAACAAGTTTGATATTTTTCCTTGCAATCATGTCACATAATATGACACCACGCAAAGGTTTCGCAATGTTTCGATCATTTTTGAATTTTTTATGACTCTTTTAAACTATGGTCAAAACGGCGAGCATAAAGATTCTTATTCAATATAAATATCTAATATTTGAGTGTATATAGATAGATTTTATTTTTCTGCAAATTTTGATATATTATTTGTATTTTTATGAATTAGAATGATTTTTTTATGATTTTCCTAAGAGTAATATGATAAAAGGCAAAAAAAAGAAAAAAAAGGACTTTGCCGTGTGTACTGCGGAATACACACGGCAAAGGCCCTTTGCCGTGTGTACTATGGAATACACACGGCAAAGGGCCTTTGCCGTGTATACTGCAGAATACACACGGCAAAGAACCGGCGAGGGCACACGGCAAAGAGACCACCGTCTGCGGCCGTTAGCTCCTCCCGTTAAATGGACTTGTGGGGTCACGGGTCCCACCTCGTTGCCGTGACAACTCCTATGCCGTGTGCCGTTGTCGACTTTGCCGAGTGTTTTTTCTTTGCCGTGTTCCTTTATGGGTCTTTGTCGTGTATATTTCTTTGCCGTGTTCTTTTTCAGAAATTTGCCGTGTACACGTACTTTGTCGTGTATTTTTTAAGTTACACACGGCAAAGACAGACTATGCCGTGTTCCGGTCCGTTTGGCACACGGCAAAGACGTGTCTACACGGCAGCAACATTTTTTCCGTAGTGGTGACTCACGTGTCATTTACTCCACATATAGATATAGATATAGATATAGAGATAGATATACATAAAGATATAGATACATATATATATACAGATATAGATAGATATACTCATATAGATATAGATATAGATATAGATATAGATACAAGATAGAATACAGATATAGATATAATACTAAAGATAAGAAAGAGGGGACTGAGTGAAATCGGTCTGATTTACGATCGATGTTGAGAGAATCTGAATCGTACCCACACATGTCGAGTATAAAAGGGCAGCAAAGCTGAGTGTTTACATACGTAATAGAGGAACAACTAGCTAGGAGAACATAGCAAGAAGAAGAGATGAGCCAACAAGGGGAAGAAGCAGCGAGCGAGGGCTCGGGGTCGGGCTCGGGCGAGGCCAAGCAGAAGCAGCAGGCGCACTTTGTTTTCATCCCTGGACATGGCCCAGGGCCATGTCATCCCTTCCCTGGACATGTCGAGTACTTTTTTTCACTTATTACCCGTGGCATGGGTGCTTAAAATGAGATTTGATTGGAGGAAAAAACCATCCATAAAAGAGTTGGATGACCGAAACACTCCTCTTTTTAATTTATTATATTATATATATATATATATATATATAGAGAGAGAGAGAGAGAGAGAGAGATATAGGTATAGATATAGATACAGATACATATATAGATATAGATATAGATATAGATACAGACATGATATAGATACACATACATAGACATAGATATAGATATAGATATAGATATAGAGATAGAGATAGAGATACATTTCATAGCAAAGATAAGCAAGAAGGTACTGACTGAGAGTCAATCTGATTTACGATCGATGTTGAGAAAATCTGAATCGTACCCACACATGTCGAGTATAAAAGGGGAGCAAAGCTGAGTGTTTACATACGTAATAGAGGAACAACTAGCTATGAGAACATAGCAAGAAGAAGAGATGAGCAAACAAGGGGAAGAAGCAGCGAGCGACGGCTCGGGGTCGGGCGATGCCAAGCAGAAGCAGCAGGCGCACTTTGTTTTCATCCCGCTCATGGCCCAGGGCCATGTCATCCCTTCCCTGGACACCGCGTTTCTGCTGGCCACCCACGGCGCCGTGTGCAGCATGGTGGCCACCCCGTCGACGGCGGCCAGAATCCGGCCGTGCATCGAGCAGTGCGGGCTGGAGGTCCGTCTGCTGGAGTTCCCGCTGGAGTACGTGGCGGACGGGGCCGACAACCTGGACAACATCCCGCGGGAGCGGCTGGTGGGCTACTTCCAGGCGGTGGCGCTGCTGGGAGCGCCCATCCAGGAGTGCCTGGGCAGGCAGGCGCCGCCCGTGACCTGCATCGTCTCCGACTTCTCCCACCCATGGACCATCCCCGTCGCCGCCGCACTCGGCGTGCCACGCCTCGCCTTCTTCCCCATGTGCGCCTTCTGCGCCCTCTGCGAGCACAACGTCAACAAGTTCAACTGCCTCCAAGATTCTTCCGAAGAAGGCGATGACATGGTGGCGGTGCCTTTCCTGGACGAGACGCTGGAGCTGCGGAGGGAGGAGGCCCCGTGTTTCCTCCGGCACCCGGCCATGGGGACGCTCGGCGAGGACATCGACCGAGCGCTGTCCCAGGGCGCCGGCCTGATCCTCAACACCTTCCAGGAGCTGGAGCCGGACCACGTGCGCGGCCTCGCCTCCGCGTGGGGCAAGAGGGTGTGGACCGTCGGCCCGGTCTCCCTCCACCACCCGCTCGCCACGACCACGACGACCTGCAGAGGCGACGCCGCGTCCATGGACTGCCTCCAGTGGCTGGACGGCAAGGAGCCTGGCTCCGTCGTCTACGTCAGCTTCGGGACCTTGGCCCACAAGACGGACCCCGACACGCTGCTGGAGCTGGCGCTGGGGCTCGAGGCCTCGGGCCACCCGTTCGTCTGGGTCCTCGGCAAGGCCGATCAGCCGTTCGCCGACTCGTCGCAGCCGCTGCGGGACCTGGAGGCGCGCGTCGGCGGCGCTGGTGCCGGCCGGATCGTCAGGGGATGGGTGCCGCAGCTGCTGGTCCTCTCCCACGCCGCCGTGGGCTGCTTCCTCACGCACTGCGGCTGGAACTCCGTCATGGAGACCATCGTCGCCGCCAAGCCCGTCGTCACGTGGCCGCGCCTCATACACACCGACCACTTCGTCAACGAGAAGCTCGCGGTGGACGTGCTAGGGATCGGTCTCAGCGTCCGGCCCAAGGACCCTCACATGCCGGTGCGCCGGGAGGCCATTCAGGCCGCGCTCACCGCCGTCCTCCGCGGAGGAGAACAGGGCCAGGAGATGCGGACCCGTGTCCGCGCGCTCTCTCTCAAGGCAAAGGCGGCCATGCAGCCCGGTGGCTCCTCGCACGCCAACCTCTCCGACCTCGTCCACCGCTTCACCATCTAAGCCCGGTGGCCATGCGCTTCTTCACTCGTCGATGTACCACCTTTACTACTAGTTTGGTTCTTAATTAATTGTGTTTCAAATTACCTCCTTAGTTCAAACTCGTAACCTCGACTCAGTCCGTGGAAATTGCGTTGCTAGAACAGTTATCCACGCTCTCCAAAGGAACATTCAGGAGGGCGTCGATAAGTAAATAAACGGAAATTGACAAATAAATTAACAAAAAGATAAGTAAAGTTGTTGATGTACTATAGGAGAAGATTCCCGTTGGTAGAACCTAAGCTTAGGTGGCTAGTCAAACAGCACCAGATCTGATGACATCTAGAATGGAGCCCGTCACGACGATATAAGGTGGTCAAACAATGCTAGGACAAACTAATGAACCCTTCAATGCGGTTTTGAATCTCGATGTATGATTCTTGCAAGTTGAATGGCTTTTGGCTTCACTAAGCTCAAGTCAATTTAACGGATCTAAAGCCAAAGGCAGCTACGGCTGTGACTATTTTCTCTCCTTTCCTTCTCTCTCCTCCCATCCCCAGTTTGAGAGTCTCCCCTGCTCTCCCGGTCCCTCCCCCCTTGTAGATACGCGTAGTGGTAGGACTTGTAGGAGTAAGGTTTGAGCTGTGTCCCGGTCTGGCGTCATGCCAATGGAGATCTGGTGGCCGAGGCCTTTGGGCGGTGCTCGGCGGCTTGGAGCAAGGTTGCTCTGGCTCATGGTGCTCTGGCGGGCAGAGCCGAAGGTGAGCAAGGCATCCTCTTCTCCCTCCATGAAGAATAAGCCCATGGTTGCTCTAGTACTTGGAGATCCGAAAGTTTAGGTGGCTCCGAACGCAGCGATTCTACATGGTTGTGGGCGTTCCTGGCTTATCCAACGGTCAACAGTGTTCCAAGATTCGCGCAAGTCATTTTTTGCATCTACAACCTGGACCTAGTACACAATCCCACCCCTATGGCAACGAAGGTGGACATGTACACAATGATTTTGTCCCACGCGGCCGCACATCACCAGAACACCCATGGAGGGATCTTCTCAACTTGTACCATCTCCGTCCTGTCTTGTCCGGTCGTCCCCCTCTCCATCCACTTCCCGTAACCCATGGAGGGATCTTCTCACAATGTGTTGTTCGTCTTTGTTTCTTGAAGACAACTTATTTCTTCTTATTTCTATCTGGAGATCCGTTTTTTTTGTTGAGTTGGTTCTTGGATGAGTACATGCATATTGGATCCACGAGCTCTCTTGTAATTGTCCTGCTGCTCCTGCTCTGAATTGTTTGTTCTGTACTGGTTATCTTATCTATGATCTGAAACAATAAATTGGTTACTAGAATTTTTATTGGAATAAAAAATTTCCTTGGAAAAAATCTGGTCCAAAACGAACGTGAACTTTACTGATCCAAAACGAACTTGATTCTGTTGTGAAAAAGAATTTTGTCATGCTCCCAAAACTGCTGAACCAAACAATGAGGAATTGTCGAGTTGAAGGTTTGGAAAGGAACGAGTTTAGAAAGCAGTCAGAGGTTTGGCATGAAAATCGTGTAGGGACTGTGCCATCACAAATCCTGCTAGTGGGGGGTGTTTTCTGTAAAATGAAGTCACCAATCTTGATGCAAACTGAACGTATGGACGGTATATGATAAGACGGGGACCCTGACGTATATGTAGACTTGCATTATCGGGTGGCTCCTCGCATGCCAACCTCTCCGACCTCGTCCACCGCTTCACCGTCTAGCGACCTCTTCACTCATCAATATATCACCTTTACTTTGATTCTTAAATAATTGTGTTTCATAAATCTGGCTTGGGCTCAACGTCCTCGATCAATCACCCGCTTTGTTTCTCGTCACCATCGCAACCAGCGTCCACCTTTCCCGTTGTTTCTCCTTTTCAAAATAGTGGCGCCCTTCTACCCTTTGCTCGGCCCCCGGTCATGAGAGGTTCGAATCCCATACTCCTCATAGTTTCAAATATATCAGTAAGTTCTAGTGCATTTACAAGGTCGCAAGTTGCACACAATGTTTGTATATGTAAATTAAGTACTCCCTCTTTTTCAAAATAGATGTCGCAGATTTTTCAAAAAATTTATGAATCTAGACACTATTTAGCATATAGATTCATTCAAATTTTGATAAACATGTTAATTACATCTATTTTGAGACAGAGAAAGTACAAAAAGCGTGAAACAACCTAGGTGGCTCAATACTATTAGAGCAAGTACAATAGTGGACTATAAGCCTGCTGACTAGACATTTTTGTCTATGTGGAGGAGAGAGATAAATAAAAATGCAAGTTGTTGGCTCTCATGCAAGAGCCAGCACTACACTTGCTCCTAGGCAAAAACATTAAATGAGAGGAAAGAGAAAGAGAGAAGATAGCAACTAGTACTAATCTAATAGCCAACCTTATAGCCAACACTATTGTACAAGCTAGCTCTAGATAACATGGCAACCTCATATAGCCAACTTGCTAGTTATATTATTGTCCTTGCTCTTATGCTCACGACGGAAGTGCATGCATATACATAAAACATAACATTAATGCTTGCAAGGAAATGGAAAATGGAAAAAAAGGACAAGGGGAAAATAAACGGAAATCGACAATAAGTTAATAAAAGACAAGTATTGTTGTTAATGCACTAAAGGAGAAGATTCCCATTGGCACCTAAGCATATGTGGCGCTAGTCAAACAATACTACCAGATCTGATGACATCTACAATGGAGCCCGAGACCTCGATGTAAGCTCAAGTCTAGCAAGCTTATTGGACAACGTTTTAAAGAACAACATTGATTCGATTTAGGTCAAACAAGACGATGGCTATCAAGATTGGAGTACTGTACTCCAACCCTTCAAGGCTATCAAGCCATGGGCGGACCCAGCGGGTGTGCCGGGTGTGCCCTGGCACACCCAGAAATTTTGAAGATTTCTTTTTACCTACTATAGTATACCGTCTCTAGAATAGGCCCAATACTTCTAGCTAGCTAGCCAAGAAAAAATATACTCTTCGTCCGAAAATAAATGACTTGGATTTGTCTAAATTCACATGTATATGGACATATTTTAGTGTGTAGGTACATCCGAATCTAGAAAAACACAAGTCACTTATTTTTGGACGGAGGGAGTACTAAAAAAACAATGATCCAAGCGATCAAACCAGGCAGTTTGTCTATTGATCGATCCCCAATTCATCACTCAACCTCCAGCTCCAGCGGCCACCGTCTCCGGCCACACACACTGTCTCAGCGGACACCGTCTCCGGCCACACACACTGTCTCAGCGTCCACTCACTCGCGTCCCCCCGCACGTTGTGGTCCTGCCTGCCCTTGCCAACATCCCGTCGGCGGTCGCTCGGCGGTTGCCCATCGCTCTGGTCGCTACTCGACCGGATCGAATCGGAATGAACAGGAACAACCAGCCAGAGCAGGTGAAAATCTCCAACCTATCTCTATTTTTTCCTACAAATTTGAGTTGGAGAAGAGGGAGCCTACCCACGAAATCCTCCCCAGTTTGTGCCTTGACCGCTCGATGCCCTGTCCGCTTATTGTGGCTGGATGTAGCATGTAGTTCTCTCTATATTTGCAAAATTCGCTCAAATTTATCCTTATGTTTGTTATAACTATAGGAACATGGTTGATTATAAAGTGAAAGAGTGATAGTTACATCGTGTCCTTTTTCCGGAATCATGAAGCAAGGATTGGATCTTCCTTGACCCCCTTGATTACAACCGACGAGAAAACCGAAACAATGGGGTTTTGTTGGATTATCTTCATTTAGCACCTCCCTCCCAATCTGATACCGAGAGTAAGACTAAAACTGAAGATGCAACACCACATCCACCATCACCCCAATGGTCATGTGGACCGTCATACGATGCTCACTTTGCACCATATGATCTAGGATTCCTATTTCAGCATATGGTGTTAATGATCAAGATGTTGTTCGGAGAGGATATATCGGAAAGGCCCACGCAAACCATTCGTACATGCCTTCCCAACCAGAAAAATATATGGTAAAAACCGACACCCCAACTTTGTTTGGTTAGAGCGATACAAATGGCCAGAATATAGCATCGCAAAGGATGCCACGTTTTTCTTTGTATTGGAATCATGCACACTTGAAACATATATATTGAAGTACAATGTTGTGAATCAATTAGCTATATATATTACTCATTCAACATATTTGTATCGCATATATGCTAGTGTCAAAACAAAACAAAAAGTGTGCACACCCTTCAGTTTTTTCCTGGGTCCGCCACTGTATCAAGCTATGCGGTTTTGGATCTCGAGTATAATAAGAATAGTGATTGTTTCTGTCAAGATTCAATGAGCATTTAACTCGAGATCAATCTAGATTATGCGGCGGGATTGTAACAGCATTAATTTGGTTCAAGTCAAACGGGATGTGAGTATGAAGATTTTTTGTGTTGGGTGCTATCATCTTTAGTTTTAGGTGTGCCGAGATTGCTACTGTTGTTTATTTTCTTTTGTGCGACATGACACGCAAGCTCCTCCTCTAAGTTGTTGTGACCGCGTGAACCTTATGTTATTGTGCTTGCATGAACTCTTTTATTCTCCCATGTGTGTCTACTTTCATTTCTTACAAGGTGTGTTCGTCCCAATGTTCGTTGTTGTCGGTTTGACTACTCTTCCATGTGTTCCTTTTGGCCCACGGATCCATTCAAGCATCCACCTCTTATTTAAAATTAAACGGTAGGTGACCAATCGAAGCGTGGAGAAACCATATCTTGTAACTATCCATCTCACCGATTTAGTAAGCCTAGATGCACCAAGGACCGCCTCACGGATTTAGGCAGCTCTTCAAAATGACTATATGTATGTGAAGTTCCATAATTCACTCCTTTCTGTACTCTTGTCAGATGATTTTTCCATTTCTCTTTATTTACTTTGCTTACTGCTACGTTTCAACTACTCCAACTTACACATAGATCCACTTTTAGACTACTTTCTTTCTCTCACTTCTATCACTAACTGTTATATATACAACGTTATGAAGATGAGGTCAAGTTATCAATATATCACCAGGATGAGAATGATAGTGTTTCTTTGTTTTTGTTGCTTCGTCCATTTGGCTCTCTCTACACCTTATCAGCAATTAGGGATGCGAGGTATCAGAATTCTTAAAGGGCCGGTTGTGTCATTCCATGAGATCTGACACATGCGGTGCTCTTTATTCGAATGAATCGTGGCATAGCTAATATACACCTGATTAGTCACGTATCTAGATACATTCACATATCAGGAAAAAATGGCGCGACCTTCAACCTCATATCCCCCAAGAACTTTTGGAGGGCTTAACTTGGTGTACCATGTTCTGCTGGGTCTAGTCTTGCGGTGTACTTGATGGAGACTCGTCCTTCCGGCCAGCTTTGCTCTTCTTGCTGCCGACTAGAAAATGGTGTCACGCTCGCCATCGCAGCCACTGTAGCGATACGGAGGAATACTACTGCAACATTAAACCTCGCCATGTACAGAGATCACTAGCCCACTATCACTTACAATCTACTGTAGCATGTAGGTTCAGCGAGCAACTTACAGAAGACTTTGAATTCGTCCAGAGAAAGGGACAAATGAAGGCGTAGTAGACAATACAGTACAGGACGCGCGCGCGACGCCGAGGACAAAAAGCCGTCGGCGTAGGCCAAATTGCCCTCGGCGTATGGTACGCCGTAGCCTCCTCGGCAAAGGTCTTCCTCGGCGGAGCACATTCAGGCCGTCGGCGTATAGAAATGCCCTCGGCGTATCGGCCGTCGGCAGGTTGCAAAAACATTTTTATTAAATTTTTTTATTTTTTTCTCAAATTTTTTATTCTTTGAATTGTTTGACTCGTTAATCTCCCACTTTAAACATTTTTTACACTAATTACACTTAATATTTGATTAAATTTCAGTCTTAGTCAAACTTTTCGGCCGGTCATCCATCCTAATACTACTCCAGCTTCAGAACGCTTAACTTCCTCGTTCCTTCAGAATCCGTTTCGCAAAGTAATTCATACATTGTTGTCAATACTATGATATCAATCCTATTAACTCTTATATCATCATGTCACATGTTTGTATTTTTTGAAATTACAAACAATTATTAAAGTAAACATTAATGAATGAGTAAAAATATTATTGAATTCAAATAAAAATATAATAATTTTACTTTTTTGTATTTCTCTATTTAATATGGAATAATTAATATCTTTAAATCTGTAAATCGGAATTCAACAAATAATATGTCTAAATTGATCAAAAAAATGATAGGAATCCAAATATGATATCCATAACAACTAATCACAAACTCTCCGTTTTTGAATTAGCTATTTGGTGGTTGCTTTAGAAAATCCCCTTTTTGCGCTCGGATAATGAAAAATGGCTTTTTGGTGCGATGAAAAGGAAAACTTGCATTGGACCTTTGATAAAATAGCATATTGTGAACCTAAAAATGATTTAAAAAAAACATGAGCATCGGATCATGTACCTGTAGTTCATATCTGACCCACTTCCTACCGATTCGGCAGAAATTTGTCTTTTTCACCAGAGGTGGATGGAAAGGTTTCGGATCCCCCTGTTGGGACATTGTCCATATAAGGTGGTATAGTATTTTTGTAAAATGTGGTGGTAGAATTTTGAATTATCCATTTGGTGGTTGCTTCACAAAACCGTCCGTTTTTTGTGCTCGGAAAATGGGAAATGCCTTTTTTGTGCGACGAAAAGGAAAATTTCCTCCTGCAATATTGTTCGCCATACCATGATGCATGTATATGCACAATATGAGCATATTATCACAAACTATGCCTTGATCTAGCCATAACATTGGTCATTTGACCCGAAAGCCAAGAAACCTCGAATGAGATAGGTCATTTTGTGAAGGGTTTTTTGAGACATAATCAATATATAAAGTTTGATATTTTTCCTTACAACTATGTCACATAATATGACATCACGCGAAGGTTTCGCATTGTTTCTATCGTTTTTGAATTTTTATGCCCGTTTTAAACTATCGTCAAACTTTGTCGAACGACGGGCATGAAGATTCTTAGCTCGGGGACGAGCCTCGCTAAACTTGCATTGGATCTTTGATAAAATATCATATTGTGAACCTAAAAATGATTTTTGTAAAAAAATGAGCATCATATCATGTACCTGTAGTTCATATCTGACCCACTTCCTGCCGATTCGGCAGGAATTTGTCTTTTTCACTAGAGGTGGACGGAAAGGTTTTGGATCCCCTGTTAGGACATTATCCATATAAGATGGTATATATTTTTGTAAAATGTGTTGGTAGCATTTTGAATTAGCCATTTGGTGGTTGCTTCACAAAACCGTCCGTTTTTTGTGCTCGGAAAATGGGAAATGGCTTTTTGGTGCGACAAAAAGGAAAACTTCCTCCTGCAACATTGTTCGCCATCCCATGATGCATGTGTATGCACAATATGGACATATTATCACAAACTATGCCTTGATTATAGCCATAACATTGATCATTTGACCCGAAAGCCAAGAAACCTCGAATGAGATAGGTCATTTTGTGAAGGTTTATTTGAGACATAATCAATATACCAAGTTTGATATTTTTCCTTCTAACTATGTCACATAATATAACACCATGCGAAGGTTTCGCATTGTTTCGACCGTTTTTGAAAATTTTATGCCCGTTTTAAACTATCGTCAAACTTTGTCGAACAGCGGGCATGCATATTCTTAGCTCGGGGCCGAGCCTCGCTAAACTTGCATTAGATCTTTGATAAAATATCATATTGTGAACCTAAAAATGATTTTTGTAAAAAAACATGAGCATCGGATCATGTACCTGTAGTTCATATCTGACCCACTTCCTACCGATTCGGCAGGAATTTGTCTTTTTCACTAAAGGTGGACGGAAAGGTTTTGGATCCCCCTGTTAGGACATTGTCCATATAAGGTGGTATAGTATTTTTGTAAAATATGTTGGTAGACATTTTGAATTAGTCATTTGGTGGTTGCTTCACAAAACCGTCCGTTTTTTGTGCTCGGAAAATAGAAAATGGCTTTTTGGTGTGAAGAAAAGGAAAACTTCCTCCTGCAACATTGTTCGCCATCCCATGATGCATGTGTATGCACAATATGGACATATTATCACAAACTATGCCTTGATTCTAGCCATGACATTGATCATTTGACTTGAAAACCAAGAAACCTCGAATGACATAGGTCATTTTGTGAATGTTTCTTTGAGACATAATCAATATACCAAGTTTGATATTTTTCCTTCTAACTATGTCACATAATATAACACCACGCGAAGATTTCACATTGTTTTGATCATTTTTGAATTTTTTATGCCCGTTTTAAACTATATATAATGTTTTATATTTTACTTAATTTTTATTTACAAATGTGTAATATTTGAGTGTAGATAGATAGGTCGTATTTTTCTGCAAATTTTGATATATTATTTGTATTTTTCCGAATTAGAATGATTTAGTTATGATTTTTCAAAATTTAATGAGATAAAATAAAAAATAGCTACGCCGAGGGCAGCCGTCGGCGTAGCATAAGATATGCTGAGGGCAATTCTACGCTGACGGCTGCTTGGCGGGACAGGTCTGGACGATGGCTACGCCGACGGCCCCGACGTTTGACCGTCGGCGTAGGTTTCCATTCCTGTAGTGATATATAATAATGCACTCTTTCATAGAACACGTTTATGTCCTTCCAGCCTCTGTGATGAAGTAATTTTTTTTTAAAAAAATGGACGTTTTATTACTCAAAGCAATGTTTACACGTTTATGAAGCAATTCCTGACTTGACCTTGCTTTATGTGAGCACAAACTCCTCCCTGCTGTCTCTGCGTTCAAAAGGAAAGAGAGCCAGGAGGGAGTCACACGTGGCAAGTCACCAGATACCGCGTTACCAATGTGTTGTATTTCAGGAACTCCCCCCCGCCAACCGATGGATCGTGATTCTAGTCTGCTAGGAGAATTGGAAAGACCATTAGGTGAGGGATTTATTAGATGGGGAACTCTCGTGTCGGAAAAATTAACCTCTGTTCTAAAATAATCTCACATTTGGATGACTTATTATCTTATCGAGATTCAAGTTATTGGAAAACTTTACATTCTTGTAGGCCATCGGAGGATTGTTTAAAACAAAATATAAGAATAAAAGACTTAATCTCAGAATCAATCGTCCATGTGACATGGATTGTGTGCTTAAAGAAAAATGCTAAAGCTTTACGCATACGTGAGATAAATGATTCATCACATGTTTTGTCTAGGTACCACCGGGTACCGGTTCATCACTTCATCTTGAGCAAAAGTAGTACTCGCTATGATCCATATTATGTGTCGTTAAATTGAATGTATGTAGCACTAAAACATGTTTAGGTATATTCAAATCAACGATAATTAATATGGATCGGAGCGATAATTAATATGGATCGGCGGAAGTACCATTTAAAAAATCCACCATTGATTCCTTGAGCAAAATTACATAAGCGATGTACGTGAATTGCTGGCCCAGCCCTCGGCACGGCGCTGCTTTGCGCCTACTATGATGCGGCCTCGTCTCTCTTTCTTGCGTTCACGCACTACAGGAGAAACTGGAGGACCTCCTTGTCGTCTAGACATGCCCACGAAAAACTGGCCAAGGGCAAGCTCTTGCTGGAGCTGGTGGACGTTCAATGCTGGACAGAACAGTTGATAAACTTTCCAAGCACAGGAGAATTTCCCGTGCAACATAACAAAACACCTTGTGCATAACTACTCACAACTAGAGCGTCATTCTGTTGGTGAAAATTTATTGTTGCATCCACCATCGTTTGTCCTCACTGATAGTACTTTCGTTGATGTAATGCCCACCTTATAATATAGGAGTACTATCTCTTATGGAAAACCCACCTCACATATTTTATTTATAGGCTACCACAGCCTCCTTGTGTTGTGAGGCTATCCGAGCTAGGTGGCACATATATACGTCTTTCGAGTATCCACACCATTATATGACATTACAAAAATAGGATGTTCGTGTTCTCGATCATTTGGCAAGTAGTTTGTCATTATAGGAGCAGCAACACATTGCTCGCCGAATCTGCATGTACACACCGATCAAATAGTAGTGCATCCTTGGATAAATCAGTGCCACAGGGGAAGAGATCGTGTAGTTGAACATAGCTTGGCGCTAGTTGAGTGGGCATGGGAGGTTTCTGGACGTGCAATTGTGCACTAGCTAAGTTCATGCGGCGACCAGAGCTGACATATCGTTTGAACTTGTATTTTCCGCCAGCGTCATGAACTCCTCACCCAAGTACCAACAAGAAACATAGCATGGCTCTCCACCCAGTCTTGGCCTCTTAAAGCATTTAAGATACTCAGGAAAATTCCTCAGACATATGTTTGGCTGGATCGGTGGAATGCAGCTATGCTTCTTAGTGTGCATAGACCACAGGGCGCGGTCTAGTCAATGACATACCAAGTTCTTGAGAAAAGCCAGTCCTCAAATCGCCTATGGTCATGATTTATTTTCTACGTCGTTTCCGGCCGGTGTGGCTTCACACCCTGTATCTATATAACTATATATCTATATAACTACATGTTATGCATGCATGGCAAGAGGTAGGATTAAAGTTTAATCCTACATTGCTAGTTGAGAGAGAGAGAGTTGCACCTACTTACATAGTACAATGTTCCACCACTCACTAAGGGGTGAGAACAAGAGAAGCTCTCGCACACTCCTTCTCGGACGCCTCGCCTCACCATGACGTGTGCCACGGGGTTGCAGGAATGAGACAAGGTCATATTTATGGATGATGTTTAATCATGAATCACGCGTTATTCAGTCAGCCTTTTCTAGATTTTTTTGGATTATATAAACACAAACAAGGACGCACCCTTGGACAGGACCTCTGGACGGGACAATAGACCTCCAAAACCACGCCTCTCGTAGACCTATATAGGTAAGGGGCGATCACGTTTATTAGGACCGCTCACTGGCAACACAACATCGTCCGATGATGACTTCTCCAACATCGACTTCTTTCTAGACGTGAACAATCTCTTCGACACCCTGAACATGCGCGACAAGGTCAATGTGAACGCTTTCGCTGCTTCTGTTTAGACTGCATCATATGTGATTTTAATCTTCATCTTTCAGATTTTGCAAGAGTTACGAGCTCAAGCGTTTGAAGTAGATGTGATAGAATTTTTTTTTTATTAGATACAACATGTTCATCTACTTTGTTACTATGCATTATTCATGTAATTGCTATTTGTATGATCATGCTTTATCCCTTATTTATTCGAATTAAAATCATATGACTATTCTGTTACATTTTCAACACTACACACCACCCCACGAAAGAGCACAACTCCTGTCACAAAAGTGAGTCAATGATCTTAATGTTCATGATTTTAATTTGAAGCTACCAGCGATAGTGTGTACTTTTTGCAAGCATGTATTCTATAGCATGGGCTAGAACTCTAGCAAGCAACCTTTAATTTCGAAGTGCGTCCCCATCGTGTAGCATTGCAGGCTTGCAGCCTTTCATACCGAAATGTGAGATCATATCCATAAAATTTATTAACCTTTGCTTCAGAAGACCTATAATTAGAGAAGAACTGATGAATAACAGCCTCTGTTTCGCGAAAATAGTCCACGTGACATGGGTAGTGTTTTGAATGCACGTGCTAGAGAGAGTCTTTTTATCATCTAGAAAGTTAGATTTCATAGAAACTTATGAGAAGATCCAGTCAGATCAAAATTGTTTCTCGAGCTGCTTTATGTACCTATTCGCAACAGGGAAGGAACACATTGTTCCTAACCACGTACGACTTCAATTGCACTCTGCACACTTACCAATACAACGTAACCTGATGTCTCGGACACCGTCTGTCTATCGATCTTTATAAGATCAAAAGTACTTGTAGTGCCTATAGACTATAGTGCATTTTCTACGTGTTCCTCCGGTCGGCTCGGTCTTGCGAGTAACAAGTAAAGAAATTGAGTTCATCCCTAAGAATGTACTAGTAGCAGACACTCAACTTCTTTGCAAGTGAACAATACAAAAAAGGTTTAGAGGATTTATGGTTTTGTCACGAAGAAATTCCATGACTTCACAACGGGGGTGGAGAAAAGTTGAACTTTCACAGCAGCAGATGCGTGCAATGGGCACTATGGTGCTGAACTAACATTGTTTTCATGGAACTTCTTTAACAGTTTACTAGTTGAATGCTCGTGGGTTGCAACGACCGATAAAAACTGCATCATGGAGGTGCACAATCATCCGCAATGGGTGGCCCACATGTTTTTCTTTATTTACATTGATTTATTTACCTTGATCAATAATTTAATTAAATTTTAAGTTATGTTTTATTTTCTAATGATTTCATTCTTTACGTCCATTAAATTTAATTGTTTCTAGAGCAAGATGCCTTGTGGTGATCCTTTATTTCATATATAGTTCTGATAGCCATGTTAGTGGTAATTATCGTCGTCTTTCTTCTGCCATGCTTTCTATTCCTTCCATGCTTTATTCCTTCCGTAGTTTTTGCTTTGTCCTTTGTTTAGTTAGGTACATTTTACATTAAGACAGATTTATATTTTTTATGATTTTTAAAATATTTTTACTTTAATATAAATGTTTGTTTGGTTCTGCATATATGATTTTACATGGTGGCTTCTAGTTTTTTGTTCCACTTAATTTTTACTTATGTTTATCTCGTATTTGTTTAAGTTCCTTGTGTTTTTAATTTTTTTTTCTTTGGTCAAAAGTTTGGTTCTTTTTATACTCATGATTTATTCCACATGCTTTAAACCTATAGTTCAAATTTATTTCACTTGGTTTGATATTATTGTTACACATGTACTTGTAATTTGTTTCTAGGTGGATACATATTTATTCCACTTTATTCCAAAATTTTGATTCCCGAGAACTAATGATGTATTCTAGTTAAACTTATGTTCCCATTTAAGTATAAATATTAAAGTTGATTTGTTCTGCTGACACAAATTTTGTTCTATTTATTAAAAAATTATATTCCTCATGTAGATGTGATTTGTTCCTGGGGAGATAAAATTCTTGTTCCATCTGTAGTCGTGGTTTTGTTCTATGGCCACCAAAAAATTCATAGTGTGTTCCAAAGTCACAGTCGTATCATAAATACCTTACTTTATTTTTTAAGTAGTGAGAGTGAATTGTTCGATGATGATTTTCAATTTGTTCCTATTATACTATGTTTTGGAAGGAACATTGTCATTCTACTAGAGTATTCATCCCTAAGGTGATGTTTTAGATGCCCAATTGACCCGAGTTATGAGTAGAAGTAGGTCATTACTAGGAAGACCTCTAACACCAACATCACAATAAACAAATTGTGGGCGTCATGTTGTTTTGTTGCATATAGTATAATGTCAGTAAGTTTTAACGCCTGGTAATAACCAGTGGTGGTCGGGAATATATTCTTGCTGTAGCTAAAAACATTGCTTCCAGTATATTCTTGGAACCACAAGTTTGTCAATTCCTTTTTGAAAGGAATTCCTTGTTTGGGTTGAAATTATGTAATTGGTAAAAGAGGCAAAAAATAGTTGAGATCTACTATCGCGAAAATGGATTACACAAAAACGTGGGATAGTTGTTTTCTCCTAGAACATAGATTTTTGGAGTTATGAGGACCAAGTTCTGATTATTCCCTAATCAGCAGAGCAAATGAAAACATTTTAACATATTACGGTAGTTAGCATGTTTTCTGAAATCCAGTTGTGCGTTTATGTGACATCCAAACAAGCACTAAAGGTACGGGAAAATTTTATCTTCTATTATACCAAGAAGAACATACCGATGCATCTGATTATTCGTGATGGTAATTCATCCACATGGTAAGAACGGAAAATACATTCAGATGAATAAAGTTCACACCCAGTGTATGTGAGATGCAGCTCATTGATGACATCGATATGTATGCGAAGTCTCGTAGTTCACTCATTTCTATGTTCGTGTAAAACTAATTTATTCTTTCTCTTCAATAACTCTGCTCACAGCTTGTCTTCATGTACTCCAATCCGGGTCCACATCGATCGATCTACTTTTAGACTACTTTTTCTACTCACTCTCTATCAGCAAGTGCTATATATTCTGAGGGATGCGGTCTAGTTGTCAATATATCACCACCATAAAAAGGATATTATATTGTTTCTTTGTTTTTGTCGCTTCAACTGCTTGACTCTCTGCAAGTTATAGACATTTCGGAATGGGAGGTATCAGAATATTGTGTTCTCTAATGGGTTAACGTGCAACTGTGCACAATATGGAGCCGCATCCTTCCACCCGACGGTCCCCGTCATGCATGTCCCAGCATTTCTTGCCGCTTTCCTCGAACAGTATCGTGCTCGCTGACGAAGCAACCAAGCGAAACAGGAGTACGGGAGACCTCGCGGTGTGTACAGATCACTAAGTTTCATCGCTGAAACACATGCTGTGCTGGTACACTGCTCCTCCAGAACTGGTCATTATAAGGGTGTAAGCTAACACGGATTTCCTTGTACCACGCGTTCTGTTTGTTTGAACACACTAGTAACGGACCTTTGGTCCAGAGCATTAACCGGGACTAATGTCCTGCTCCCAACGGCTAGAAACGGCCGCAGGGACCAGAAGACATTAGCCTCGGTTCGTATGGGAACTTTAGCCCCGGTTCGTTTAACAAACCGGAGCTAAAGGGTCTGGCGCTGAAAAAGAGCAGATTCGTGGATCTTTAGCCCCGGTTTGTTTCTCAAACCGGGACTAAAGTCCCCGACTATATCTTCTTCCCCTTCCCAGCCCGAGCCATTTCAAGCCCACACAATCATCCCTCTCAAATTTCTCCCCTCAATCTCGAGTTCTTCCCCATTTTTCTCAAGATTTGTGAAGATTTTTTGGCTCCACATCTATCAAGGGTCCTAAGAGGTTAGTAACTTCATCATTTCAGCTCTCATTGCTTGTTTTAGCTCATTTCATGCTCTAGAAATGGATAGATTTTGTGTGGGTTCTATCTCTGTATATCTGGTTAATTTGGCACATATAGTTTTTGAAATTCATTTGATTCATCGAAGCACATAGATACATGAGTTCATCATATATACATATCTTGGTTTGACACGTTGTCTTGAAATCCGGTCGGTTCACAGTGCATCACATGTCACCGTCGAGCAACAAAATATTCTTCTTTCTTCTACCTGTCGTCACAAAATCCATTGAAACAAAAATAAGTACCAAAACTATGAAGGCACACATATATATAGTGGAGCCCTAGCATTTTAGTTAAACATCGGCTAGTTAAGCAAGAAATTAAGAACAAAAACATGAACACGCCAAGGAGCTACCAAATTAAATTAGGGAGTGCCTCTATGGCGAGCTCCTCGAAGATGTCTGAGGACGAGGCATCCTAAGACATCTTCCAGAAGCTCTGCCATAGTGGTGTCCCTGCTCTCGCACACCATCTTTTAGTTCATATCTTTTCTAGCTAAATTAGTATGCTGGTGGAGCTAACTAATTTCACATATTAGGGAGTGTCTCTACGACGAGCTCCTCGAAGATGTCCGAGGACGAGGTCCTAAGACATCTTCGAGAAGCTCCGCCGTAGTGGTGTCCCTGGTCTCGCACACGATCTTCCTTGCAGTTGATAGTTCACAAGGAAGCCTATTTATAGATTAAGCAGCACAACATAGTGTCGACACTCATGACATAATGTCGACACTCACCCTTGTCATAGTGTCACCACCCACTGAAACAGTGTCGCCACTCACTGGCATAGTGTCCACTCATGACATATAGTTTCATCACCCACTTTTAGTCCCGATTGGAGACACCATTCGGGACTAAACGGGCTCATGTCGGCCCCAGCCTGCCGCAACCCCTTTAGTCCCGGTTGGTGTGTCCAACCGGGACTAAAGATGTAGTAGAAAGTTTTTTAAATCAGTGCTTGTTTGATGTATACGATGTGTTCTTTTATTTTTAGACTAGTACTACTCTTAAGCATCATGATTTTGTTTGATGAACTTATAAAATGCAGATGAGACGACAATGGATGTACGCTGACCGAATCTCTGACGAGTTCATTAAAGGCGTGCGTTCTTTTCTCGTTGTGGCAGAGGCAAACAAGCGGAATGGTTTTATCTGTTGTCCATGTGGTGAGTGTCGGAATCAGAAGGAATACTCTTCCTCAAGAGTCCTTCATGGCCACTTGTTTCGGTTCGGTTTCATGTCTGGCTATAATTGTTGGACCAAGCACGGAGAAAGAGGGGTTATGATGGAAGACAACGAAGATGAAGAGAATGATGACAGCTATCCTATGTCCCCTGAATACGGTGGTACTACAATGGAAGACAATGATGAAGAAGAAGCAGAAGAACATGCATCATATGAGCCAGATGATGATCTTGGTCGGGCCATTGCTGATGCAAAGGGAGAATGTGATAGCGAAAGGGAGAGGTTGAAATTTGAGCAGATGTTAGATGATCACAACAAATTGTTGTACCCCAATTGCGAAGATGGCCACAAAAAGCTAGGCAGCACACTGGAATTGCTGAAATGGAAGGCAGAGGTCGGTGTGCCTGACAAGGGATTTGAAAAGTTGTTGAAGATAATGAAGAAGCTGCTTCCAAAGGATAACGAACTGCCCGCCAGTACTTACGAAGCAAAGAAGGTTGTCTGCCCTCTAGGATTAGAGGTACAGAAGATACATGCATGCATTAATGACTGCATCCTCTATCGCGGTGAGCAGTACGAGAATTTGGATGCATGCCCGGTATGCACTGCATTGCGGTATAAGATCCAACGAGATGACCCTGATGATGTTGAGGGGGAGCGCACGAGGAAGAGGGTTCCCGCCAAGATGATATGGTATGCTCCTATAATACCACGACTGAAACGTTTGTTCAGAAACGAAGAGCATGCCAAATCGTTGCGATGGCACAAAGAAGACCGTAAGAAAGACGAGATGTTGAGACACCCCGCTGATGGGTCGCAGTGGAGAAAAATTGAGAGAAAGTACCCGGACTTTGCAGGTGACGCGAGAAACTTATGTTTGGTCTAAGTACGGATGGCATGAATCCCTTTGGGGAGCAGAGTTGCAGTCATAGCACATAGCCTGTGACTTTGTGTATGTATAACCTTCCTCCTTGGTTGTGCATGAAGCGGAAGTTCATTATGATGCCAGTGCTCATCCAAGGCCCGAAGCAACCCGGCAACGACATTGATGTATACCTAAGGTCATTAGTTGAAGAACTTTTACAGATGTGGCATGGACGAGGTGTACGTGTGTGGGATGAGCACAAACGTGAGGAATTTAACCTACGGGCATTGTTGTTCGTAACCATCAATGATTGGCCTGCTCTTAGTAACATTTCAGGACAGACAAACAAGGGATACAATGCATGCACACACTGTTTAGATGACACTAAAAGTATTTATTTGGATAAGTGCAAGAAGAATGTGTACCTAGGGAATCGTTGTTTTCTTCCGCCCACGCATTCCCTAAAAAGGAAAGGCAAGCATTTCAATGGTGAAGCAGATCACCGGAGTAAGCCTGTTCGTTGTACTGGTGATGTTGTATTTGATATGGTGAAGGATTTAAAAGTAATCTTTGGAAAGGGTCCTGGCGAACAGTCCGTTCCGAAGGACGCTGGCAGACACGCACCCATGTGGAAGAAGAAATCTATATTTTGGGAGCTACCCTATTGGAAAGTCTTAGAGGTCCGCTCTGCAATCGACGTGATGCACCTGACGAAGAATGTTTGCGTGATACTTCTAGGCTTCTTGGGCGTGTATGAAAAGAATAAAGATACACCAGAAGCACGACAGGAACAACAACGTATGAAAGACCGAGAAGGCAGGCATCCAGAGTTGTTTCAAGGTACTGCCAGCTACGCTCTTACCAAGGAAGAGAAGGAAATCTTTTTTGAATGCCTGAGTAGTATCAAGGTTCCTTCTGGCTTCTCGTCCAATATAAAGGGAATAATAAATATGGCAGAGAAAAAATTCCAGAACCTGAAGTCTCATGACTGCCACGTGCTTATGACGCAGTTGCTTCCGGTTGCTTTGAGGGGGCTTCTGCCGGAAAATGTTAGAGTACCCATTGTGAAGCTATGTTCGTTCCTCAATGCAATTTCTCAGAAGGTAATCGATCCAGAAAGTCTACCAGGGTTACAGAAAGATGTGGTCCAGTGTCTTGTCAGTTTTGAGTTGGTGTTCCCACCATCCTTCTTCAACATAATGACGCACCTTCTAGTTCACCTAGTCGAAGAGATTACCATTCTCGGTCCTGTATTTCTACACAATATGTTCCCCTTTGAGAGATTCATGGGAGTCTTAAAGAAATATGTCCATAACCGTGCGAGGCCAGAAGGAAGCATCTCCAAGGGATATGGAACAGAGGAGGTCATTGAGTTTTGTGTTGACTTTATTCCTGACCTTAAGCCGATCGGTGTACCTGAATCACGGCATGAAGGGAGACTTAGTGGAAAAGGCACGCTAGGAAAGAAAGCAAAGATATGTATGGACGGACATTCTTTCACTAAAGCACACTATACAATTCTGCAAAGTTCCACCTTGGTGGCTCCATATATCGAGGTACACAAGAATATTGTACGCTCGAACTACCCGGGGCAGTCTGACAGGTTGATTAGAGATGAACACATGAAGACTTTCGGCGGTTGGTTGCAGACACATCTCATGAATGACACCACTGTTGGAGATCAGTTGTACTTGTTGGCCAGGTCTCCATCTTCAACTATATTGACTTTCCAAGGGTACGAGATCAATGGGAATATATTTTACACGCACGCCTAAGATAAAAAGAGCACCAACGAAAACAGTGGTGTCCGATTTGATGCAACGGACGAGAATGGGAAAAAGGACACACATTATGGTTACATAGAGGACACATGGGAACTTGACTATGGTCCTAATTTCAAGGTCCCATTGTTTCGATGCAAATGGGTCAAGATGACAGGAGGTGGGGTAACGGTAGACCAGCTGTACGGAATGACAACAGTGGATCTCAATAATCTTGCGTACGGAGACGAACCATTCGTCCTTGCCAATGATGTGGCTCAAGTTTTCTATGTGAAGGACATATCTACTAGACCGAGAAAAAGGAAAGATAAGCAAAAGAATATAATATCATACGATGAGCCAAAGCGCCACATAGTTCTTTCAGGAAAAAGAAACATGGTGGGAGTTGAGGACAGGACAGACATGTCAGAATATTATGACAAATTTCATGAAATTCCTCCATTCAAAGTGAAAACTGACCCAAGCATATCGCCAAATAAGGAAGATGCTCCATGGTTACGGACAAGAAGAGAACCAAAACACTAGATGTGGATGTTGTAATGTATTAAACCTTTTGTGAATTAATCCTATTTTTCATTTATTAAAGAAAGATGCTCCATGGTTAATAAAGGAATTTTTGAGATTGCTGTAGGCAGGTACCAAAACTGTAGACTAGGTAACACTTAGACATTTATTAATATTAAAAACAGGGACAAACCGGGACTAGCTAACACTGAGGACTAAAGCCACCCCCTTTAGTCATAATCATGCCTAGTCCTATAGTACACAGCTTCAGGGTCTTCTTCGTCATCGTCATCGTCATCATCATCGTCATCGTCACCTGCCACTCCAGAGATCCTCAGCCCAGTCAAGGCATATACCGGGGGCACCTGCCACTCCGTCCTCGGATTCACGGCGGGCGGGGGAGGAGTCTCCTGGAAGACGATGCCTTTCTTACTATTGCTATATTTTAGATATGCTAGTCAGATCACACAATTAGTAAAAGGTACCCTACAAAATCCATGAGTAAAAGGCCCGTGGTATAGTGAACATCACCCTTGGCCTTTTAACCAAGTGTTTTCACATACAAATTCACTGTTTTTATTTTCTTACTCCTTATCCATCAATATATTTTCTGCCCTCTTCAATAACTTAATTATTGTACTATTTTCGTCTTTATAACTTCGAGTTATCTTCATTAACACACCATGTTCTTCTTGCCTTCTTGCACTACGGGAACGAATGCAGATGCTGAGCGGGAACCTACTCCTCATAATCTTCATTTCCACCCTTGAATCATTGACTAGTACCTACTCCCCATAATCTATTTTCTAGGTCTCAAACTATAAGTATGGTAATCTCTCCAAAGAATAGTCGACGGACAACCAAGATGTGGAGATAGAGATCATCTGTTTCTATAATCTCATTGCTTAGACCTCAATGCAGCTTGTGATTGGGAGACATCAGGATTAGCAAAGGTGCAGTCAATGTACAAGTTGGCTCGGACAACAAGAAAATATGGCACATGTTGTGCTCCTCCCTTCCATCGCCAGTTTTGCATTGCCGGCTACTTGATGCACATTATAGCTACAGTCATTTATTTTGTTAGAGATGCCCACCGTTGTTGACACTGATGGGGAAAAAAGGTCCCGCGCGTCTCGCGTCGCCAACCGCGCGGGCGACCGAGACGCGAGCCCCAAATCGCGCCGCCCCGACCCTCCCCCTCCGCTCCTCCTCCGCCGCCGCCGGCGAGCGCCGCCCGGCAAAGCCCAGGTGGTTCCGGCGGCGGTGGGACGTTCTCTACCCGGCGACGGGGCTCCATCGCGGGACGGAGCAGCTGGCGGCGGTGCGACCAGGTGGTGATGGCGATCTCGACCGGCGGCTGCGCGTCTAGGTGCGTGGTCCGCGGGCAGCGGCGCAGTGAGGCCCTTCCCGGTTGCGGCGCGCAGGCCTCGGCCAGCGGCCGGCTCGGGGGTGGGTGTTGCAGCGGCGGCTCGGCTGAGCAGCGACGACGACGGGCATGGCTGCACAGCCGGCACAACGACATCAGGTATGTGCAGCGCGGGTGTGCAGGTGGCCGGTGGCGACGACGGCATGGCTGCAGTAGTGCGACGGCGGAGCCGATTCACCCGATCTGGGCCTGATCCGGGCCTGGCCGAGCCTGATCCGGGCCTAGCCGGGCCTGATCTGGGCCTGATCTAGGTAATTGGCACTGCTACTGACATGGTTATACCCTATGGGTACATAACTTCAGCATACCTAGTGCAGCCCAAGGAAGGCCCACGGCAGACATACGCTGGCCCATGAAGATTTTCGGGTGGCCAAGGCCCATGACGTCTTCGGATCCTTGGAGAGCAAGACTAGAGTTTGAATACAACTTGTAACCTACTCGTATCGGCACCCGAGACCTAGCCTCCCCATATATAAAGGCTAGGAGGGGCCAACGAGGAGGATACCACGTACGTACGCACGCACGTACACAATAGACCTTTCGCACACGCATCCACGCCAGATCGAATCTGCGCACCCTGTAACCTTCGGTTCCGCCGTAATCAAGAGCAGACAAGCAGGAGTAGGGTTTTCCCTCCGGGCTGAACACAGGTAAATCTCGTGTCCCCTGGTTGCTTGTCTGTTAACCGTGCCACGATCTCCAGCATCCCCATCTTCTCCAAAACCCAAGTCCATAACAATGGGCATTGACGAGATTAAACCTCGACAATTGGCGCCGTCTGTGGGAACTGGGGCTGCTGATTGTGCGGTCGTGACAGTTCCGACCCGATCGATCTACAACTCCGCGGCGACGGAGAATCACCTCCTCTTCGGCGCTTTCGACTTCACCGCCCACTCGCCGGATACCATGAAGGATTTCGAGCCCGTAGGCAACAGACTCGAAATCTTGTTCGGGAGCTTCTGCTTCCAGGTGGGACAAACTGGCACCCTCCGCCTCCCTGAGCGGGTGCCCGTGTCGTCAATCAGGCCCGTTTCGTGGGCTCCACGCCCCGTGCTACGCACGTAACCATTAACAGATGAGTTCTACAGCAGCAGCAGCTGCAACTCCGATCTGTGCGATCCACCTTCGGATGAAGGGACCTACGGTTCCGGATCCGAAAGCTACGGCAGCAGCCAACCAATCTGCAGGCGCTATCTGTGCGCCGCAGTCATCCAAACCGACGAGGAAACTGCGCTGACTCTACAGTTGGGGTTGCGTCGCCGTGCGACCCGCTTCGGTCTTCGACTCAGGGGCTCCCTCCGCTTTGGTTTACCCACCATGATCTTCTACTTCGGGGGTCCTCTACGATCTTCGACTCCAACGACTCGGGGGCTCGGGGGCTCCATCGACATCGGCGACCCAATACGGTTTTCGGCTGCGATGACCCGATACATCCTTCGGATGTGGCGACCCCGTGCGGTCTTCGACCGCGACAATCTTCGGATGCGGAATTCGCTGCCGCCATCGACCCCAGGAACCCGTCGCTGCTATGACCGTGGTCCGCCACGTCGACTACGTCCGCCGTGTGACCCGCTACCCCGTCAACTTCGCCATGACAACCAACAAAGCTAAGTTTCCCGCTACTCAGAGCTGATTTCCTTTTTTTAACTCGCACTCGAAACACTCGGGGGCTGCGCCCTCTTCGAGTAACCTAATGTGCCATCGGCTCCACGCACTCGAGCACCTCAAACGCGACAGCCCGAGTAGCTGATTCTGCCTGATCGTCGAATCCTTGAACTCCGGATGCCTCGGCAAGGTACTGAGACTAAGGGTAATCAGGCTAACGAAAAGGCCTAGCATACAGTGCAAAAGTGTTGACTCGATCGGCACCAGAATCTTACTGTACAAGCCGATAGGCAAATATTCTTTACAAGATACAAGTACTTCACAATTCTTTATGTTTTCTGCAGCTTACAAGGATATCGACCGCGTCGAGCTATTCTATTAGGTCCTCCAACAGGAGTCGACAAAAGAGCTGGCTACGCCATACAATCAAGACCCGAGTCGAGTCCCTCCTTGGATGGTTGCATCGCTTGATGCTACGAAGACACGACATTGGTCGCTCACCCGACAGAAGCAACGGTGTTGACTTCATCCGCAACGTCGAGTCCTTCCGGCTAAACGCCGCACGAATCCGCCACGTCAACTCCGACTGCATCATCGATTCTTGGCTCCTTATGCATGAGACGCTGACTCGATGCACTTCCGGGTCAGTGATTTGTCCTCGCATGAGTCTTCACTCGAGTCTGCGACTCGACTAGACACTCGGGGGCTACTCCTATCAGGAGCGCTGGTCGCGCGCCCGATGTACTTCCGGGTGAGCGGTACGCCCACGAGATATTCGGCTGCAACTACATGATACAAGACTCGAGTCTCTGCCCGAGTCTACGACTCCGCCAGACACTCGGGGGCTACTCCAAACTGGAGCGCTGGTCGCACACACACAAGATCTTCGAGTCCTACGCCGAGTCTACGACTCCACTACGGACTCGGGGGCTACTCCCATAGGGAGGATTGATTCAAGCATCCGAAAAAATTGTGTCCTACGGACCTGAAGCAAACAATGGCTAAATTAAAGTCTCCGCTCGAGTCTACGACTCGAACAGACACTCGGGGGCTACTCCCATAGGGAGCGCTGGTCGCGCACCCTATGAAATCTTCGACTGCGATCTTCCGGATCCGCATGCAAAAACTTTTTGGCAACTCTGCCCCAACAAAAACGCTAAGTGAGCAATAAATCTCCTTGGCCACCCGAAGCACCTCCGCGGTGACAAACATTCGGATGCTGTGTCTGCGACACAAAGATAAGACCTACAGATATCATCTAATGGCACGGCAACGCTTTGATCGCGCTCTGCTAGTATAAATCCATGCCAACAGGCGTGATGAAAAATCCCGACGGACGCGTTGGGTACACCAATTAAAATCACTGGAATTCCACTCCTGTAAGTCCTCCGCGGCCTGAGTCGAATTACGCCAGCATATGTTCCGGGTTCGAGTCGAGGGACTCGAACCTGAAGAAGATCGTCTTGTTTTGTCCTAAGACAGTTAACTGACCCTGATCCGTCGGGAGAGTCAGGCACACGTATCAACAATCCCTACACATTCTCTTGAAAGACAGAGTTGCACCCGAAGGATTGAAGAGTCCTCAGCCGAATCTACGATTCGACTGATCACTCGGGGGCTACTGACATGGTTATACCCTACGGGTACATAACTTCAGCATACCTAGTCCAGTCCAAGGAAAGCCCACGGCAGACATACGCTGGCCCATGAAGATTTTCGGGTGGCCAAGGCCCATGACGTCTTTGGATCCTTGGAGAGCAAGACTAGAGTTTGAATACAACTTGTAACCTACTTGTATCGGCACCCGAGACCTAGCCTCCACATATATAAAGGCTAGGAGGGGCCAACGAGGAGGATACCACGTACGTACGCACGCACGTACACAATAGACCTTTCGCACACGCATCCACGCCAGATCGAATCTGCGCACCCTGTAACCTTCGGTTCCGCCGTAATCAAGAGCAGACAAGCAGGAGTAGGGTTTTCCCTCCGGGGGCCTGAACCTGGGTAAATCTCGTGTTCCCTGGTTGCTTGTCTGTTAACCGTGCCACGATCTCCAGCATCCCCATCTTCTCCAAAACCCAAGTCCATAACAATGGGCATTGACGAGATTAAACCTCGTCAGCTACCGTGTCCGGTCAGCAATCACCGGCTCACCGCGGGTGATGGAGGGCAGTTCCCCTCCCCTAGGCTGCCATGCGGCTCGCTGCCCGCAACTTCGTGCTTGACCTACCTGTCCTTCTTGTCGGCGGTGCGATGTGGCGTTGGTTGAAGCTTCAGCTCGAGTTCGTGGATGCCGGGGCGGCGGCCCTGGAAGGTGGACTGCGCGGGCGACTCTTCGGCGAGTGACGTGGCGGTGGTGATGGTACCTTTCTTCGGTCATGTGGATGGCGAGGAGCGAACGTTGGGAGGCTTTGGTGTTGGCGGCGTTTCGGCGTCGGCATCTCCCGGATCGTGTGTCGGAGGCTTAACTCGGGGACAACGGGCACGGGCGGATGACGGGGAGCGACATGAAGGTTTTTCCGGGCGAAAGTCCTGTGCTTCGGCACCAACGGCGGCGATGCCTGCGGGTATCATTACCCTCTTGGGGGCGCCGCTGAGGCTACCTTCTTTGCGATAGGGCTCCGGGTGAAAACCCTTGACCCTCGGTCTCGGCGGCGGCGGCGCGGAACGTCGTTACCCTCTTGGGGGCGTCGTCGTGGAGCCCCGGTTCATCCTTGTCTCGGACCGTTGTCTTTGGTGGCAAGTTTGCTCTTTCATGTTTTCTTGTTTTATCTGGATCTGCTTTGTAAGGGGTCTCTTCATCACCTTGTATCCATTCGGCCGATGTGGCTTTATTTATAAAGCGAGACGAAAGCCTATTTCGAGGTTGACACTGATGGTGATCTATTCGCGTGTTTGGCGGCCCCATTGTGGGATCCGCTGCCTAGTTCACCCGTCAAGTCTACATGGAGGCATGGTCGGTCGCTTGCAGAGTGCGTCCTAGAGAAAATTTAGTTTCTTCTCACGATCAATGGCTTAAACCGCGCGATACCAACTACAGGATATTCACATGAGGCACATGGGTGGAGAGAAGCAAGCGTGTGATTTGTTGGATGCATTGTAGTGATGTATTTTCCCGATCTAGTTTATATACACATGGACTTAGCTATAACTTTCTCAAATGGGTATTAGTAAAATATTTTCTGTTTCTAATGGAAAGATTGTGTAATTTTCAGTTGAAAATTTTACGGATTAAATAGGAAGGTCGATTGTTTTGTATAGAAATTCACAACAATTAGTACAATTTAAAGTGGCATGAAAATAGTTGAAGTTAATGTTGCATTTATTGTTTTGATATTTTCCATCCGTCCAGACGAGGCAAGATGCCTCGCGGAGATACATATTTTGGATTCTCCGTGGACCCAAGTGATACTTTGCTTTAGGACAATAGTGTCACATGTCACATAACACTATAACCCTTTGATACGTCGGAAACGAATCTATAATTTTTAATGTTCTATGCTTGTTTAGTATTTACTTTGATTTGCTTTGTCTACACTTTGAGGTGTTTTTATATCTTTTCTGAAACTAACCTATTAATAAGTTGCCACAGTGCCAGTTGCCTGTTTTATTCTGTTTTTGGTTCCAAAAATGAAAAAAATCAATATTCTCGGAATTGAACGGGACAAAAGTCAAAGTCAATATTTTACCGTGGGTGACAAGAATCCATAAGACGAGACGGATGGGAGCCACGGGGTGGCCACACCCCCTCCCCCAGGCGCGGCCAAGCCTGGCCCGCGCCTGGGCAGGGTGTGGGCCCCCCGGGTGTCCCCCTGCCTTGCCTCTTCGCCTATAAGAAGCCCCCGCTGCAGAAACCCTAGTACCCGATCAAAACTCCAGGAAACCATCTGTAGCCGCCGCCACCATTGTCCCTAGATCAGGGGGATCTGAAGTTCTTGCCAGCACCCTGCCGGAGGGGAGATCATCCCTGAGGCCTTCTTCTCCGGTATATTGCGTAAGTAGTTCCACCTTGGACTATGGGTCCATGTAGTAGCTAGATGGCTGTATCTCCTCTTTTGTTCTTTCATGTATAGATCTTGTGAGCTCCGTTCATGATCAAGATCTAATCTATTGTTTTTGTGGGGATCCGATGGATATTGATATTATTATGTCAGATTGGTTAATGATTTTTTATTTATGATTCTATTATGTCTGTGTTGTTTGTGATCTTGCATGCTCTCCGTTGTAAGTAGCTATCTTGGCCGAGTAGTTGCTAGTGACTCCAAGAGGGGGTATTTATGCTCGATAGTGGGTTCATGCCTCTAGTTTCCAGGGGAAGTGATAGAAATCTCTTCGGTTGTAGATGTGTTGTTGCCACTAGGGAGAAAACAACGGTCTCTTGTTCATGGAACAAGTGGATTGTTTACCTTACACACTTTGCTTAAAGCAGTTGTCTGTTGCTTACAACTTAATACTAGAGGGGGTTCAGATGATAACCCAAAACGGCTTCTAGTCATAGATGCAGTTAGATGGGGGTCTATATATCTTGTTGTATTTCCCAATCAAATCTCATAGGATCTTTCTAACTAGTATTGCATTGTTATGCCTTGCTCAGTTCCTGTCAATTGCCTTTCTGTAATTTGTTTACCCTTCATTCCATGTTGTTTATCTAAGGAGAGAACCTCTAGTGAACTATGGACCCCATTCCAATCTTTACCATTGATACATCTTCCACTGTTACTATTTACTTGCTACAAACCACCATTACCTTCCACACCATACAGTTAATCCTTTGTTACAGCAAACCGGTGAGCTTGACAACTTCACTGATTCGTTGGGACAAAGTATTGAGTTTGTGTTGTGTAGGTTTTCACGTTGCTTGCAACACCTGTGTGACGTTTCCTTCCTCCTACTGGTTCGATAACCTCAGTTTCTTACTGAGGGAAGACTTGCTGATGTGCTGCTTCACAACTTGCTCTTAGGGTTCCCAACATGCTCCACATCAACTGAGCTATCAACAAGTTTTCTGGCGCCGTTGCCGGGGAACGAAGAAGAAGAAGCTCCCACTCCAACGAGGCACCATCAACACCCCTCTACAAAGTGTCAATGAAATCTTCTCCTAGTCCCCGTTTGGCAAATCACTACATAGTCGACGCTCGTGTAGCAATCAAGGAGAAGAATTTTTGTTAAGAAGGAAAAATGGAGCCCCGGTCTCTGCATACGAGAAGAGTTGAATAGACAATTATACAAATGACATCTTTAACCATGTATTGTGTCACATTGGCCGTGCCTGGGAGACATGTCACACTCTTGCGTGATCGAAAGTGAGATTTTCCAGCTAGGCTTTAGTTCGCTCTTTTTGGGAGGATTAATTTTGGTCCGAGTTATAGTATGTGATTGTTATCTCTACATAAGAAGAAAAGCAAGGAGATGCTGAAAAATTGGCCAAGAAAAAAAAAAGAAATAACTGGATCCAGCGTCGTTGCATGTGTCAATCTTTGCTCTTGTTGTTAGCATCATAGATCCCAACTAAGTGACTAACATTTTTGAATCACTCTCTCGGTCTGAATCAATCTAGGTATTGAAATTACTTTTTAGATCATTGAATCTTATAAGAGATATGAGCTAACTCAATGTGGAATTGAGGATCAAAATGGAATTGATGTATCCCATCATACGCCAATCACGATGCCACCAACTAATGCTACTCCTACCAACACACCTAAGGTAAATTTCTTCCATCACTTGTCAATCGTTGACCCTCACTTGATGAACTTGTTGCCCTTCTTATGACTAGGACCATAGACATGATCAACATGCCAAGAGGAGTCACCAAGGGTGCTCAAGTAGCCAAGACACCCAAACAAGAAGCTTGAAAAAGGAGAAATAAGAAGCTCGACAAACCGACAGCTGGACCGGCACGCCGGACCTCACCGCCAAAATGGACCGGCCAAACCGGTGCTAGGCCCAGCGAAACCCAGACCAAACTAGTACCCCACCGAAATACTTGCAAGTACACTTGTTCCACAAAACCGGAACCAACTGGTGCCGTTATACTCAAACCAGCGCCAAGCCCAGTGCACAGAATCACCACCAACTGAACCGGCATGCAGTCCGCCGCCGCTGAACTTACAACCGGGTTTACCTTTCTATGCATGGAAACAGGTTTGATGCCTTGGAATAATCCTCCCACCTACCCTACTCCCGTGGTACTATAAATAGGCCCCTATGACTCAGAGTTGATGATGAATTAGAGAAAGATATGATCCTTGCCCCTTGTGTCGAACTCCTATGGAGATGATTTGAGACCTTCAAATGGGTACTCTTTTCCATGTTGATTCTAGTATGCATGTGCCAATCTTCACTACCAAGTTTCTAGTAGTGTCAATCTTCCTCCGTGTTTTATTGGTGGATCTTCTTCCTTGCTAGGGTTCTATTGGATCGGTCTACTGGCTGGTAAGAAAGAATAGGTTTCAATTAGAGTGGGTGTTGACTTATTTTTCAAGTTCCAGAGGTTGCTCTGTTGGGGGTTTATTGTGGGGATCGACTGTGGGTTTATCTCGCTATTTATCTCCACATGTGTGTGTTCTTCACCGTTTTATTTGCCTCTTTAGCCTTTCCCCTCGAATCCCCCTTGAATCCCACAAATCCGTGAACATCGGGCTGCTCATTGAACGCATGAAGTAGTATCAGATGGTATTAGAGAGCTAGGTTGACACAGATTCGACCCCCTCCTCTATCCACAATTTTTTCTTCCGAAATTTTGAAAATAACAAAAATATATCCAAAATCTCCTTTAGACCCATGGGAGGACGAAGCTATATACATGGGTGTACGGATGTCCGCCCATTATTTTGAAGGAAAAGATTTACCACTATATAATATACCTATATACTTGACATTATATCTATATAAGAAATTGGAATGTTTGATCATTTTCAGATCATGTACATCCAGTAGTTTTTGTCCATGGACATGGTGCTTTAGGTCACGATCTTTGTTTCCTTTCATCCCCAAGCCCCAACTTGTCTCAAGGGATTTCCATCATTTGTCTTTGAAAATGTTCACTCTCTTACTGTCCTATATTTTTTTATGCTTCCTCTATGATATAAATACTTGTGTCTTATCTTTATGTACTACTTCTGTATTATTTACTGTAACATATATGTTAAGTCTTAACGGTATCATAATCTAACTTTTTGCACGAACTCCATTCCCTGGAGCTCGCAAAGCCAGAATCACCAATCCGCCAACCAATTTTCTCATCATCCAACAAATCCTCTTCCGGACATGCCCCGGAGGGCGCAAAGAGAAGTCGATTTCTATATGATTTACGAGCTCAAAAGGCAAACCACGTATAACGATTAAATTCCTCTTTGCATTGTCTATTATCATTTCGTATAATTACTTGTTAGTCAACTATGAGGTTTTGATATGTAGTACTCCATCCATTCCAAAGCAAGTTTCCCGTACATATTCCAATGTCAAACTTTGACCTTTACTTTGACTAAGAAAATATTTGGTACACAGATTGAAATTATCATTGAATTTGTATTTGAACAAAGTGTGACCCATATAATTTTGTAAAAAATATCTCATGTATTATCAGTTAATTACTACTCAAAGAAAATTATAAAAAATGAGGATTCCACATAAATATCGATGGAAGAAGTATCTCCCAATTCCCATTTGAGCACTACTTTCTCGTACTTGGTACTGTCTTCATTTTCCTAATATATGTTTACTGAGTAATAATATTTGTGTCTGGCATGCGGCATACCACGGTATAAGGAATAAGTTCATGAACACAAGTCACAATCATGTTTGATGTTTGCCATTAATTGTCACACACCTCAAAATATCATGTCGATACCTAGAATTAATGATGCATGTTGTAAATATGTGGTTTAATGTGCTATGGTATATGTACATGATATATGAATTCTATAATTTATAAGATATCCAAAAACTATTTGTTACATTATTGAAATTGACAGTAGGCTTATTTCCCTTATACACATTGGCATAATAATAATACATATTTTTTGGGCCATATTGCTTCCCGTACCTCAAGACTACATGGACAATTTTGGATGTCCTAATTGGATGCGAGCTCAATGGCATATTAATAACCTATTTGCATAGTTGGTGCAACCGAAAAACAGAGTTCTAGCACAATATGTACGTAGAGGTGTTGTTCGCGGTGTTGTTCGCGGACCAGTCATTAGAGAGAAACAAAGATCTTAGTGTACAACTAATAATACCAATATATTGGATTGTCACCAAATTAATTTGCCAATGTAAGGCTTCACCTTCGATATCAAGACAACAAACCGGTTACTTTTAGTAAACATAAATTGAATGAGAGAGAGCCTTTTTGTGATCTAACACTTTTTGTAAATATATATGCTCATAACTTATTGGGCTTAATATTTCCCATGATGTAATCATAGTAAATATTGTGTCAGCTGTGGTTTCAAATTTTGTTAGATTTAAGTGTATGGACCACTGAAGCATTGTTATATTATTTTGTAATTGATCATGCGACTTAAATAATTGATATATGCTAACATGGACTATTAATAACGAGTTGAAATAATATTGCGGTGCAATGCGATTGAATAATATTATTTGCAAAAGGATATGCAATAAGTTGGTAATCGGTTAAAATTCTGAAACTATGTGTCATCTAAGTACTTTTTAGCATCAATTTGATATATGACTATGTTCCATCCAAATTATGACATCACAAAAATATATCGGTTGGAGAGTAGAGCATCAAGATGATAAACGGAGCATAGGAGGAAGAGAGGCAAAATATATCCAGATAGTGCTACCTATATTTCACAACTGACATTCTATAATATTGGCGGTATTCTTTGAAATTTCATATTAATTACTCTATATAAATTAAAATTATTTAAAATATCTCCCACACATGTGATATTTTATCTCAAATTATAGTCGCTGCAAGTATAGAATATTTTGATTTAGAAATTTATGATACCAAGTTTCCACTATCTATCCATTATCAAGACGATACCCTCGCATTTGCAAGGGCCACCATGCTAGTTTTTTAATACAAATCAGCATTATTGAGCACTTTTTTGGCGAATGCACATAGATTATATACTTTTCCAGGACAACTTTTACTTGATAGTTTTACATTCTTAACTACTTTCAAAATACCAGCTAGTTAGTCGATTAGAAGCCCCAACATGAATTATCTCATTTCTTGGAAAAAAACAGAAAGGGCGGCATACTTCAACAACATCTGCACAAGGTTGTTATTTGTTTCCACGTGCAAGCCTGTATTTCGTTGATGAAATATCTGTTTGTGTATCACATGCTAAGGGTACTGGGTATACAATATATATGTGTGGGTCCATTGATATCAATCACATACAAACTTGCATTTCATAAGTACCAAAGAAATCAAGGTTTTCTTGAATTCCTCACCCTCTGTTTCCCTTAGACCTTTATTAAGTTTGCCTTTATTTTTGTTCGTCCATCTTTGAGACATAGGAAGTGCTAGCTATTTTAGTTCTTCCACCACATGAATACCCAAATGTCTTGCATGTAGTACCAGCACATTTCTTGCTTAACATTCGTATATCTACCCAACAAGTAATAGAAATGTTAGAGGATTTCATACCACGGAAAAGAGATAGTTAGTAGAGTCGGTATGGGAGGTATCGGGACGTGCCAATGTGTATCAACTAGGTTTGTGTGCAGAACTCATATGGAACAAAGTATGTTAACTTTTCCTTTGACAATGAGACACTACATGAAACGCCTTCGTTGCCGAGCGCCCCAACCACTCTGAAAACGGAAAAATATGCTCGATCGGAAACGCCATCGCTCGGCATATACCTCCTCAGCATACCTGGCCAGAATGCTAGGCATACGTGGACGTTCAGCAAAGAGATTTATGCGGAGGGAGATTCACTCGGTTTTTAGGTGTCATTTGTCACTTGATGATTGAGGCATGTTAGTACAGAGAACTTGATGCTCAAAGGTTCTTGTTTGCTAGTGTATATGTGTTTATGTTGGTCCACTCGGCTCAATCCAGCGAAAACGAGAAAAGAATTTGTCTTCATCTGACCGCGGACAAAAATGAAGTGTATATATTGGAGGATACTCCACTCTTAGATAGAAAATGATGAGAAACTTTCGTTCCTTTACGACGAAGAGAGTCATGAGTACTTGGCCCTGCTGATAGGTGTACGCATAAGCTACAAGGGTGCACCTGGGTAGCGCCCGATTTGACAGTTGTCACATGCAGGTGCACGAGTAGACTGATATAGTTTGTCACGTTGTCTTTATGTATCTTTTTAGTGTGGGTTGAAAAGAAACTTCAAAAAGCACCAACCACATAAGCACAAATATGCAACCACAACACGTCGTATGCTGCTCCATTCGTCCCAAGGTAGAAAGAGTGAAATCTTCAGGACAGACAACTCTGTATGTACAACTCTGTATGTACCGATGTGTCTTAGCGTCTCGCACCAGATGTAGCTCATGAACAGGAGGACCTCCGGCATCAAAATAAAAATGCTACGGACATCTTATTATTGTGTTGTGTAGAGTCTTATGTAAGGAAGTTTAACACTAGGTAGGGCCAAGTGGTGGTCAGCAAGGGAACATTTTCTCCATTGTAAACAACATTTATGCAAATATATGTTCCACCACTTGGCCTTCCTTATTAGCAGGGCAAACGAAACATTTTTAGTATGTTATGACAGCTGCTAGCATGTTTTCTAAAATCCAGTTCTGCATATACATGATATCCAAACAACCATAAAAGGTACTATAAAATTTAATCTGAGCACAGACCTATGCAGCTGATTGTTCGTGCTGATAATCCATACCACGTGAAGGAAGAAGGGAAAATTCACTGAGATGAATAAAGTTCACACCCAGTCTATGTGAGATGCAGCTCTCTTCAATGACATCTAAATGTATGTGAACTCCACAATTCACCGATTTCTATGCTCTTATCAAGTTATTATGTTCTTTCTCTCTGCAATAACTCTTCGCAGTTACTCTTCGAGTACCCCCCCAATACATGTCACATCGATCCACTTTCTAGACTACCTTTTTCTACTAAATATGTATCAACAATTGATATATATATATATACACACACACACACACACCATGGGACACGGTCTAGCTGTCAACATATCATGAAGATGGAATTGTCTCTTTGTTTTTTTTTGCTTCACAAGCTTGGATCTCTACAAGTTATAGGCAGTTCGACATGAGAGGTATCAGAATACTGTGTTCTGTGCTAGGTCACATGCGGTTGTGGATGATCTGGAGTCGCATCCTGTCAGCCAATATCTTGAACAGCTTGGTGCTACGGTATCCTACGACCCACCATTTGTCTCGTCTGACCCGGAACTGTGTCGTGCTCGCTAGTGAAGCGACAAGACCGACCCAGTTGTATGCCACTAGAGCGTAAGACCTCGTGGCGTCAAGAGATCACTAAGCTCACGTGCAATGCTAGGGAAGGCATGCCTTCTCTTAGCTTTTTACGTCATTTAGAGAAGACGCAGTATATAAGTTGTATAGTGCATTATCTCATATTGATATATCTAGAAATTAATGAGAATTAACTATTTTTAGTAAGAAATTGGTTGGCTAAGGAAAAACATATGGTACAATGGAGAAAATAGTCTTCTCTTATCTTTGAGAGATTAGCCCTTAGCTATATCTTCTCTTTCTTGTTTCTCCTCCAACTAAGGAAAAATCCAACATAGCAAGCACAAGGAAAGGCTGACGTCACCGCATTGTACATGTCCTAAGCAAGTACTTCCTCCGTTCCAGAATATAAGACGTTTAAACATTGACGGTCAAGTTTTGCCATGTTACGAAATTTCCTGAGTTTCCGATTCTACCCCTCGCCAAGAGCAAGTCGTGTCGCCTCGCTCGCTCATTCCCCTCCCTCTCTCGCCCATCTCTCCCATCTCCACCCCTCCATGTCGTCGTCGTCTTCCTCTGTGCCCCACCGCCGCCAGCGTTTTCCTCACTTCTCCCCACCGCCTCCTAGTCCTCACCACACAAATTCTTCCGGCACTCATTTTCCTCTCGCACTTGGCCTAAGCCAGAGATTAGGAGGTCAAAGTTTACATTTTTATGCACCGTCCACGTGCTACTGGGCAAGGAGGAGCTAGATTTTCGGCCTCCGTCGAAGTGCTGCTGGTCGTGAAGGTGGTGTGCTGCTGGTCTACTCCTTTGACCTACTCACTCCTAGTAGTATTAATTTCTTTAAACTCAACGATGTGCTAGTACTTATTATTTTCGCACTATTACTCATTTTGACTTCATTTACATGCTAGTGCTCTTACTTTTATTCGTGAGACTATCCTAGGTAGAGGGTAGCACGCTTGCACACACGTCTTTCGATGATCCATTCCAAGGCAAGATCTTGTTGAGTAGGCCTCGTACTTAACCCATCTTCCATCATAAAACGCAGGCATATATGCACAATACCAAGTAGCTTGTTCGGCACGAGAGGTTTCAGGAGATGTGAACATACACCATTAGACATTTGGACATGAATGCTACTGGATTTTATATCTTCTCAATCTCTCTCAACCAGATGATTTGACTTTTATCCCTAGTTGGTGGAAGGCGGCTTCGGACATGTCCCAGACGATTGGTGCCAGGAGTTCAACTCTGGTGTGCAGCATCACAGTCCAGCTTTTCTCGTCGCGTGGGCCTTGCACCAGGCAGATGCGTGCAAGTGCAGAAGACATTGCCATGTCTAGATCACTAGGCAACTTCTGCGTCTGAATGCTACAAACAACAATCTAGATGGATAACAGCTAACTGCAGCATGCAATGCTTTGTCTAATTGCTAGTTGTGACCGGTGTGAGCTTTAAGGGTCTTGGACTTTAGGGGTTATATGAACAGAACGGAACTGTGACTTTACAACATCTCATTATTCGTTAATCACTTAGACCCAAGTCTTCACGTGATTTAAAACATCAAGTTGTTTCAGAAAACTTGTTGTCCCGTTTGGGCTGTTCTTGACATCCAACGAGGCCACGAGTGTCCATCAAAACCCACATGGTTCCGTTAGCTGTACATTTTGATACATCGGCGGGCTCACCAAGAGTTATAAGGCGAGCGATGTCCACACACTTGTTAATACACAGGAACTAATGTCTCGGTCATCGGCTTCCTTGGTTAGCTCGAAAGTTTGTTGTATCAGCAGACAGTAGTGCTTTCCTGTGTGTGTCCACCGAGTAACGAGAATATAATTTGTGTTCGTCGGAAAGAATGTACGAGTAGAGGACACTTAATTTACCTTTTTAGTGAAAGAGACAAACTAGAGTTCGAAAGTGGTCGGCAAGGGAACATTTTCTTCCTTGTAAACAACATTTCTTGCAATATATGTTCCACCACTCGGCCTTCCTTATTAGCAGGGCGAACGAAATAGTTTTAGTATGTTATGAGAGTTATCATGTTTTCTGAAATCCAGTTCTGCATATACGTGATATCCAAACAACCACAAAAGGTAGTGTAAAATTTAATCTGATCACAGATCTATGAAGCTTCATATTGTTCGGGCTGATAATTCATTGAGCTGAATAAAGTTCATACCCCGTCTATGTGAGATGCAGCTCTCTTCAATGACATCTATGTATATGAAGTCCCACAGTTCGCCGATTTCTATGCTCTTGTCACGTTATTTTGTTCTTTCTCTCTGCAATAACTCTGCTCACAGTTACTCTTGGAGTACCCCCAATCCCTGTCACACCGATCCACTTTTTAGACTACCTTTTTCTACTAAATATCTATCAACAATTGATATAAATATACACACAAACGCACTATGGAAAGCGGTCTAGTTGTCAACATATCATGACGATAAAAAGGATATTGTCTCTTTGTTTTTGTTGCTTTGGACGCCTGGCCCTCTACAATTTATATAGGCAGTTCGGCATGAGAGGTATCAGAATATTGTGTTCTGTGATGGGTCACGTGCGGCTCTGCATGATCGGGAGCCGCATCCTTCCATCCAACGCCTTGAACAGCTTGTTGCTGCGTTTTTGTAGGACCCACCATTTCTTTCGTCCGAATCGGAACTTTGTCGTGCTCGCTAGCGAAGCGACAAGAGCGACCCAGTTGTATGTCACTAGTGCGTAAGACCTCGTGATGTCTAGACCACGGTGTGTGTGTGTGCGTGCGTGTGTGCGTGTGTGTGGAGCAATTAAAGATGAACTGCGGCTGCAAATACAATTGTTGTATCCAATTGGCATGAGGATGTAACTTGGCAGTGCCATTCTTTGCGTGAGGGTACCGATATGTTGTACGGTGCTAAACTCAGGGGCTGACCACTGGGTATGACATGTATGCCATGACATACCCTAGGCCCAGCCTTGCACATTACATATAGGATAAAATGTAAATTTACTAAATTATATTAAACTATGCGCCTGTTACTAGTGGGACATCTATTGGTTAGTCGTAGGTTTTCGGTTCAAATCCCACATTTTTACCATTTATTATACCACTATTTTATCTTTTACCTTACTCTTATGTTTTGTTACTAGGTATTATAATTTTCTCATGATTTCTTCTTCTTCCTTTTTCTTTTTAAAAATATAAATAGTAAAGATGCATTGTATTTACCATAGACATTACATTGATACTTTTGTTGCTTATGCTATATTAATACGAAGCTAGGTTGATATAGTATTACCCAACTAGGAAAAAACTTGTTTATAACTTAGATGAAGAAATTAGACAAATATATCTTTCGCGTGTTATGTACTTACGGAAAGAATTGTAATTTTATTTGGTATATGTAAAGTCCAACAGTTTACAACAAGCCCGGAGTTACACATTTTTGCAAATGCTAAAAAAATTAGATGTATATTTTCTCTATTATAATTTGCATATATGTGGACGTGGTTGTGTTGTGGTGCTAAATGTGCTCGTTGTTAGCTTACAATATTCCTAACACGTAGTTTGCAAAGTAAAATTCATTGAAATGCATTTAATTTTGTTTGTTCGACATAGGTTATTTGATGACAAAATAGTTGTATTTCTCTAAGATTGAAAAAATAGATGTTATGGAATTATCTGTGAATTTTTTTGTGGCATATCCTTTCGTGAAATCCTGGGTCCTCCACTAGCTGAACTTAAGTACTACCTCCGATCCATAATAAGTGTCCTTGATTTAGTACAACTTCGCACTAAATCAACGACACTTATTGTGGATCGGAGGGAGTAGTGTTTTTCTAAAAGGAGGCAACCCCCTCCCCCACATCAACATCGAGTAAGTTTATGTTGTTTCGAGGGTATATTTTTGAACAATTTTATTTTGTATGGACAAGAAATGTAACCGACTACCAAAATTATGTTCTATGGGCAATATCATAAGTAATTTATTTGGAGGGAACTTTGTCATCCTAGTAGAATTCTCCTACATAACGCCATGTTCCAGATGCAGATTGATCAGAGTTACGAAGGTTGAGTCATGAACCTGACTCTATGAAACCAGCAGTGCAGCCATCCCAAGCTTTATATGTATCGACGTGTCTAGCGTCTTGCACCAGAAATAGCTCATGAACGGGAGGACCTACGGCAGTAAAATAAACACGCCGTAGACATCTTATTGTTGCGTGGCGTAGATTCTGATGTAAGGAACTTCAACGCCAGGTAAGGCCGAATGGTGGTCAGCAAGGGAAATTTTTCTCCCTTGTAAACAACATTTCTTCCAATATATGTTCCACCACTGGCCTTCCTTATTAGTAGGGAAAACGAAATAGTTTTAGTATGTTATGATAGTTAGCATGTTTTATAAAATCTAGTTTTGCATATATGTGATATCCAATTCTATCGCATCAATGGCGACGAGTCTCGGTAGCATGGCGCAGTGTGGGGACTCGCAGTGCGTCGCGTGATGACGGTTCATAGGGTGGTGGCGCTTTCTGGTATAATGGTTGCGTCGATGGCAGGCCAATCAAAGACTATGCGGATCTTGCCCTGAAGATTGGATAGAAGTTCAACGGCAGTGACAACTTTTGTAGCGTGTGCATAAGGTTCTCACTATGAGTCTGCTAAACCGTATGTACACCCTCGTTTCGCTTAGAGGGCATCTCAGGATAAGCGATTGTTGCTGGTTTCTAGCGGGTGGAGGAATTTCGTTGTTTTCCTGGCATAGGCCATGTTGACATGATTTTCACCCATTGTCGGGTATGTAGGAATTTGTGTGGTGGCTTCGGATTTTTTGATGTATGTCCTTTACTTCCCTTTGTTGAATAAATTAATAAAGATGGTCGTATTCATCTTTTTTATGCAGAGGCCGGGAGGGTCTCATCCTCCATTTTGAAAAAAAAATCCAAACAACGACAAAGGGTACTGTAAAACTGAATCTGAGCACAGACCTATGAAGCTGATTGTTATGCTGATAATCCATACCACATGAAGGAAGAACAGAAAATTCATTGAGCTGAATAAAATTCACACCCAGTCTATGTGAGATGCAGCTCTCTTCAATGACATCTAAATGTATATGAAGTCCCACAGTTCGTCGATTTCTATGCTCTTGTCAAGTTATTTTGTTCTTTCTCTCTGCAATAACTCTGCTCACAATTACTCTTCGAGTACCCCCAATCCATGTTACATTGATCCACTTTTCATTCTACCTTTTTCTGCCAAATATCTATCAACAATTGATATATACACACACAGAAACACACTATGGGAAGCGGTCTAGTTGTCAACATATCATGACTATGGAAAGGATATATTGTCTCTTTGTTTTTGTTGCTTTGGACGCTTGTCTCTCTAGAGGTTATTATATGCAATTCGGCATGAGAGGTATAAAAATATTGTGTTATGTGCTAGGTCACGTGTGGCTGTCCAAGATCTGGAGCCTAGAAGAGGTTGTTGACATCTAGAAGGAAAGTCAACATTGGAAAAGTCGTCATCGAACGATACCTCAACATGGACGACAAGGTCAATAGGAATTCTACGCTGCCGCTAATTAGGTTGCATTGTACGTGACTTAAATTTTGCTAGAGTTTCGAGCTCTAGCGTTTGGAGTAGATGTGATAGAGAGTTATCATGTTTAGATTCAATCTATTCATCTACTTTGTTAGTATGCATTACTCGTGTAATTGTTATTTGTATGATCATGCTCTATAACTTATTTTTTCGGATTAAATAATATTAATATTTTCTTATATTTTCAACACTACAAACCGCCCCTTGAAAGAGCACAAATCGAGTCAGAAAAAGTAAGTCAACGATCTTAATGTTCATGATTTGAATTCGAAGAAAAAAATAATAAGTAGCGGACACTCAACTTCTTTGTAAGTGAACGCCACAAAAAAGGGTTTGGAAGATTTATGGTTTTGTCACGAAGAAATTCCGTGACTTCATGACGATGCCTGGAGCAAAGTTGAATTTTCACAGCAGTAGACGTGTGCAATGGGCACTATGGTGCACATATGCCCCGCTTTGCGTGGACATTATGATATGTTTTAGAGTGCTGGATTAATGTTGTTTCCAGGGGACTTCTTTAATAGTTTACTAGCTGAATACTCGTGTGTTGAACGGGAGATAAAAAACTCCATCCTAGAGACGCACAATCATCCACGATGGATATCCCGCTCGTTCTTTCTTTATTTATATTGATCTATTTTTTCTCGGATTTATTTACCTTGATATATAATTTAATTATATTTTAAGTTATATTTTTTATCATGATTTCATTTTTTGCGTCCATTAAATATTTTTTCTAGAGTAGGATGCCTTCTGGTGATTCTTTATTTCGTATATAGTTATGACCGCCCAGTTTGTGGTAATTATTTTTGTCTTTCTTCTGCCATGCTTTCTATTCCTTTCATCCTTTGTTCCTTCCATATTTTTTGTTTTGTCCTTTATTTAGTTATCTATCATTGTACATTAACATAGATTTATTTTTGTATATTATGAATTATTGTTTGGTTTGTAGAGATGATTTTCCCCTTGGCTGCTAGTTTTTTGTTCCACTTAATTTATACTTATGTTTAGCTCTTATTTTTTATGTTCCCCATTTTTCAAAACTTTGTTTTCTTTGGTCCAAAGTGTGGTTCTTTTAATACTCGTGATTCATTCCACGTGGTTTAAACCTATGGTTCAAATTTATTTCACTTGGTTTGAGATTCTTGTTACACCTATACTTGTAATTTCTTTCATGGTGGTTAAATATTTATTCAACTTTACTCAAAACTTTGTTTCTCGAGAACTAATGATGTATTCCAGTTAAACTTATGTTCCCATTTAAGTATAAATATTTGTTCAAGTTGATTTGTTCCACTGACACTTAATGATGTATTCCAGTTAAACTTATGTTCCCATTTAAGTATAAATATTTGTTCAAGTTGATTTGTTCCACTGACACTTAATGATGTATTCCAGTTAAACTTATGTTCCCATTTAAGTATAAATGTTTGTTCAAGTTGATTTGTTCCACTGACACTATTTTTGTTCTATTTAGTATAAACTTATATTCCTCATGTACGTGATTTGTTCCCAAGGCGCTAAAATTCTTGTTCCATCTGTAGTCGTGGTTTTGTTCTATGGCCACCAAAAAATTTCATAGTTCATTCCAAAGTCACAGTCGTGTCATGGATATCCTACTTTCTTTTGAGTACTGATAGTGAATTTTTTGATGATGATTTTTATCATGTTCCTATTATACTACTGTTTGGAAGGAACTTTGTCATCCTACTAGAATATTCATCCATAAGGCAGTGTTTAAGATGTTGAATCGACCCGAGTTACAACTAGACGTAGGTCATGACCAAGAAGACCTCCGACAGCAGCATCACAATAAACACATTGTGGTGTCATGTTGTTTTGTTGCATATAGTCTAATGTAAGGAAATTTTAATGTCTGGTAATGCCTAGTGGTGGTCTCAAATATATTCTCGCTCTAGCTAACAACATTTCTTCCAATACTTCATGGAACCACAAGTTTGTCAATTCCTTTTTTGAAAGGAATACCTTGTCTGGGTTGAAATTCTGTAAATGGTAAAAGAAGCAAAAAGTAGTTGAGATCTACTATCGTGAAATGGTTTATACAAAAACGTGGGGTATGCTTTCTCCTAAAACATAAATTTGTGGAGTTACGAGGACCAAGTTCTGATTATGCCCTAATTAGCAGAGAAAATGGAACAGTTTTATCATATTACGACAGTTAGCATGTTTTCTAATACCCAGTTCTGCGTTTACGTGACATCCAAACAAGCACTAAAGGTACAAAAATTCTTTATCTCCTATACCGAGAAGAACATACCCATGAGGCTGATTGTTGGCGCTGGTAATTCATCCATCGTGGGAAGAACGGAAAATTCATTGAGCTGAATAAAGTTCACACCCAGTGTATGTGAGATGCAGCTCTTCGATGACATCGATATATATGTGAAGTCTCGTATAGTTCACTCATTATTTCTAGGCTCTTGTAAAATTAATTTATTCTTTCTCTTCAATAACTCTGCTCACAGTTTATCTTCATTTACTCCAATCCAGGTCCACATCGATCTACTTTTTAGACTACTTTTTCTACTCACGCTCTATCAACAAGTGCTATATATTCTAAGGGACACGGTCTAACTGTCAATATATCACCACCATGAAAAGGATATTGTTTCTTTGTTTTCGGTGCTTCAAAACTGCTTGGCTCTCTGCAAGTTATAGACATTTCAGAATGGGAGGTATCAGAATATTGTGTTCTCTAATGGGTTAACGTGCAGCTGTGCACAATATGGAGCCGCATCCTTCCACCCGACGGTCCCCGTCATGCATGTCCCAGCATTTCTTGCCGCTTTCCTCGAACAGTATCGTGCTGGCCGACGAAGCAACCAAGCGAAACAGGAGTACAGGAGACCTCGCGGTGTGTACAGATCACTAAGTTTCATCGCTGAAACACATGCTGTGCTGGTACACTGCTCCTCCAGAACTGGTCATTATAAGGGTGTACACTAGCACGGATTTCCTTCTACCACGAGTTCTGTTTGTTTGAACAGTTTACTTAGTGATTCTATTTATTTGGGAAATTTGTCTCTAATCAGCAACAATATCTCTAGTTGTCCAATCATTGTGAAACCAATTTATACCTCAGGTTTTGACAATCTGTTTGAAACCACTTCAATATTTAAAGTCAATGATGTGAATTTTTCTACAAAATTGTTGATGACACCGGCAATGGCACCGAGGAAATGGGCATTGTTGTTTCACTATGTAGGATAGTGGCTCAGATGGTCTAGCGATGATGTCTGGAAGAGTGACATCGTTGTCAAGGCATGGTTAGAGGACCAAAATGAGGTACTCACTACATCGTTTGCCATGGAAGGGCTGCCACATGCCCACACGGAAGCCTGGCTCCAATATTAGGATGGAAAAACTAATATATGGTCTATAATATTTTTAGCTCATGTGAAAAAAAAACATTTCTTCTAGACAAGGTATGCCTCGATAAATATTTGTATTAAGTTCATATGTATTTTTTTATCCGTCCGGTCCGTCGCTGGACATCACACAGAAAAGATAGAATCTGATTTTTTTCGATGTATATAGAAATAATATTTACATATACACAAATTAGTATGCTCAAACAACCATAAAACATAAAATAGATACAATTATAAAGATGGTTTACTTTTGGCCTCTAGTCTATTTGTGTGTCATATGACCGGAAATAGCATATAAAAGAATATTGGCATATAAAACTTATGTATATGGTCAATGAATAATTTTGTTTAGTTCTCGTTCAAAGTGTTTTATGAGCATCGAATAAATATGTGTATTCCGTTCGGGTGTACATGTTTTTATGCCTGGTACATACAAGAACATTGCACAGAAAAGATAAAATTTGATTTTTTATGTCAATATATCTGCATGAGTAGGCCCAGACTCCATGAATTAGTAGGCCCAGCCGAGCGCACCACCGATTGGAGTGGCCTCCTCCGGGCCCAACCACGACACCACCCTAGTGGTCGCTGCAGCCGCCAACACATCGCATCCAAGGCTGCCACACGTACACCTGGCTTTGCAGCATGAAAAGCCGGAGTCCGTCCCTGTTTTGGAGTGGGGCCACCGCCACCGCTATAGAATAGCCGACAACGGTGAAGAGGAAGTAGCTTTGGCAGGAGCCCCAAGGGGCGTTCGGGTTTTCATCCTCGTGTCGCCACGAAGGGGACAGAGACTCAGATGGTGTCACACCTGAAACATTTTTCCTCCAGGTTGGGGAAGTGAACATTTCATTCATTTGATTTAGAGAGCTATAATTAGAGGGTAAATGATGAACAAAACCCTTTGGTTTTTTAATATAGTTCACATAACATGTGTGTAGCTATTGTTACGAATGCACGGCCTAAAAGGTAGCTTAGACAAAAACTTATATGGACACAGCCTACGGGTAAGAAAAATGTTTCTCCACCTGCTTCATAATTACAGGGAAGTAACACATTTGTACCTATCGCGCGACTTCAACGGTTGCAGTCAGACATACTAAATTGTAGTGGGTAGTGGGTAGCACACTTGCACTACCCTGGGTAGTGGGTTATTATATTATTTAAACTCACCGATGTGCTACTACTTATTATATTTGCGCTATATTACTCATTTTGACTTCATTTTTTTACTTCATTTACAAGCTAGTGCTCTTACTTTTATTCGTGAGACTATCCTGGGTAGTGGGTAGCACACTTGAACACACGTCTTTCGATGATCCTTTCCAATGCAAGATCTTGTTGAGTAGCCCTCCTACTTAACCCATCTTCCATCATAAAAATGCAGACATGTATGCACAATACCAAGTACAGTAGTTTGTTGGGCACGAGAGGTTTCGGGAGATGTGAACATACGACAGTAGACATTTCGACCTGAATTCTACTGGTTTTGATATCTTCTCAATCTCTCAACCAGATGATTCGACTTTTATCCCTAGTTGGCGGAAGGCGGCTTCGGACCATGTCCCTGACGAGTAGTGCCGGGAATTCAGCTCCGTTGCAACATCACGGTCCAGCTTTTAGTATGTTATGATAGTTATCATGTTTTCTAAAATTCAGTTCTGCATATACGTGATATCCAAACAACCACAAAAGGTAGTGTAAAGTTTAATCTGAGCACAGACCTGTGAAGCTGATTGTCCACGTGAAGGAAGAACAGAAAATTCATTGAGCTGAATAAAATTCACACCCAGTCTATGTGAGACGCAGCTCTCTTCAATGGCATCTAAATGTATATGAAGTCCCACAATCGCCAATTTCTATGCTCTGCAATAACTCTGCTCACGGTTACTCTTAGAGTACCCCCAATCCCTGTCACACCGATCCACTTTTTAGACTACCTTTTTGTACTAAATATCTATCAACAATTGATATATATATACACACACACAAACACACTATGGGAAGCGGTCTAGTTGTCAACATATCATGACGCTGAAAAGGATATTGTCTCTTTGTTTTTGTTGCTTTGGACGTTCGGCTCTCTAGAGGTTATTATATGCAGTTCGGCATGAGAGGTATCAGAATACTGTGTTCTATGATGGGTCACGTGCGGCTGTGCATGATCGGGAGCCGCATCCTTCCAGCCAACACCTTGAACAGCACGGTGCTATGGTATTGTAGGACCCACCATTTCTATCGTCCGAACCGGAACTTTGTCGTGCTCGCTAGCGAAAGGACAAGAGCGACCCAGTTGTATGCTACTATAGAGCGTAAGACCTCGTGGTGTCTAGAGATCACTAAGCAACCATCACTTACAATCAAGCATGTTGGTCCAATGAGAAAAGATACTCCCTCCCATATTAATTGACTCAAATTTGGCTAAATTTAAATGAATCTAGACACTATTTAGTATATAGGTGCATCTAAATTTTAACCAATCAAAGTCAATTAATATTGGAGGGAGTAAGAGAACTTCACTTCGTCCGAAAGGGTCAAACGAACGCGTAGTAGACTATGAGGATGGGAATGGGTCGACCTAGACCTGGCGATGGACCTTAGTCAACCCATATCACGAATAATGAGTTGCTCGCTAGACCCATGAGCATATCGGATAGACCCAATTTCTAATAATATGTGTGTTTCTTTCTCTTGTGTTTGTTAAAATGAACCCGAGGTCTTAGGGTTCTTTTTTGATAGATATCAGGGTTCCATTTCGAATACATGGACCATAAACGATTTGTTTTCATAAGACCAACAAGTTTGACTTTGCCTTTTCTCTCTGGCTTTGTGATGAATGATTTTTCCCTCAACATGCCATCAATCTCTATGTAGACCACTTGTAACGACATGGGTGCCAAACTATTCGTTGTGCCGACCATACATCAACATGTTGAGAACTTATCAATGTCTCACTTCGCTGAATTTGCCGACCATACATCAACATGTTGAGAACTAATTGCATTTTGCCTTCTCGAGATGCTATGTATCCCCAAGATCTCCAAGATTATTCACAGATAGAATACTGCAAACCATGAGATAGCAAAGTTAGATAAGTTATAATATAAAACCATAATGTGGTTAGGATTGGCTCCGTGTGAAATGTCACATCTTGTTTATATGGGACTGGTCTAGCAAGGAACCCAGGATAAAACTACGTGGGTATCTATTATTATTATTATTATTATATAGTAAAAGCAATATAAGGGTGTTCTTCGAGACACCTGGTTGATCCACATCACCTAAATTATATTGACCGTTAGATCTTTAATTCCCGGTTATGATTTAAAGATAAAAGAGTTACGTAAAAAATAGTCGGTACAAATAACAGTAAACAATGTCACGGACACGCTTGCAACTACGGACTCGCCGGGTGCATAGCAGGCAGGTGAGATGTTTCCGATTTTAAGAACCAAACCAAAACTGATCCAATCAGTTCCTTGCACGTCTGTCCGTAGTTGTTTCGGCAAGCAATGCGTCTATACGTCTAGGATTTCTGATTGGCAACCTGATATATATGGATCCAAACTCCAAACGGTTTGGTGGCCGGCCAAAAAAAAGAAGCCGGAGATCTAGCTGGCTCGAACCAACAAACTGGTACGTGAAGCACACACGATGTAGTCCGGTTTAAAACAACAATGCTACATTTACGGGCTATTTCTTACGGGATCTGGTTTACGGGCAGACGTGGGATCACGGGTGGTTTTTAGTTCCTAGAATCACGGGAGGGGGGAAAATTGGACCAGCCAGGGAGTTACACCTCATCCCGTAAGATATCCCCGTAACAAAGTTTACGTAAGTCTAGCATTATTGGGTTTAAAAAGGGAAAAAACAAAAGCACCCACGTAGATCGCTAAGACTCTTCCTAGGCATGTTAAAAAGAAAAACACTCCGTCAAAGACTGGTCACTAGAGGGAGGCAGTACACACATGCAAATAATGTGCACTCATTAATAATAGAAATATTAAATAAAACAATAGCTACTAGAAAACTTACCGATTGCTTGAGATAGATGAAGGAAAGTAACAACTCTGCTGACCGGCCGAGGCATCACAAAATTCATGTGACAGTCTAAATACAAAATGGAGCACGTCGATTTAATTATTAATATATGTTTTCAAATGAGAGAGGGTGAGTCTTGGTATTGTTCATCATGGTGATATATGTGAGATATACTAGACCACTCACATATCCCATGATTATGTCTCACATGTTGGACCTGAATATGAGAAATATCTAGACTATATATCATATTAATACATCAAGATATCATTATATTATTAAAATCGTTAGAAAATAGATCATCACATTTGTTCATCTAGGCTAAAAATTATATTCGATATATAAAAATTTGATAAGGTGGATGAATATTACAAGCCTGTCGGCTACAAAACACTTATTATTTCTTTTTTCTCATTTTATTTGTGAAATTTACAATAAGAAAATGAGAGAAAAATGTGATTTTTGTTGTCGCAAGAACTGCCCAGTAATATGACATAGCTTTTTATATAATTTACCTATTAATATAAACATATAATTAGGCTTTCTTTCATGGACAAGTATCATGGGCAATTTGAGTATGATGAGCATGAGCAAAGGTTTTGGGAAATTGCAGTAAATGAAAAATATAACATCAACTCAAATCACATTGAGGTGTTTTGTACAAGAGAACATGCAGAAAACACATGTATAGGAGAACAATGTCTTCTAATTTAGTAACACATCATATCCAGCAAGAGATGGGTATGAATAGTTGAGTTATATGTGCATATGATTTAAGTGTGTAAGAACGACCGGGTTTGGTAGACACAAGTTCGAGTGTACTATTATGTAGAAGAGAAGAGGCATGCATGAACGGGTGGTCCCGTGCAATGATCAACGGCTGAAACAATCCAAGTATTTTATTAGTAACCGCCGATTCTTATAAGGACCGCACATAAGTCACATAATATACTACGATAGATAGAGGCAACTATGCTATATGTGAAAGCAAGAGTATCACATGAATAGATCAATAAGGTGGTATGGGTGCACCCATAAAAGATGAAAGCAACAAACCAATGAAAGTATCATTAATAATCTCAAAGGTCTATAGCATTCTGGCCTTGAGAAAAATGAGCGAACTATGATGAGGTCAAGAGAGTGAGTAACAAAGTGTTTTCTAAATTGGCAATGTGGGAAAAAATCTCAATATATTATGTTTCAAACATTAATAAGCATTGATGCTATGTTGCAATAGCAGCGATAATGAGGCAGGTTGAGGAACATTAACACAGTTCATATGCAAGCCATACATCAAATTAATTATTGGTGAACTTACTAAAATTATTGATGGAAATATACCAATGATTTGGGATAAGTGGAAGCTATAAATTTGAGTATTAATTCCTTGGCGATATATCACGTCTTATAAGAAAATGATGATCAATGAAAAAATTTATACCAAAAGTTTGCTTGGATGTACAAATTGCTTATACCTCATGATTTTATTTTAATTCAATAATATATTGATTATGTAGAAATTAAATAATACATAGAACACACATGGTGGTTATGGGAGAAAGCATGCAAATAAAAATACAAAATACTCCGGTAATATTAGTTCATGTATTCTTTACTATAAGATATATATGCATCCATTATATATTAAAAGGAAAATACAAAGGTCTAAACTGGTGACACCAAGTTAATCCACAACACTTAAATTAATTAGATTTGTTACATACATAACTGAAGGTTATGATTTAATAGAGACTCATGACATATAATAACATAACCCGCTTAATTTGTAATAAAGGAAACCCTCATCCAAGGTGTGTGGTTCGTGGACTGTTTAAACAAACAGAAAATTTGTTTCACAAGTACTAGGCACATAAACAAATCTTGTGTGTCATAGCTTTCAAAGAAAAAATCACGTACGAGTGTAGTTTATAGTAACAAGGAAACATGTCCATCTTTGATGGAAATAGTTTTTTCTCATCTGGGGCCTCGCGTGCGAATTGTTGATTGATACTTCTGTAGTATGGTATTATATCCACGATTATAATTCATAATGTGGGGGTTCACTTCTATTTATATGCAAGCACATCTAAATTCTCAAGTGATATGATACAATAAAACATAGCTCTGAAATGTGGAACTTAAGATGAGGTGGGTTAGGGAACTACAAACTGCAAGTTATTCCCTTAATTTTATGGTTAGTGTTTATTTCAAGTAACTATATATATCTTAACTGACAAGGATTTTTTCATGCAGATGCTTTAACTAGAAGTACTTTGAACCTTTAAAAATCTAAGCGACTAATCATTGTAATCACACAATAAATTGACTATTTTTAACAAAAAATATACTCCCTCCAACAATAGATTCTACTATTGGTAGACTCTACTTTATGATCCACATTTCAGCCGAAAAAGACTCTATTGGTAGACTCTACTGAAAATGCAAAATGTGAATATCCACAAACTATTAAATTATTTATCGGCCACTATAGAAAATACAAATATGTCGCCCTCGCATTTGTGAGGGCCACTATGCTAGTTAAACAAATAATATGAATAGTCATCACAAAATCCATCGTCAGAGAAACATACAGGCAAAGCCCATATTACCGAGAACAAAAGTGAGGCCTCTCGAGGCGTGTTGTTCCTTGGCATGGGAGAGTCATTGGCGAAGGCAACGGTGACGGATCTCTGCGGCATGGTCGGCTCACGTCAGCAGCACGAGAATGGGGAACATGATCAATGATGTATCTTGGGGGTGTCATGGTAGTGTTGCAGTGCGCGTTGGTGGCACCGGTGGAGGTGGCCGTGTCCATATTTCGGGCGCAATATGTGCTTGGATGGGGCAATTCTCTAGTGCCCACTTTAGGCTTGAGTGCTCGTTTCTGGAGCGCGGATGGCGCGACTGCGGTGATGGTCGGCCTCAATGGGGAACATGATCTATGGTCCGGGTGAAAATATTTCTCAGTTGCATCCGATGATAGTGATGGGCCGCTACCACCTTGGGGCACAGTCATGGCATGTACCATGCCTTCCTCTTGGTGTTGGGGAAACCCTAGGTTCAAGTAAACGGATAAGGCGCCAACACTGGAGCCATGATATCATGATCTCCTCAAAGTCTTCATCGAGGCTGCCGAGAAAGGTCCCAGTGTTCTAGAGATATGGTGGGTGGTGAGGTGCTACCGGTGATGTGCGTTTCTCAGGACACGAGTCTCAGGGGTGTGTAATGTACATCATAGTGGACGCTTCTTAGTCGACATCTTCCTCATGTCCGAATGGATTCTGCCAACTTCTCGTTGATCTCTTCCAGGCGTATGAGGGGAGGTACCTGGAGTCGTGGTTGTGCTACTGTGGAGTCTCACTTTGATCATGACGCGGTCTGGTTGCTTAGTGCTCATTCCCGTATTTTGCCACATACGTGGGTTTGGTCCTCCAAGACCTGTTAGAGCTCTCTTCAACTTTCTCATGACTAGATCGATCGATTTTGGGTCAAATGGGAAGAACATAAATCTTCCACCTTTGGAAAGATCCTAAACCTAATGTCTTAAGCCACTGTTCCCCATATCGTCACCTTTGGTAGCAGACTGGGCAAGGCAAGTTCTTTGTCACTAGATCATTTTAGAGGTTGTGTTGTAAGCCGTTGGGCTTTGTGTCATGTTGGGTGCGTTGAGTTGTAGCATTTTGGTGTTCTATCGGCCATCGTTTTTTATTTTATGTGATTGATGTGTCTTTCAAGAAGTGTCCTAGAGAAAAAATATACCTAACCTTGAGAAGAACTCGTTGGAGTAGTTAGGAGTCTTCCATCTGAATTAGTACTTTGTTTGGTATGCGATTTAAGTTTATAGGCGATCTCCATGAATGTTTATTCTTGAAATAAAATGCAGTTTTATTTCAGTCATTGTTTGGTTGATGTATGTGAAGCTCATTCTTTTGATTGCTCTTGTCATGCTTCTTATATACTATCTCATTCATTTTACCTATTTTTACTCCCATCAACTACACCAGCTCTAGTCTCCATATATTGACCCAGTTTTTAGACTGCTTCTTTCTCTCATGCCTCCTTATTGCCATTTTCCAAGTGCTATAGTTGCTTTGCTGCAGCGAGGATAGTTCATATGCACACTCTAGAAAACTTAAGAAGTCCATTTCAAAAACTAAATTTATGTGAATGACAAGGGCGGTCAAGTTACAAATATACCAGAAAGATGGGAAAAGGGTAATCTTTCGTTCTGCTTGTTGCTTCACCGTCCGCATCTCTACCCTTAGTCTGGCAATTTGGCATGAGAGGTATCAGGACACATAAAGCTGCCGGAAATGCAATTTCCTAGTATCCAACACAAGTGGTGATCTGCTTCTGAAGAACCAACTGTAGTGCTAATACATGATTAGTTGTCTGGGCACACCTAGGCATATGCATAGGCCTCCAACACAGAGCGGCCATGTTCCACCTTACAGGGTTTCATATTAATTAGCCTCCATGTTAATTTTGGTTTGTTAATACACGTTGGATGGAACAAAAAATGTATGAAATGCAATGTGTGTGGATTTTTATCCCCACCTCATGATTTTCATGAGATAATTCTTTGATTTGTTTAGCCCAATCACTTTAGAGCAACTCTAGCACATTCCCTGAAACCCATATACTATAAAAAGAATGCCCATTTAGAGGTCCGGGGTCCACTCTTCGATAGTACCTAAACAAACATCTATGTCCCGAGATCCGCCGCCGGCAATCGTCATGACCGCCACCACCAATCTATCCCGCGCCGCCTCCGCCAGACAGTCTTGTGGGCCGCCGGACAGTCCGGCGAGAAGCCAAACAAGTTGTCTGATAGTCCGGTTGCCGCCGCCAAGCTCTCCCGCGCCGCCGCTGTCGCCATACTAGCCCCGCCGACACACACCTACAAGGCCAAGGCGTGCGCTGCCCAGGCCAAGTCACCGGCTTGCCGGACCCAACCACCACCATTACCACCGCGCGCGACACGGCCGTTACCGGCTATGATCCGGCGTACAACCATATTTTTTTCCTTTGCATAGCGCTCTACTAGTACATGTACGGCTATAAAAATATATTATTTAGTTAAGTTATATGTGGTTTTATACAGGGTTACATATACGTGTATATATTAATTATAAAAGGGTATCAAGCGATCTGAACCGCTCTTGTGTTTGACATTATAGGAGTTTAGGCAGAGGGGGTATTACTGGATCAGAGCCCTTATAACTTGTAGGTCTTTATATACACTCCACGTCATTCTTGCCTTGTTGATCTATTGAAGCCATATTCTTCCTTACAACTTCTATTGATCGATATTTGATTCCATACTGCACGCAGCATCTATTATTATTAGGGTAGTGGTTTTTACCTACAAAATTATTGCCGCTCAGCATATAGGCATAGCAATTTCTGAAATAATGGTCGACCCACAACAAGGGTTAGGAGATCAAGCTTATTGTCCAGACCTCAACATAGCGTGGGATTGAGAGGTATCAGAACAAGCAAGAATGGAACTGTACGGTTGGCCCGTAGAAGAACTGATAGAACTGCTACGCTCCTTCATGGTCGCCCAAATCGTCTTAGCAGCAACAAGATGGTGACCAAATGTGCTTAAAGTATTTTTTTTCGAAAGTATCTAGCTATGTGAAAAGCTAGTTTTATCTGCATCCGTCCGATAAAATATAAATGTCTCTTCATTTTCTTTTTGTACATAGCTAGGTACAACACAATATGACATGTACATTCCACCTTGTCAAGATATTCACGTACGTACACCCTTTCACAATATTAAAATATCATCATCTTATCCTTATTCTTTTACACCATAACTTCAATCAGAACCGAGAGCGTGTTACTGCAATTAAAGCCAAGGCCGCCCTTATCGAGTGATGTTTGAGGCCGACTCTACCACTCTGGTACTGCAATCAAGAAGGGATGTTTTGACATTGCGGACACTGTAGCCCTGATGCGTGAGCGAGAAATTTAAGCATACTGCAGAATTTCTTTTCTGTCGCTATGATTGTAATAAAGTGGCCCATAGCCTCCCACAATATGGCTATCAGGCTAGTAGTGTCCCCTCATCTGTTTGGATGGACGATGCTCCAGGGTTTGTAATTGGTTTGGTTGCCAGCAATCGTGCAGCAAGTTTAGTGAAATATAATTTCTATTTTAAAAAGCAATCCCCATTATTTGACCTTTACTTTTAAGAGAACTGTAATTTGAAAGGTGTTAGGTTTTGTAGATCAGTTTAAGACAAGTTTCTAAGGGTGTCGTCTTGATCCCCTTCATGCAGAAGTTCAGAAGGTTTCTTGCCTCTGTGGTGTAGCGACCAAACGGGTTTGATAGCCTGGCCAGATTCTGGAATGCAGCTGATTCTCTCCGTGTAAAATGAAATCCGCCCTATCACCAGATTTCAGTGCGTCGAGTTCTGGGAAGTTGGAGAAAATAACCCCTAAATGAAAATTGAACGATTTGAATAGATCTTTTCACCTCCGGCCCAACGAAATGGTTCTCTGTCTCGTCCTTCCTCTCTGTTCCACACGACTCGCCCTGGGAAAAGGCATAGGAGAGGTGGATACCGACTCGCCGTCCAACTCCGGCAACACGTCGGCAGCCTATCGTGCTCCCTCCCTCTCCTATGGCCATGCCCTCAGCTCCTTTTCTAGCCGGTCCGTCGCGCGCCCATCAGGTTGCCGCCACCTCCTACATCGTTGGTCGCGCCATCCTCTTCAGGACGACAGTCACCGCCGCCCGACCGGAGATCGACTGCGTCGCCTATGGACACTTTCCCTCCTCTACCTCCTTGTCATCTCCTTGTCAATAAGCAGAGGAGAATTAACATATCTACACAATAAAATTTTGGACTCCAACTGAGGTAGTAGGATTGTCATGAGTTACCTCATTCCTCACTTGCATCAGTAGACATCAGTATTTTTGTGTTTAGATTAACGAATTCACTAGTATCGACTATCATGAGTAGTAGATTCCTAAGTAAAGACAACATCTCATATCAAAGTCCGGAGATCAAAGTAGACACCCAATGTGGTTGGGTGGCTAGGAGGGTGGTTGTACTCCCAGCCCACCAGAGTTTAAACCCCAAGTTTGACACTGTGTGTTGCATAAAAAGGTGGAATATTCTTTCAATGGGAGACAACGTTCCCGTCGACAGCGAGGCGCCCGTGGTGACTTCGTCAATCTTAAGACTCGATCCGACACCTCAATCTTTCGGAGGTTCTCATAGGGGTAGGGTGTGCGTGTGGCGTTCATAAGGGTGGGTGCATGTACGTGTTGTGAGTGTCTACGATTGTACTGTGTTTCTAAAAAAAAACTTATTTCTTATGCATGTTGCTACAAAATACCAGAATTTCAGCATGCATAATATCCTTTTCTTACTTTTGCTATATTTTTGATATGCTAGTTAGATCACACAATTAGTAAAAGGTACCGTACACCATCTCAGCATGCATAAAATCCCTTTGTTACTATTGCTATATTTTATATATGCTAGTCATCACACAATTAGTAAAAGGTACCATACAAAATCCAAGAGTAAAAGGCCCGTGGTATAGTGAACATCACCCTTGTCCTTTTCGCGAAGTATTTCCACATGCAAATTCACTGTTTTTATTTTCTTACTCCTTATCCATCAATAAGTTTTCTGCCCTCCTCAATAACTTAATTATTGTACTATTTTTGGCTTTATAACTGCGAGTTATCTTCATTGCCACACCATGTTCTTCTGGCCTTCTTGATATATTAATATTCTTCATTTCCACCCTTGAATCATTGAATGATACCTACTCCTCATAATCTATTTTCTAGGTCTCAACCTATAAGTATGATAATCTCTGCAAAGAATAGTCCTCAATGGACAACCAAGATGTGGAGATAGAGATCATCTATTTCTATGAGCTCATTGGTTAGACCTCAATGCAGCTTGTGATTGGGAGACGTCCGGACTAGCAAAGGTGCACTCAATGTACAAGCTGGCTCGGACAGCAAGTAAAGATGGAACTTGTTGTGATCCTCCCTTCCATCGCCAGTTTTGCATTGCCGGCTACTAGATGCACCTTAGAGCTACGGTCATTTATTTTGTTAGAGATGCCCACCGCTGTTGACACTGATGGTGATCTAGTCGCGTGTTTGATGGCCCATTGTGGGATCCGCTACCAAGTTTACCCACAAAGTCAACATGGAGGCGTGGTCGGCCGCCTGCATAGTGTGTCCTAGAGAAAACCTAGTTTCTTCCCATGTTCAATGGCTTAAACCGCGCCATACCCACTACAGGGTATTCACATGAGGAACGGGGGTGGAGAGAGGAAAGCGTGTGATTTGGTGGATGTATTGTAGTGATGTATTTTCTCGATATAGTTTAAATACACACGGACTTTGCTATAACTTTCTCAAATGGGTATTAGTAAAATATTTTCTGTTTCTAATTGAAAGATTGTGTAATTTTCAGTTGTAAATTTTACGGATTAAATAGGAAGGTCGATTGTTTTGTACTGAAATTCACAACAATTAGTACAATTTAAAGTGGCATGAAAATAGTTGAAGTTAATGTTGTATTTTTGTTTTGATATTTTCCATTCGTCCAAACGAGGCATGATGCCTCGCGGAGATCCTTATTTTGGATTCTCCGTGATCCCAAGTGATACTTTGTCGTAGGACAATAGTGTGATACTCCCTCCGTTTGGGATTATAAGTCCAGCGGATAACTAGGTTGTCAATTTAAACAACAAAATATAAATAGTATAGCATAAAAATCATACCATTAGAAACTTTAGAGGTTATATTTTCTAATGTTATAACTTTTGTGATATATAAGTTATATTTTATTGGTTAAATTAACAACCTAGATATGTGTGTAGGACCTATAATCCCAAACAAATGGAGTATGTCACATAACACTACAACCCCTCTACAAAGTGTCAATGCGATCTTCTCCTAGTCCCCGTTTGGAAAATCACTACACAGCCAACGCTCGTGTAGCAATCAAGGAGAAGAGTTTTTGTTAAGAGGGAAAAACGGAGCCCCGGCCTATGCATAGAAGAAAAGTTGAATACACAATTATACAAATGACATATTTAACCATGTCTTCTGTCACACTGGCCGTGCGTGGGAGACGTGTCACAATCTCGCGTGATCGAAAGTGAGATTTTCCAGCTAGGCTTTAGTTCACTCTTTCTGGGAGGATTAATTTTGCTCTGACCTATAGTCTGTGATTGTTATCTCTACATAAGAAGCAAAGCAAGGAGATGCTAAAAAAATTGGCCAAGAAAACATAAAGAAATAACCGGATCCAGTGTCGTTGCATGTGTCCATCTTTGCTCTTGTTGTTAAGGTTGTAGTTCACGGAAGTTCTCAGCATCATAGATACCAACTAAGTGACTAACCTTTTTGAATCACTCTCTCGGTCTGAATCAATCTAGGTATTGAAATTACTTTTCATATCATTGAATCTATTAAGATATGTTAGCTAATTCGACGTGGAATTGAGGATCAAAATGGAATTGATGTATCCCATCATATGCCAATCACCATGCCACCAAGTAATGCTACTCTGGTCAACACAACTAAGGTGAATTCCTTCCATCACTTGTCATCCGTTGACCCTCACTTGAATGTGATACTACTTGAACCTATTGCCCATCTTATGTCTAGGACCATATACATGATCAACATGCCAAGAGGAGTCAGCAAGGGTGCTCAAGTAGCCACGATGCCCAAACAAGAAGCATGAAAAAGGTGAAAGAAGAAGCTCGATAAACCGGCAGCTGAACCATCATGCCAGGCCTCAACGCCAAAATTGACCTGCCAAACCGGTGCCAGGCCTAGCAAACCCAGACCAAACTAGCACCCCACCAAAATACTTGCTAGTACACTGGTTTGGCAAAACCGGAACCAACCGGTTCCGCCAGACTCAAACAAGAGCCAAGCCCGGTGCACCGAATCACCATCGACTGAACCAGCATGTAGTCCGCCGCGCCAAACTTACAACCGGTTTGACTTGTCTACACATGGAAACGAGTTTGATGCCATGGAATAATCCTCCCACCTACCCTACTCCCATGGTACTATAAATAGGCCCCTATAACTCAGAGTTGATGATGAATTAGAGAGCGCTATGCTCCTTTCCCTTTGTGTGGAACTCCTATGGAGATGATTTGAGACCTTCAAATAGGTACTCTTTTCCATGTTGAATCTAGTATGCATGTTCCAATCTTCAATATCAAGGTTCTAGTAGTGTCAATCTTCCTCCATGTTCTGTTGGTTGCTCTTCTTCCTTGCTAGGGTTCTATTGGATTAGTGGACCGGCTGGTAAAAAAGAATCTGTTTCAATTAGAGTGGGTGTTGGATTGTTTTTAGACTTCCACAGGTTTCTTTGTTGGGGGTTTATTTTCGGGATCGACTGTAGGTTTATCTCGCTATTTATCTCCACATGTGCGTGTGTTCTTCACTGTGTTCTTTGCCTCTTTAGCCTTTCCCCTCGAAACTCCCTCGAATCCCATGAATCCGAGGACATAGAGCTGCTCATTGAACGCATGAAGAACTATCAGATGGTATTAGAGAGCCACTTGACACGGATTCAACCCCCCACCTCTATCCACAAATATTTCTTCCAAAATTTTGAAAATACCAAAAATATATCCAGAATCGCCTTTGGACCCATGGGAGGACGAATCTATATACATGGGTGTACGGATGTCCACCCATTATTTTGGAGGAAAATCTTTACCACTATATAATATACCTATATACTTGACATTATATCTATATAAGAAATTGGAATGTTTGATCATTTTCAGATCATATACACCCAATTTCTAAAATCAGCTCCTCAACTATTTGGGCCAATCTCTTAAATTGGTGAGTTTTTAGTGGTTTTTGTCCATGGACCTGGTGCTTTAGGTCATGGTCTTTGTTTCCTTTCATCCCCAAGCCCCAACTTGTCTCAAGAGCTTTCCATCATTTGTGTTTGAAAATGTTCACTATCTTTATTTCCTATATTTTTTTGTGCTTCTTCTATGATATAAAGATTTGTATCTTATATTTCTGTTTTATTTACTATAGCGTATACGATAAGCCTCAACGGTATCATAATCTAACTTTTTATGTGACCGCCATTCCCTGGGGCACAAAGCCAGAATCACCAATCTGCCAACCAATTTTATCATCCAACAAATCCTCTTCCGGCCATGCTCCGGAGAGCGCAAAGAGAAGTCGAGTTCTATATGATTTACTAGCTCAAAAGGAAAACCACGTATAAGGATTAAATTCCTAATTGCATTAGCTATTATCATTTTGTATAATTACTGGTATATTCATCAACTATGAGGTTTTGATATGTAGTACTCCATCCGTTCCAAACCAAGTTGCCCGTGCATATTCCAATGTCGAACTTTGACCTTTACTTTGACTAAGAAAATATTTGGTACATCTTTGAAAAATATCATTGAATTTGTATTTGAACAAAGTCTGACCCATATAATTTTGTAACAAATATATCATGTATTATTAGTTAACTACTAGTCAAAGAAAATTATAAAAAATGAGGATTCCATATAAATATGGATGGAAGGAGTATCTCCCAATTCCCATTTGAGCACTACTTTATCATACTCGGTATTGTCCTCATTTTCCTAATATATGTTTACTGAGTAATAATATTTGTGTCTAGCATGCGGCATACCAGGGTATAAGGAATAAGTTCACGAACACAAGTCACAATCATGTTTGATGTTTACCATTAATTATCACGCACCTCAAAATATCATGTCGATACCTATAATTAATGACGCATGTTGTAAATATGTGGTTTAATGTGCTATGGTCTATGTACACGCTATATGAATTCTATAATTTATAAGATATCCAAAAACTATTCGTTACATTATTGAAACTGACAATAGGCTTGTTTCCCTTATACACATTGGCATAATAATACACACTTTTTGGGCCATATTGATACCCGTACCTCAATACTACATGAACACTTTTGGATTTCCTAATTGGATGCTAACTCAATGGCATATTAATAACCTATTCGCATAGTTGGTGCAACCGAAAAAAAGAGTTCTAGCACAAGATGTACGTAGAGGTGTTGTTCGCAGACCGGTCATTAGAGAGAAACAAAGATCTTATTGTACAACTAATAATACCAATATATTGGATTGTTACCAAATGAATTTTCCAATGTAAGGTTTCACCTTCGATATGAAGACAACAAACCGGTTACTTTTAGTAAACATAAATTGAATGAGAACTTTTTTGTGATCTAACTTTTTTGTAAATATCTATGCTCATAACTTATTGGGCTTAATATTTCCTGTGATGAAATCACAGTAAATATTGTGTCGGCAATTGTTTCAAATTTTGTTAGATTTAAGTGTATGGACCACTGAAGCATAGTTTTATTATTTTGTAATTGATCATGTGACTTAAATAATTGTTCTATGATAACAAGGACTGTTAATAACCATTTTAAATAATATTGATGTGCAATGCGATTACATAATATTATTTGAAAAAAGATATGCAATAAGTTGGTAATCAGTTAAAATTCTGAAACTGTGTGTCATCTAAGTACTTTTTAGCATCAATTTGATACATGACTATGTTCCATCCAAATTATGACATCACAAACATATATCGGTTGGAGAGTAGAGCATCAAGATGACAAACGGAGCACAGGAGGAAGAGAGGAAATATATATCCAGATAGCGCTACCTATATTTCACAACTGACATTCTATAATATTGGCGGTATTCTTTGAAAATTTCATAATAATTACTCTATATAAATTAAAATTATTTAAAATATCTCCCACACACGTGATATTTTATCTCAATTTATAGTTGCTGCGGGTATAGAATATTTTGCTTTAGAAATTTATGATACCAAGTTTCCAGTATCTATCCAGTATCAAGACGATACCCTCACATTTGCAAGAGCCACCATGGTAGTTTTTTTAATAGAAATCAGCATTATTGAGCACTTTTTTGGCGAATGCACATAGAGTATATACTTTTCGAGGACAACTTTTACTTGATAGTTTTACATAACTACTTTCAAAATACCAGCTAGTTAGTCGACTAGAAAGTCCAACATGAATTATCTCATTTCTTGGAAAAAAATGGAAAGGGCGACATACTTCAACAACATCTGCAAAAGGTTGTTATTTGTTTCCATGTGCATGCCTGTATTTCGTTGAGGAAATATTTGTTTGTGTAGCACATTCTAAGGGCACTGGGTACACAATATATATGTGTGGATCCATTGATATCAATCACACACAAACTTGCATTTTGTAAGTAACGAAGAAATCAAGGTTTTCTTGAATTCCTCGCCCTCTGTTTCTCTTGGACCTTTATTAAGTCTGCCTTCATTTCTCTGCGTCCATCTTTGAGACACAGAATGTGCTACCTATTTTAGTTCTTCCACCACGAACCCCAAAATGTCTTGCACATAGTATCAACGCATTTCTTTCTTAACATTCATATGCGTACCCACCAAGAGGATTCCATGCCACGAAAAAGAGATAGTTAGTAGAGTCGGCATGGGAGGTATCGGGACGTGCCAATATGTATGAACTAGGTTTGTGTGCAGAACTGACATGACACAAAGTACGATAATGTTGGCTTGAACAGTGAGACACTACAGGAAATGCCTCCGTTGACGAGCGCCCCGACCGCTCAGCGAAAGGAAACATATGCACGACAAAGGCACTGCCCGACATATACCTCCTCGGCATACTTGTCTGGAATGCTTGGCATAGGTGGACGTTTGGCAAAAAGATCTATGTCGAGCAAGCTTCACTCGGTTTTTTGGTGTCATTTGTCATTCGTCGCATCCTGGTTTGAGGGCTTATGATTGAGGCAAGTTAGTACAGAGAACTTGATGCTCAAAGGTTCTTGAAGCTAGTGTATATGTGTTTATGTTGGTCCACTCGGCTCAATCCAGTGAAAACGAGAAAAGAATTTGTCTTCATCTGACCGTGGACAAAAATGAAGTGTATATATTGGAGGATACTCCACTCTTTGGTAGAAATTTCTGAGTAACTTTCGTTCCTTTATGATGAAGCGAGTCGTGGGTACCTGACCCTGCTGATAGGTGTACGCAAAAGCTACAAGGGCGCACCTGGGTAGCGCCCGATTTGGCAATTGTCACATGCAGGTGCAGACCGATGTAGTTTTGTCACGTTGTTTTTCTGTTTATTTTTAGTGTGGGATGAAAAGAAACTTCAAATATCACCAACCACAGCACGACAAATATGCAACCACAACTCGTCGTCGTATGCTGCTCCGTTCGTCCCAAGGTAGAAAGAGCATAGCTTATTTTGAAGTGTGAAATCTTCAGGACAAACAACTCTATTTGTACAACTCTGTATGTACCGATGTGTCTAGCGTCTCGCACCAGATGTAGATCATGAACAGGAGGACCTCCGGCATCAAAATAAACAAACTGCAGACATCTTATTATTGTGTTGCGTAGAGTCTGATGAAAGGAAGTTCAACACCAGGTTGGGCCAAGTGGTGGTAAGCAAGGGAACATTTTCTCCATTGTAAACAACATTTCTGCAAATATATGTTCCACCACTTGGCCTTCCTTATTAGCAGGGCAAACGAAACATTTTTAGTATGTTATGACATTTAGCATGTTTTCTGAAATCCAGTTCTGCATATGCGTGATATCCAAACAACCAAATATGGTACTGTAAAATTTAATCTGAGCATAGACCTATGAAGCTAATTGTTATGCTGATAATCCATACCACATGAAGGAAGAACAGAAAATTCATTGAGCTGGATAAAATTCACACCCAGTCTATGTGAGATGCAGCTCTCTTCAATGACATCTAAATGTATACGAAGTCCCACAGTTCACCAATTTCTATGCTCTTGTCAAGTTATTTTGTTCTTTCTCTCTGCAATAACTCTGCTCACGGTTACTCTTGGAGTACCCCCAATCCATGTCACATCGATCCACTTTTTAGACTACCTTTTTCTACTAAATATCTACCAACAATTGATATATATACACACACAAACACACTATGAGAACCGGTCTAGTTGTCAACATATCATGACGATAAAAAGGATATTGTCTCTTTGTTTTTGTTGCTTTGGACGCTTGGCCCTCTACAAGTTATATAGGCAGTTGGCGTGAGAGGTATCAGAATACTCTGTTCCGTGATGGGTCACGTGCGGCTGTGCATGATCGGGGGTCGCATCCTTCCATCCAACGCCTTGAACAGCTTGGTGTTGCGGTACTGTAGGACCCACCATTTCTTTCGTCCGAACCAGAACTTTGCCGTGCTCGCTAGCGAAGCGACAAGAGCGACCCAGTTGTATGTCACTAGCGCGTAAGAACTCGTGGTGTCTAGACCACGGTGTGTGTGTGGAGCAATTAAAGATGAACTGCAGCTGCAAATACAATTGTTTTATCCAATTGGCATGAGGATGTACCTAGGCAGTGCCCTGCTTTGCGTGAGGGTACCTATATGTTGTACGGTGCTGAACTCAAGGGCTGCCCACTGGGTATGACATGGATGCCATGACATACCCTAGGCCCAGCCTTGCACATTACATATAGGATAAAATGTAAATTTACTAAATTATATTAAACTATGCGCCTATTACTAGTGGGACATCTATTGGTTAATCGTAGGATTTTGGTTCAAATCCCACATTATTACCATTTATTATACCACTATTTTATCTTTTACCTTACTCTTATGTTTTGTTACTAGGTATTATAATTTTCTCATGATTTCTTCTTCTTCCTTTTGCTTTTTAAAAGTATAAATAGTAAAGATGCATTGTATTTACCATAGACATTACATTGACACTTTTGCTACTTATGCTATATTAATACGAAGCTAGGTTGATATAGTATTACCCAACTAGGAAAAAACTTGTTTATAACTTAGATGAAGAAAATAGACAAATATATCTTTCGCGTGGTATGTACTTACGGAAAGAATTGTAATTTTATTTGGTATATGTAAAGTCCAACAGTTTACAACAAGCCTAGAGTTAGACATTTTTGCAAATGCTAAAAAATTAGATGTATATTTTCTCTATTATAATTTGCATATATGTGGACGTGCTTGTGTTGTGGTGCTAAATGCGCTCGTTGTTAGCTTACAATATTCCTAACACGTAGTTTGCAAAGCAAAATTCATTGAAATGCATTTAATTTTGTTTGTTCGACATAGGTTATTTGATGACAAAATAGTTCTATTTCTCTGAGATTGAAAAAATAGATGTTATGGAATTATATGTGAATTTTTTATGTGGCATACCCTTTCGTGAAATCCTGGGTCCGCCACTGGCTAAACTTAAGTACTACCTCCGATCCATAATAAGTGTCCTTGATTTAGTACAACTTCGCACTAAATCAACGACACTTATTGTGGATCGGAGGGAGTAGTGTTTTTCTAAAAGGAGGCAACCCCCCTCCCCCACATCAACATCGAGTAAGTTTATGTTGTTTCGAGGGCATATTTTTGAACAATTTTATTTTGTATGGACAAGAAATGTAACCGACTACCAAAATTATGTTCTATGGGCAATATCATAAGTAATTTATTTGGAGGTAACTTTGTCATCCTAGTAGAATTCTCCTACATAACGCGATGTTCCAGATGCAGATTGATCAGAGTTTCGAAGGTTGAGTCATGAACCTGACTCTATGCAACCAGTAGTGCAGCCATCCCCAGCTTTATATGTACCGACGTGTCTAGCGTCTCGCACCAGAAATAACTCATGAACGGGAGGACCTACTGTAGTAAGATAAACACGCCGCAGACATCTTATTATTGTGTTGCGTAGATTCTAATGTAAGGAACTTCAACGCCAGGTAAGGCCGAATGGTGGTTAGCAAGGGAACATTTTCTCCCTTGTAAACAACATTTCCTCCAATATATCCACTCGCCTTCCTTATTAGCAGGGAAAACGAAATAGTTTTAGTATGTTATGATAGTTAGCATGTTTTATAAAATCCACTTTTGCATATATGTGATATCCAATTCTATCGCATCGACGGCGACGAGTCTTGGTAGCATGGCGCCGTGTGGGGACTCGCAGTGTGTCGCGTGATGACGGTTCATAGGGTGGTGGCGCTTTCTGGCATCATGGTGGCGTCGACGGCAGGCCAATCAAAGACTATGCGGATCTTGCCCTGAAGATTGGATAGCAGTTCAACGGCAGTGACAACTTTTGTAGCGTGTGCATAAGGTTCTCACTATGAGTCTGCTAAACCGTATGTACACCCTCGTTTCGCTTAGAGGGCATCTCAGGATAAGCGATTGTTCCTGGTTTCTAGCGGGTGGAGGAATTTCGTTGTTTTCCTGGCATAGGCCATGTTGACATGATTTTCACCCATTGTCAGGTATGTAGGAATTGTGTGGTGGCTTCGGATTTTTTGATGTATTTCCTTTACTGCCCTTTGTTGAAAAAAAATCCAAACAATGACAAAAAGGTACTGTAAAACTGAATCTGTGCACAAACCTATGAAGCTGATTGTTATGCTGATAATCCATACCACATGAAGGAAGAACATAAAATTCATTGAGCTGAATAAAATTCACACCCAATCTATGTGAGATACAGCTCTCTTCAATGACATCTAAATGTATATGAAGTCCCATAGTTCGCCGATTTCTATGCTCTAGTCAAGTTATTTTGTTCTTTCTCTCTGCACTAACTTTACTCACAGTTACTCTTCGAGTACCCCCAATCCATGTTACATTGATCCAGTTTTCATACTACCTTTTTCTACCAAATATCTATCAACAATTGATATATACACACACAAAAACACACTATGGGAAGCGGTCTAGTTGTCAACATATCATGACTATGGAATGGATATATTGTATCTTTGTTTTTGTTGCTTTGGACGCTTGGCTCTCTAGAGGTTATTATATGCAATTCGACATGAGAGGTATCGGAATATTGTGTTATGTGCTAGGTCACGTGTGGCTGTGCAAGATCTGGAGCCTAGAAGAGGTTGTTGACATCTTGAAGGAACTCAACATTGGAAAAGTCGTCATCGAACGATACCTCGACATGGACGACAAGGCCAACAGGAATGCTACGCTGCCGCTAATTAGGTTGCATCGTACGTGACTTAAATTTTGCTAGAGTTTCGAGCTCTAGCATTTGGAGTAGATGTGATAGAGAGTTATCATGTTTAGATTCAATCTATTCATCTACTTTGTTAGTATGCATTACTCGTGTAATTGTTATTTGTATGATCAGGTTTTATAACTTATTTATTCGGATTAAATCATATGAATATTTTCTTATATTTTCAACACTACAAACCGCCCCTTGAAAGAGCACAAATCGAGTCAGAAAAAGTAAGTCAATGATCTTAATGTTCATGATTTGAATTCGAAGCAAAAAATAATAAGTAGCGGACACTCAACTTCTTTGAAAGTGAACGCCACAAAAAAGGGTTTGGAAGATTTATGGTTTTGTCACGAAGAAATTCCGTGAATTCATGACGATGCCTGGAGCAAAGCTGAATTTTCACAGCAGTAGACGTGTCCAATGGGCACTATGGTGCACATATGCCCCGATTTGCATGGACATTCTAATATGTTTTAGAGTGCTGGATTAATGTTGTTTCCAAGGGACTTCTTTAATAGTTTACTAGCTGAATACCCGTGTGTTGCAACGGGAGATAAACAAACTCCATCTTGGAGACGCACAATCATCCACAATGGGTAGCCCGCTCGTTCTTTCTTTATTTACATTGACCTATTTTTTCTCAGATTTATTTACCTTGATATATAATTTAATTATATTTGAAGTTATATTTTTTCTCATGATTTCATTTTTTGCGTCCATTAAATATTTTTCCTAGAGCTGGATGCCTTCTGGTGATTCTTTATTTTGTATATAGTTATGACCGCCCAGTTTGTGGTAATTATTTTTGTCTTTCTTCTGCCATGCTTTCTATTCCTTTCATCCTTTGTTCCTTCCATATTTTTTGCTTTGTCCTTTATTTAGTTATCTATCATTGTACATTAACATAGATTTATATTCGTATATTATGAATTGTTGTTTGGTTCGTAGAGATGATTTTCCCCTTGGCTGCTAGTTTTTTGTTCCACTTAATTTATACTTATGTTTAGCTCTTATTTTTTTATGCTCCCCATTTTTCAAAACTTTGTTTTCTTTGGTCCAAAGTGTGGTTCTTTTAATACTCGTGATTTATTCCACGTGGTTTAAACCTATGGTTCAAATTTATTTCACTTGGTTTGAGATTCTTGTTACACCTATACTTGTAATTTGTTTCGTGGTGGTTAAATATTTATTCAACTTTACTCAAAACTTTGTTTCCTGAGAACTAATGATGTATTCCAGTTAAACTTATGTTCCCATTTAAGTATAAATATTTGTTCAAGTTGATTTGTTCCACTGACACTATTTTTGTTCTATTTAGTATAAATTTATATTCCTCATGTACGTGATTTGTTCCCAAGGCACTAAAATTCTTGTTCCATCTGTAGTCGTGGTTTTGTTCTATGGCCACCAAAAAATTTCATAGTTCATTCCAAAGTCACAGTCGTGTCATGGATATCCTACTTTCTTTTGAGTAGTGATAGTGAATTTTTAGATGATGATTTTTATCCTGTATACTACTGTTTGGAAGGAACTTTGTCATCCTACTAGAGTATTCATCCATAAGGCAGTGTTTAAGATGTTGAATCGACCCGAGTTACAACTAGACGTAGGTTTTGACCAAGAAGACCTCCGACACCAGCATCACAATAAACACATTGGGGCGTCATGTTGTTTTGTTGCGTATAGTCTAATGTGAGGAAATTTTAATGTCTGGTAATGCCCAGTGGTGGTCTCAAATATATTCTAATGCAAATGGAACAGTTTTAGCATATTACGACAGTTAGCATGTTTTCTAATACCCAGTTCTGCGTTTACGTGACATCCAAACAAGCACTAAAGGTACAAAAATTCTTTATCTCCTATACCGAGAAGAACATACCCATGAGGCTGATTGTTGGCGCTGGTAATTCATCCATCCTGGGAAGAACGGAAAATTCATTGAGCTGAATAAAGTTCACACCCAGTGTATGTGAGATGCAGCTCTTCGATGACATCGATATGTATGTGAAGTCTCGTAGTTCACTCATTATTTCTAGGCTCTCACTACTAGGAAACTAGCTATAGATAGACAGACCTTCTGTGGCGCATGGTTCTGACCATGCGCCACAAAAGTTGTCTAGTGGCGCATTTCATCAAGTGGCGCATTTCATCAAATGCGCCATAGAAGTCTTTCAACTTCTGTGGCGCATGTGGACTTCTGTGGCGCATATGTCCACATGCGCCACAGAAGTTCCAACTTCTGTGGCGCATATGGACATATGCGCCACAGAAAGCTCGGGTGGACCCTACCACAGAATTCATTGACTGTACTCTGACCAACATTCTGTGGCGCATATGACCATATGCGCCACAGAAGTTTATCTTCTGTGGCGCATATAGAGGCATGCGCCACAGAAGTTTCTGTAGGAAAAACAGATTCTACCCACCCCTCTGGATCGCCTTTTTAGCCTTGTAAAAAATAATAGAGAATGAAAAACACTTCAAAAAATAAAATCCTTTCACATAGTGATAGGTAATATGGTCTAGTTTGAAGGAAAATTAACAAACATGCATTTCGACTTTTTATAAAAAAAAGTGTATGCCACGATAAAACGGCCGTAACTTTTGCATACGATGTCAAAAAAATACGTATAATATACCAAAATGACGAGAACGAAGTTATGGCCAAACTTATGCTACTGTCGTTTAGCGATTATTTAGATTTTAAAAATTCGAAAAGAGTAAAAAGTTATGGCCAAAAGATCGTTTTTTCCTGCAAAAAAATTAAAAAAGGAGGACAAACTTCTGTGGCGCATTTCTTCCATATGCGCCACAGAAGTTTTGGGAGGGATTCGAATTTTGAATCCCTCCCCCTTCTCCCTCTCTTATACTCTTCCACTTCTCCATCCTTCTTCTCCTCCACTTCTTCTCTCATTCTCCTCACCTTCTCCTCCTCCTCCTCCTCCTTCTCCTCCACCCCGGTGAGCTTCTCCTCCTCCTCCTCCTCCTCCACCACCACCCCGGTGAGCTCCTCCCTCCTCCACCCCGGTGAGATCCTCCTCCTCCTCCTCCCACCTCCCTCCTCCTCCACCTCGACGAGCTCCTCCTCCTCCCACCTCCCTCCTCCACCCCGGCGAGCTCCTCCTCCGGCGACCTTCTCCTCCTTCTCCTCCTCCTCCTTCTCCTCCTCCTCCTCCTCCTCCTCCTCCTCCGGTGGCCTCGTCCTCTCCTCCACCGGCGACCTCCACCTCATCCACCAGCGACCTCCTTCTCTCTTCCATTGGCGACCCCCACCTCCGGCCAGTTCTGGCCGGTGTTTTTTTTTTTAAATTGGAAAAAAACTTCTGTGGCGCATATTGGCCAAATGCGCCACAGAAGTTTGAGATCTGGTTCGGGACTTCTGTGGCGCATTTTGGCCATATGCACCACAGAAGTTTTTCAGACTTCTGTGGCGCATTTCAATATGCGCCACAGAACTGAACTTTAGTGGCGAGATAATAGTGGTGTATCCCATATGTGCCACAGAAGTCCCAAAATGGTGCGCCACTGATGGGCCTTTTCCTAGTAGTGTCTTGTAAAATTAATTTATTCTTTCTCTTCAATAACTCTGCTCACAGTTTATCTTCATGTACTCCAATCCAGGTCCACAGCGATCTACTTTTTAGACTACTTTTTCTACTCACTCTCTATCAACAAGTGCTATATATTCTAAGGGACACGGTCTAGCTGTCAATATATCACCACCATGAAAAGGATATTGTTTCTTTGTGTTCGTTGCTTCAACTTCTTGGCTCTCTGCAAGTTATAGACATTTCAGAATGGGAGGTATCAAAACATTGTGTTCTCTGATGGGTTAACGTGCAGCTGTGCACAATATGGAGACGCATCCTTCCACCCGACGGGTTGAACAGCTTCGTAGCCGTGTCATGCACAGCCCAGCATTTCTCGCCTGTTTGATCGAACAGTATCGTGCTCGTCGACGAAGCAACCAAGCGAAACAGGAGTACGGGACTAGAGCATAAGACCTCGCGGTGTGTACAGATCACTAAGTTTCATCGCTGAAACACATGCTGTGCTGATACACTGCTCCTCCAGAACTGGTCATTATAAGGGTGTACACTAGCACGGATTTCCTTCTACCACGCGTTCTGTTTGTTTGAACAGTTTACTTAGTGATTCTATTTATTTGGGAAATTTGTCTCTAATCGGCAATAATAACTCTAGTTGTCCAATCATTCTGAAACCAATTTATACCTTAGGTTTTGACAATTTGTTTGAAACCACTTCAATATTTAAAGTCAATGATGTGAATTTTTCTACAAAATTGTTGATGAGACCGGCGATGGCACCGAGGAAATGGGCATTGTTGCTTCACTATGTAGGATAGTAGCTCAGATGGTCTAGCGATGATGTCTGGAAGAGTGACATCGTTGTCAAAGCATGGTTAGAGGACCAAAATGAGGTACTCACTACATCTTTTGCTATGGAAGGGCTGCCACATGCCCACACGGAAGCCTGGCTCCAATATTAGGATGGAAAAACTAATATATGGTCTATAATATTTTTAGTTCATGCGCAAAACAATTTCTTGCAGACAAGGTTGTTGAAGTGTATAAGTGGATTGCACTAGCCCTTTCCATCAGTTTGGACTTTTGGTTGCGTTGGCTAGTGCATGAAGCTTGACATGGTATCAGAGTCTAAGGTCTCGAGTTCGAGTCCTGGCTTTCGCAATTTATTCTAAAATTCCTGTTGACCCCTCTATGTCCACGTATAGGCCTCTTGAGTCATACGTGAGTTTCGCGCGCCGTCGCTTTCTTCGGTTGCACGTGCTGACTTCTCCCCGTCACACGTGAGAGAGAGTGTTGAAGTGTATAAGTGGATTGCACTAGCCCTTTCCATCAGTTCGGACTTTTGGTTGCGTTGGCTAGTGCATGAAGCTTGACAAAGGTAAGCCTCGATAAATATTTGTATTTAGTACATATGTATTTTTTTATCCATCCGGTCTGTCGACGGACATCACACGGAAAAGATAGAATCTGAATTTTTTTTCGATGTATATAGAAATAATATTTACGTATACACGAATAAATATGCTCAAACAAGCATAAAACATAAAATAGATACAATTATAAAAATGGTTTACTTTTGGCCTCAAGTCTATTTGCGCTAGGTCAGGTCATATGACCGGAAATAGCATATAAAAGAATATTGGGATATAATACTTATGTACAGAGCCGGTCCTGAGATTTCGGTGGCCCGGGGCGAAACTAAAATTTTGGGCCCCTTATTATAATTTTTTATGCATATATGAGATGATGAAAAATAAATATTTAAGTATACTTCCAACTATAATATTCATATAAAAATAATAATGTTGACATGATACCTTAAAATTTCCTCCGAAAATTCCTAGAAGCAAAGTCCGTAAAGATGGAATCAATATCAATCTCGTCCACTAACTTCTTCTTCTCGATGCATAGAGTTGCCAAACCATTTAACCTCTCCTAAGACATTACAGATCTCAAATAGTTCTTCACTAATTTCAACTTTGAAAAGCTTCATTCAGCTAATGCAACAGTCACGGGCATAGTATCGACATTATCTTCTGGATCAACATTAGTTTGTTCCTCCACAAGCACTAGCGCCAACTCATATTTATTTTTCGAAGTGCTCGTGTTGCTCTTGAAAAATTTATGAAAAGATCCTCTCTGTGATTCTATTAATTTCTTCTCTTATGGTCTTCTTTTTCTTTTCCGAGCACCGGATTCGGGCGCCATGATCAGTTAAACTTGAAGCAAAAACAAACATATTGATTAATACACCGATCACTAGTAAGTCGGCGAAAGAAAAAATGTCTCCTCTATTGTGGTTTTGACAAGGGAGAACCGAGTACATGATGTACCTGGTGCCTGGTGAGGCAGCGACGGATGGCGCTGGAGGCGGGACGCGGGTCTTACTAGGAGTGTGGACGGAGCCGTCATCGATCGATCGATCGTCAGTTCATCACTCAAGCCCTACCGTCGCGGTGGTCGCGCCTGGCGAGTGGGTCCGGTCTCGATCGGCAGATCCGATACATGGACGAAGGAAGCAACGGGAGTACGGGATTCGTGAGGGCAAGCGACGTCAAAAAGTCCTGGAATCGATTAAGACTGTGGGCATGTGGCATGTATGGGACTCGGGAGGGAGACGAGCAGGTACCCGTCGGAAAATATATCTATGGGACCTGGTCCACAAATTTAGAGGTGTGGACCAACTTCAGCAAACAACATGTATCCAAAACAGAGGAAAAAAATAAGATTAGCAACCGTTTTGTAGATTTAAATTGCCACGTGTCAATCATACGAGTTGGTCTACATAGAATTATTTTCCATACGCGACACGGTTCATGTAATTGGGAGTCAGGAAGAGAACGGGACGAGGCGATCGATCGATGTGAGTATGCGATAATACCAGGGAGTCAAGCGGTTGCCACCATCCCAATATATTTCTTCTTACGATGTATACTAGGTCTACAATTTTTGGGCCCCTAACTTTTTTGGGGCTGGGGCGGCTGCCCCGCTAGTCCCCCCTAGGGCCGGCCCTACTTATGTATATGATCAATAAATATTTTTGTTTAGTTCACGTTCAAAGTGTTTAATGAGCATTGGTAAATATTTGTATTCCGTTCGGGTATACATGTTTTTATGCCTGCTACATACAAGAACATTGCACGGAAAAGATATAATTTGATTTTTTTTATATCAATATATCTGCATGAGTAGGCCCAGACTCCATGAATGAGTAGGCCCAGCCAAGTGCACCACCGGCTGGAGCGGCCTCCTCGGGGCCCAACCATGGCACTGGCCCTAGCGGTCGCTGCATCTGCCAACGCATCTCCTCGAAGGCCGCCACACGAACAGCCGTATTCCGCCCCCCTTTTGGAGTGGGGCCACCACCACCACTGTAGAGCAGCCAACAGCGGTGGAGAGGCAGTAGCTTGGGGGAGCCCCCATGGGTGATCGGGTTTTCACCCTCACTTCCCCACAAAGGGGACAGCGGCTCAGTGATGGTGTCGCGCCTGAAACGTTTTTCCTTCAGGTTGGGGCGGAAGTGAACATTTCATTCATTTGATTTAGAGAGCTACAATTATAGGATAAATGATGAACAAAATCATTTGTTTTTTAAATATATTTCACATAACATGCATGGGCTTAAAGTTAGCTTTGACAAAAACTTATATGGGTACAACCGACAGATATGAAAAATGTTTCTCCACCTGCTTTATGTACGTATGAGTAACAGGGAAGTAACACCTTTGTACCTATCGCGCGACTTCAACGGTTGCAGTCAGACATGCGAAACTGTAGTAAGTGTGATCCATCAGCCTACTCACTCCTAGTATTAATTTCCTTAAACTCACCTACGTGCTAGTATTTTTTTTGCACTATTACTCATTTTGACTTCATTTACAAGCTAGTGCTCTTACTTTTATTCGTGAGACTATCCAAAAATGCAGAGGGTAGCACGCTTGCACACACGTCTTTCGATGATCCTTTCCAAGGCAAGATCTTGTTGAGTGGCCCTCGTACTTAACCCATCTTCCATCATAAAATGCAGACATGTATGCACAATACCAAGTAATTAGTTCGGCACGAGAGGTTTCGGGAGATGTGAACATACACCATTAGACAATTCGACCTGAATGCTACTGGATTTGATATCTTCTCCATCTCTCAACCATTTGATTCGATTTGTATCCCTAGTTGGCGGAAGGCGGCTTGGGAGCATGTCCCTGACGAGTAGTGCTGGGAATTCAGCTCCGTTACAACATTACGGTCCAGCTTTTGCCGTCGCGTGGGCCTATAGCCAGGAGAGCCAGACAGAGGAGTGCAAGAGCACAAGACATTGTCATGACTAGATCACTAGGCAATTTCATGTGTACGAATGCTACAAACAATAATCTAGATCGATATAGCTAACCGCAGCATGCAATGCTTTGTGTAATTCCCAGTTGTGATCGGTGTGAGCTTGGGAGGAAGAGACAAGGGCTGCAGGGGTCTTCAACTTTACGAGTGATATTAACAGAAGAGAATGCAACTTTACAACTTCTCATGTTTTGTTGGTCACTTGTTGGACCAAATCGATTTAAAACGTCAAGTTGTTCCGGAGAACTTATCCCGGTTGGCCTGTTCTTGACATCCAACGAGGCCACAAGTGTCCATCAAAATTAGCTGTACATTTTGATACATCGGCGGGCAACATCCTCGCTAAGAGTTATAAGGCGAGTGTTGTCCACACATATGTTAGTACTACATGGGAACTGATGTATCGGTCATCGGCTTGCTTGGATTGCTCGAAAGTGTTACGAGAATAGAATTTGTGTTCATCGGAAAATATGTACCTGTAGAGGACACTCAGTTAATTTTGTTAGTGAAACTGACAAATAGAGTTCAAAAGTTTCATGGCTTGTCATGGAGAAATTTGTGACTTGACCACGGTGTGTGTGGGGCAATTAAAGATGAACTGCCGCTGCAAGTAAAACTGTTGTATCCAATTGGAAGGAGGATGTACCTGGGTAGTGCCCTGCTTTGCATGAGGGTACCGATTTGTTGTACGGTGCTGAACTCAGGGGCTTCCCACTGGGTATGACAGGTATGCCATGCCATACCCTAGGGTATGACAGCCTTGCACATTACATATAGGGTAAAATGAAAAATTACTAGTGGGACATCTATTGGTTAGTAGTAGGTTTTGGGTTCAAATCCCACATTTTCACCATTTATTATACCACTATTTTATCTTTTACCTTACTATTATGTTTTATTACTAGGTACTATAATTTTCTCATAATTTTTCTTCTTCCTTGTCCTTTTTAAAAGTATAAATAGTAAATATGCATTATATTTACCATAGACATTACACTGATACTTTTGTTGCTTATGCTATATTAATACGAAGCTAGGTTGATATAGTATTACCCAACTAGGAAAAAACATGTTTATAACATAGATGAAGAAAATAGACAAATATATCTTTCACATGTTATGTATTTACGGAAAGAATTGTAATTTTATTTGATAAATATAAAGTCCAACAGTTTACAACAAGCCTGGAGTTACACATTTTTGCAAATGCTAAAAAAATTAGATGTATATTTCTCTATTATAATTTGCATATATTTGGACGTGGTTGTGTTGTGGTGCTAAATGCGCTCTTTGTTATCTTACAATATTCCTAACACGTAGTTTGCAAAGTAAAATTCATTGAAATGCATTTAATTTTGTTTGTTTGACATAGATTGTTTGATGACAAAATAGTTGTATTTCTCTAAGATTGAAAAATAGATGTTATGGAACTATATGTGAATTTTTTATGTGGCATATCCTTTCGTGAAATCCTGGGTCCGCCACTGGCTGAACTTAAGTACTACATCGATCCATAATAAGTGTCCTTGATTTAGTACAACTTCGCACTAAATCAACGACACTTATTGTGGATCGGAGGGAGTAGTGTTTTTCTAAAAGGAGGCACCCCCCCTCCCCCAGATCAACATCGAGTAAGTTTATGTTGTTTCGAGGGTATATTTTTGAACATTTTTATTTTGTATGGACAAGAAATGTAACCGACTACCAAAATTAAGTTCTATGGGCAAGCTCATAAGTAATTTATTTGGAGGGAACTTTTTCATGCTAGTAGAACTCTCCTACATAACGCGATGTTCCAGATGCAGATTGATCAGAGTTTCGAAGGTTGAGTCATGAACCTGACTCTATGCAACCAGCAGTGCAGCGAGCCCCAGCTTTATATGTACCGACGTGTCTAGAGTCTCGCACCAGAAATAGCTCATGAACGGGAGGACCTCCGGCATTAAAATAAACACGCTGCGTATATCTTATTGTTGCGCTGCGTAGATTCTGATGTAACGAACTTCAACGCCAGGTAAGGCCGAGTGGTGGTCAGCAAGGGAACATTTTCTCCCTTGTAAACAACATTTCTTCCAATATATGTTCCACCACTCGCCTTCCTTATTAGCAGGGAAAACAAAATAGTTTTAGTATCTTATGATAGTTAGCATGTTTTATAAAATCCAGTGTTGCATATAGGTGATATCCAATTCTATCGCATCAACGGTGACGAATCTCGGTATCATGGCACAATGGGGACTCGCAGTGCTATGACAGTTGCACGTAGGGTGGTGGCGCTTTTTGGCATCGTGGTGGCATCAACGGCAGGCCAATCAAAGACTATGCAGACCTCGCCCTGAAGATTGGACAACAGTTCGACAGTGGTGACAATTTTTGTAGCGTGTGCATAAGGTTCTTGCTATGAGTCTGCTAAACCCTATGTACACTCTCGTTTCGCTTAGAGGGTGTCCCGGGGTATGCGATTGTTCCTTGTTTCTAGCGGGTGGAGGAATTTCGTTGTTTTCCTGGCATTGGCCCTGTTGACATGATTTTCACCCATTGTCGGGTATGTAGGAGTTGTGTGGTGGCTTCGGATTTTTTTGACGTATGTCCTTTGTCTGCCCTTTGTTGAATAAATTAATAAAAATAACCGTATGCATATTTTTATGCAGAGGCCATGGGGTCTCATCCTCCATTTTGAAAAGTCTCCAAACAACCATAAAAGGTACTGTAAAACTGAATATGAGCACAGACCTATGAAGATGATTGTTATGCTGATAATCCATACCACGTGAAGGAAGAACAGAAAATTCACTAAGCGGAATAAAGTTCACACCCGGTCTGTGATACCGCAGCTCTCTTCAATGACATCTAAATGTATGTGAAGTCCCACAGTTCGCCGATTTCTATGCTCTTGTCAAGTTATTTTGTTCTTTCTCTATGCAATAACTCTGCGCTCACAGTAACTCTTTGAGTACTCCAATCCATGTCACATCGATCCACTTTTTAGACTACCTTTTTCTACTAAATATATATCAACAATTTATATATATACACACACAAACACACTATGGAAAGCGGTCTAGTTGTCAACACATATCATCACGATGAAAAGGATATTGTCTCTTTGTTTTTGTTGCTTCAGACGCTTGGCTCTCTACAAGTTATAGGCAGTTCGGCATGAGAGATATCAGAATAGTGTGTTCTGTGCTGGGTCACATGCGGCTGTGCACAATCTGGAGCCGCATCCTCCCAGCCAACGCCTTGAACAACACGGTGCTACGGTATTGTAGGACCCACCATTCTTATGGTCCGAACCGGAACTTTGTCGTGCTCGCTAGCGGAGCGACAAGAGCGACCCAGTTGTATGCTACTATAGAGCGTAAGACCTCGTGGTGTCTAGAGATCACTAAGCAAGCATCACTTACAATCAAGCATGTCGGTCCAATGAGAAAAGATACTCCCTCCCATATTAATTGACTCAAATTTGTCTGAATTTAAATAAATCTAGTCACTATTTAATATATATAGGTGCATCTAAATTTTAATAAATCAAAGTCAATTAATATGGATCGGAGGGAGTAAGAGAACTTCACTTCATCCGAAAGGGTCAAACGAACGCGTAGTAGACTATGAGGATGGGAATGGGTCGACCTAGGCCCAGCGAAACTTGCAGACCTGCACAACACAAACTCAAGACTTTGCCCCAACGAACAGTGAGGTTTTCAATCTCACCGGTTGATGTAACAATAGATTAACTATATGGTGTGGAAGATAATGGTGGTTTGCGGAAAGTAAACAGTAACAGTGGAAGGTGTATCAATGGTAAAGATTGGACCGGGGTCCATAGTTCACTAGAGCTGTTCTCCTTAGATAAACAAACATGGCATGCTGGATAAACAAATTGCAGTGGGGCAATTGACAGGACTGAGCAAGGCATAACAATGTAGTACTAGATATTCATGATACTAAGAGATTCGATTGGGCAATACAACAAGATACATAGACCGCCATCCAACTCCATCTATGACTAGAAATCCACCTTCAGGTTATCATCCGAACCCCCTCCAGTATTAAGTTGCAAGCAACAGATAACTGCTTTAAGCAAAGCATGTAAGGTAAACAATCCACTTGTTCCATGAACAAGAGACCGTTGTTTTCTCCCTAGTGGCAACATCACATCTACAACCTTAGAGATTTTTGTTACTTCCCTTAGATTAAATAGAGGCATGAACCCACTATTGAGCATAAATACCACCTCTTGGAGTCACTAGCATCTACTTGGCCAAGATAGCTACTAGAAACGGAGAGCATGCAAGATCACAAATAACATAGACATGATAGAATCAATAAGACAAAACCATTAATCAATCTTACATAGTAATATCCATATCCATCGGATCCCCACAAACACAACATGCATGATTACAAGTAGATGATCTTGATCATGAACGGAGCTCACAAGATCTAAACATGGTAGCACAAAGGAGGAGATACAACCATCTAGCTACTATATGAACCCGTAGTCCAAGGTGGAACTACTCACACTTCATACCGGAGGCTGGCATGATGAAGAAGAAGGCCTTTGGGATGATCTACCCTCTGGCAGGGTGCCGGGAAGAGCTTCATATCCCCCAATCTAGGGACGATGGTGGCGGCGGCTACAGACGGGTTCGTGGAATATTGATCGGGTACTTAGGGTTTTTGCATCGGGGGGTCTTTATAGACGAAGAGGTAAGGCACGGGGGCGGCCAGGGTGGTCACACCCCCCAGGCGCGGCTAACCCTAGCCCGCGTCGCCAGGGGGTGTGGCCCCATTGTGCCTCCCCTCCGTCTCGCACTCAGGCTCCGTGTTCCCCACGGTAAAATATTGACTTTGGCTTGTGTACCATCCAATTCCGAGAATATTTATTTTCCGCCTTTCTGAAACCAAAAACAGAAGAAAACAGGCAACTGGCACTGTGGCATCTTGTTAATAGGTTAGTACCAGAAAACATATAAAAACACCTCAAAGTGTAGACAAAGCAAAGGAAAGTTGATACTAAACAAGCATGGAACATCAAAAATTATAGATACGTTTCCGACGTATCAAGCATCCCCAAGCTTAACTCCTGCTCATCCTCAAGTAGGTAAGTGATAAAAATAATAATTTTTAAGGTGACATGCACCATCAATATCAAGATCAAACCATTTGCAAGCATTAAAAGCTGGGATCAAAGAACTCTAAACATGAGCATGAAAGATGGAGTTCTAACAGTAAGAGAAAGTAACTATGTATGAAACATGAAAGATTACAAAGAAAAATCATGAATAAAATGCATTGAAAAACGTTTGTTTGTTTCACATACAACAAATATAGCATAGTGACATTCAGCTTGTCCCTCATGGAGTAGCAAATAGATGCATAGGACACCTTCAAAGTTCATAAGGGTGACTAGATACAAATAGCAGAAGAACAAGTAATATTAACAATATGCATCAATCAATAAGTTTTGGGATAATGCACATAGAACTAAGAATGGCAATTATGCTCTCTTAACTGGTGCCTAAGGATAGAAGGTGAAGACTCAATATAATAGTGGAAGAAATGCCCTTCATATAGGGAAGCAGGGATTTCAAGTCTTAAAAAGAGCTTCAAAAAATTATGGTACTTGTTAGCTTTTAGCTCTCATTGCTCCTATCATAAGCATCTTGAAGTGATTACGGTTAAAGTGAACAAACTATGGAGTATATGCTTGCCATAGTATAAGTTGGCAATCTCATGTCCCTTGAATATGAGGGCTGCTCCTCATGCTACTCAACTTTGGTCACCTGTAAGTTTTTGTCATAGTAAGTACATGTGTATCATAGAGAACCACCAACGGGGTACCCTTTGCACATGATACAGGAACTATCCCATAATCAAAATGACAAGGCAAGCAGACAATGAGCATTTCAGCAATCTTCTTATTTATCATGGGAAAATGGTGATTTTTTCTTTTTTTTCCTCTTTTCAATATGTCTCTTTTTTATAATAAGAAAGCTTCATAGATGTTATTATGGTGATGCTGCAAGTTTCCACCATGATTAGGCATGGCTTAGGCTAGCGGGCCAGGCATTTCTCTAACACACATACATAACTCCATGGACTTATAAGATCCCTCTTTATTTCACACCGACGACATCCATAGACAAAAGAGCATGATGTCAACTGTGTACAAAGTACAAGTGCAATGTTGAAGCGTTCCTCGTGACAGCACGGTTCTGCTAATTCTAACGTATAAGTGCAAACATATACAACATAGATGACACAATGGTTCAAGTTTATTAGGGGAAAGAAAAATATAGTGTGCCATCAAGTTTGTGAGAGCCTTAATCACTAAGTTTTCACATAACAAAATACTTTTTAATTGGAAGATAGATGAAAACAATAATATACTTAGAATGGTGTAACACACCATGCATAGGAATTTATAGTGAACTCCTTGGAATAACTTGGTTTCTTGGGAGTTGGATGCATGAGTAGAGCTTACTTATACAAGTGGAGGATAGCAAAAGACTGGGAGCGACCAACTAAAAGAGCAATAATGGCCATAATCATATAGAGTGACAGAACATTACTAATCAAAGCATAAAGTGGTACTACAAGTCAAGGACTAAATGATCATAGAGTTTAAGACAAGTTTGTAAGGGTGTCGTCTTGATCCCCTTCATGGAGAAGTTCAGAAGTTTTCTTGCCTTTGTGATGAAGCGAATTGACACTTTTTTGCTGATAGGAGAACGAGTGCTTGCAACCTCTGCAGTCTACACGGAAAAGCAACAAGGGCAACTAGCGGCCAATTTGCTTGTTATCAAATGCAACTGCAGGAGCATAGCGATGTTGGTTGTCGCGTTGTTGTTTTTTTGTTCTTTTCTTTTTTTCTTTTTTGCGGCGAATGGATATTTCATTACCCGAGCAAGGGTTACATTCTGATCTTGCAATAGCAACAACCTCAACATGACAAATATGCAACTACAGCATACCGTATACGGTGCTGGCTTCATCTCATCGCAGAAAGAGCTTGTTTCCACCGAGCAGCATGGTCTCCATTGCTTGGATGATTCATTCAGTTTTTTCTCTTACCATATTTTTTTCCCAGCGTATCCTATACTCCCTCCGCTTCATAATATAAGATGTTTTAGCTTTATGAAAGGAGTGTATCTAGATCTTTTTTAGTGCGTACATTCACACGTGACATGCTATAATCACCTACGTACGCTTTCTCACATCTGCACGAGGGAACGGATTAATAAGAAGAGGAGAATTAACATATCTACATAATAATATTCTGAACTCCAACTCAGGTAGCAGGATTGTCATGAGTGACCTCATTCCTCAGTTGCATCAGTCAGGCATCAGTCTTTCTTTGTTTAGATCACACAATTAGTAAAAGGTACCGTACACGATCTCAGCACCCATAAGATCCCTTTCTTACTATTGCTATATTTTATATATGCTAGTCAGATCACACAATTTGTAAAAGGTACCATACAAAATCCGTGAGTAAAAAGCCCGTCATATATTGAACATCACCCTTGGCCTTTTCACCAAGTGTTTCCACATACAAATTCACTGTTTTTATTTTCTTACTCCTTATCCATCAATAAATTTTCTGCCCTCTTCAGTAACTTAATTATTGTACTCTTTTCATCTTTATAACTTCGAGTTATCTTCATTGATACACCATGTTCTTCTTGCCTTCTTGATATATTATTATTCTTCATGTCAACCCTTGAATCATTGACTAGTACCTACTCCTCATAATCTATTTTCCAGGTCTCAACCTATAAGTATGGTAATCTCTATAAAGAATAGTCGACAGACAACCAAGATGTGGAGATACAGATCATATGTTTCTATGAGCTCATTGCTTAGACCTCAATGTAGCTTGTGATTTGGGAGACATCGGGATTAGCAAAGGTGCAGTCAATGTACAAGTTGGCTCGGACAACAAAAAAAAACTTGTTGTGCTCCTCCGTTCCATCGCCAGTTTTGCATTGCCGGCTACTGGATGCACCTTAGAGCTACAGTCATTTCTTTTGTTAGAGATGCCCGTCGTTGTTTACATTCATGGTGATCTAGTCGCGTGCTTGGCGGCCTCATGGTGGGATCCGCTGCCAAGTTCACCCGCCAAGTCTACATGGAAGTGTGGTCGGCCTCCTGTAGAGTGCGACTTCTCACGATCAATGGCTTAAACCGTGCCATACCCACTGCAGGGTATTCACATGAGGCATAGGCGGGGTGGAGCGAGGCAAGCATGTGATTTGGTGGATGCATTGTAGTGATGTATTTTCTCGATCTAGTTTAAATACACATGGACTTAGTTATAACTTTCTCAAATGGGTATAGTAAAATATTTTCTGTTTCTAATTGAAAGATTGTGTAATTTTCAGTTGAAAATTTTACGGATTCAATAGGAAGGTCGATTGTTTTGTATAGAAATCCACAACAATTAGTACAATTTAAAGTGGCATGAAAATAGTTGAAGTTAGTGTTGCATCTTTGTTTTAATATTTTCATCCGTCCCGACGAGGCATGATGCCTCGCGGAGATCCGTATTTTGGATTCTCTGTGAACCCATTTGATACTTTGCTTTAGAACAACTAGCATGGTGGCCCTCGCAAATGCGAGGGCACAATCTCTAATTAGTTGAAAGTGTCTTTAAAAAGTTACTATTCCAGGGATATCACATTTCAAGATAATAAATAGTACGACTATAGGACTACAAATAAATGTATGATAAATAAATTAAGACTATGGGACTATAAATAAATGTAGGATAAATAAAGTATCACATATGCTAAGTAACACCTTTACCCAACCAAAATTTATGGGCTAATGATGTTGGGTCATTTCATGAAACACACATGTGGATTGTTTGTAAGTAATATTATCTCAATAGTAGAAGTATGTGCGTTGTTAGGTCGGTATGTGAGGTTAAGTACCATTCATAAATTTAACTGATTAGCTTAAATGAAATTAGTTCATTATCCTTAATAGTTAGGGAAAATTAAAAAATTAGAATTGTAATCTCAATATGTGTTTCTTCGTCACAATTAGTTTTCCAATTTTAAAACATTAAACCTTTTAGATTTTTACAGTCTTCATGGTGAAACTTTTACTTTTTGGTATGTAAACATTATTATAGAATTAAGATTAGTACGTTGACACTATTTTAGTGATATTTTTTGTTTTCAACCCATCCATTAACCATTTTAAATGTCATGAGTAAAAGTTAGAGAATTATGACATGAAGTTTTCTATAATGTCATATGTTTTGATATAGTATTTTATCCACGTTTGAAAATCTTTGCATGTTTCCCTATTCGGCAATTCATTTTATATGCACACTCGACATGTATTTGTGGTTCCATTTCACATGAATATATGGCTTGGATGACATGGCTCCACCTTTTTAACTAATGTTCAATTTTTTGAGTCACTGAAGGACTGTGCTCTTTATGTTGACTCCACAACATAAAAAAGGCACATACAATATTCAAAATATGTCTAATCATGCAAACCAAAAAATATCCGTCGACTCAATTTCTAATAAAAATTACACATTTTAGGTCCACTAAATAAATAATGTGTGCCAGGATTTATTATGTGGATACGCGATATTAACTAAAGATTTATCGCATATCTAACATGCATGGTGGCGTTCTATTTGTAATATAGGATGCATACATTGTTTTATCTCATGAATATAAATTTTTGTGTATGATTTTGTGAAAATGAAAAAATATACTAAAATAATTATTTTTCCAGTTTCAACCCTTTTTTAAAACTTGGATCTACCACTTGTCATTATCAAACCTTTAACATCAAAGTGTGTACACCTCTTGGTGATGCCAAAAGGGTGTCTTGGCTAAAGGCTATATGTGTCATTATGTTTGTCCATATATGAGAATTAGGAAGACCTATTGTTTTTTATGGATTTTATGCCGAGAAAGCTTACATTTCTGCAAAAATTTCTAGCATGTGCATAATCATGTTAATTATAATTGTGATGACATATTTCTTGGGATACTTATATCAATTTTGGCAAAAGGAAAATCCAATGGATTTGATTCGGGTGCTTTAGTGTTTCTTGGAAATATCAATTATATCTCTTGTTTCTTGTAATATATAATAGATCAAGTTGATAATTTAAAGGCTACATGCGTTTATGTGGTAATATCTAGCTTTTTAAAAATAATCAACATGCTGATATCAACACATATAGACCAGATGTTTAAACTTAAAAAATAGGTAATAAGTCATTTGTAATTTCTCTATTAATATTCAATGAGTATGATACAACAACATTCCGACGAAAGTTTTAATAAACTAATATTCAAAATATTTTATCTCTTTTAAATTTTGTAGATAAATTAAATATTTAGATATCGCATGGTGATTTTTGTATACTCAACCATGCGGGCAAAACTGTAAATGTACTACCTCCATTCCATTGAATAAGGCCTATATTTTTTTTTGAAAAGTCAAACTAAATAAACTTTGACCAAACTTTTAGAAAAAGAGTATCAAAAACTATGACATATAAAGATATCACATGAAAATATATTTCACAGTGTATTAAAAAGTGTTGATTTTAGATTGTATATTGCATTGTAATACTATTTTCTAAGTCTGACTTTTAGTAATAAATATAAGACTTATTTATTGAAACAGGAGTATATATTACCACATGAAAGCTTGCTTCCGGCATTATCCTAGCTACTCTACAAAAAACATTGTTCTTGCTAGCTAGACTTGTGTACGATTTTTTTCTTGAAGGAACGCAGAGCTAGCTAGTACACGTCTTAATTCGTAGAAAAAAAAAGGTACTCCGGTCGGCCGGCTACATAGAGGGTCTACGTTTTATTTGAACGGACTCTTCTAGCTGGCTAAGTCTTTTATTCCAAACGGACTCGGCTATCCTAGGGATATATTCCCTAAAAAAGCTGTTTTAAAAAAATCTATTGACACATACCAAAAGTGTGTCAAATTTCTACCACACAGATTTACGTAATAAATTATATTTCTTTAAATCACAGCCACATATTTTAGATCCAACTGTCAAAATAATTCTGATGATGTGGACCAACCTGGTGCCTCGAAAAACAACCTTATATTGCTTTTAGTATATCTATCTACTAATTTACAGAACGGTAGGTTCGTCCTCCCAGTTTCGTTCCGATTTTTTGTCGGTCGATTTTGCCCTTGACTGTTCAGGGTAATTACCTAACCTACCACCGCCAAGTGATTCGAGGAAAAAAAGCGCCTCCACCCGATCCGTTGACCTGCAGGCCGCAACGCTCCCACCCCGCCCGTCCCAACGCCCACGATCCAGGCCGCCGCAGCCCTGCTCCTACCATCTCCTGTGCCCCGCCGCTTCCTCTCTCTCTCGCCTCAGGATCCCACCACCAAGCCCACCCCACCACCGGCACTACCACGCGGCCAATCAGCGCCCTTGCGCCGAGTACCTCTGCCGGCCGGCTTCTTCCTCCATCGTGACAAGCTTGTGGGCAGATTGGCGACCATGGGCGCCATATGCAAATCCCCACCAAGCGCCGCTTCTTCATCGGCAGGCCTTTCGGCGTGAAGTATGGCGACGCTTGACAGCGTGGCTCCCAGCGTCGTAACCGGCATCGGGGAGGAGGAGGGCTGCAGTGGGAGGATTCCGACCAAGCGGAGACGTCGCTAAAGAAGGAGGCTCACCTCCATCCCTTCTCTTCCCCGATTCCGGCGACCCAACATCAAATCCGTTCGATTGGATATAGCTCGAGACAGATTTGGTGGACTGGAAAGAGTAGAAGAGGTCAGGAGGGAAGATGGACCAGGTGTTGAACAAGGTGAGGAGCTACTGGTTCAACAAGAGGGCCAGCAAGGAGATCGACTCCACTGACGACGAGTCGACGACCTGAGCCTACATGTCCGGCGCACGCGAACCATTCGGGTCTCTATACTACAACATCCACCGACAAGATTCTATGTCAAGGCATCGAGCATTTTTCTCTTGCTAACGCCATCTGAATGAGCTGGGTATCAATGAATTATAAAAAAAATCTTTGTCGATCTTGCTCTCGTGACAGAGTGTGGATTCGTGAAGCAAGCGTTCGGAGGGCAAAGGTCTACAGTATACCTTCTCCCATATTCTCTTTGTAAGGATGAAACAATAGAACCACCTACTGATTCAATGTGTATTCCCTTTCCAAGTAATTTCTGAGTGTCCACAATCGTTCATATTATTGGTGAATCTTCTAACTACTATGATGTGAGGCAGTAATTCTACCATTCTGCCAGCCTCTCTACGATGATAACATTAGTTGTTAGTTATTTGGCTTAACATGAGATTTTCGATTGCAGGAAAAGGCCATGGCGGACACGTGATATGAGGTGTTGTCTGTGCTGCATTTGATGGACATTGTCTGCTTGCTGCAGGCAAACTCCCTGCTTCTTCCAAAGGCTTATGGCGATGGTTACAGGTGGCGCCAGACTCCTGGTTGGTTCCGGTTTTGCCAAACCAGTGTACCGGCAAGTATTTTAGCGGGGTGCTAGTTTAGTCTGGGTTTCGCTGGGCCTGGCACCGGTTTGGCCGGTCCATTTTGGCAGTGAGGCCCGACGTGCTGGTTCAGATCATGGGGTGCTTCTTGTTTGGTCATCTTGGCTACTTGAGCACCCTTGGTGAGTCCTCTTGGCATGTTGATCATGTATATGGTCCTAGTCATAAGATGGACAAAATGTTCAAGTAGTATCCCATTCAAGTGAGGGTCAATGGATAACAAGTGATGGAAGGCATTCATCTTAGGTGTGTTGGTCGGAGTAGCATTACTTGGTGGCATTGTGATTGGCGTATGATGGGCTACATCAATTACATTTTGATCCTCAATTCCACATCGAATTAGATCACATCTCTGAGAAGATCCAATGATCTGAAAAGTAATTTCGATACCTAGATTGGTTCAGACCGAGAGAGTGATTCAAAAAGGTTAGTCGCTTAGTTGGGATCTATGATGGTGAGAACTTCCCCGAACTACAACCTTAACAAGAAGAGAAAAGATGGACACATGCAACGACGCTGGATCCAGTTATTTCTTTATTTTTTCTTGGCCTTCTTTTCAACATCTCCTTGCTTTGCTTCTTATGTAGAGATAGCAATCACAGACTATAACTCAGACCAAAATTAATCCTCCCAGAAAGAGCAAACTAAAGCTTAGCTGGAAAATCTCACTTTCGATCACGCGAGAGCATGACATGTCTCCCACGCACGACCAGCATGACACAAGGCCGGGCCTCCGTTTTCCCCTTTTAACAAAAACTCGTCTTTTTGATTGCTACACGAGCGTCGACTGTGTAGTTATTTGCCAAACGGGGACTAGGAGAAGATTGCATTAACACTTTTTAGATGGGTTGTAGTGTTATATGACATATCACACTATCTATCTATTACTAGCTGAATGCCCGTGCGTGGCTACGATTTCTTCAAATTTTCTCGTCGCACATTAAATATAACGGACATAAAAACTCATGTGTAAAAAAGATAACCACATATGGGTTTAGCCACCGAATTCAAATAAAATATGTTAAGCTGAGAATACAATATCTGACCCAAAGCTTGCAGGCTAAGAGTTTTGTTGTTTCCTTCAGCCATGTCTTTCAGCCAGGTCAACTGGAAGTTGTCTCCTGAATACATTGACAAAAATCTTTCAGCCATCTGCCTTCAAGAATCTGTTCTCTATATACATTGACAAAAATTGATGCCTCATCAGTTACCAGCAATTCAGCATAAAGCCAATGAACTTTTTCCAATTCATAAATGCCCCGAACATGATTTCAGATGCAGCTAAGCTTTACCTTCAGAGACCGTCGGCCTGTAACCATCGCCATAAGCCTTTGGAAGAAGCAGGGAGTTTGCCTGCAGCAAGCAGACAATGTCCATCAAATGCAGCACAGACAACACCTCATATCACGTGTCCGCCATGGCCTTTTCCTGCAATCGAAAATCTCATGTTAAGCCAAATAACTAACAACTAATGTTATCATCGTAGAGAGGCTGGCAGAATGGTAGAATTACTGCCTCACATCATAGTAGTTAGAAGATTCACCAATAATATGAACGATTGTGGACACTCAGAAATTACTTGGAAAGGGAATACACATTGAATCAGTAGGTGGTTCTATTGTTTCATCCTTACAAAGAGAATATGGGAGAAGGTATACTGTAGACCTTTGCCCTCCGAACGCTTGCTTCACGAATCCACACTCTGTCACGAGAGCAAGATCGACAAAGATTTTTTTTATAATTCATTGATACCCAGCTCATTCAGATGGCGTTAGCAAGAGAAAAACGCTCGATGCCTTGACATAGAATCTTGTCGGTGGATGTTGTAGTATAGAGACCCGAATGGTTCGCGTGCGCCGGACATGTAGGTTCAGGTCGTCGACTCGTCGTCAGTGGAGTCGATCTCCTTGCTGGCCCTCTTGTTGAACCAGTAGCTCCTCACCTTGTTCAACACCTGGTCCATCTTCCCTCCTGACCTCTTCTACTCTTTCCAGTCCACCAAATCTGTCTCGAGCTATATCCAATCGAACGAATTTGATGTTGGGTCGCCGGAATCGGGGAAGAGAACGGATGGAGGTGAGCCTCCTTCTTTAGCGACGTCTTCGCTTGGGTCGGGAATCCCCTCCCACTCGCAGCCCTCCTCCTCCCCGATGCCGCCGGTTACGACGCTGGGAGCCACGAGCTCGTGCGTCGCCATACTTCACGCCGAGCGCGACCTGCCAGTGAAGAAGCGGCGCTTGGTGGGGATTTGCATATGGCGCCCATGGTCGCCAATCTGCCCACAAGCTTGTCACGATGGAGGAAGAAGCCGGCCGGCAGAGGTACTCGGCGCAAGGGCGCTGATTGGCCGCGTGGTAGTGCCGGTGGTGGGGTGGGCTTGGTGGTGGGATCCTGAGGCGAGAGAGAGAGGAAGCGGCGGGGCACAGGAGATGGTAGGAGCAGGGCGGCGGCGGCCTGGATCGTGGGCGTTGGGACGGGCGGGGTGGGAGCGTTGCGGCCTGCAGGTCAACGGATCGGGTGGAGGCGCTTTTTTTCCTCGAATCACTTGGCAGTGGTAGGTTAGGTAATTACCCTGAACAGTCAAGGGCAAAATCGACCGACAAAAAATCGGAACGAAACTGGGAGGACGAACCTACCGTTCTGTAAATTAGTAGATAGATCCAAAAACTATTCGTTACATTATTGAAACTGACAATAGGCTTATTTCCCTTATACACATTGGTATAATAATACAAACTTTTTGGGCCATATTGTTTCCTGTACCTCAAGACTGCATGAACACTTTTGGATTTCCTAATTGGACGCGAGCTCAATGGCATATTAATAACCTATTCGCATAGTTGGTGCAACCAAAAAAGAGAGTTCTAGCACAAGATGTACGTAGAGGTGTTGTTCGCAGACTATTCATTAGAGAGAAACAAAGATCTTATTGTATAACTAATAATACCAATATATTGGATTGTCACCAAATGAATTTGCCAATGTAAGGTTTCACCTTCGATATCAAGACAACAAACCGGTTACTTTAAGTAAACATAAATTGAACGAGAGCTTTTTTGTGATCTAATATTTTTTGTAAATATCTATGCTCATAACTTATTGGGCTTAATATTTCCCGTGATGTAATCACAGTAAATATTATGTCGGATATGGTTTCAAATTTTGTTAGATTTAAGTGTATGGACCACTGAAGCATAGTTTTATTATTTTGTAATAGATCATGCGACTTAAATAATTGATGTATGCTAACAACGACGGTTAATAATCAGTTGAAATAAATAATATTGCGGTGCAATGCGATTGAATAATATCATTTGAAGGATATGCAATAAGTTAGTAATCGGTTAAAATTCTGAAACTGTGTGTCATCTAAGTACTTTTTAGCATGAATTTGATATATGACTATGTTCCATCCAAATTATGACATCACAAACATATATCCATTGGAGAGTAGAGCATCAAGATGACAAAGGAAGCACGGGAGGAAGAGAGGAAAAATATATCCAGATAGCGCTACCTATATTTCACAACTGACATTCTATAATATTGGAGGTGTTCTTTGAAATTTCATAATAATTACTCTATATAAATTATAATTATTTAAAATATCTCCCACACACGTGATATTTTATCTCAAATTATAGTTGCTGCAGGTATAGAATATTTTGATTTAGAAATTTATGATACCAAGTTTCCAGTATCTATCCAATATCAAGACGATGCCCTTGCATTTGCAAGGGCCACCATGCTAGTTTTTTAACAGAAATCAGCATCATTGAGCACTTTTTTGGCGAATGCAGATAGAGTATATACTTTCCCAGGACAACTTTTACTTGATAGTTTTACATTCTTAACTACTTTCAAAATGCCAGCTAGTTAGTCGATTAGAAGGCCGAACATGAATTATCTCATTTCTTGGAAAAAATGGAAAGGGCGACATACTTCAACAACATATGCACAGGGTTGTTATTTGTTTCCATGTGCATGCCTGTATTTCGTTGAGGAAATATTTGTTTGTGTAGCACATGCTAAGGGCACTGGGTACACCATATATATGTGTGGGTCCATTGATATCAATCACATACAAACTTGCATTTCATAAGTACCGAAGAAATCAAGGTTTTCTTGAATTCCTCGCCCTCTGTTTCCCTTAGACCTTTATTAAGTCTGCCTTCATTTCTCTTCGTCCATCTTTGAGACACAGAATGTGCTACCTATTTTAGTTCTTCCACCACGAACCCCAAAATGTCTTGCACATAGTATCAACGCATTTCTTTCTTAACATTCATATGCGTACCCACCAAGAGGATTCCATGCCACGAAAAAGAGATCGTTAGTAGAGTCGGCATGGGAGGTATCGGGACGTGCCAATATGTATGAACTAGGTTTGTGTGCAGAACTGACATGACACAAAGTACGATAATGTTGGCTTGAACAGTGAGACACTACAGGAAATGCCTCCGTTGACGAGCGCCCCGACCGCTCAGCGAAAGGAAACATATGCACGACAAAGGCACTGCCCGACATATACCTCCTCGGCATACTTGTCCGGAATGCTTGGCATAGGTGGACGTTTGGCAAAAAGATCTATGTCGAGCAAGCTTCACTCGGTTTTTTGGTGTCATTTGTCATTCGTCGCATCCTGGTTTGAGGGCTTATGATTGAGGCAAGTTAGTACAGAGAACTTGATGCTCAAAGGTTCTTGAAGCTAGTGTATATGTGTTTATGTTGGTCCACTCGGCTCAATCCAGTGAAAACGAGAAAAGAATTTGTCTTCATCTGACCGTGGACAAAAATGAAGTGTATATATTGGAGGATACTCCACTCTTTGGTAGAAATTTCTGAGTAACTTTCGTTCCTTTATGATGAAGCGAGTCGTGGGTACCTGACCCTGCTGATAGGTGTACGCAAAAGCTACAAGGGCGCACCTGGGTAGCGCCCGATTTGGCAATTGTCACATGCAGGTGCAGACCGATGTAGTTTTGTCACGTTGTTTTTCTGTTTATTTTTAGTGTGGGATGAAAAGGAACTTCAAATATCACCAACCACAGCACGACAAATATGCAACCACAACACGTCGTCGTATGCTGCTCCGTTCGTCCCAAGGTAGAAAGAGCATAGCTTATTTTGAAGTGTGAAATCTTCAGGACAAACAACTCTATTTGTACAACTCTGTATGTACCGATGTGTCTAGCGTCTCGCACCAGATGTAGATCATGAACAGGAGGACCTCCGGCATCAAAATAAACAAACTGCAGACATCTTATTATTATGTTGCGTAGAGTCTGATGAAAGGAAGTTCAACACCAGGTTGGGCCAAGTGGTGGTAAGCAAGGGAACATTTTCTCCATTGTAAACAACATTTCTGCAAATATATGTTCCACCACTTGGCCTTCCTTATTAGCAGGGCAAACGAAACATTTTTAGTATGTTATGACATTTAGCATGTTTTCTGAAATCCAGTTCTGCATATGCGTGATATCCAAACAACCAAATATGGTACTGTAAAATTTAATCTGAGCATAGACCTACGAAGCTAATTGTTATGCTGATAATCCATACCACATGAAGGAAGAACAGAAAATTCATTGAGCTGGATAAAATTCACACCCAGTCTATGTGAGATGCAGCTCTCTTCAATGACATCTAAATGTATACGAAGTCCCACAGTTCACCCATTTCTATGCTCTTGTCAAGTTATTTTGTTCTTTCTCTCTGCAATAACTCTGCTCACGGTTACTCTTGGAGTACCCCCAATCCATGTCACATCGATCCACTTTTTAGACTACCTTTTTCTACTAAATATCTACCAACAATTGATATATATACACACACAAACACACTATGAGAACCGGTCTAGTTGTCAACATCATGACGATAAAAAGGATATTGTCTCTTTGTTTTTGTTGCTTTGGACGCTTGGCCCTCTACAAGTTATATAGGCAGTTGGCGTGAGAGGTATCAGAATACTCTGTTCCGTGATGGGTCACGTGCGGCTGTGCATGATCGGGAGTCGCATCCTTCCAGCCAACGCCTTGAACAGCTTGGTGTTGCGGTACTGTAGGACCCACCATTTCTTTCGTCCGAACCAGAACTTTGTCGTGCTCGCTAGCGAAGCGACAAGAGCGACCCAGTTGTATGTCACTAGCGCGTAAGAACTCGTGGTGTCTAGACCATGGTGTGTGTGTGGAGCAATTAAAGATGAACTGCAGCTGCAAATACAATTGTTTTATCCAATTGGCATGAGGATGTACCTAGGCAGTGCCCTGCTTTGCGTGAGGGTACCTATATGTTGTACGGTGCTGAACTCAAGGGCTGCCCACTGGGTATGACATGGATGCCATGACATACCCTAGGCCCAGCCTTGCACATTACATATAGGATAAAATGTAAATTTACTAAATTATATTAAACTATGCGCCTATTACTAGTGGGACATCTATTGGTTAATCGTAGGTTTTTGGTTCAAATCCCACATTATTACCATTTATTATACCACTATTTTATCTTTTACCTTACTCTTATGTTTTGTTACTAGGTATTATAATTTTCTCATGATTTCTTCTTCTTCCTTTTGCTTTTTAAAAGTATAAATAGTAAAGATGCATTGTATTTACCATAGACATTACATTGACACTTTTGCTACTTATGCTATATTAATACGAAGCTAGGTTGATATAGTATTACCCAACTAGGAAAAAACTTGTTTATAACTTAGATAAAGAAAATAGACAAATATATCTTCCGCGTGGTATGTACTTACGGAAAGAATTGTAATTTTATTTGGTATATGTAAAGTCCAACAGTTTACAACAAGCCCAGAGTTAGACATTTTTGCAAATGCTAAAAAATTAGATGTATATTTTCTCTATTATAATTTGCATATATGTGGACGTGCTTGTGTTGTGGTGCTAAATGCGCTCGTTGTTAGCTTACAATATTCCTAACACGTAGTTTGCAAAGTAAAATTCATTGAAATGCATTTAATTTTGTTTGTTCGACATAGGTTATTTGATGACAAAATAGTTCTATTTCTCTGAGATTGAAAAAATAGATGTTATGGAATTATATGTGAATTTTTTATGTGGCATACCCTTTCGTGAAATCCTGGGTCCGCCACTGGCTAAACTTAAGTACTACCTCCGATCCATAATAAGTGTCCTTGATTTAGTACAACTTCGCACTAAATCAACGACACTTATTGTGGATCAGAGGGAGTAGTGTTTTTCTAAAAGGAGGCAACCCCCCTCCCCCACATCAACATCGAGTAAGTTTATGTTGTTTCGAGGGCATATTTTTGAACAATTTTATTTTGTATGGACAAGAAATGTAACCGACTACCAAAATTATGTTCTATGGGCAATATCATAAGTAATTTATTTGGAGGTAACTTTGTCATCCTAGTAGAATTCTCCTACATAACGCGATGTTCCAGATGCAGATTGATCAGAGTTTCGAAGGTTGAGTCATGAACCTGACTCTATGCAACCAGTAGTGCAGCCATCCCCAGCTTTATATGTACCGACGTGTCTAGCGTCTCGCACCAGAAATAACTCATGAACGGGAGGACCTACGGTAGTAAGATAAACACGCCGCAGACATCTTATTGTTGTGTTGCGTAGATTCTAATGTAAGGAACTTCAACGCCAGGTAAGGCCGAATGGTGGTTAGCAAGGGAACATTTTCTCCCTTGTAAACAAAATTTCCTCCAATATATCCACTCGCCTTCCTTATTAGCAGGGAAAACGAAATAGTTTTAGTATGTTATGATAGTTAGCATGTTTTATAAAATCCAGTTTTGCATATATGTGATATCCAATTCTATCGCATCGACGGCGACGAGTCTTGGTAGCATGGCGCCGTGTGGGGACTCGCAGTGCGTCGCGTGATGACGGTTCATAGGGTGGTGGCGCTTTCTGGCATCATGGTGGCGTCGACGGCAGGCCAATCAAAGACTATGCGGATCTTGCCCTGAAGATTGGATAGCAGTTCAATGGCAGTGACAACTTTTGTAGCGTGTGCATAAGGTTCTCACTATGAGTCTGCTAAACCGTATGTACACCCTCGTTTCGCTTAGAGGGCATCTCAGGATAAGCGATTGTTCCTGGTTTCTAGCGGGTGGAGAAATTTCGTTGTTTTCCTGGCATAGGCCATGTTGACATGATTTTCACCCATTGTCAGGTATGTAGGAATTGTGTGGTGGCTTCGGATTTTTTGATGTATTTCCTTTACTGCCCTTTGTTGAAAAAAAATCCAAACAATGACAAAAAGGTACTGTAAAACTGAATCTGAGCACAGACCTATGAAGCTGATTGTTATGCTGATAATCCATACCACATGAAGGAAGAACATAAAATTCATTGAGCTGAATAAAATTCACACCCAATCTATGTGAGATGCAGCTCTCTTCAATGACATCTAAATGTATATGAAGTCCCACAGTTTGCCGATTTCTATGCTCTAGTCAAGTTATTTTGTTCTTTCTCTCTGCACTAACTCTGCTCACAGTTACTCTTCGAGTACCCCCAATCCATGTTACATTGATCCAGTTTTCATACTACCTTTTTCTACCAAATATCTATCAACAATTGATATATACACACACAAAAACACACTATGGGAAGCGGTCTAGTTGTCAACATATCATGACTATGGAATGGATATATTGTATCTTTGTTTTTGTTGCTTTGGACGCTTGGCTCTCTAGAGGTTATTATATGCAATTCGACATGAGAGGTATCGGAATATTGTGTTATGTGCTAGGTCACGTGTGGCTGTGCAAGATCTGGAGCCTAGAAGAGGTTGTTGACATCTTGAAGGAACTCAACATTGGAAAAGTCGTCATCGAACGATACCTCGACATGGACGACAAGGCCAACAGGAATGCTACGCTGCCGCTAATTAGGTTGCATCGTACGTGACTTAAATTTTGCTAGAGTTTCGAGCTCTAGCATTTGGAGTAGATGTGATAGAGAGTTATCATGTTTAGATTCAATCTATTCATCTACTTTGTTAGTATGCATTACTCGTGTAATTGTTATTTGTATGATCATGTTTTATAACTTATTTATTCGGATTAAATCATATGAATATTTTCTTATATTTTCAACACTACAAAGCCCCTTGAAAGAGCACAAATCGAGTCAGAAAAAGTAAGTCAATGATCTTAATGTTCATGATTTGAATTCGAAGCAAAAAATAATAAGTAGCGGACACTCAACTTCTTTGAAAGTGAACGCATACAAAAAGGGTTTGGAAGATTTATGGTTTTGTCACGAAGAAATTCCGTGAATTCATGACGATGCCTGGAGCAAAGTTGAATTTTCACAGCAGTAGACGTGTGCAATGGGCACTATGGTGCACATATGCCCCGATTTGCATGGACATTCTAATATGTTTTAGAGTGCTGGATTAATGTTGTTTCCAGGGGACTTCTTTAATAGTTTACTAGCTGAATACCCGTGTGTTGTAACGGGAGATAAACAAACTCCATCTTGGAGACGCACAATCATCCACAATGGGTAGCCCGCTCGTTCTTTCTTTATTTACATTGACCTATTTTTTCTCAGATTTATTTACCTTGATATATAATTTAATTATATTTGAAGTTATATTTTTTCTCATGATTTCATTTTTTGCGTCCATTAAATATTTTTCCTAGAGCTGGATGCCTTCTGGTGATTCTTTATTTTGTATATAGTTATGACCGCGCAGTTTGTGGTAATTATTTTTGTCTTTCTTCTGCCATGCTTTCTATTCCTTTCATCCTTTGTTCCTTCCATATTTTTTGCTTTGTCCTTTATTTAGTTATCTATCATTGTACATTAACATAGATTTATATTCGTATATTATGAATTGTTGTTTGGTTCGTAGAGATGATTTTCCCCTTGGCTGCTAGTTTTTTGTTCCACTTAATTTATACTTATGTTTAGCTCTTATTTTTTTATGTTCCCCATTTTTCAAAACTTTGTTTTCTTTGGTCCAAAGTGTGGTTCTTTTAATACTCGTGATTTATTCCACGTGGTTTAAACCTATGGTTCAAATTTATTTCACTTGGTTTGAGATTCTTGTTACACCTATACTTGTAATTTGTTTCGTGGTGGTTAAATATTTATTCAACTTTACTCAAAACTTTGTTTCCTGAGAACTAATGATGTATTCCAGTTAAACTTATGTTCCCATTTAAGTATAAATATTTGTTCAAGTTGATTTGTTCCACTGACACTATTTTTGTTCTATTTAGTATAAATTTATATTCCTCATGTACGTGATTTGTTCCCAAGGCACTAAAATTCTTGTTCCATCTGTAGTCGTGGTTTTGTTCTATGGCCACCAAAAAATTTCATAGTTCATTCCAAAGTCACAGTCGTGTCATGGATATCCTACTTTCTTTTGAGTAGTGATAGTGAATTTTTAGATGATGATTTTTATCCTGTATACTACTGTTTGGAAGGAACTTTGTCATCCTACTAGAGTATTCATCCATAAGGCAGTGTTTAAGATGTTGAATCGACCCGAGTTACAACTAGACGTAGGTTTTGACCAAGAAGACCTCCGACACGAGCATCACAATAAACACATTGGGGCGTCATGTTGTTTTGTTGCGTATAGTCTAATGTGAGGAAATTTTAATGTCTGGTAATGCCCAGTGGTGGTCTCAAATATATTCTAATGCAAATGGAACAGTTTTAGCATATTACGACAGTTAGCATGTTTTCTAATACCCAGTTCTGCGTTTACGTGACATCCAAACAAGCACTAAAGGTACAAAAATTCTTTATCTCCTATACCGAGAAGAACATACCCATGAGGCTGATTGTTGGCGCTGGTAATTCATCCATCCTGGGAAGAACGGAAAATTCATTGAGCTGAATAAAGTTCACACCCAGTGTATGTGAGATGCAGCTCTTCGATGACATCGATATGTATGTGAAGTCTCGTAGTTCACTCATTATTTCTAGGCTCTCACTACTAGGAAACTAGCTATAGATAGACAGACCTTCTGTGGCGCATGGTTCTGACCATGCGCCACAAAAGTTGTCTAGTGGCGCATTTCATCAAGTGGCGCATTTCATCAAATGCGCCATAGAAGTCTTTCAACTTCTGTGGCGCATATAGGAACTTCTATGGCGCATATGTCCATATGCGCCACAGAAGTTCCAACTTCTGTGGCGCATATGGACAAATGCGCCACAGAAAGCTCGGGTGGCCCCTGCCACAGAATTCATTAACTGTACTCTGACCAACATTCTGTGGCGCATATGACCATATGCGCCACAGAAGTTTATCTTCTGTGGTGCATATAGAGGCATGCGCCACAGAAGTTTCTGTAGGAAAAACAGATTCTACCCACCCCTCTGGATCGCCTTTTTAGCCTTGTAAAAAATAATAGAGAATGAAAAACACTTCAAAAAATAAAATCCTTTCACATAGTGATAGGTAATATGGTCTAGTTTGAAGGAAAATTAACAAACATGCATTTCGACTTTTTATAAAAAAAAGTTTATGCCACGGTAAAACGGCCGTAACTTTTGCATACGATGTCGAAAAAATACGTATAATATACCAAAATGACGAGAACGAAGTTATGGCCAAACTTATGCTACTGTCGTTTAGCAATTATTTAGATTTTAAAAATTCGAAAAGAGTAAAAAGTTATGGCCAAAAGATCGTTTTTTCCTGCAAAAAAATTAAAAAAGGAGGACAAACTTCTGTGGCGCATTTCTTTCATATGCGCCACAGAAGTTTTGGGAGGGATTCGAATTTTGAATCCCTCCCCCTTCTCCCTCTCTTATACTCTTCCACTTCTCCATCCTTCTTCTCCTCCACTTCTTCTCTCATTCTCCTCACCTTCTCCTCCTCCTCCTCCTTCTCCTCCACCCCGGTGAGCTTCTCCTCCTCCTCCTCCTCCTCCACCACCCCGGTGAGCTCCTCCCTCCTCCACCCCGGTGAGATCCTCCTCCTCCTCCTCCCACCTCCCTCCTCCTCCACCTCGACGAGCTCCTCCTCCTCCCACCTCCCTCCTCCACCCCGGCGACCTTCTCCTCCTTCTCCTCCTCCTCCTCCTCCTCCTCCTCCTCCGGTGGCCTCCTCCTCTCCTCCACCGGCGACCTCCACCTCATCCACCAGCGACCTCCTTCTCTCTTCCATTGGCGACCCCCACCTCCGGCCAGTTCTGGCCGGTGTTTTTTTTTTGAAATTTGAAAAAAACTTCTGTGGCGCATATTGGCCAAATGCGCCACAGAAGTTTGAGATCTGGTTCGGGACTTCTGTGGCGCATTTTGGCCATATGCGCCACAGAAGTTTTTCAGACTTCTGTGGCGCATTTCAATATGCGCCACAGAACTGAACTTTAGTGGCGAGATAACAGTGGTGTATCCCATATGTGCCACAGAAGTCCCAAAATGGTGCGCCACTGATGGGCCTTTTCCTAGTAGTGTCTTGTAAAATTAATTTATTCTTTCTCTTCAATAACTCTGCTCACAGTTTATCTTCATGTACTCCAATCCAGGTCCACATCGATCTACTTTTTAGACTACTTTTTCTACTCACTCTCTATCAACAAGTGCTATATATTCTAAGGGACACGGTCTAGCTGTCAATATATCACCACCATGAAAAGGATATTATTTCTTTGTGTTCGTTGCTTCAACTTCTTGGCTCTCTGCAAGTTATAGACATTTCAGAATGGGAGGTATCAAAACATTGTGTTCTCTGATGGGTTAACGTGCAGCTGTGCACAACATGGAGACGCATCCTTCCACCCTACGGGTTGAACAGCTTCGTAGCCGTGTCATGCACAGCCCAGCATTTCTCGCCGCTTTGATCGAACAGTATCGTGCTCGTCGACGAAGCAACCAAGCGAAACAGGAGTACGGGACTAGAGCATAAGACCTCGCGGTGTGTACAGATCACTAAGTTTCATCGCTGAAACACATGCTGTGCTGATACACTGCTCCTCCAGAACTGGTCATTATAAGGGTGTACACTAGCACGGATTTCCTTCTACCACGCGTTCTGTTTGTTTGAACAGTTTACTTAGTGATTCTATTTATTTGGGAAATTTGTCTCTAATCGGCAATAATAACTCTAGTTGTCCAATCATTCTGAAACCAATTTATACCTCAGGTTTTGACAATTTGTTTGAAACCACTTCAATATTTAAAGTCAATGATGTGAATTTTTCTACAAAATTGTTGATGAGACCGGCGATGGCACCGAGGAAATGGGCATTGTTGCTTCACTATGTAGGATAGTAGCTCAGATGGTCTAGCGATGATGTCTGGAAGAGTGACATCGTTGTCAAAGCATGGTTAGAGAACCAAAATGAGGTACTCACTACATCTTTTGCTATGGAAGGGCTGCCACATGCCCACACGGAAGCCTGGCTCCAATATTAGGATGGAAAAACTAATATATGGTCTATAATATTTTTAGTTCATGCGCAAAACAATTTCTTGCAGACAAGGTTGTTGAAGTGTATAAGTGAATTGCACTAGCCCTTTCCATCAGTTTGGACTTTTGGTTGCGTTGGCTAGTGCATGAAGCTTGACATGGTATCAGAGTCTAAGGTCTCGAGTTCGAGTCCTGGCTTTCGTAATTTATTCTAAAATTCCTGTTGACCCCTCTATGTCCACGTATAGGCCTCTTGAGTCATACGTGAGTTTCGCGCGCCGTCGCTTTCTTCGGTTGCACGTGCTGACTTCTCCCCGTCACACGTGAGAGAGAGTGTTGAAGTGTATAAGTGGATTGCACTAGCCCTTTCCATCAGTTTGGACTTTTGGTTGCGTTGGCTAGTGCATGAAGCTTGACAAAGGTAAGCCTCGATAAATATTTGTATTTAGTACATATGTATTTTTTTATCCATCCAGTCTGTCGACGGACATCACACGGAAAAGATAGAATCTGAATTTTTTTCGATGTATATAGAAATAATATTTAGCGTATACACGAATAAATATGCTCAAACAAGCATAAAACATAAAATAGATACAATTATAAAAATGGTTTACTTTTGGCCTCAAGTCTATTTGCGCTAGGTCAGGTCATATGACCGGAAATAGCATATAAAAGAATATTGGGATATAATACTTATGTACAGAGCCGGTCCTGAGATTTCGGTGGCCCGGGGCGAAACTAAAATTTTGGGCCCCTTATTATAATTTTTTATGCATATATGAGATGATGAAAAATAAATATTTAAGTATACTTCCAACTATAATATTCATATAAAAATAATAATGTTGACATGATACCTTAAAATTTCCTCCGAAAATTCCTAGAAGCAAAGTCCGTAACGATGGAATCAATATCAATCTCGTCCACTAACTTCTTCTTCTCGATGCATAGAGTTGTCAAACCATTTAACCTCTCCTAAGACATTACAGATCTCAAATAGTTCTTCACTAATTTTAACTTTGAAAAGCTTCATTCAGCTAATGCAACAGTCACGGGCATAGTACCGACATTATCTTCTGGATCAACATTAGTTTGTTCCTCCACAAGCACTAGCGCCAACTCATATTTATTTTTCGAAGTGCTCGTGTTGCTCTTGAAAAATTTATGAAAAGATCCTCTCTGTGATTCTATTAATTTCTTCTCTTATGGTCTTCTTTTTCTTTTCCGAGCACCGGATTCGGGCGCCATAATCAGTTAAACTTGAAGCAAAAACAAACATATTGATTAATACACCGATCACTAGTAAGTCGGCGAAAGAAAAAATGTCTCTTCTATTGTGGTTTTGACAAGGGAGAACCGAGTACATGATGTACCTGGTGCCTGGTGAGGCAGCGACGGATGGCGCTGGAGGCGGGACGCGGGTCTTACTAGGAGTGTGGACGGAGCCGTCATCGATCGATCGATCGTCAGTTCATCACTCAAGCCCTACCGTCGCGGTGGTCGCGCCTGGCGAGTGGGTCCGGTCTCGATCGGCAGATCCGATACATGGACGAAGGAAGCAACGGGAGTACGGGATTTGTGAGGGCAAGCGACGTCAAAAAGTCCTGGAATCGATTAAGACTGTGGGCATGTGGCATGTATGGGACTCGGAAGGGAGACGAGCAGGTACCCGTCGGAAAATATTTCTATGGGACCTGGTCCACAAATTTAGAGGTGTGGACCAACTTCAGCAAACAACATGTATCCAAAACAGAGGAAAAAAATAAGATTAGCAACCGTTTTGTAGATTTAAATTGCCACGTGTCAATCATACGAGTTGGTCTACATAGAATTATTTTCCATACGCGACACGGTTCATGTAATTGGGAGTCAGGAAGAGAACGGGACGAGGCGATCGATCGATGTGAGTATGCGATAATACCAGGGAGTCGAGCGGTTGCCACCATCCCAATATATTTCTTCTTACGATGTATACTAGGTCTACAATTTTTTGGGCCCCTAATTTTTTTGGGGCTGGGGCGGCTGCCCCGCTAGTCCCCCTAGGGCCGGCCCTACTTATGTATATGATCAATAAATATTTTTGTTTAGTTCACATTCAAAGTGTTTAATGAGCATCGGTAAATATTTGTATTCCGTTCGGGTATACATGTTTTTATGCATGCTACATACAAGAACATTGCACGGAAAAGATATAATTTGATTTCTTTATATCAATATATCTGCATGAGTAGGCCCAGACTCCATGAATGAGTAGGCCCAGACAAGTGCACCACCGGCTGGAGCGGCCTCCTCCGGGCCCAACCATGGCACTGGCCCTAGCGGTCGCCTGCATCTGCCAACGCATCTCCTCAAAGGCCGCCACATTTTCCGCCGCGCGAACAGCCATATTCCGCCCCCCTTTTGGAGTGGGGCCACCACCACCGCTGTAGAGCAGCCGGTGGAGAGGCAGTAGCTTGGGGGAGCCCCCATGGCCCCATGGGTGATCGGGTTTTCACCCTCACTTCCCCACAAAGGGGACAGCGGCTCAGTGATGGTGTCGCGCCTGAAACGTTTTTCCTCCAGGTTGGGGCGGAAGTGAACATTTCATTCATTTGATTTAGAGAGCTACAATTATAGGATAAATGATGAACAAAATCATTTGTTTTTTAAATATATTTCACATAACATGCATGGGCTTAAAGTTAGCTTTGACAAAAACTTATATGGGTACAACCGACAAATATGAAAAATGTTTCTCCACCTGCTTTATGTACGTATGAGTAACAGGGAAGTAACACCTTTGTACCTTTCGCACGACTTCAACGATTGCAGTCAGACATGCGAAATTGTAGTAAGTGTGATCCATCAGCCTACTCACTCCTAGTATTAATTTCCTTAAACTCACCTACGTGCTAGTATTTTTTTTTTTGCACTATTACTCATTTTGACTTCATTTACAAGCTAGTGCTCTTACTTTTATTCGTGAGACTATCCAAAAATGCAGAGGGTAGCACGCTTGCACACACGTCTTTCGATGATCCTTTCCAAGGCAAGATCTTGTTGAGTGGCCCTCGTACTTAACCCATCTTCCATCATAAAATGCAGACATGTATGCACAATACCAAGTAATTAGTTCGGCACGAGAGGTTTCGGGAGATGTGAACATACAACATTAGACAATTCGACCTGAATGCTACTGGATTTGATATCTTCTCCATCTCTCAACCATTTGATTCGATTTGTATCCCTAGTTGGCGGAAGGCGGCTTGGGAGCATGTCCCTGACGAGTAGTGCTGGGAATTCAGCTCCGTTACAACATTACGGTCCAGCTTTTGCCGTCGCGTGGGCCTATAGCCAGGAGAGCCAGACAGAGGAGTGCAAGAGCACAAGACATTGTCATGACTAGATCACTAGGCAATTTCATGTGTACGAATGCTACAAACAAAAATCTAGATCGATATAGCTAACCGCAGCATGCAATGCTTTGTGTAATTCCCAGTTGTGATCGGTGTGAGCTTGGGAGGAAGAGACAAGGGCTGCAGGGGTCTTGAACTTTACGAGTGATATTAACAGAAGAGAGTGCAACTTTACAACTTCTCATGTTTTGTTGGTCACTTGTTGGACCAAATCGATTTAAAACGTCAAGTTGTTCCGGAGTACTTATCCCGGTTGGCCTGTTCTTGACATCCAACGAGGCCACAAGTGTCCATCAAAATTAGCTGTACATTTTGATACATCGGCGGGCAACATCCTCGCTAAGAGTTATAAGGCGAGTGTTGTCCACACATATGTTTACATGGGAACTGATGTATCGGCCATCGGCTTGCTTGGATTGCTCGGAAGTGTGCCGTGCCAGCAGACGGAGGTGCCAGATTGTGTGTTGGTACACGGTGTTACGAGAATAGAATTTGTGTTCATCGGAAAATATGTACGAGTAGAGGATACTCAGATAATTTTGTTAGTGAAACAGACAAATAGAGTTAAAAAGTTTCATGGCTTGTCATGGAGAAATTTGTGCCTTGACCACGGTGTCGTGGAGCAATTAAAGATGAACTGCGGCTACAAGTACAATTGTTGTATCCAATTGGCACGAGGATGTACCTAGGCAGTGCCCTGCTTTGCGTGAGGGTACCGATATGTTGTAGGGTGCTGACCTTAAGCAGTCTCTTTTGAAAAGGAGGCAAAACCACTCACATCTGCAGAGAGTAAGTTTATGTTTTTTCTATTGGCCGTATATTTTCTATTGGATATTTTGAAGTTAAGTTTTATGGGAAATCTCATAAGTAATTTATTTGGCAGGAACTTTGTCATCCTAATAGAATTCTCCTACATAACGCGATGTTTCTAATGCAGATTGACTAGAGTTATGACCGTTGAGTCATGAACCTGATTCTATGCAACTAGTAGTGCAGCGGTCCCCAGCCTTCTATGTACCTCCGTGTCTAGCTTCTCACACCAGATGTAGCTCATAAACAGGAGGACCTCCGGCATCAAAATAATCATACCGCAGACATCTTATTATTGTTCTGCGTAGAGTCTGATGAAAGGAAGTTCAACACCAGGTCGGGCAAAGTGGTGGTCAGCAAGGGAACATTTTCTCCATTGTAAACAATATTTCTTCCAATATATGTTCCACCACTAGGCCTTCCTTATTAGCAGGGCAAACGAAACAGTTTTAGAATGTCATGTCAGTTAGCATGTTTTCTAAAATTCAGTTCTGCATATGCGTGATATCCAAACAACCACAAACGGCACTGTAAAATTTAATCTGAGCATAGTGCTGATAATCCATACCACGTGAAGGAATAACAGGAAATTCATTGAGCTGAATAAAATTCACACCCAGTCTATATGAGATGCAGCTCTCTTCAATGACATCTAAATGTATATGAAGTCCCACAGTTCACCGATTTCTATGCTCTTGTCAAGTTATTTTGTTCCTTCTCTCTGCAGTAACTCTGCTCACAATTACTCTTGGAGTACCCCCAATCCCTGTCACACCGATCCACTTTTTAGACTACCTTTTTCTACTAAATATATATATCAACAATTGATATATATATATATACACACAAAAACACATTATGGGAAGCGGTCTAGTTGTCAACATATCGTGACGATGGAAAGGATATTGTCTCTTTGTTTCTGTTGCTTCAGACGCTTGGCTCTCTACAAGTTATAGGCAGTTCGGCATGAGAGGTATCAGAATACTGTGTTCTGTGCTGGGTCACGTGCGGCTGTGCATGATCGGGAGCCGCATCATCCTGGACAACGCCTTGAACAGCACGACGCTACTGCATCGTACGACCCTCCATTTCCCTCGTTCGACCCGGAACTGTGTCGTGCTCGCTAGCGAAGCCACAAGAGCAACCCTGTTGTATGTGACTAGTGCGTAAGACCTCGTGGTGTCTGGAGAGCACCAAGTAAGTATCACTTACAATCAAGCATGTTGGTCCAGTGAGAAAACATAAGAGAACTTCACTTCGTCCGAAAGGGTCAAACAAACGCGTAGTAGACTATGAGGATGGGAACGGGTCGACCTAGACCTGGCGATGGACCTGAGTCAAACCCATATCACGAATAATGAGTTGTTCGCTAGACCCATGAGCATATCGGATAGACCCAATTTCTGATAATATGTGTTTCTTTCTCTTGTGTTTGTTAAAATGAACCCGAGATCATCTCAGGGTTGTTTCTTGAACAGATCTCAGGGTTCCATTTTGAATACATGGACCATAAACGATTTGCTTTTATGACACCAACAAGTTTGACTTTGCCTTTTCTCTCTGGCTTTGTGATGAATGATTTTTCCCTCAACATGTCGGCAATCTCTTTGAAGACCCCTTGCAACGACGTGGGTGCCAAACTATTCATTGTGCCAACTATACATCAACATGTCTCACTTCGCTGAATTTGTCGACCTTTGGACTCAGATCTTTTGCTCGGTAGCTAATTGCATTTTCCCTACTCGAGATGCTATGTATCCCGCGAAGATCTCCAAGATTATTCATAGGTAGAATACTGCAAGCCTCGCAAAAAAAGATAAGTTGGCTCCGTGTGAAATTTCACATCTTGTTTATATCGGACTGGTCTAGCAAGGAACCTGGGATAAAACTACATGTGTATTAAACAAATAATATGAATAGTCACAAAAATAAATCGTTGGAGAAACCTACCGGCAAATCCCATATTATGGATGACAAAAGTGAGGACTCTCGAGGCGTGTTGTTCCTTGGCATGGGAGAGTCATCGGCCAAGGCAGCGGTGATGGATCTCCGGGACACGGTCAGCTCGTGTCAGCAGCACGAGAATGAGGAACATGATCAATGAAGTATCTTGGGGGTGTCATGGTAGTGTTGCAGTGCATGTTGGTTGGTGACGGTGGAGGTGGCTTTCGGGCCTAATTTGTGCTTGGATGTGTAAATTTGTGATAATAATAATAATTGATAAATGTACAATGAGAGAATACAATGGTTTATATAGGAGAGGGGGGAGAGGAGGTGCAGCGCACCGGCCTAAACCCTAACTTGATATGCATGTAAATTTGTGATAATAATAATAATTGATAAATGTACAATGTGAGAATACAATGGTTTATATAGGAGAGGGGGGAGAGGAGGTGCAGCGCACCGGCCTAAACCCTAACTTGATATGCAAGTAAATATAATCTAACATCCCCCCGCAGTCTCAACCGTGGGCTCGACAACGTTGAGACTGAAACGAATCTCTGTAAATGGTGTAGTAGCAAGTCCTTTGGTAAAAATATCTGCAAACTGGGCCGTAGAAGGCACATGAAGAACACGCACTTCTCCCAAAGCGACCTTCTCTCGAACAAAATGGATGTCAATCTCGATATGCTTTGTCCGCCGATGCTGAACTGGGTTTCCAGACATGTAAACAGCTGAAATGTTATCACAATATACCACTGTGGCCTGACCAATAGGTCGATGTAACTCAACAAGTAACTGACGCAACCAAACTGTTTCAGCAACTGCGTGAGCAACAGCACGGTACTCAGCCTCTGCGGACGAGCGAGAAACCGTAAGCTGACGCTTCGAAGACCAAGAAATTAAATTATTGCCAAGAAAAACACAGTATCCTGAAGTGGATCGACGAGTGTCTGGACAACCAGCCCAGTCTGCATCGGAATATGCTGTCAATGATGTGGGTGATGAGTGGTTGATATGCAAACTATGATCTAATGTACCTTTGAGATATCTAAGTATGCGTTTGACATGGTTAAAATGCGGGACTCTTGGATCATGCATGTAAAGACAAGCTTGCTGGACAGCATATGATATTTCTGGACGTGTAATGGTGAGATACTGAAGGGCTCCAGTTAAGCTACGGTATAGAGTCGGATCAGGAAAAATATCACCATCCGAGGAAAATTTAGAAGAAGTATCTACAGGTGTACGGGATGGTTGACAATCTAACATTCCAGCCCTAGTTAGGAGATCAATAGAGTACTGACGTTGAGAGAGAAAAACACCAGAAGAATCACGAGTGACAGCTATACCCAAGAAGTGATGAAGGAAACCTAGATCAGTCATAGAGAATTCAGTTTGTAGGAGAGAAATAATATGAGTGAGAAAAGGTGTGGAGGAGGCAGTGAGAACTATATCATCAACATAAAGTAGGAGATATGCAACCTGGGTGTTAGAGTGGTAAACAAAAAGAGAGTAGTCAGAACGAGAGGGAGTGAATCCTATAGTTTGAATAAAGGTAGAAAAACGTTGAAACCAGGCTCGGGGTGCTTGTTTGAGGCCATAGAGAGATTTTTGGAGAAGGCAAACGTGATCAGGAAAAGAAGAATCTTCGAAACCGGAAGGTTGTTGAGAATAGACGACTTCGTTTAAGGAACCATGGAGGAAAGCATTTTTTACATCGAGTTGATGAATGGGCCAGGAAGAGGAAACAGCAAGACTAAGAATGGTTCGGATGGTGCTAGGTTTAACTACTGGAGAGAAAGTTTCGTCGTAGTCGACGTCGTATTGTTGAGAGAACCCACGACAAACCCAACGTGCTTTATACCGAGAGAGAGTGCCATCAGAATGAAATTTTTGACGGAACACCCACTTTCCAGAAACAACATTTGCATTAGGAGGTCGGGGAACAAGTTGCCATGTGTTATTGGATTGGAGTGCTTGAAACTCATCGCGCATGGCAGCGGACCAGTTCGGATCAAGAAGAGCAGATTTGTATGTTTTGGGAAGAGGTGAGAGAGTTGGAGAAGCATGAAGATTGAGGCGTGTTTGAGGAAGTCGAAAACCAGACTTGGCACGTGTGCGCATGGAATGGTCATTGTTAGGTGCGATAATGGAAACGACATGTGAAGGAGGAGCTGTTGCATCCGACGCAGCGGAGGAGGAGGAGGACGCAGCAGCATGAGGGGCAGAGGATTGGTTAGTTTGATTGTCGGGAGCATGAGTTTTGGGGCGGCGAGCGGAAACCTGGGTTATGGGTGGTCGAGACACGGGTGCTGATGGGGCTGTCGGGGCAGCCGAGTCGGCCGGGGCAGGGTTAGGGACTACCGTGGCAGGAGAATCGGGAGCGGTATTGGTCGAGGGAGGGTAGTGGGCAGCCGTGGCAGGGTTGTAGGGCAGGTTAGGAACGAAAAAGTGAGGTTTTATGGAATTGGCTGGGCGAGGGGTGGATGTGGTGGGAGTAGATGTAGGGGTTCTAGTGGCGAAAGGAAAGGTGTTTTCATCGAAAGTGACATGCCTAGAGATGTGAATGTGACCGGTCACAAGATCAAAACACCGGTAGCCTTTGTGTTCATCTGAATAACCTAAGAAGACACAAGGAAGGGAACAAGGAGATAGTTTGTTTGGGGAAGTTGCATAGACATTGGGAAAGCAAAGGCAACCAAAAACGCAAAGCTCAGTGTAGTTTGGGTGAGAGAGAAAAAGGGAGTAGAAAGGTGTGGTGTTTGGGTTAGTGCTAGATGGTCGAATATTGAGGAGATAGGTTGCGGTTCTAAGAGCTTCGGCCCAAAACGTGGAGGGCATAGATGATTGAATGAGGAGTGTGCGAACTATGTCATTGATGGCGCGGAGTGATCGCTCAGCCTTGCCATTTTGTGGGGAAGTGTAAGGGCAAGAGAAACGAAGGAGAATGCCATGTTGGAGAAAGAAATTACGGTTTGCAAAGTTGTTAAATTCTTTTCCATTGTCACATTGGATAAATTTTATGGGTAAAAAGAAGTGTGTGTTGACATAGGTTTTAAAGTTGATAAAAAGTGAGTGGACATCAGATTTGTTGCAAAGTGGAAATGTCCAAACGAAGTGTGTAAAATCATCTAAAATAACTAAGTAGTATTTGAAACCGGAGAGACTCACAGTTGAAGAGGTCCATAGATCACAGTGCAAAAGTTCAAAGGGATAAGTACTATGAGAAGGGATAAAAAGTGAGTGGACATCAGATTTGTTGCAAAGTGGAAAAGTCCAAACCAAGTGTGTAAAATCATCTAAAATAACTAAGTAGTATTTGAAACCGGAGAGACTCACAGTTGGAGAGGTCCATAGATCACAGTGCAAAAGTTCAAAGGGATAAGTACTATGAGAAGTAGAATGCAAATGGTAGCGAACATGTTTTCCTTGTTGACAGAACTCACAAACAGAGGAATTATGAACCTCTTTATTACAAGGGATCGAAAAATCACTAAGTAGAGAGGATAAAGTGGCTTTATTCGGATGGCCTAAGCGTTTATGCCATAGATCTACGGAGGCGAGCATGGATGATGGAGACGAGGACGCATCAGCGCCATGAACAGAGTAGAGGTCGCCAGAGCTATCGAAGCGAGCGATCTCCGCCTTGGTCATGAGATTCTTCACAGACAAGCCAAAAGGGTCAAATTCGACGGAAACATGGTTGTCTTTGGTGAAACGACGAACAGAGATTAAATTTTTAATGAGGGCTGGTGCGACTAAGACATCTTTAAGTAGGAGTGGTGTGGAAGTGGAAGATGCAAGGTTTGTATGACCGACACATGAAATTGGTATGGAGGAACCATCGCCTAATGTAATGGATGAAAAATGAGATGGTATGCAAGTTGACAGCATAGTATTCGATGAAGACATGTGACTAGAAGCACCAGAATCGAAAATCCAATCAGTACCTGAGTTACCTTGAGCAGCAAAATTATTCATGGCCTGTAGAAACGCAGCTTGGTCCCAGCTCGGAGTAGAGGGAGTCGGTGCAGTTGACGGAGCAGGTACTGGCGCAGGTGGTGGCGGTGCAGCAGGAGTCGAGTACATGGTGTATGGCGAGTAGTAGCCTCCAGGATTATAAGTGACCGGTGCCGAAGGGCCATAAGGACCCATAGCAAAGGTCATCGGCGAGTGCATCGGCGAGGCATAGGGAGCCGGCGATGGTGCAGCATACATGGGCGGTGAAGGAGCGGCGTAATGAGCTTGTGCAGGGACCCGTGGTGCAAGGAGGCCAGGTGAGCCTGTATGAGGATGCACGCCGGGCTGCCACGAACCAGTGTAGGCAGGTGGCGCGCCAACAGGAGAGGGCGCGGTCCAGGGCATTGGCCAAGCCTGAACCATGCCAGTCCAAGGGTCCTGAGAAGATCGCCAAGCTGGTGCTGCAGGTGGAGCCGGTGGTGGTGCCGGGGCAGGTGGAGGAGGCCGTGGTGCAGGCGGCCGATAGATAGGACGGGTGCCCCTATAGTTGGGGCTGGGGCGCCAACCTGGCGGTGGAACAGGCGCAAGCGGCGCCGGAGGCGGTGGCGGTGCAGGAGGCCGTGGAGCAGCAGCATAGGCCTGAGGGCGAGACTCTTGAGTGGTCATGGAGCGGTCCGCCCAGGAGAGGATGGAGCGGACTTCTGCAAAGGAAGGAGACGGCCGTATCATGGGGATGAAGGACTGCTGCTTGTCGAAGCGTTGATTGAGGCCGACGAGGAGGATCTTGATGAGCTGTTTGTCCTCAACGGGATCACCGAGTTCACGGAGTTCATCGGCGATGGTCTGGAGGCGCTGGCAGTATACCCCTACGGGCAAGACGCCCTGGGCGGTGTTCCGAAGCTCCGTGTTGAGCGTGTTGACACGGGCGTCGGCGTTGTCCTGAAAAAGCTGACGGAGGGCTGCCCAAAGGGCGGCGGCGCAGGTGGCAGCCTTGAAAACGAGATTGAAAATCTCGGTGCTCACCCGCTGGTAGATCCACTGTATCACAGCGAGATCATCCTTGACCCAGCAGGGATCCGAGGGAGACGGCGGGATGTTGGGGTCGACGTGCGCCATGAGGTTGCAGCGACCCAAGTGCACCTCAAAAAGATGCCTCCAATGGTAGTAGTTGTGTTTGGGGAGATCTAAAGTGATGGGAATCAATGGAGTAACGTCGGAGATTGTATCGGCGAAGTTGATGGTGGTGGCGATAGGAGGTGGGGCGGATGAGGTGGATGGTTTGGCAGCCGCGACGGCGGCCATGGCAGCGCGCCACTCGAAGAACCCCGGAGGGGGCGGCGGCGGCAGGGTGGGAGGCGTGGGAGCCCCTAGAATCTAACCTTAGTCTGATACCATGTAAATTTGTGATAATAATAATAATTGATAAATGTACAATGAGAGAATACAATGGTTTATATAGGAGAGGGGGAGAGGAGGTGCAGCGCACCGGCCTAAACCCTAACTTGATATGCAAGTAAATATAATCTAACAGGATGAGGCACATCTCCGGCACCCACTTTAGGCTTGAGGGCTCGTTTCTGGAGCGCAGACGGCGCAGCTGCGGTGGTGGTTGGCCGCAATGGGGAACATGATCTATGGCCGGGGTGAAAACCTTGCTTAGTTGCAGCTGATGATGGCCACGGGCCGCTACCACCTCGAGGCGCGGTCATGGCATGTACCATGTCTTCCACTTCCTTGGTGATGGGAAAACCCTAGGTTCGGATAAATGGACAAGGCGCCAGCGCTGGAGCCATGCCGTCATTGAGGCTGCCTAGAAAGAGCCTGCTCTGGAGATATGGTGGGTGGTGAGGTCCTACCGGTGATGTGCGTTGCTCAGGACACGAGTCTCGAGGGCGTAATGTACATCATGGTGGACGCTTCTTAGTCGACATCTTCCTCATGTCCGACTGGATCCTGCCAACTTCTCGCTGATCTCTTCCAGGCGTATGAGGGGAGGTTCTTTGATCCATGGAGCATTGGAGTCGTGGTCGTGCTACGGTCAAGTCTCGCTTCTATGGTGACGTAGTCCGGTTGCTTAGTGCTCATTCCCGTATTTTTCCACATACCTACGTGGGTTCAGTCCTCCAGGCCCTGTTAGAGATCTCTTCAACTTACTCATGGCTAGATCGATCGGTTTTGGGTCAAATAGGAAGAACATAAATCTTCCACCTTTGGGAAGAGCCTAAACCAAATGGCTTAAGCCATTGTTCCCCCATATCGTCACCTATGGTAGCAGACTGGGCAAGGCAAGTTCTTTGTCACTAGGTTATTGTAGGGGTTGTGTTGTAAGCCGTTTGGCTTTGTGTCATGTTGGGTGTGTTCAGTTGTAGCCTTTTGGTGTTCTATCGGCCGCCGTTTTTTTTTTTATGTGATTGATGTATCTTCCAAGATGTATCCTAGAGAAAAAATATAACTGACCTTGAGAAAAACTTGTTGAAGTAGTTAGGAATCTACCATCTGAATTAGCACTTTGTTTGGTATACAATTTAAGTTTATAGGCGATCTCCATGCATGTTTATTCTTGAAATAAAATGCAGTTTTGTTTCAGTCATTGTTTGGTAGAAGTATGTGAAGCTCATTCTTTTGATTGCTCTTATCATGCTTCTTATTTACTATCTCATTCATTCTACCTATTTTTACTCCCATCAACTACACCAGCTCTAGTCTCCATATATTGACCCGCTATTTAGACTACTTCTTTCTCTCCTGCCTCCTTATTGCCATTTGCCAAGAGCTACAGTTGTTTTGCTGCTGCGAGGATAGTTCATATACACACTCTAGAAAACTTAAGAAGTCCATTTCGAACACTACATTTATGTGAATGACAAGAGCGGTCGAGTTACAGATATACCACAAAGATGGGAAGGGTAATCTTTGTTTCTGCTTGTTGCTTCACCGTCCGCCTCTCTACTCTTAGTTTGGCAATTTGGCATGAGAGGTATCAGGACACATAAAGCTGCCGGAAATGCAATTTCCTAATATCCAACACAAGTGGTGATCTGCTTCCGAATAATCAACTGTGGTGCTAATACATGCATGATTACTTGTCTGGGCACACCTAGGCATATGCATAGGCCTTCGACATGGAACGACCATCTTCCATCTTCCAGCGTTTCATATTAATTAGCCTCCATATTAATTTTGATTTGTAAATACACGTTGGCTGGAACGAAAAATGTATGAAATGCAATGTGTGTGGATTTGTATCCCTACCTCATGATTTTCGTAAGATAATTCTCTGCTTTATTTAGCCCAATCATTTTATATATAGAAATTCTAGCACACTCCCTCAAACCCCTATACTATACAAAAAATGCCCATTTAGAGGTTCGGGGTCCACTATTCGATGCTACATAAACAAGCATCTACGTCCTGAGATCCTAATACCATCTATGTCGGATGCACCGCTCTGTCACCGCCTGTACTACATGAGTTGGCTAGAGGTAAGTGCAGTGACATCGAGCACATAAGATTGTCAATGGAGAGGGGAGGTTGTCTTCATGCTCGATAAGTGGAGTTGTGCCACAATTGAGCCTGAGGAACTGCTCACTATGTAGGCCCGTGGTCGGTCGGACCGACGGAAACGACTGCAGTTTAGGAGCAATGAAAATAAAGAACGAAAGAAAAGAAAAAGGTAGCAACCCACTACCTAGTGTTTTCCACATAAAAATTTAGTGTTCATTTTCGTAGTTCTTATTGTGTGTTGATTTATGACATGCTCTTAGTGGCACTCATAATTAGCGTATTTAGTATACTCTCTTCGGAATTATAACTTGTAGGTCTTTATGTACACACCACGTCATTCTAGCCTTCTTGATCTATTGAAGCCATTCTTCATTTCCACCCTAGGAGCGCGCTTTCTACTACCTACTACAATGTTGTAATTGTGAGATCGATATTTGTCCATACTGCACGCAGCATCACAATCAATTATTATTAGGGTAGTGGCTTTTACTCACAAAATTACTGCCGCTAGCTCAGCCTATAGGCATAGCAATTTCTGAAAATAATGGTCGACCCACAACAAGGGTTAGGAGATCAAGCTTATTGCCCAGACCTCAACGTAGCGTGGGATTGAGAGGTATCAGAACAAGCAAGGGTGGAACTGTTGTGTTACGCTCCTTCATCTGGTCGCCCAAATCGTCTTAGCAGCTACAAGATGGAGACCAGTTGTTACTGCAATCAGAACCGAGAGCGTGTTACTGCAATTAAAGCCAAGGCCGCCCTTATCGAGTGATGTTTGAGGCCGACTCTACCACTCTGGTACTGCAATCAAGAAGGGATGTTTTGACATTGCGGACACTGTAGCCCTGATGCGTGAGCGAGAAATTTAAGCATACTGCAGAATTTCTTTTCTGTCGCTATGATTGTAATAAAGTGGCCCATAGCCTCCCACAATATGGCTATCAGGCTAGTAGTGTCCCCTCATCTGTTTGGATGGACGATGCTCCAGGGTTTGTAATTGGTTTGGTTGCCAGCAATCGTGCAGCAAGTTTAGTGAAATATAATTTCTATTTTAAAAAGCAATCCCCATTATTTGACCTTTACTTTTAAGAGAACTGTAATTTGAAAGGTGTTAGGTTTTGTAGATCAGTTTAAGACAAGTTTCTAAGGGTGTCGTCTTGATCCCCTTCATGCAGAAGTTCAGAAGGTTTCTTGCCTCTGTGGTGTAGCGACCAAACGGGTTTGATAGCCTGGCCAGATTCTGGAATGCAGCTGATTCTCTCCGTGTAAAATGAAATCCGCCCTATCACCAGATTTCAGTGCGTCGAGTTCTGGGAAGTTGGAGAAAATAACCCCTAAATGAAAATTGAACGATTTGAATAGATTTTTTCACCTCCGGCCCAACGAAATGGTTCTCTGTCTCGTCCTTCCTCTTTGTTCCACACGACTCGCCCTGGGAAAAGGCATAGGAGAGGTGGATACCGACTCGCCGTCCAACTCCGGCAACACGTCGGCAGCCTATCGTGCTCCCTCCCTCTCCTATGGCCATGCCCTCAGCTCCTTTTCTAGCCGGTCCGTCGCGCGCCCATCAGGTTGCCGCCACCTCCTACATCGTTGGTCGCGCCGTCCTCTTCAGGACGACAATCACCGCCGCCCGACCGGAGATCGACTGCGTCGCCTATGGACACTTTCCCTCCTCTACCTCCTTGTCATCTCCTTGTCAATAAGCAGAGGAGAATTAACATATCTACACAATAAAATTTTGGACTCCAACTGAGGTAGTAGGATTGTCATGAGTTACCTCATTCCTCACTTGCATCAGTAGACATCAGTATTTTTGTGTTTAGATTAACGAATTCACTAGTATCGACTATCATGAGTAGTAGATTCCTAAGTAAAGACAACATCTCATATCAAAGTCCGGAGATCGAAGTAGACACCCAATGTGGTTGGGTGGCTAGGAGGGTGGTTGTACTCCCAGCCCACCAGAGTTTAAACCCCAAGTTTGACACTGTGTGTTGCATAAAAAGGTGGAATATTCTTTCAATGGGAGACAACGTTCCCGTCGACAGCGAGGCGCCCGTGGTGACTTCGTCAATCTTAAGACTCGATCCGACACCTCAGTCTTTCGGAGGTTCTCATAGGGGTAGGGTGTGCGTGTGGCGTTCATAAGGGTGGGTGCATGTACGTGTTGTGAGTGTCTACGATTGTACTGTGTTTCTAAAAAAAACTTATTTCTTATGCATGTTGCTACAAAATACCAGAATTTCAGCATGCATAATATCCTTTTCTTACTTTTGCTATATTTTTGATATGCTAGTTAGATCACACAATTAGTAAAAGGTACCGTACACCATCTCAGCATGCATAAAATCCCTTTGTTACTATTGCTATATTTTATATATGCTAGTCATCACACAATTAGTAAAAGGTACCATACAAAATCCAAGAGTAAAAGGCCCGTGGTATAGTGAACATCACGCTTTTCCTTTTCACCAAGTATTTCCACATGCAAATTCACTGTTTTTATTTTCTTACTCCTTATCCATCAATAAATTTGCTGCCCTCTTCAATAACTTAATTATTGTACTATTTTTGGCTTTATAACTGCGAGTTATCTTCATTGCCACACCATATTCTTCTTGCCTTCTTGATATATTAATATTCTTCATTTCCACCTATTCCTCATAATCTATTTTCTAGGTCTCAACCTATAAGTATGGTAATCTCTGCAAAGAATAGTCCTCAATGGACAACCAAGATGTGGAGATAGAGATCATCTATTTCTATGAGCTCATTGGTTAGACCTCAATGCAGCTTGTGATTGGGAGACGTCGCGACTAGCAAAGGTGCACTCAATGTACAAGCTGGCTCACACAGCAAGTAAAGATGGAACTTGTTGTGATCCTCCCTTCCATCGCCAGTTTTGCATTGCCGGCTACTGGATGCACCTTAGAGCTACGGTCATTTATTTTGTTAGAGATGCCCGCCGCTGTTGACACTGATGGTGATCTAGTCGTGTGTTTGATGGCCCATTGTGGGATCTGTTAGATGTATATATTTGTATATTGTACTTTCCCCATATGTTAGGGGGCTTCCTGCATATTTGCACTTGTACCTGTACTATATGTTGTGGCATTTGGCCCCTAGAGGAATACAACTTGTCTATTCCTAACATGGTATCAGAGCCGGTTTTAGGGTTTCTGTGCGCACCGGTACTCTGATTGTAATCGCCGCCGCCGTCAGCTCGCCCCGGCCTCCGCCGGTTCCCGTTCTGACCGCGCTTGCGTTGAAGCTTTGTCCTCTTCCTCTTCCCAAGACGTGGTCCTCTTCCCAGATTCCGTCCTTCACATCTACACACATACACCTGCCGTCTACAAACCATCCACACCCGCATCCGCCTTACCCTCCTGCATATCTCCCGTTGCCAATCGGGCCCTGCCAAAGCTTTGTCCTCTTCCTCTTCCCAAGACGTGGTCCTCTTCCCAGATTCCGTCCTTCACATATACACACATACACCTGCCGTCTACAAACCATCCACACCCGCATCCGCCTTACCCTCCTGCATATCTCCCATTGCCAATCGGGCCCCGCCACCGCTGTCTTTGCTGTTGCACCGCCCTCCTGCGCCCGTGCCTCTGCTGCTGCACCGCCCTGCCCCGCAGCAGCGCGTGCGCCCGTTCCTCCTGCTGCCACCTCCTGCGCGAGGGCCCCGCCACTCTGCTGCACGCAGCAGCGCGTGCGCACATAGGGCCCGCCGGCCCGCCACCTCCTGCTCCCCGACGACCTGCAGGAAGCCTCGTCGGATTTCGTCAGCGTTTGCCTGTGTCAGGATCATCAGATCTAGATCTGATCTGTGTCTAAAAAAAAGATATGTCTTCTTCATCGGCTTATGTTGCGATTCCTCGTTGCCCGGTGGTTTTTGATGGCGCGAATTACCCTGATTTCGCTGCCTTTATGCGCGTTCACATGCGCGGTCTCCGTCTTTGGGGTGTGCTCTCCGGCGAGGTCTCCTGTCCGCCGTGCCCCCTGCTCCTGTGGCTCCTCTTCCGCCGACGCCGATTGTTCTCGGTGCTGATGCTTCTCAGGAGGCCAAGGATGCTGCTCAGAGTGCTGATGATAGTGCTGTTGCTGCTTATGACCTGAAGTTCAAGCAGTACTCTTCTGATCTCGAGGCCTATCGACACGCGCTGACTGCTTACACTCAGTGGGTTGATGAGGATGCTCGTGCTGCTGCTGTTCTCACCTCCAGTGTTCTGCCCCAGTATGCTGCTGAGTTCATGAGTCTCCCTACTGTTGCCGCTCAGTGGGCTCATCTTCGTCAGCGCTATCAGCCGTCTGGGGATGCTCTTTACCTGTCTGTGGTTCGCCAGGAGCATGCTCTCCAGCAGGGTGATTCTACTATTGATGAGTTCTATACTCAGAGTGCTGCTATCTGGCGTCAGCTTGATTCTCTTCGTACTGCTGTTTGTGGCACATGCTCGTGTTGCCAGATTGTGCGCTCGGATTTGGAGTTTCACCGCATCTATGAGTTTCTGTCTCGGCTCCGCCAGGAGTTTGAGCCCCGGCGTGCTCAGCTGAATGCTCGTGGTCGTGTTCCGCTCTCTGAGGTGTTGTCTGAGCTTCGGGCTAAGGAGACCCGTCTTCGTGGTGCTGGTCTTCTTGCGGTTCCATCTGTGCTTGCTACCCGTGGTCCTCCTATGTCGTCTGTTCCCTCGACTCAGCCGCGGTCCTCTGTGCCGCCGCCGATACTACCCACTCCTCAGTCGTCAGTCGCACCAGCAGGTTTGGGTCGAGTCGGCACCAGCGGTTTCAGGGGCGAGTCGACCAGCAGGCTCGTGGTCAGGGTCGTCGTGGTTCTCTTCGTCACTGCTCTTACTGTAACAAGGATGGTCACACTTGGGCCACCTGTTATACACGGGATCCCAGTTTACGTCAGCAGCACCAGGCTCGTGGGCAGTCGGCTCCTTCTGGATCTTCAGCAGTTGCTCTCTCCGATCAGGACATTATCAGGAGTCTTCGCGGTCTGCTTGCTGCTATAGGCTCTTCTTGACGAACGCTGGTTCTGTGACTGATTCTTCCGGCCCTGTGCGACCACCACCTTCTACACAGTCAGGTACGTCCCCATGGTATCTGGATTCTGGAGCTTCTTTTCATATGACCTCTGAGTCTTCTTTTCTGTCCGCTCTTCGTTCTCTCCCTTCTCCTGTCCGTGTTTTCACAGCTGATGGTACCTCTCTCCCTGTTTCTAGTCGGGGCACCCTCTCTACTTCTTCCTTTTCTGTTCCTGATATTTCTCATGTCCCTCTTCTTAAGATGAATCTGTTCTCTGCTAGCCAGCTTACTGACTCTGGTTGTCGCGTCATTCTTGATGCTGATTCTTGTGTTGTCCAGGACCGTCGCACGCAGGCCCTGGTTGGAGCTGGCCCTCGCAGCCGTGACTCTTTAGGATTTTGGGAGTTAGACTGGCTTCGTGTTCCTTCTGCTGCCACTTCATCTTCCAGTTCTTCTCCGGTCGTCGCCTCTGCTACCAGCTCCTTTCAGCAGTGGCATCATCGTCTTGGTCACCTTTGTGACTCTCGCCTGTCGTCATTAGTTCATCGTGGTCTTCTGGGGTCTGTCTCAGGAGATGGGTCTTTACATTGTCAGGGCTGTAGGTTGGGTAAACAGATTCAGCTTCCCTATCCTACTAGCGCGTCTGTATCTCAGCGACCTTTTGATTTAGTTCATTCAGATGTTTGGGGTCCGGCTCCTTTCGCTTCGAAAGGGGGCCATCGCTACTATATTTTATTCATCGATGATTTTTCTCGGTACACTTGGTTGTATTTTATGCGCTCTCGTAGTGAGGTGCTCTCCATATATCAGCGTTTTGCGGCCATGGTCCGTACTCAATATTCTACCCCCATTCGTGTGTTTCGTGCTGATTCTGCTGGTGAGTATATCTCCCAGATGTTGCGAGGTGTCCTTGCTGAGCAGGGCACTCTTGCTCAGTTCTCCTATCCTGGCGCCCATGCCCAGAATGGTGTTGCTGAGCGTAAGCATCGTCATCTTCTTAAGATCACTCGTGCCATGATGATTGCTTCTTCTCTTCCGCCGCATTTCTGGGCTGAGGCTGTTGCTACGTCCGCCTACCTCATCAACATTTAGCCTTCTGCTGCTCTACAGGGTGGTATCCCTCTTGAGCGCCTATCTGGACAGTCTCCAGACCACTCCATGCTTCGCTTGTTTGGTTGTGTTTGTTATGTTCTTCTTGCTCCTCGCGAACGCACCAAACTGACCGCTCAGTCAGTTGAGTGTGTTTTTCTTGGATACAATAATGAGCATAAGGGCTATCGCTGTTGGGACCTCGTTGGTCGTCGGATGCGTATCTCTCGTGATGTTACTTTTGATGAGACACGCCCTTTCTATCCTCGTCCCACCGCTGGTACCTACCCGGTGGAAGATATCTCTTTTCTTCTCTTTCCTGACACATCTCCTTCTACTCACATTGTGCCTTCTTCCGGATTTCCTACCCCTGATGTCTCTTCTTCTACACCGTCCTCCTCTGCTCCGTCTAGTTCTCCTAGTTCTCCTCGTTCTCTGGAGTCTTCCTATGCTATTCCTTCTTCTTCATCGTCGTCTGTTGAGTCGTCTTCTTCTGATGAGCTTCCCTCTACTCGTCCTGTTCGTCAGCGTCGTGCCCCCAACCGTTACTCTCCTAGTCAGTATGGTCTTTCTGTTGCCTCCGAGCCGACTTCTTATCGGGATGCTGAGCATCATCCTGAATGGCAGCTGGCCATGGCTGAGGAGATTGCTGCACTTGAGCGCACTGGCACCTGGGATCTTGTTTCTCCCCCTCCCGGTGTTCGTCCTATCACGTGTAAGTGGGTCTATAAGATTAAGACCCGCTCTGATGGATCTCTTGAGCGCTATAAAGCGCGTCTTGTGGCTCGTGGTTTTCAGCAGGAGCATGGTCGTGACTATGATGAGACCTTTGCTCCTGTGGCTCATATGACCACTGTGCGTACTCTTCTTGTTGTTGCTTCTGTTCGTCACTGGTCTGTGTCTCAGCTTGATGTTCAGAACGCCTTTCTCAATGAGTGAGGAGGTTTATATGCAGCCTCCTCCTGGGTATTCTGTTCCCGAGGGGATGGTTTGTCGTCTTCGACGTTCTCTTTATGGCCTCAAACAGGCCCCTCGTGCCTGGTTTGAGCGCTTTGCTTCTGTAGTGACTGCTGCTGGTTTCTCCCCTAGTGCTCATGATCCAGCGCTGTTTGTTCACACTTCTCCTCGTGGACGCACTCTTCTTCTTCTCTATGTTGATGATATGATCATTACTGGTGATGATCCTGAGTATATCGCCTTTGTTAAGGCTCATCTTCGTGATCAGTTTCTTATGACTGATCTTGGTCCTCTTCGATACTTTCTTGGGATTGAGGTCTCCTCTGCTTCTGATGGCCGCTACCAAGTTTACCCACAAAGTCAACATGGAGGCGTGGTCGGCCGCCTGCATAGTGTGTCCTAGAGAAAAACTAGTTTCTTCCCATGTTCAATGGCTTAAACCGCGCCATACCCACTACAGGGTTTTCACATGAGGAACGGGGGCGGAGAGAGGAAATCATGTGATTTGGTGGATGTATTGTAGTGATGTATTTTCTCGATATAGTTTAAATACACACGGACTTTGTTATAACTTTCTCAAATGGGTATTAGAAAAATATTTTCTGTTTCTAATTGAAAGATTGTGTAATTTTCAGTTGTAAATTTTACGGATTAAATAGGAAGGTCGATTGTTTTGTACTAAAATTCACAACAATTAGTACAATTTAAAGTGGCATGAAAATAGTTGAAGTTAATGTTGTATTTTTGTTTTGATATTTTCCATCCGTCCAAACGAGGCATGATGCCCCACGGAGATCCTTATTTTGGATTCTCCGTGATCCCAAGTGATACTTTGCCATAGGACAATAGTGTGATACTCCCTCCGCTTGGGATTATAAGTCCCACGGATAACTAGGTTGTCAATTTAAACAACAAAATATAAATAGTATAGCATAAAAATCATAACACTAGAAACTTTAGAGGTTATATTTTCTAATGGTATAACTTTTGTGATATATAAGTTATATTTTGTTGCTTAAATTAACAATCTAGGTATGCGCGTAGGACCTATAATCCCAAACAAAGGGAGTATGTCACATAACACTACAACCCCTCTACAAAGTGTCAATGCGATCTTCTCCTAGTCCCCGTTTGGAAAATCACTACACAGCCAACACTCGTGTAGCAATCAAGGAGAAGAGTTTTTGTTAAGAGGGAAAAACGGAGCCCTGGCCTATGCGTAGGAGAAGAGTTGAATACACAATTATACAAATGACATATTTAACCATGTCTTCTGTCACACTGGCTGTGCGTGGGAGACGTGTCACAATCTCGCGTGATCGAAAGCGAGATTTTCCAGCTAGGCTTTAGTTCACTCTTTCTGGGAGGATTAATTTTGCTCTGACCTATAGTCTGTGATTGTTATCTCTACATAAGAAGCAAAGCAAGGAGATGCTAAAAAAATTGGCCAAGAAAACATAAAGAAATAACCGGATCCAGCGTCGTTGCATGTGTCCATCTTTGCTCTTGTTGTTAAGGTTGTAGTTCACGGAAGTTCTCAGCATCATAGATCCCAACTAAGTGACTAACCTTTTTGAATCACTCTTTCGGTCTGAATCAATCTAGGTATTGAAATTACTTTTCATATCATTGAATATAAGATATGTTAGCTAATTCGACGTGGAATTGAGGATCAAAATGGAATTGATGTATCCCATCATATGCCAATCACCATGCCACCAAGTAATTATACTCTGGTCAACACAACTAAGGTGAATTCCTTCCATCCCTTGTCATCCGTTGACCCTCACTTGAATGTGATACTACTTGAACCTGTTGCCCATCTTATGTCTAGGACCATATACATGATCAACATGCCAAGAGGAGTCACCAAGGGTGCTCAAGTAGCCACGATGCCCAAACAAGAAGCATGAAAAAGGTGAAAGAAGAAGCTCGATAAACCGGCAGCTAAGCCAGCATGCCAGGCCTCAACGCCAAAATTGACCTGCCAAACCGGTGTCAGGCCTAGCAAACCCAGACCAAACTAGCACCCCACCAAAATACTTGCCAGTACACTGGTTTGGAAAAACCGGAACCAACCGGTTCCGCCAGACTCAAACAAGAGCCAAGCCCGGTGCAACCGAATCACCACCGACTGAACCAGCATGCAGTCCGCCGCACCAAACTTACAACCGGTTTGACTTGTCTACACATGGAAACGAGTTTGATGCCATGGAATAATCCTCCCACCTACCCTACTCCCATAGTACTATAAATAGGCCCCTATAACTCAGAGTTGATGATGAATTAGAGAAAGCTATGCTCCTTTCCCTTTGTGTGGAACTCCTATGGAGATGATTTGAGACCTTCAAATAGGTACTCTTTTCCATGTTGAATCTAGTATGCATGATCCAATCTTCAATATCAAGGTTCTAGTAGTGTCAATCTTCCTCCATGTTCTGTTGGTTGCTCTTCTTCCTTGCTAGGGTTCTATTGGATTAGTGGACCGGCTGGTAAAAAAGAATCTGTTTCAATTAGAGTGGGTGTTGGATTGTTTTTAGACTTCCACAGGTTTCTTTGTTGGGGGTTTATTTTCGGGATCGACTGTAGGTTTATCTCACTATTTATCTCCACATGTGCGTGTGTTCTTCACTGTGTTCTTTGCCTCTTTAGCCTTTCCCCTTGAAACTCCCTCGAATCCCATGAATCCGAGGACATCAAGCTGCTCATTGAACGCATGAAGGACTATCAGATGGTATTAGAGAGCCACTTGACACGGATTCGACCCCCCACCTCTATCCACAAATATTTCTTCCAAAATTTTGAAAATACCAAAAATATATCCAGAATCACCTTTGGACCCATGGGAGGACGAATCTATATACATGGGTGTACGGATGTCCACCCATTATTTTGGAGGAAAATCTTTACCACTATATAATATACCTATATACTTGACATTATATCTATATAAGAAATTGGAATGTTTGATCATTTTCAGATCATATACACCCAATTTCTAAAATCAGCTCCTCAACTATTTGGGCCAATCTCTTAAATTGGTGAGTTTTTAGTGGTTTTTGTCCATGGACCTGGTGCTTTAGGTCATGGTATTTGTTTCCTTTCATCCCCAAGCCCCAACTTGTCTCAAGAGCTTTCCATCATTTGTGTTTGAAAATGTTCACTCTCTTTATTTCCTATATTTTTTGTGCTTCTTCTATGATATAAAGATTTGTACCTTATATTTCTGTTTTATTTACTGTAGCGTATACGATAAGACTCAACGGTATCATAATCTAACTTTTTATGTGACCGCAATTCCCTGGGGCACAAAGCCAGAATCACCAATCTGCCAACCAATTTTCTCATCCAACAAATCCTCTTCCGGCCATGCCCCGGAGAGCGTAAATAGAAGTCGAGTTCTATATGATTTACTAGCTCAAAAGGAAAACCATGTATAAGGATTAAATTCCTAATTGCGTTAGCTATTATCATTTTGTATAATTACTGGAATATTCATCAACTATGAGGTTTTGATATGTAGTACTCCATCCGTTCCAAACCAAGTTTCCCGTGCATATTCCAATGTCGAACTTTGACCTTTACTTTGACTAAGAAAATATTTGGTACATCTTTGAAAAATATCATTGAATTTGTATTTGAACAAAGTTTGACCCATATAATTTTGTAACAAATATATCATGTATTATTAGTTTAATTACTAGTCAAAGAAAATTATAAAAAATGAGGATTCCATATAAATATGGATGGAAGGAGTATCTCCCAATTCCCATTTGAGCACTACTTTATCATACTCGGTATTGTCCTCATTTTCTTAATATATGTTTACTGAGTAATAATATTTGTGTCTAGCATGCGGCATACCAGGGTATAAGGAATAAGTTCACGAACACAAGTCACAATCATGTTTGATGTTTACCATTAATTATCACCCACCTCAAAATATCATGTCGATACCTAGAATTAATGACGCATGTTGTAAATATGCGGTTTAATGTGCTATGGTCTATGTACACGTTATATGAATTCTATAATTTATAAGATATTCAAAAACTATTCGTTACATTATTGAAACTGACAATAGGCTTGTTTCCCTTATACACATTGGCATAATAATACACACTTTTTGGGCCATATTGATACCCGTACCTCAAGACTACATGAACACTTTTGGATTTCCTAATTGGATGTGAACTCAATGGCATATTAATAACCTATTCGCATAGTTGGTGCAACCGAAAAAGAGAGTTCTAGCACAAGATGTACGTAGAGGTGTTGTTCGCAGACCAGTCATTAGAGAGAAACAAAGATCTTATTGTACAACTAATAATACCGATATATTGGATTGTTACCAAATGAATTTTCCAATGTAAGGTTTCACCTTCGATATGAAGACAACAAACCGGTTACTTTTAGTAAACATAAATTGAATGAGAACTTTTTTGTGATCTAACATTTTTTGTAAATATCTATGCTCATAACTTATTGGGCTTAATATTTCCTGTGATGAAATCACAGTAAATATTGTGTCGGCAATTGTTTCAAATTTTGTTAGATTTAAGTGTATGGACCACTGAAGCATAGTTTTATTATTTTGTAATTGATCATGTGACTTTAATAATTTATCTATGCTAACAAGGACTGTTAATAACCATTTGAAATAATATTGATGTGCAATGCGATTAAATAATATTATTTGAAAAAAAATATGCAATAAGTTGGTAATCAGTTAAAATTCTGAAACTGTGTGTCATCTAAGTACTTTTTAGCATCAATTTGATACATGACTATGTTCCATCCAAATTATGACATCACAAACATATATCGGTTGGAGAGTAGAGCATCAAGATGACAAACGGAGCACAGGAGGAAGAGAGGAAATATATATCCAAATAGCGCTACCTATATTTCACAACTGACATTCTATAATATTGGCGGTATTCTTTGAAAATTTCATAATAATTACTCTATATAAATTAAAATTATTTAAAATATCTCCCACGCACGTGATATTTTATCTCAATTTATAGTTGCTGCGGGTATAGAATATTTTGCTTTAGAAATTTATGATACCAAGTTTCCAGTATCTATCTAGTATCAAGAGATACCCTCACATTTGCAAGAGCCACCATGGTAGTTTTTTTTTAATAGAAATCAGCATTATTGAGCACTTTTTTGGCGAATGCACATAGAGTATACTTTTCGAGGACAACTTTTACTTGATAGTTTTACATAACTACTTTCAAAATACCAGCTAGTTAGTCGACTAGAAGGTCCAACAAGAATTATCTCATTTCTTGGAAAAAAATGGAAAGGGCGACATACTTCAACAACATCTGCAAAAGGTTGTTATTTGTTTCCATGTGCATGCCTGTATTTCGTTGAGGAAATATTTGTTTGTGTAGCACATGCTAAGGGCACTGGGTACACAATATATATGTGTGGATCCATTGATATCAATCACACACAAACTTGCATTTTGTAAGTAACGAAGAAATCAAGGTTTTCTTGAATTCCTCGCCCTCTGTTTCTCTTGGACCTTTATTAAGTCTGCCTTCATTTCTCTTTGTCCATCTTTGAGACACATGAAGTGCTGGCTACTTTAGTTCTTCCACCATGAACTCCCAAATGTCTTGCACATAGTATCAACACATTTATTGCTTAACATTCATATATGTACCCACCAAGACGATTCCATGCCATTAAGGCTGGTCCTAGTGGTAGTATCATACTACTAGTATCATGCATATGATACTAGTGCATGATACTATGTCTCTAGTGCATTGTATCATATAGTAGTATCATAGTAGTTGTATATTTATTGTTTTGTAGAATCTCTATGTAAAATGTGTGTATAAGATTTACTTGTCATTATGATTTCTAGTTTTACGTGCCATGATACGGTATCTATCTATGATACACTAACCACCTCTCTCTTCATTAATTATGGCGCCACATCAGATTTTTGCCAAGTTGGCATGCATGATACACCTTATGATACTAGCACTAGGACCAGCCTAAAAAGAGACAGTTAGTCGGCATGGGAGGTATCGGGACGTGCCAATATGTATCAACTAGGTTTGTGTGCAGAACTGAAATGACACAAAGTACTATAATGTTGACTTGGACAGTGAGATACTACATGAAACACCTCCATTGACGAGCGCCCTGACTGCTCAGTGAAAGGAAACATATGCACGACAAAGGCACTGCCCAACATATACCTCCTCGGCATACCTGTCCGAAATGCTTGGCATAGGTGGACGTTTGGCAAAAAGATCAATGTCGAGCAAGCTTCACTCGGTTTTTCGGTGTCATTTGTCATTCGCCGCATCCTGGTTTGAGGGCTGATGATTGAGTCATGTTAGTACAGAGAACTTGATGCTCAAAGGTTCTGGCTAGCTAGTGTATATGTGTTTATGTTGGTCCACTCGGCTCAATCTAGTGAAAACGAGAAAAGAATTTGTCTTCATCTGACCGCGGACAAAAATGAAGTGTATATATTTGAGGATAATCCACTCTTAGGTAGAAAATGCTGAGAAACTTTCGTTCCTTTACGACGAAGCGAGTCGTGAGTACTAGACCCTGCTGATAGGTGTACACAAAATCTACAAGGGGCGCACCTGGGTAGCGCCCGATTTGGCAGTTGTCACATGCAGGTGCGCGAGCAGACCGGTGTAGTTTGTCACGTTGTTTTTCTGTATCTTTTTAGTGTGGGTTGAAAAGAAACTTCAAATAGCACCAACCACAGCAGGACAAATATGCAACCACAACACGTCGTCGTATGCTGCTCCGTTCGTCCCAAGGTAGAAAGAGCATAGCTTGTTCTGAAAGTGTGAAATCTTCATGATGGACAACTCTGTATTTCCACCTAGCAGCAATGTTCTATGTTCCATCTCTTAGCATATTCTGTTCTCAAGCGTTTAGAAAAACATGGTTGGACCAAATGGCACGAGTCGGCAACACGTTTGACAAGTATAGCATGCGACACTCGGCAAACATGTACATGTGGACATTTCTAGGATTATCTTGTTGCCAAGACAAAACGCTCATCAAAGATCGGTGTCGGCACCATGGCCATCATGGGGGATGTTTTCACCCATCCTGTCCTAATGGATGAAATCCCTATGGGTCTCACTTGTAGAAAACGTGCCATGCGTCCTGGTTGGTAAGGGGCTTTAGTCCCGGTTGCCCAACCGGGACGGGGCAATCGGGACTAAAGCCCCAACCTTTAGTCCCGATTGCCCCACCAACCGGGACAAATGGGGGCACACGTGGCGGCGTACCTTCTGCCGCGGCAGAGATTTGGCCCATTTCTCTGCCGTGACAGAGAATTTATTTTGGCACATTTTGTTTCCGCGGCAGCATTTTCGCCACTTTTTGTGCTGCGGCAGAGAATTCGTTTAGGTTGATTTATTGTTTATTTAGTGTTTTGCACTCATCAATGAAGAAACCATTATATTACACAAGATCATCATGACAATATTACATTCGATACACGGATCGAGTTAATGCACTACATAAAAAAGTTGCTCTTTGTACAATCTCTATTGTCTATATACAGCCGAATAGTATTCCTATTTTGGGTCTAGGACTTCTGCATCCAAGAATCCCGCCAATTCCTCCTGAATTGCTCGTACGCGATCCTTTGGCAGAAGACCGTCCCGTAGACGTTCGATCTGATTTAAAAAAGGAGTCAGCCTATATGAATGAAATTAAACACAATTTGATTGTAATTAAAAACTATGAAAATTGTTTACGTACGTGGAGTTGCTCTAAATTTCTGCCCTTCTTATCGCACGTCTGCCGGATGAACTCGCAAACATAGTATCCACATAGATTGTTACCTGGTCCCTGCGTCAGGCACTTTAAGAGAACATAGTTCAATCAAAATAATAATCAAGCATGATAATAACTATATCAAAACTAGAATTAAAGAGATGCGCGAATATAGCTAGTGGTGCTTACATCTAGTGCTTCAAATGTAAGCTCCTCTTTCCAAACACCCCTAGCCTTTTTGGTGAACCTTTTCCAAGCGCTGCCCGGCGAAGAAAACAAATAAAATAAGTTATTAAGTACTTGATATCATAAAATTCACGAACGTTGCCGATATAGTTTCGTAATGATTAGAATTACCGCTGGAGAAGTATCTGCATGTCCTTCCACGTCTCAAGGGGTTTATATTTCGAGTCCATGACTAGTACACGCCCTTTGTCAAGTTGAATGATTAACAGAATATAGTTGTAGCTGCGAATGCATAACTAATCAATTATATACTTAACATCGAGTAAGCGAAATAGAAAGTGTATACAAGACAATAACACTCACTCGAAGTTGTAAGGAAATAGTATTTCCCTTTTGGTTTCTTGAAACCTTAACGCGTGTACTATATTATCCTCCGTATCCTGGGGGTTTGTTTTGAGATTAGCTTAATGAACCCAATATGGGTCAATGAAGCCAATGTCATAGATTTGTCCTCTGCTGCATTCGAGAATCTTCATTCTGCATATTACAGTATGATTATATACATGTAATAAACAAGGTGAGATAGCTGGAGACTAGATTAATTACAGAATTAGTACTTACAGACAATAGGCACTGATGATCGATTTGTCCAAGGCATCTTAATTGAATAATTGAATAGTTCATCAAATTCAATGGATATCATGTCATCCATATCTTTTCCATAATGCTTTTTTGTAACCTTCAGCACTATCCAGTTAGCCCCGGCCTTTGTGGCATGCAAGTACCAGTTATGCAATCTTCGCATTTTTGTTGGAAGATTATTTACCTCCTCAGGTTTGACGAGAGGTTTGTCGTACTGGTATTTGTATGCTACTTCACTCACGGGGAAGTACTCTAACTGGGATAAGTACTGGGCAATACTCATACCTTGAGCAGCGGCAGCTTCTCCGTATTGTGCAACTACCTCTGGATCATACTGCTCTTCGGCCCCATATTTGCTCGACCCCACATTGGTTTGGGAAATCACCTTGAGAGGGGCGCAAGACTGTTTTGCTTGTTCTCCGAGCTGGGCAACAGATTTCTCGCTTGCATCAGTACTGCTCTTCGAGGCTTTTTGTGCCGCATGTGACTTGAGAATAGAACGCTCATAGTCTGATGACAGCTTTGGCTCGGGTTGATGAAGAGACTTTAGCATTTTCAACACTTTGGCTTTTTCTTCTTTTGTGCTGGGGAACTCTGGCTCTTTCGGCCGCCTCAGCTTAGCGAAAAACGCTGTCGTTTCCGCATCAACGATCGCCGCAGTCTCCTCTTCAGTACAGTCATAAGCTCTCTTGGGAGGAACCTTTGGTACTTTTGGAAGAGGCTCTTGTTTACGTTTAGGCGATCGCTTACCACGACGCAGAGTAGCGGTACGCTTACGCTTTTTATCCTGAGGCGCCGGCGATGGTTGCGCCGGAGATTGGTGAGGCGACGGAGCCGGGTGAGGTGACGGAGCCGGGTGAGGCGACGAAGACGGCTGCCGCGGTGGCGACGACCTCGCTGGAGACGGGTGAGGCGGCGGCGAAGATGGCCTTGGCGTGTGATTTCGAAGCACGATACATTCCTTTGGCCATAGAATGGTGACGTTTTTTGCGTCTCCCAGTACAGTCACATCCCCTTCACCTGCAGGGTAGTCAAGATCCAAAACTTCAAAGGTGGGCATGATTTCATCCACCCCGACAACATCGTAGCCCTCTGAACCGGACGACGGTGGTAAGTTGGTGTGGGTCCAATTGGTAAGGCATAGCCGACCGCCACCTTCATTGATATGTTCACAACTTTGACATGTAGCTCGCAGTGTGTCATCTCTGTGATATCATCCACTGGGTAGCCAACAGGAGCCATCGTCAGTGCACCATCGTCATCGCCATTGTCATCACCCGGGATCTCGGTGGAAGCCACACTGCTTTTTTGATTATTCGATAGGCCGGTAGCATCGAATGCAGTGTGCTGCTGAGATGGGCCGGTAGTACTTTGCTCTTTAAGTGCGTTAATTTCATCTTGTTGTTTCTTTAATCGTTCTTCAATTAAACGCATTCGCTCTTTCTGACTATCTGCTTCAACTTTCGCCCTGTCCTTTCTCCTCTGACGGCTTCTATCAGTATATTTCTTCCTCTCTTCGGGAAACCCAGTCCTCCATGGTTGGGAGCCTCTTGTGCCTCGTGTTCGTCCATCATGTTCCTTATTTCCAAGGGCGAGTGTGAGCTCATCATTCTCTCTATCGGGAATGAAGTCCCCATCTTTAACAGCCTTTACTGCTTTTCTCATCCTCTCGATTGGCAAGGGGTCTTCTTTATGTCGTATGTTATATATACACCTCCCTTCCGAGTCCAACGTGCCCCCATGCCCGTAAAACCAATTCCTTGCACGTTCTACCCAATCGTCTATCTCTGGGGTGATCTTTTTAGCACGCAGTTCATTCTCAAGTTTCTCCCACTTAGGAGTGCCAGCCCTGTAGCCACCTTGCCCCATAGTATGGTGATACTTCTTGTTAGCAGCATTCAGCTTATTCGTTGCAGACATTTTCTTAGCTTTTTCTGATGTCTTGTATTCCACAAACTCAGCCTAGAATGGTTTTATCTTCTCAAACTGAATATTCTTGAAATCGGGAGTCTTCTCTTTCACGACATAGTCAAGGTGCAATATTTTCTTCCAGTTGGTGAAACACTAGGCCATCTTCTTCAAAGCCCACTCCCTGACCTTAGCCTCCATGGCTCTCCCATGTTGTAAGGCGTCCTCAACTGGATCCTCCGCATTTGGATCCAGCTCTATCTTCGGTAGTTTGAAATTAACCATGAGCCTCTTCCATAGTAAATCTTTGGCGTGGTTAGGGACAAATAAACATGTTCCCTCTTCATCCGCATTAGCAGGACTATTCCAATTTCTAATGGTGATCGGGATTAAGTCCCTAACGATTACTCTGCATTGTGCCACAAATTTGTTTACGACAACTTCGGGAGCCGTCGGTTTGCCGTCTTCAGCGACATCTTCGATCCTGAACCTCTCATGGTCTTGCAACTTTTTGGTTGGGCCTCGTCTGCTCTTTTCAGTAGATTCCTTCGATCCAGAGGGATAAAAGAAGAAAGATCGTCGTTACTATTTCTATATAGATAGCAGATGATTAATTAATGAATTAATTATATTACATGCACCTCGCCGGAGCGGTCGTCTTCTCGATTACACAAGGCATCGCCTTCTCCCTCGCGGAAGACAACACCTTCAACCTCAAACAAGTCGTCTATTCCGGTAAAAAGAGGATCACCCTCACCGGAGTTGTTCAGAAACGTTGATACGTCTAAATTTTCTTCCCCACGGATCACACCTTGTATCAACTCTTCCTTTTCTTCATCTCTGACGTGTGGGTCCATATTTTCTGCATAGGTGGAAAAACGAATAAGTCAAAGCGGCTAAGGGAGAAAGTTAGGTACGGTGTTGAGAGATATAAACCCTAATTAATAGAAACCCTAATATATACATACACAATAATAAAAATGAAGAGAAACCCTAAAACCTAAACCTAGCTACAAAAAGGAAACTGTGTAGTAGATAGGTAACTCTAGCTAAAATCAACTAAAATCAATATTCCGGAGTTCCGAGGGGTGTAAAACCTAGTTCGGAGAAACCTCGGATGCATATGAGAGGGGAACATGAGTATAAGACTACAAAAGGGAAACTATCCAGCAGATAGGTAACACTAGATACTAACAAAATACCATATTGGAATCGATTTAAGAGGGTTCGGAATGCCCTGGCGAAGGCACATCGTCGAACCCACATGCACCTAAGGGGTATTAATGATTCCTTATCTAAGATAGGGCCTTTAAGTTGCTTGACAATGTGAATTGGGTCTGGGGCTACCCAAGTGACTGACCAGTGGGGCCGAAGACCAATAATACCGAGGTGTATTGATCTAGTTAGAGAAGTTACAAGCTGCAAGATGGTTTTCGAGAGCAGGGACACCACTACGGCCAGTTTCAGGGAGATGCCTACGGAGCCCAGTCCTCTGGCATCTCCGTGAAACTGTTCATAGAGGCACTCCCTAATATGTGAAATTAGTTAGCTCCGAGGCGTATTGATCTAGTTAGAGAAGTTACAAGCTGCAAGATGGTTTTCGAGAGCAGGGACACCACTACGACCAGTTTCAGGGAGATGCCGCCGGATCCCAGGCCTCCGGCATCTCCAAGAAACTGGTCATAGAGGCACTCCCTAATATGTGACTGTGCGTGTTTGGAGTACGAATCGGGACGACTTCTTCATAGTCCCGGTCCAGCCACAAAACGGGACTAACACTCAAGACATTTATTAATATTAAAAACTGAGACTATAAAACCGGGACTAAAGGCCACAAACCGCGAAAGATATCCTTCGGTCAAGCCACAAACCGCGAAAGACATGAACTAGAGTTACATAATATGAGCATGAACTTCTTGGCATATGTCCTTCCTTATGATCGCTTCAGACGTAACCATGGAGCATCTTCTTTACTTAACGGAATGCTTGGGCCAGTTTCACTTTGTGAAGGGCGGAATTTCATCAAACTTATTATAATCTTCGACATGTCTGTCTTGTCCTCGATTCCCACGATGTTTCTTTTCCGAAAAGAACTATGTGACGCTTTGGCTCATCATATGATGTATTCGTTTGCATATTTTTTCTTTTTTTCGGTCTGGAGGACATGTCCTTCACATAGAAAACCTGAGACACATCATTGGCTAGGATGAATGGTTCATCTCTATAACCAAGATTGTTGAGATCCACTATTGTCATTCCGTACAACTGGTCTATCTTTACCCTTTCCCCATTCAGGTTGACCCATTTGTAGCGAAACAAAGGGACCTTAAAAGAGGCTCCATAGTCTAGTTCTCATATCTCCTCTATGTAACTATAATATGTGTCCTTTTGTCCATTCTCGTCTATTGCATCAAAGCGGACACCACTATTTTGGTTGGTGCTCTTTTTATCTTGGGCGATCGTGTAGAATGTATTCCCATTTATTTCATACCCTTGGAAATTCAATATAGTAGAAGATGGTGACGCGGCCAACAAGTATAGCTGATATCCAACAGTGGTGTCATTCAAGAGATGTGTCCGCATCCAACCACCGAAAGACTTCATGTGTTCATCTGTAATCCATGATTCAGGCTTCCCCGGGTTTTTGGAGCATACAATATTCTTGTGTTCCTCGATATACGGAGCTGCGAAGGTGGAATTATGTAGAACTGTGTAGTGTGCTTTAGTGAAAGAATCCCCGTCCCTACATATCATTGCTTTCTTTCCCAGCGTGCCTTTTCCACTTAGTCTTCCCTCATGCCGCGAGCCAGAAACACCAATCGGCTTAAGGTCAAGAATAAAGTCAACACAAAACTTAATGACCTCCTCTGTTCCATATCCCTTGGAGATGCTTCCTTCTGGTCTAGCACGGTTATGAACATATTTCTTTAAGACTCCCATGAACCTCTCAAAGGGGAACATATTGTGCAGAAATACCGGACCGAGAATGGCAATCTCTTCCACTAGGTGAACCAGGAGATGCGTCATAATATTGAAGAAGGATGGTGGGAACACCAATTCAAAACTAACAAGACATTGTACCACATCCTTCTGTAACCTTGGCAGAATATCTGGATTGATTACCTTCTGAGATATTGCATTGAGGAATGCACACAGCTTCACAATGGGTACTCAAACATTTTCCGGTAGAAGCCCCCTCAATGCAATCGGAAGCAACTGCGTCATAATCACGTGTGATCATGAGACTTCAGGTTTTGGAACTTTTCTCTGCCATATTTATTATCCCTTTATATTAGATGAGAAGCTGACGGCACCTTGATACCGTAAAGGACTTCAAAAAGATTTCCTTCTCGCTTTGGTAAGAGCATAGGCACACGACTTAAGTGACGCCCTTTATCCGTCTTGTTATGTGTATGCATGTTCTTTGGGTCGTTCATAATTTGTTGGTCCTCCCGTGCTTCTGGTGTATCTTTTGTCTTCCCATACACGCCTAGGAATCCTAGCAGGTTCACACAAAGATTCTTCGTCATGTGCATCACGTCGATTGAAGAGCGGACACGCAGGACTTTCCAATATGGCAGCTCCCAAAATATAGATTTCTTCTTCCACATGGGTGCGTGTCTTGTAGCGGCGTCGTTGAACTGATTGACCACGGACCCTTTCCAAAGATTACTTCTATGTCCTTGACCATACCAAATACATCATCACCAGCGGGGAGTTCAGGCTTCTTCGGTGATCGCCTCACTTTGAAATGCTTGCCTTTCTTTCTTACGGGATGATTGGTCGGAAGAAATCGTCGATTCGCCAGGTACACAACCTTCTTGCATTTATGCAAATATGTACCTTCAGTCTTATCTAAACAGTGTGTGCATGCCTTATATCCCTTGTTTGTACATCACGAAAGATTACTAAGAGCAGGCCAATCATTGATGGTTCTGAATAACAACCCTCGTAGATCAAATGGCTCCTGTTTGTTCTCATCCCACGCACGTACACCTGGTTTGCCCCACAACTGTAAGAGTTCTTCAACTAATGGCCTAAGGTACACATCAATGTCGTTGCCCGGTTGCTTCGGGTCTTGGATGAGCACTGGCATCATAATGAACTTACGCTTCATGCACAACCAAGGAGGCAGGTTATAGATACATAGAGTCACGGGCCAGGTGCCGTGACTGCAGCTCTGCTCCCCAAAAGGATTCATGCCATCCGTACTTAGACCAAACCATAAGTTCCTTGCGTCACCTGCAAAGTCTGGGAAGTCTCTCTCGATTTTTCTCCACTGTGACCCATCAGCAGGGTGTCTCAACTTCCCGTCTTTCTTACGGTCTTCTTTGTGCCATCGCAATAACCTGGCATGCTCTTTGTTTCTGAACATGCGTTTCAACCTTGGTATTATAGAAGCATACCACATAACCTTAGCAGGAACCCTCTTCCGGAGGGGCTCTCCCTCAACATCACCAGGGTCATCTCGTCTGATCTTATACCGCAACGCATTGCATACCGGGCATTTATCTAAATTTTCATACTCCTTACCGCGGTAGAGGATGCAGTCATTAATGCATGCATGTTTCTTTTGCACATCTAATCCTAGAGGACAGAGAGTCTTCTTTGCTTCGTAGGTGCTCTCGGGAAGTTCGTTATGTTTTGGAAACTTCGGCTTCATTATTTTCAGCATCTTTTCAAATGAGGAGTCATTTAGACCACACTCTGCCTTCCATCGCAACAATTCCAGTGTGGTACCGAGCTTTGTGCTGCCATCTTCACAATTTGGGTACAACAATTTCTTGTGATCTTCTGACATGCCCTCTAACTTCAACTTCTCATTTTACATTTCAGTCTCGCTTTGCATCAGAAATGACCCTACCAAGTTCATCAATCGGCTCATCTGATGCCCGTTCTTCACCTCTTTCCTCTCCATTGTCTTCCATTGCAGTATCACTGTATTCAGGAAACATATGATGATAGTTGTTATCATCATCTTCTTCTTCACCATCTTCCATCATAACCCCTCTTTCCCCGTGCTTGGTCCAGCAATTATAGTTGGGCATCAAACCTTTCATAATCAGGTGGCCGCGAATGATTTTCGAGGAAGAGTACTCCTTGTTGTTCCGACATTGAACACATGGACAACTTATAAAACCATTCTCTTTGTTTGCCGTAGCCACATCGATAAATTTATCCACGCCTTTCATATACCCGGCTACGCGCCGGTCACCGTACATCCATTCCCAACCGTTTATCTGCATCATATAAGTAAGTTTATCAAAAAACAGGACATCATAAATAGTGAAATGACCAATTCACATCGACACATGCGTTGTATCAATGACAGATAAAAGATAAGATTTCTAACCTCGATCGAGGGAAATAAAGAGGAGAAAGCTCAAGTGCGTCTCGGACACCTTATATATTTTTGTTCTATGATAAATTGAACGGGATTATTCACTCAAACATTTCATCAAACACCTTGAATGCATGCATAGGGGAGAAAAAACTAGCACACCTCTCACACCTTCCACCAAGAGAAAAAACAGAGTGGAGGCAGAGGGGGCTGGGGCGTTGCATTTATAGAGGGCGGGAGCATACGTCCCGGTTGGAGCCACCAACCGGGACTAAAGGTGTGTGCCACGCCACGTGGCTATGGCCAAACCTTTAGTCCCGGTTGCTGGCTCCAACCGGGACGTATGCCCCGTTACCAACCGGGACGCATGCCTCCGGGCCCCGTGCCCGCTCGAACCGGGACGCGTGCCAGCATTAGTCCTGGTTGGTGGCGCAACCGGGACTAATGCTCTGAGGGGGCGCGAACGGATGGCCCTTTTTCCACTAGTGTCTGACAGCTATGGGGCCTCATTGCCATTCCTAGTCTCGCATGTCGGAACACGTAAATATATGTTTGTTTTTATCGTTGCTGCAGGACAAAGGGTAGTTCTCAAATGTAACAAAAGAGTTAAACAGACGGCAAGTTAGCCAGACACGACGACATCCATCACCAGGTCTATCCATGGGTATAGACGTAACGAGTTCGTGATGGATGGCGGAATTTCTCCAAATGGACGATTCATAGTGGCACATTCCCTATTTACGGGTGAACTAGTGACACAGTCGTAAAAAAATTGTAAATTTCTTCGCTTTATTGTGCATATGCACTTCCAATAGAAAATACAACCTTCTAAGTTCTAACTAGTCATGAGACATCATGTGCATTGTATCGATGTACAAAATTGTACTCTCACATCTAACATAAGAATGTCCGGGACGGGGAGCACACAAGTTTATCTAGGTTCAGATCTGACAGCGGTGCCCGAGTCCTACTCCTGCTATCAATCCACTATAATCGGTAAAGCTGGAGATTACAAAGAGTCGATATAAGCAATACATTTACAACATCATTTTATTACCGTCACTTTTTGTTATCATGATTGATATTTATATTGATCCTCTTTTATTATATAGTTTGAGGGCATGCGGAATCATCTCCTACCAGAGCGACGCATACTAGGAATTACAAATGAACTCGTGGGATTTCTGTTCAAAGAGATGGTAGACGATGCCAGAGAATTTAGTGTGAATAGGCTCTACTGATGATCCCGACCGTGTAATCGAATAGACGAGCTCTAGTCCCGGTAATTGTGATCCTCATGTAACTATCAAAATTGTACATATTTGTATGCTGGATATCGTAATACAAGTTATCTTATATATGCACGAACATGTATGATATGTGGTAGCGTAGAAATATTCGAAAACAAAAAAGAAACAAATAAAATAATACAAAATAAATTCTCTGTCGCGGCAGAGAAAGAGCACAAAATGCGGCAGTGAAAGAGCACAAAATGTTGCCGCGACAGAGAACCACTAGTCGTGGCCCTTGACACCAACCGGGACTAATGGGGGTGCACCCCGAGCGCGCCCAGGCGGCCACATGGAGGACCATTTTTCTCGGCTGGTGACCGGGCCGGGACTAATGTCTGGGCCTCTAGTCCCGCATGGCTAGTCCCGATCAGGACTAGAGGCCCTTACGGACCGGGATAGAGGCCCCTTTTCCACTAGTGGTTCTTCTATGTGAGTTATGAGATTACATCTGCGCTAAAGGCTGTCTGTGTCGGCTTATATAGTCATCCGGTCTAGGGTTTACAAAAAAAAACCTATTAGACTACGATACAGATTACAACATAGTCGGTAACTACTACTTTATGTACTCAATGTCTCATGTCATCAGGCCTAAGTCGATAACTCTTCTAGGCCATCATGTAGCCGGATGGGCCTCCATCTATCCCGTTGACTGGACCATCCGTGAAGCCATAGGCTCTAATCACAACTAGGTCACTCTGCCTAGTATAAAGACTGGTCGTGGATATACCCCAAAAGTATGACCCCGATAGGTAGTACGTACATCTTTGTTGGTTCCTGATTCTCAACCGATCATAAAAACAATTTCAAACATACATCTTTTCCGTGGGATGATAAAAAAAATTCTCTATCATCGACCACATAGTTAGTTTTCCATGAGAGATTATGGAAAATATAAATATGCAGCAACTCATATTTTTATCATTCGCACTCCGATACATATTCACTTCAGAGTTTCTTGCTGGATATGTAAAACATACTTATTTATGTTATAGACAATGGATGATTTAATTGAAGTCAAACATTTGCATTAAGGTCATATAATAGGATACACATGTTGGAGTTTATAATCATATTTGTGTTGGTTTAGTGGGTGTGGTCCATGTTTCAATAGTCCACATAGGATTTGTCATTTGTATACGGCTTGTACCTATCTTCCCTGAGAGCATCTCCACTCGTTGGGCGAACCCAGGCCGAAATCCAGACCAAACTTTGGCCGGACGGCCAAGTTTTTGGCTTGGATACGCCCAGTTTCCCACTCGCGTACCCAGGCCAAGTTCCCGGGTCATCCGTTTTCGCTCAAATTCGGATCAAGTTCGTCCAGATTTTGGCATAGTTCGTCATACAATGAATACAGAACATTTTAACACCAAAGTTCGGCGAAATTTAAAACAGAGTTCAGCGTAAATGTAAACATAGTTTGGCCAGAAGTGAAAATACAACATATTTCGGCTAAGTTCGGCCTAGTTCACGTTGGGCATCTATGACGTGTTTCCCCTGCGTATCCATAGGTGCTCAACAAGATCATCCTGCAGCTGTTGATGCATCGCCGGATCTCGGATCTCCCGACGCATTGCGATGAATGCAGCCCAGGTTGGAGGCACCTGATGATCAGGCTCGGCAAGAGGACCCTGTCTGTAGTATGGCTCGTCCTCCTTGAGCAAACTCACTGGATCCTTTCTCTCATCCTCAATGATCATGTTGTGCAAGGTCACACAACAGTTCATCACTTCCCACATCTGATCTTTCGACCAGGTCATAGCAGGGAACCGGACAACTGCAAACCTCTGCTGGAGCACACCAAATGCCCGCTCCACGTCCTTCCTGCAAGCTTCATGTTCCTTGGCAAAGTGAGAATGCTTGGGGAGCATTGGGCTTGAGATAGTCTTCATAAATGTTGGCCATTTTGGATAGATGCCATCAGCTAGATAGTATCCCTTGTTGTAGTGGTGCCCACTGATCTCAAATTCCACGGGGGGAGCATGACCCTCAACAAGCTTGGAAAAGACAGTTGAGGAGTTGAGGACGTTGATGTTGTTGTTCGATCCTGCCATGCCAAAGAAGGAGTGTCAGATCCAAAGATCATGTGTAGCAACTGCCTCAAGTATGACAGTGCAACCTTCTTTGTGGCCTTTGTACATTCATTGCCATTCAAATGGACAGTTCTTCCACTGCCAATGCATGCAATCTATGCTTTCAAGCATACTAGGAAATCCTTTACTTTCATTGACTGCGAGGATCCGAGTAGTGTCTTCAACAGTGGGTGATCCCAAGTACTGTTCCCCGAACACTGCAATCACTGCCCTGCAGAACTTGTACCAGCAATCAAGGGCGGTGGACTCGGTGATGCGGAGATAGTCATCGGCACTGTCAGCTGGCGCTCCATATGCAAGCAACCTCATCGTCACGGTGCACTTCTGAAGCGAGGAAAACCCAACCAAGCCGGTGCAGTCCTTCTTGCAAAGGAAATATGGGTTGAACTCCCGGATGGCATGCACGATCTTGAGGAAGAGCTTCCGGCTCATCCTGAAACGGCGGCGAAACACGTCCTCTTCATGGAGTGGCTGGTCGGCGAAGTAGTCGACGTACAACATACAGTAGCCCTCTATCCTTTGTCTCGCCTTGCACTTCCGGCTACCTGGCCCCGAACCACCGCGCTTCGGCTTCGCCATCTGCATGTACAGCTGGGCGAGCGATGCGAGGATCTGCAAGTGCTCTTCACCTTCAGCGACCTCGGCGCTCTCCTCCTCCAGGAGTACGACAACATCTCCTTGTCGTCGGAGTCCATGGCGGTTATCTCGTCCTCGTTAGATTCAATGGCGAGTATCTCGTCGTCGTCGGAGTCCATGACCGAATCCGGCCAAATGCCGAACACTTGGCGGGCGTGGTGGTGGGAGCACGTAGCGAAGCAGAGTTACGGCGAGGCTAGGTCGGCGAGAGAGGCGACGGAGAAGGCGTCGTGGAGGGCGGCAACTACGGCGAGTGAATCTAGAGGCGTGGGCATGTCTCGGTGCGGTGGAGCTCCGCCGGCGAAGTCATGGCGACAGGGGGCGCTGGGAGCTCTTCGCGGAAGTCTAGGCGAGTTAAGTGGTGGGAATGGGACTGTCTCGCCGACAGAGCTGGCCCACACCTTTTTTGCAGCGTCCGGCGTCCCCAGGGCGTACCCGAAAACCTTAGATAGGTGTCCGCCACCATATTTTTGACCATTGCCAACCAATCTTTTCAATATTCAATTTCATTAAATGATATTTCAATCCAAGTGCTCGCTGTTTCTGGGTGTTTGACTTGTCGTTGTCAGACTTGATGATTTGCCTTTGCATCTTAAGGGGAAATAAATTTCAATAAACAGTTCACCTCATTACTGTTTGTTGGATGCTGGGAGTGTAGATATTGGAAGGGGGTCGAGGGTCATCGCGTCGGCGTTGCTTTATGACCATCAGTTTGGAGAGCTTGATAGTGCACATGTTGTCACCGCTGGAGGTGCAGCTATGACTTGTCATGTATTGATGTTGTTGCAGCTTGGCCTCGTGTGAGATGTCAGAGCATCTCCACTCGACACCGATCCGGACGACGAAATTAGATCCGGACGCTAAAAATTGGCCCAGTCACATATCTAGGGGACCTGTTTTCGTCCGAATTTCGGCATGTTTTGGTCCGGCCTATCCAAGCCGAACCCGAGGTTGATAGGTGCTCCATCTAGCCAATCTTACTGTTTCTTCGAGGCAGTGAATCTACAAGTTTGTTTGTCGACTTGCCCAGCAACTTTGTCTCCTGTAGCATCCACGACTCTGAGATTGTCGTCTCATCTGTCGGAGAAGTCTCTCTGCCATTCAGTTTTGTGTCTATCCTCAATCACTGACAAGAAGATCGAGCAGCCAGCCTGATCTAATTCAGTTGGCCACGCATGCAGTTTTTCTTGCCGACAAGTAGCGTTTCTTGAGGATTTTTGTTTTCCCGTCCGATGCATGATGACCTTCGACGAACACAAGGCCAGAACTTCAGATCACATTAGGCTACAGGCAAATAGTCCACAGATTGATTCCAACATGGGAAATAATAAGAGGTTTTAGTCTTTTAGATACAACATATAGATGCAGTCCATTGGAAGCACCGTATCTAAACTCGTCATTAATACATAAGATACTACATTTAGATGTGAGAGTACAGTTTGCTGGAGAAAGAACGTTGTGTACATAAATTCTTCCGGGACAACCTTTAGTGCATGCATATACATGCTTAACTACTTTCTAAAGATCATTTAGTCGGCCCATTAGAGGGACCAATAAAAACTATCTCATTTCGTGGACATAAAAAAGGAAACGGGGGGTATTTCAAGAACATCGTCGCTCAGCTGCATGTTTGGATTTCCCAAAACCTCTCATGCCGAACTAGGTAGCTTGACCAATGATGGCCAAAGATGAAAGAATGGCAAGGACTACGAATGATTACAGTTTTGCTTATGATGGGTTGAGCACGATGAATCACAACTTATCCTTTCATGGCATGGATCATCCAAAGGTGTGCATGCCCCCCGGGATGGTCTCGCAGCAATGACACTAGCTTATAAATAAAGGTCAAATGATTATTTCCAAAAGAAGTACTAGTAGAAGTAAGTACTGCAACATAAGGTGGATGGGATAATAGGTTAATTAATACTATTCCTTCCGTCTTAAATTAATGAACTCAATATTTGGATACACATGTATCTTGACAATAAAACGGGTTCTAGATACATGGGAGTCGATGACCCTATAAGATTAGTTGTATTTGATCCTTCGTCATAGTCCATTGGTTCAAAAAATTTAGCCTCACAATGAACTAACTATTCTGTTTTCTTGGGAATTGTTAACTGTTTTCCATCCATGTTTGAGAAAAGCACAACACATACACAAAGAGCAAGGGACAAAGTGGGGGAACAGAAATTAATACTTCCTCTGATCCATATTACTTGTCGGTTAAAATGGATATATCTAGACATGTCGTATACCATGAAACAAATAGTGTTACCCCTGAAAACAGGGTGACGGTGGTGTCTCTTCCATTGTTCGAAGTAATATCTAAGTTCTATGTTATTTCTCACATCAATCACAACTTATTAATTTTTCAATGCTCGCAAGAGTATAATATTTTTTTTAAACCAACAATTATTAACATGATTTACCATGGCAACACGCGGGGTATCATCTATTAGTCTTTAGAGTTCCAGACCAACAGCCTTGCTAATTAAGTTGTTAGTCACCTTACTTCCAGCAGGTCTGTCTTATCTACTCCCTCCTTCTGTAAATAATTGGCTTGGATTTGTCAGATTTGTATATGTCTTGACACGTTTTAATCCATAGATATATATGAATTCATACAAATTAAAATCTTATTTTCGGACAGAGGAACCATTAAGACTGGGCACACATGAGTGCGTCCTGTGCGACCACATAGGGCCCAAATTGTTTGGGCCCCAAATGTTCGTACAGACCTCAGGCTTGGTTGTCCATCAGAATCCATTAACGGAAACTCCGTTTCTGTCAAACATTTACTATGGAGAGATGGGGATATGGACCTCTCTTTTTTGTCTTAGATAGACTGCTCTGAACTCTTATGCAGTTGAGTTGCAGATACAACAGACAAAGATTGAAGACGGCAATGGTCCACACGGATATATGTGTCAGAGGAAGGAATCCATGAGCAGATGTGCTTGTTTCCGTTGTGACAACGTCGAGCAGGACGAGGATGATAGTAGTGAAGCTTCTTTGCTGCTCCGCCGAGACTACCGACATGGTGTTGGCTCATAGATGCGTTTCTCTTGCGTCGGGGACATCTTAGCTTTTTTGTCAAGGCATTTTAGTTCGAGGACATTTGAATTTCTAAAGTAGTATCACACAACTGTCTAACGTGAGAATCTAACATTCCTAAAATAATATTGATTGTTCTTTGGTTTACCTTTTTCCATCATACCGCCAATCCTGTATCTCTTCTGTGCTCTGTTTGTCTCCACCTCTAAACCCTCGTTCGACGTCATGTATTTGTCTTGCTTCTCATCTTTCTACTGGATCTTTGCATTTCCCCTCTCCTAATCTCATCCATTAATTTTTTTATCTTCAAAGCTCTTCCGCGATACCCACGTACATGGCTCCACCACGATGCCCCAATCCAACTAGGTGTCACACCTTACAACTGATTTGGTGCGGGAGCATGCTCCGGGAGACCAAGGAAGCAGGGGAATGGAAACACGGGAGAGTTCATTCGGGAGGAGAGGAATCGGAGGTGACGGTCAATCGGTCATTGTACCCAGTATAGGAGTAATCGTTCGCTACGCGTTGTTGTACCCAGCGTTGAATAGGGTTGTTGATAGGCTCAATCGCTTAATGGTAGAGGACCCTGCTGAAAGGATCGTATGGGCACCTAGAGGGGGGGGGTGAATAGGTGATACTTCAAATTTTACTCTTTTTCAAATTAGGGTTTGACAAGAAAGGTAAATTCTCTAGAATATGCAACTATGGTGAATTTACCTATATGTCAAACAAGCACAAACTAACACAAAACTAAGCAAGACAAGTAAGTAAAGTGCGGTAAAGGATAGAAGTAACCAAAGGAGTGGACGCGGAGACACAAGGATTTGTTTCCCGTAGTTCCTTCCTTTTGAGGGGAAGTACGTCTACGTTTGGAGAGGGGGTGGTTTCAAACCACCAACGCCACGAGAGGCCTCCCTTGTTCTCCGATGAACCTCACCCCAAAGGGCTCGATTCACCTTCCACTATAGCGGCAACCTTCGAGGTGGAAGCCGGCACCTTTACAACAAGTTCGGGGCACACATCCACAACTGGATTGGAGGCTCCCAAATACAAGCAAGCTGTCAAGACAAATCAAAGACAAGCTTGTAAGAACCAAATCAAAGTTAGGGTTTCCAAAGAAACACTAGAGCTTGGGGGCCCTCAAGAGAATGAGGGGGAAATGAAGATCTCTCTTGGTGAAGATGTGAATCAAGGCCTCCTCCTTCGACTCTCCAAAGATCAATGACTTTGGATGGTTGGATGAAGAGATCTTGTGGATTTGGTGGCTCTAATGGTGTTGGTGTTCTTGAGCAGCTCGAGCAACTGGAGGAAGAAGATAAGGGTCCCTATTTATAGACAGCCCCCTCCACGAACCGTTTTCTGACCGTTGAAGAAAAGTCAGACCGGAGACTCCGGTCTATACACCGGAGACTCCGGTCTACACCGGAGACTCCGGTCAATCTCCGGACCAGTCTCCGGACTGGCCATCTGACTGACCCAGCCCATTTCTTCACCAGCAACACCGGAGACTCCGGACTTCCAACACCGGAGACTCCGGTCCGACCAAAGTCTCCGGATAATCTCCGGACTAGTCTCCGGACTGGCCATCTGACTGACCCAGCGCATTTCTTCACCAGCAACACCGGAGACTCCGGACTTTCAACACCGGAGACTCCGGTCTAACCAAAGTCCGGAGACTCCGGCCAATCTCCGGACCAGTCTCCGGACAGGCCAACAGAATGACCCAGCCACGTCATGGGAGACACCACCGGAGCCAGCACCGGAAACTCCGGACCACACCGGAGACTCCGGTCTAGAGTTTCCAGAACAGTGGCAAATGTATGTGGTCTTTTCCCAAGAGTGTGTGTCATGTTTATCTATGATAATACCAACCTGTGGACAATAACAAAATGTAAAATGATCTACTTGTTGTTAACGAACACCAAAAGTGATTATGACAATAAATGTCCTTTCAATCTCCCCCTTTTTGGTGTTCGATGACAACAAGTGATTTGCATGGAATAACATAAAATGTGGCTCCCCCTGACTATGTGCAACAAGATAATGAAGTAAATCATGTAAAGAGAGACAAAAATACTAACGATGGTACGCATAGATCTCACATGAGTTACAATAGATGTTGCACACGAGCACATAGTCAGACACACATAAGAACAGTAGATAACACACAAAGTTCAAGTTCGAATATCCAAAATAAAAAAAGGAAAGGCAAATAACGGCAGATAGTCGCAAATCCCTAGTCCCATGCAAAGCGGATGAGAATGTCTTCTCCCCCTTTGGCATCGAAACAACGAAAAGGGAAAAGACCTATACTAACGCCCCAATGACTCAGTAGTCATCGTCATCCTCGTCGTCCTCGGCATTCTCAACCTCATCCTGGTCATCCTCATCCTGGTCATAGTCATCATCATCATCATCCTCAGGGATAGCAGGCCCTTTGCCGTGAGGGCGAGAGGAGGAAGTACCCTGGTATGCAAACCCAGAGGTGATATCAAGAGCGTCTGCCGATCCACGGACTATCATTGGGCGTTCCATGCCCCAAATGAGAGAGTGTGATCAGACTCTGTGGACTGCTGGGCACCATGCTCATCATTGTATTCATCTTCACCTTCCTCAGTATCAGCAGCACCCTGGTCCTTGATCTCTTTGAGGAGCTTCTCCATGCGGCGGTTGCTTTGGTAAGATGCATGCTGCTGCTTGCGAATGTCAATGTTCATGCAGCAAAGAGTCCTCTCCTGAGCTGGCCTTCTTGACCTTCTCATGCACATAGGCTCTAGTCATGGAAGGCATAGGGACATTTGAGGCATTCTTCCTCCGAACTCTGGTTGGAGAGGGAGCCCTCTCCGTCTCAGTCTCCTCATCATCATTTCCATATCGGCGCCTTGGAGCTGGCCCCATGTGCCCCTTCTGCTGCAGAGATACCAGAGTGTGCGCCGTGAGGTGTGGTGGAACGGCATTGGGAGAATCATGCGGCTGCGAGTTGATTAGTCTCATAACCAAGGGTGCATATGGAGGAGATTTCTTGAATAGAATTGCATGGAACATCTCCTCGAAAATGAAGTCCATCACATCAATGGGTGCAGCCTCAGCATCAGGTCCAGCATTGAAGGTCCGGTGAGTATGGTACAAGAGGTTGACAAGTCCTCCCCTGAGAGCATCATCATTTCCAGCACTTGGAGCAATAGTGTGACGGAAAATCCTCAGCATAAGGTTGTAGAGGGGCTTGAGTCCCTTGGAGGCCCCCACAACACCATCATCATACAGAGGTGCCAGTTTTTGCTTGTTCTCACCCAACGATGCGGAATGCATGCACAGCCCCACAGGAGTAGATATGTCATGGAAAGTCTCAAAGATGACATTGGCAAAGTCATGGAAAGTAGTTGTGCGGCGAGTAGAGCCAGTCATCCACACCATAGTCCTAGCAAGATCAGTCCCAAATACCACAGTGGCATAGAACTGCTGAACGAGGTGCACACTATAGTCTTCATGCAGCTCCATCAAGTTGTAGAGACCCAGCTTCTCACAGATCCACAGGGCATCACTGAAATACGGGCTCTGGCGCATTTGCTCAATGTTCATGAACTTCTGAGGGCAAACAGGTGATTTGGTGAGTACACCATACACATCCTTCATGAACACACTCTGCTCTTTCCTCCAGAAACGAGGGTCATCACTAGTACGAGGTAGTGCATAGAAATCTGTCTTCCTCAGCTCACGGAACTCCACTTTAGACATCTTGTTTAGGGACTGGAGGTTGTCATACTTGGCTCTCTTTGCACGTTCCTCCCGTTCAGCCCGTTCTTGATCCCTCTTCATGTAAGCTGCATCACGTGCCTGCTGTTTCCGGTTGGATGGAGGCACGATAAACCACTGAGCTTCATCATAGAGGATTGCCTTTGGGACTTGGCCTTGAATGCGACGAGGCGACTAGAACCATCACTGTGAACAGCAGTGAGGGAGATAGCATGGAGATGAGTATATATGTCCCAAAGATGCAGTACAGGAGCTTTGATGCATTACTGGACTACTTAGACCCACCCAGCACCGGAGTCTCCGGTTCAGACCGGAGTCTCCGGTCCTGGGGACCGGAGTCTCCGGCCTGGACCAGAGTCTCCGGACCTACGGCCGGAGTCTCCGGTCAGGAGGCTCGGGTATGCGATGGGGAGATGCTGGTGAGGGTAAATCTAGTAGATCGGGCAATGCAACAAGGCTAAAGTACTGGAGTGCAAGCAAACAAGTGATTCCTATGGACAAATCCGCAACAATCCTCAAAAACACATCTAGGGATGAACCCTAGGAGGAAAAAGGTGAGGAGAGGTACCAGATCTGTCCATGGGATCGATTCCTTCGGTGGGAATTACCCAATGGAGGAGAGGAGGAGGTTGGCCGGCTGCACGGCGGATCCCGGGGGCTTCTTGACCTCCGGGGAGGATTTTTGGAGGAGGGGGCGACGGGTTTGGAGGTAGGGGACGGGGTGAAGAAAGAGGAACTATTGTTCCAGTTCACCTCGTGCCCCTTCTTTAAGTGACAGAAACCGTCCAGACCGGAGACTCCGGTCTACACCAGAGACTCCGGTGTTTGTACACCGAAGACTCCGGTCCTCCTCGACCAAAAATTCCAGGAAAGGTGTTTGGGGACATACATGGGAGATAGATGGTTTTTAGGATAGGAAAAAGGGTTTGGGTTGAGACATCAAGCTGTGAAGAACCAATAAGAGCCATGGAAGTTCGAAAATAATCGAAGCGCTCAAGAGGCGAAATAATCAAATGACGAACATGAGTAAGTGCCAACCTCTCAAGTAAGAGAGGGCGGTGGCCTTGGCCACCATATTTGAGTATACTTGGCTTGGCACCACGAAGATATATCTTGGGTCCATTACCAACACTCATCATTAAGCTCACATATTACTAAATGATATTAAGAGGAATGATTTTGATTGCTTTGGGAATCATGGGGGGAGGGATGGTCCAATCAATTAGGACCACACTCCCCCTATATCCATGCCTACACCTCGACCAAATATGAGATGAAACATAGGTGAGAGTGCAATAACATCAAGTCAAGCTCCTTGAATCCATGATATTTAGTTCATTCCTCAAGTAGCAAAATCTTGCTTCATCAAGTGGCTTTGTGAAGATATCGGCAAGTTGATCTTTGGTTGTCTAGCAACATGATCTCTAATGAAGTGATGTCGAATCTCAATATGCTTTGTCCTTGTGTGATCCACCGGGTTGTATGCAATCTTGATGGCACTTTCATTGTCACATAGAAGAGGCACTTTGTCACAAAGGACACCGTATTCCTTTAAAGTTTGCCTCATCCATAGCAATTGGGTGCAAGCACTAGCAGCAGCAACATACTCGGCTTCAGCGGTGGAGAGAGATATACAGTTTTGCTTCTTAGAAGACCAACATACCAAGGACCTACCAAGGAATTGACAAGCCCCGGATGTTGATTTTCTATCATCCTTGTCTCCCACCCAATCCGGATCCGTGTATCCACAGAGAGCGAATGTTGAGCCTTGAGGGTACCAAAAACCATAAAATGGGGTATGAACTAAATAACGAAAGATTCTCTTGACCGCCATTAAATGGCTTTACTTAGGAGCAGCTTGATATCTTGCACACACACCTACACTCAACACAATATCGGGTCTAGATGCACAAAGGTAAAGCAAAGAACCAATCATAGACCGGTATACCTTTTGATCCACATCTTTACCATTAGGATTTTGTTCTAGATGAGTCTTTGTAGCCATGGGAGTAGGAGCTCCATTCAAATCTTGCATTTTGAATCTCTTGAGCATATCTTGAGTATACTTGGATTGGTTGAAGAATGTTCCTCCTCTAACTTGCTTGATCTCAAAGCCAAGAAATACCTTCAACTCCCCCATCAATGACATCCGGAACCTACTAGTCATAAGCTTTGAGAATTCATCATTAAAAGCTTTGTTAGATGAGCCAAAGATAATATCATCAACATATATTTGGCATACAAAAAGCTCCCCATTGACCCTCTTAGTAAAAAGAGTGGGATCGATTTTCCCAACCTCAAAACCACGGTCAAACAATAACTCTCTAAGGTGCTCATACCACGTGCGTGGGGCTTGCTTGAGCCCATAGAGCGCCTTATCAAGTTTGTAGACATGGTTTGGAAAGTTGGGGTCCTCAAATCCCAGGGGTTGCTTAACATATACCAATTCATTTAAAGGACCATAAAGGAATGCACTTTCTACATCCATTTGTTGCAACTTAAAGTTATGATGTGCCGCATAAGCAAGAAGGATACGGATGGACTCAAGGCGAGCCACGGGTGCATAAGTCTCTCCATAATCAATGCCTTCAATTTGAGAATACCCTTGTGCAACCAATCTTGCCTTGTTCCTTACTATAATTCCATGCTCATCTTGCTTGTTCTTGAATATCCACTTCGTACCAATAACATTGCGACAATCCTTTGGCTTCTCAACTAACTTCCAAACTTTGTTTCTCTCAAAATTGTTGAGATCTTTGTGCATAGCTTCTACCCAATCCGAATCTTCAAGAGCTTCCCACACTTTCTTTGGTTCAATCATGGAGATGTGTGCTTGGTGTTCACTGAACCTCTTCAACTGTGCTCTTGTGGAAATTCCTTTCCTTAGGTCTCCAACAACATTTTGGAGAGAGTGGTCTCTTATTTCCAACATTCTTTCTTTTCTAGCTTCGCGACGAGCATGGATCTCCTCATTGTTTCTTGGAGGACCCTCTTCATCATTTTGATCCTCGTCTTGACCATCAACTTTACCTTGATCATCATTGGGTTCATCCTCTACGCTGGGAGGCAAGGATTAACCTTGGTCTTGATCAGGTGCACTTCTAGCCTCAATTTGAGCACGTCTCAAAACAGCTTGGATGGATCTTCCTTGGCACATTGACTTTGCACCACTTGACACCCCATCGAATGAACCAAGCTCCCTTTGACTAGAGTTCACACATTGACCACTTTGTTGAGGGTACACATCTTGTCTTTGGCTTGAGTAAATGTCCTCTTCGGTAGATGGAGCATGTCGAGGTTGTGAAGATGAGGGCTCCACTTGAGTGGAGCATAGTTCTTCTCGATCCGCCATAAGGGGTTCCTCAACGGGGCGGATATAACCCACACCCATTCTTCCTATGGCATCCTGAGGCATTTCATCACCTGCATCATAAGCATCAACACGCCCCCCTTGGGGACCATCATATTCTTCGAAGGTCACACTACAAGATTCTATGACGGCTCCGGAGAGCTTGTCATAGATTCTATAAGTGTGAGATTCGAGACCATAGCCAACAAAAATACCCTCTAATGCTTTAGACTCGAATTTAGACAAATGAACACCTTTGATGAGGTAGAAACACTTACAACCGAACACCCGGAAATAAGATATGTTGGGCTTGTTACCGGTAAGTATCTCATATGGGGTCTTGTTGATTTTCTTGCGGAGGTAGAGCCGGTTTGAAGCATGGCAAGCGGTGGAGATGGCTTCGGCCCAGAAGTTGTATGGAGATTTAAACTCCGCCAACATGGTCCTAGCCATCTCAATAAGAGTCCGGTTCTTCCTTTCGGCCACACCATTTTGTTGAGGGGTGTATGCAGCGGAATATTGATGTTTAATCCCCTCATCACTAAGGAAATCATTCAAGGTGTAGTTCTTGAACTTCGGTCGTTGTCACTTCTTATAACCAATACGGGAACATTGTGTTGCCGTTGAACCAAGTTGATGAAGTCAATAAAGGTCTTTTGAGTTTCACTCTTCAACTTGAAGAAATAAACCCAAGAGTATCTTGAAAAGTCGTCAACAATCACCAAACAATATTTCTTCCCTCCAAGACTTGCATGAGATGGAGGACCGAATAGGTCCACATGAAGGAGTTCCAAGATCTTGTTAGACTTGATTTGGTTCGTAGGCTTGTGTGGAGCGTCATGCATCTTCCCTAGAACACATGCCCTGCAAACACGATCTTTGGCAAAGGAAACATTTTCTTTTAGTACAACAATATGGCCCTCTTTATGGAGACTTTGCAAAGTCCTCATATTGACATGGGCTAGTCGGCGGTGCCATAGCCAACCCACATCGGCCTTCCCGTATAAGCACATCGGACCTGTAGTGGCTTGCCCCGAAAAGTCCACCACATACAAGTCATTTTCCGTATTCCAGAAAGCGACCTTGAGTGACTTGCTCCACATGAGGACCACAATATCATTATCAATGAAGACGACAAAGCCCATCTTTCCAAGAGCACGGACAGAAAGTAAATTGTATCCAAGGGTTTCAACAAGCATGACGTTCACGAGGGTAATGTCGTGAGCCACCACTACCTTGCCGAAACCCATTACCGCAGATTTTGACTTGTCGGCATATGTGACGGTGATTTGATCTTCATTTGACACAAAGTCCTTGACAATAGACGAGCTTCCGGTCATATGACTTGTGCAACCACTATCGATCACCCATTTTGACCCTCCGGAATCATAAGTCTACAAAAGATCAAGCTAGTTTTTAGGTACCCATTTCTCAATGGGTCCTCTTTTGTTAGCAACAAGGGTCTTGGGAACCCAAATAGACCAAGCAATATAACCATCATAAGGGCCAACATATTGTGCATACACATCACCATAATAATCTCGCATTAGAACATAGTGAGGGTTAGCACTTCCCGCAAAATCATCATGAGACATAGTTTTACCACTTGTGGTCTTACTTTCCACAATGGTCTTGTTGGTCTCTTGTGAGGGCTTGTCCTTCTTCTTCTTATTGTTCTTCTTCTTTGTTTTGGAAACAAAACCAATGCCCCCTTTATCACCACTACGCCTTTGCTTGCTCAAGAGATCATCAATAGACTTGTTGCCTTGTGGAAATGTGGCCTTAGCAAGCTCTCCCTTCAACCTAGCATTCTCTTCAAGAATAGTTGTGCTACTGGATGGGATGAAGTTACTAGGTGAAGGAATATTGGCCAATTGAGTTTGAAGAATTTCATGGGACTTTGTGAGAGACAAGAGTTCACTCTCCAAGGCTTTGTGGGCCTTGTTGAGCAAGCTAAAGTCCTCGGCAAGTTTTTCATGAACCACACCAAACTCAACCTTGTCCTTTTTAGCTCTTTTGTATTTAGCAATAGCATGATCACGCTCTTTGATGAGTTTGTTAACAATAATGTCATTGGCCTCATCAAGCCCTTCAAGTTTTAATTCAAGTGATAATCTAGTTTCTTGTTCTTCTTCTAGAGCATTATTTAGGGCCTCTAGCTCAATCATATGTTCATGCCCAAGTTTACATCTTACATCTAGAAGCTCTTGAGTATGTGATAGTTGATCTAAGATGTTTCCAAAATGTAGCTTAGCATCACCTTCTAGGTTAGACATAAACTTATCAAAGGCAATTAATTCCTTTTTAACATCAAGTGACATCTCATCATCAATTTCATCATTATCTAAGTGAGTAGAGCGGGATGATGAAGATACCTCCATTCCTCTTGCCATAAGGCAAGTGGCGTTCTTGGTGGAGGAGTTCTCATTTGGAGAATCGAAGAGTGAGAATGTCGGAGTAGATGTGGTGGCAATAGCAGCCACACCATGAGAAGTTTCCTCTTCGTCGTCTTCATCTTCATTATCGGAGGAGTACTCTTCATGAGTGATCAAGACAATTTCTCCCGACTTCTTGTTGATGGGATTCCTTTTGATGAAGGGTTTCTTGTAAGGTGCCTTGAGAGTCTTCTTCATCACAATCTTACCACCATTATCTTCTCTCTTCTCATAGGGGCAACTTGCCACAAAGTGATATCGGTCACCACAATTGAAGCAAGTTCTCAACCTAGTGGTGTTCTCTCTTTTCCCATTTGGATTGCTTCTTCGTTGCATTTCCATCTTGGCCTTGGCGGGGTTCTTCCAAAAGTTTTTTGCATAGAAAGCCATATATTGACTATGAGCAATCTTGACGTCATCGGGGTGGTCCAAGGAGAGGCCTTCATCACTATCATCTTCATCTTCAAGGTCCATAGCTTTGGCCTTCAAAGCAACATTGACCACATTGCTCATACCGAGAGCACAAGCACGGGCATCTTTGGCATTCTTGGCGGCGACCTTGAAAGCGGCCATCTCTTGCATAACTTCATTTGAGGTCATGAGATGATAGTTGTGTCTTCCCTGTAAGCTCTTCAAGTCGGTGGGCTCAAAAGGCATGAGTGCACTCACATATTTCCTTTTTATCCATGCATCATCCACATGTGAGGCACCCACATTTCTAAAAGCGGTGGCGGTGGTCTTGAGCCTTCGATACATGTCTTCGTGGTATTCACCTTCTTTCATGTAGAAACCTTCGGCTTCATTACTTAGAGCATCATATCTGTTTCTCCTCATACTCTCATTTCCAACAAACAACACAGTGAGAGCATCCCAAGCTTCCTTGGCAATACTAAAGTGCTCAATGTGTGGGTAATCCTTTGTTCCCAATCCTTGTTGAATCATATGCAAAGCAGTGGCATTGAGTTGACTATTGACAACCTCTCTTATTGTCAAGTTATTTGGATCCCCAATAAAGAGTCCATGCTCGATGATGTTCCATAGTTCAATGCAAGAGCTGCGCATATGAGTCCTCATTAGTGATTGCCATTGAGCAAAAGTACCAGACTCTTCTAGCTTAGGTGGGTCACCTCTATTGTACACATGAGGGTGAGGGATGGGAGGATCGGGAGAGTACCAAGAATCACGGTGCTCACCCTTCCCCCCCATCAGGTCGTGTGGAGGAGTTAGCATTGTCTAATTTGTCCCCTACCACCATGCCTTCGGGGGATACCGGAGTATTCCCTTTAGGTATGGATGGTAGTTCCTCTTGAGGAGATGGGGGTGATGAGCCATCTTTGTCTTTAAGAAGTTGCTCAAGCATCTTCTTGACTTCGTTGACCAAGGAAGAGCTCAATCTTGTTTCCAAGTTTCTGAGATCTTCCATGGTCACCGGGGTTGACTCACTACCACCATCCCCTTCTTGGCTACCCATATTCTCTTAGGCGGTAAAGCCCGAATAAAGAGGCTCGATACCAATTGAAAGGATCGTATGGGCACCTAGAGGGGGGGGTGAATAGGTGCTACTTCAAATTTTACTCTTTTTCAAATTAGGGTTTGACAAGAAAGGTAAATTCTCTAGAATATGCAACTATGGTGAATTTACCTATATGTCAAACAAGCACAAACTAACACAAAACTAAGCAAGACAAGTAAGTAAAGTGCGGTAAAGGATAGAAGTAACCAAAGGAGTGGACGCGGAGACACAAGGATTTGTTTCCCGTAGTTCCTTCCTTTTGAGGGAAATCGTCTACGTTTGGAGAGGGTGGTTTCAAACCACCAGCATACGAGAGGCCTCCTTGTTCTCCGATGAACCTCACCCCAAAGGGCTCGATTCACCTTCCACTATAAGCGGCAACCTTGAGGTGGAAGCACCTTTACAACAAGTTCGGGGCACACATCCACAACTGGATTGGAGGCTCCCAAATACAAGCAAGCTGTCAAGACAAATCAAAGACAAGCTTGTAAGAACCAAATCAAAGTTAGGGTTTCCAAAGAAACACTAGAGCTTGGGGGACCTCAAGAGAATGAGGGGGAAATGAAGATCTCTCTTGGTGAAGATGTGAATCAAGGCCTCCTCCTTCGACTCTCCAAAGATCAATGACTTTGGATGGTTGGATGAAGAGATCTTGTGGATTTGGTGGCTCTAATGGTGTTGGTGTTCTTGAGCAGCTCGAGCAACTGGAGGAAGAAGATAAGGGTCCCTATTTATAGACAGCCCCCTCCACGAACCGTTTTCTGACCGTTGAAGAAAAGTCAGACCGGATACTCCGGTCTACACCGGAGACTCCGGTCAATCTCCGGACCAGTCTCCGGACTGGCCATCTGACTGACCCAGCCCATTTCTTCACCAGCAACACCGGAGACTCCGGACTTCCAACACCGGAGACTCGGTCAATAAAATCTCCGGATAATCTCCGGACTAGTCTCCGGACTGGCCATCTGACTGACCCAGCGCATTTCTTCACCAGCAACACCGGAGACTCCGGTCTGACCAAAGTCCGGAGACTCCGGCCAATCTCCGGACCAGTCTCTGGACAGGCCAACAGAATGACCCAGCCAAGTCCTGGGAGACACCACCAGAGCCAGCACCGGAAACTCCGGACCACACCTGAGACTCCGGTCTTGGGGCCAGGAGACTCGTCTGGAGTTTCGAGCGATGGCAAATGTATGTGGTCTTTTCCCAAGAGTGTGTGTCATGTTTATCTATGATAATACCAACCTGTGGACAATAACAAACTATAAAATGATCTACTTGTTGTTAACGAACACCAAAAGTGATTATGACAATAAATGTCCTTTCACCTGCTCTTGGTAAAAAAGTTCAAGAGTACCAACCCTATTCAACGACCCGGATGGGTCACATCTATGATTCCATGGTTGTAAATGCACCTGCTGGCAGTGGTCATCACCAAGCTTAAACTTTTAATTAATTTGAAGTCGCAAAATAACACCTTGCTTCTTCTAGCATGTTACTAACATTAAATCCAAGAGGGGACCCTCGCAAAAAAATCCAAGAGGGGAGGGTAGGTTGCTTGAGTCGACTCAATTCTTTGGAGTTCTGGCATATGGCCAGGTGAGCAATTGATAGAAAGAAGAATTAAACCATCTAGAAAAGGAAAACATAGAAATTTAAATAATACTACGTTGTGCTAAACCAAATACTAATGCCTATGTAGGTGTGTTATTTTAGGATCTTTACTAATAGAATTTTAATACTCTATTGCATCTACTGTAATCGATATGAAGCTATCTCAACACCAAGGACATAAAATCAACACAATTGCACCTCATTTCCCTACCAGCAATTGTCCCTGGATTATGCAATTGCAATCTAACTCTAGTATTCGAGATGTTTGGCCGCTTCCTTGATTTCATATGATGATTCCACATCAAATGTTAGGAGACAAAATATAATTTCATGCAATCATTTGGTCCTCCACGTCATTTGTATATTTGAGTATTATTTCTCATTGTTGTTTTATAAGAAAGAGCAATAAAGTTAAGATAAATTTAATGTTTGTAGAGAAGCAAATCAGTTAGTTTTGCAAGGAAAGCTCCTCCCTTTTTTAGTTGAAACTTCAAAACCAAATATCAAATCGTTTTTTTACTTATTTGTTTATTAATACTCATTTCTGAGAAATTTTAATTATTTAAGGTATATGAGATGAGAACCAAACAATCAATCAAAAAGGCTACGAAATATGGAAGGATGAATGAAACTTTACCAACATTGTATTCACATAAGTGATTGATGTTGACGACTTATTGATTTTGCAGAATATGATGTGGTTTATCTTGCATAAATAACAAATATAATAATAATTTGTCAAGTTTAAAAATTCACACTTTCAGCATTGTATTTAGCATACTATTATCATGGTTCTTTGTAGACTGTCAACAAACTAAAGCAAAGATATTGCTATTTTTATTTGGTGAAAAGGGAAGTTGCTAGTTTTTTTTAAAAAAAAATTATAGTACTAAATTATCAGACTGTATTGCAACCACCGATACCTAGACATGTAGCTTTTTCATTAGATTAGACAACACCTAATTATAATGTAGTAGTCATATTCCTTCACCATATTGGGACCTTGGTCTTTCTTTCGGTAATGAAGCAGTGTGGCCCATCCTAATTGAGTAGGTAGAAATCCATAGTCTTTTTACATGCCAGGTCAAATGGACCCGAGTGAAACAACCTATGTAGGAATTATGAACAATTTGGATTGAAATTTACTACAAATGTAAAGTCATGGGAAACCACATAATTCAAATGTGGTGACGTTGAGGTTGTTGAATTAAGCTTTGAGGTGTCGAAAGTGGTGAGGCAGAGAGCGAGCGCATATTGGGAGGAGGGCTCGAAATCATACTGCAAAGCTCACCTTGACGACAATGAGAAACTAAGATACGATGGTGGAGAGGTTTGGGTTGGAAGGTCTAGAGGTGAATTATTATAGAGTTGTGGCTAGCACTTCCTTAGGGCCGAGAGGGATGGCATTGGGAAGTTCCTGGACAAGAATTGTTGGTAAAAATTGTGGGACATGGTTGCACTTTAATTAGGAGATAGTTAAGGGTGGTCGATAGGGTCAAAGGATAGAGCATCGAGGCAATTAAGATTTCAGTCATGGTAATGTGTGTTGTAACCGAGGCGATGGGTTGCATGGTAATACTCCATCTCGGTAAAATGATTTTAATTTATTGCAAGAAAAAATCTTACTGGAGCTCTTCTAAGTCTTTTTATTGTCTCATTCACGAGCATGAATTTATTTTCTTCTGATACAATAATTGTAAAACTAAAATAGTCTAGATCATAATGAAATTTTGAATGAATAAAACATCAGTTGGGCTGAGAAGATCAAAGCATAAAAAACTCCACTTCATTGATCTATGAAGCATACAAGTGTACTGATCATTCAAGCAAAGTGAGGAGGTTTACATGCAGCCTCCTCCTGGGTATTCTGTTCCCGATGGGATAGTTTGTCGTCTTCGGCGTTCTCTTTATGGCCTGAAACAGGCCCCTCGTGCCTGTTTGAGCGCTTTGTCTCTGTGGTGACTGCTGCTGGTTTCTCTCCCAGTGCTCATGATCCAGCGCTGTTCGTTCACACTTCTTCTCGTGGACGCACTTTCTCCTTCTTTACGTTGATGATATGATCATTACTGGTGATGATCCTGAGTATATTGCCTTTGTTAAGGCTCGTCTTCGTGATCAGTTTCTTATGACTGATCTTGGTCCTCTTCACTACTTTCTTGGGATTGAGGTCTCCTCCACTTCTGATGGCTTTTCTATCTCTCAGGAAAAGTATATTCAGGATCTTCTTGCTCGTGCTGCTCTTGGGGATGAGCGCACTGTTGAGACTCCTATGGAGCTTAATGTTAATCTTCGTCCTACTGATGGTGATCCTCTTCCCGACCCGACGCGTTATCGCCATCTTGTTGGGAGTCTTGTTTATCTTGATGTCACTCGTCCTGACATATCTTATCCTGTTCATATTCTGAGTCAGTTTGTCTCAGCTCCTACCACTGTTCACTATAGTCATCTCCTTCGTGTTCTTCGCTATCTTCGTGGCACGATCACTTGTCGCCTTTTCTTTCCTCGTTCCAGCTCCCTCCAGCTTCAATGCTACTCGGATGCTACGTGGGCGAGTGATCCTACGGATCGTCGTTTGATTTCTGCTTACTGTGTGTTCCTTGGTGGTTCGCTCATTGCTTGGAAGACGAAGAAACAGACAGCAGTTTCCCGTTCGAGTGTTGAGGCTGAGTTGCGAGCTATGGCCTTGTTGACTGCTGAGGTGACTTGGTTACGGTGGTTGCTTGCGGATTTTGGGGTCTATGTTACGACACCCACTCTAGTTTTGTCTGACAGAACAGGTGCTATCAGTATTGCACGTGATCCGGTAAAACATGAGCTTACCAAGCATATTTGTGTTGATGCTTTTTATACACGTTCTCAGGTGCAGGCTCAGGTTATTGCGCTTCAGTATGTGTCTTCAGAGTTACAGTTGGCGGATTTTTTTACAAAGGCACAGACTAGAGTACAGCATGATTTTTTACTCTCCAAACTCAGTGTGGTGGATCCACCATGAGTTTGAGGGAGGGTGTTAGATGTATATTGTATATTATATTTTTTCCCGTATGTTAGGGTGTTTCCTGCATATTTGCACCTATACCTGTACTATATATTGTGGCCTTTGGCCCCCAGATAATACAAGTTGCACATTCATAACAACAATGAGGTTGTTGGAATCCTTGAAATAGGCTTTTGCCCTGATTTATAAATAAAGCCACAATGGCCGAACCGATACAAGGTGGTGAGGAGAACCTCTTATAAATCAGATCAAAGATAAAGAAAAGGGAACACAGAAAAAGCAAAACTTGCCACCGAAGACATTGGTCAAATGTGTAGTCAAACATATTTTTTAGGCTCCGTATTAGTCCAATAAACCGGTATGAAGGGAGTACCGGGGATGGTCTCACAATAAATATCGACACTAGCTTAGAATCGTATTTCACAGAGGTACTAGCTAGCAGCTTAGAATCGTATTTCACAGAGTAGACGGGAACTCATGGTCTTAATACAATTTAACAATCGCATTGTTGGTAAACATGGTGGGACATGGTTGCACATCAATTAGGAGATAGTTAAGGGTGGTCGATAGGTTTGAAATGCTAGAGCATCGAGGCAATTAATTAAGATTGCAGTCATGGTAATGTGTGTTTTAACCCAGGCGATGGGTTGCATGGTAATACTCCATCTCGGTAAAAATGATTTTAGTTTATTGCAAGAAAAATTCTTACTGGAGGTCTTCTAAGTATTTTTATTGAATATATCTCATTCATGAACATGAATTACTTTTCTTACAAAAAAATAATTGTAAACCCAAAACAGTCTAGATCATAATGAAATTCTGAATGAATAAAACATTAGTTGGGCTGAGAAGATCGAAGTATAAAAAACTCCACTTCATTGATCTATGAAGCATACAAGTGTATTGATCATTCAAGCAAAGTTCCTCTTTATGTATTATTGCACATTGTCATTTCCCAATATCTCTCATACCAAACCGATTATTTGACCAATGTTCGAGAAAAGACAAAAGATAATCCTACATCATGGATATGCGAGCGATTTTGTTTATGATGAGTTGAGAATGAGGATCCTCAAAAGATGTGTGTTCTACCAGGGATAGTTTCAAAACAATGACACTAGCTTATAAATAAAGGTAAATTAATTAATATTACATGGAGTTGCTAAAAGTAAGTACATAAAAAGGTGTATGTGAAAATATAACATTTAGTACAACGGAACTGGTGGTCCTACTACTATTTAACAATTGGCGATTCACAATATCAACTGGTTGGATATAATGGATTACATGGATATAAATGATTAAGAGTAGTAAACTATAGAGTAACTAACAAGTTACACAGTTGGTTATCCATAATTAATTGTTCATACCATCTGCTTTTACATCTCATCGTTATTTATTGGGGGATAGTAGTAGAGTTAAGGTAGAGTTGGCAGTTGCAAAGTAAAGTTACTTTTGCAAACATAAATCATTTATTTCATAGATCAAATACTTGTGTTTTATTACTTCTCTAGATATTATATTCATATTCTGAACTATGCAATTTCATAGAAAAATCCATGTGATACGACATAATGAATGAAACATTACCATCATTTTGTAAGTGTTTGATTTGATGACTTGAGGTTGCAACGGAATCTTTTGGTTTATATTGCATAAATAACATATTGTGACACACTTGTACCAAGTTTTAGGATTATGCGTTCCATTAGTGTACCTAGCCAAGCTATCATTGTAGTTTTGTTGTAGATTGTCAGCAAATCAAAGCAACATCTCAACATTTTCACTTAACAAAAAGTATACTTTGATGTTGTAATTAATTTGAATCAAGTTCTTAACTGGATCATCATGTCTACATTGCACCCACCGACACTACATTGCACCCACCGACACTCTGCCAAATCCTTGAAGGTCTTGTCACACAACATTCGACTACGACACAATTGTTACTGGGAGGATATAGAACTGCCATGTATGATTCAGACTATTTCTATGGAGGTATCGGAATTAGTGTATGACTCTTCCACACTTAAATGTCAGGGGTTGGGTCTTCGTATTTCTTTCAAAAATGAAGCAGTATGGACAATCTAGGTGAGTAGCTAGAAACCGATAGCGTCTATACAAGCAAGGCCAGATGGAGCTGTGCGCTAAACACCCAAGTATTCCTTTGTTTCTGTGTAGGACTTTTTGAAATAATTTTGTGTCAAACTTCACATAAAAATGCCAATTCATGGGTGGCCACAATGATTTAAGTAGCCTAATTATGGTGGAATATGCTACTTCATCTTATCCACTTGTGGTGAAAATGAGGTTGTCGAATGTCTGTCGAGACCAAGGTGTTGGGAGCTGAGACAGAACATCTTGGGCGGAGTAAGAAGAGTCGGGGGCAGAGCTCAGCTTGGCGAAGCCAATGAAAGAGACGAAGGTGCGGAGTTGTGGAAAGGTTCAAGATGTTAATTATGGTCGGGTTTTGGGGCTATCACTACCTCCGAACCTATACGTACAGCCTTGGATGGTATCTTAACCAGTGATGGTCCAAGATGGGTAAGGATGAGAGTAAGTTACCAGAGATATAACCTGTGTCTGTAGTCAAAGGACCGTGTAGCAGAAAGAAGATGATGGCCGTGCATGTGGTGATGTGTATCGTAAAGCGGAAAGATGGTTTCCTTGCTTTTGCTAGACACAATTTCTCAATGGAGTTATTTCTAAATCGTTTTTAATAATTGTTTTCTTTTCAGAATCATGCTCCTGGTTTTTGTTCAGATACAGCACCGATAACTTCAACTTAATTCCACATAGGAGGCTTATAATAGTCCTATGCAGCATTCAACCTCCACTTGCGACCAAATCATCGGTCGTTCTAGAACAACCGAACCGATTGGAACAGTCTTCTGTTTTCCAGCCTGTCCCGTTGGTCATCTTATCCAGGTACCATATGATTAATCATACTAGTTCGAATCGACAGGGATTAACTACTGACGAAATGTAGTGCTAAGATCAGTTCAGCCACCTCCAAAAAAAAGATGATCAGTTCAGCTGCCATGTCGCTGTGTTGCACTATATATAAGGTCGACATTATGTGGTGGAGAGTCCTCGGATCAAACACAGAGTCATCATGCCGCCAGATTATTCTACTAACACGGATCAGCTCTATATTATCGGTCTGATTTGGCCTACCAGATCAAACACGCACCGCGATGCTAACTAAAATATGTTGCCAAATGAACTACTACTACTTTTCCTAAATTAGGCACCCAGCAGCCAAGCTAGCAGCACGTACTTAGCATAAATCTTTAGGACACAACACAAGTAAAGCACCTTGCAACTCATACTCCGTAGTAGTACAATACAACTATCAAAGAGAAGGAGAAGCAATACACGACATACCATTCCATGTGCACGTGCATACCAAAACGAGTTCAGGGGTAATGTTACGGCGATGTCAACGTCGATAGCGGCCTAGCCACGATCGGTGAAGAACGGCCAGAAGAAAGCGACACAAGAAAAGTGACTATGTGGAGTTTTTTTAAGTCATTTTTCTTGACTATGTCCCATTCAAAACTCTTGACTAGTTTTTTCTGAGACAATGATCATGGACCTAGAACAGTCTACATCTTTATGGAATGAATGAAACCCCAGTTCGACAGGAATGACAAGAGTATCAGAAGCTCCAGTTTATAGCGAGGTCTTCAGTGTCCCGATCATTGCACCACATGGCCTCTGGAAGTGAAAATGCATACTTGCATTTCCCGAAATCTCTCATGCCGAACTATTATTTGAACAATGGTCGAGAAATACAAAAGAATGGTACAACATGAAAATGTGTGTGGTCTTGTTTGATGATGATCAGTTGAGCATGAGGACAAAAAAAATATCAGTTTATAACATGGATCCTCGGAAGATGCATGTTCTACCAGGGTTGGTTTCACAATAATTAATGACACTATCTTAGAATTAGTATTTCATAGAGAGGTACAAGAAGTAGGTACACGAAAACATGGATGGGACACTACAATGATCAGTACATGGGAACTGATGGTCTTACTAGTATTTAACAAACACAGATTCACAATATCATCTGTTTGGTTATCATGGATAACTTGGATACAAATGGTCAAAAATAGTACAATATGGAGTAACCAACAAAAGTGCATACTTTCTCACAAATAATTATTTTTTGTGCCATTTACTATGATGTCTCGTTGTGAGAGAACGGTGAAGTTGTGGTAGAGTTAGCACTTGTAGAGAATTAAAGTTTCTTTTGCATAGACAAATAATTTGTTTCTTTGTTAAAACTAAAACACCACGGATCATTTCCTCGTGTTTTACTTATTCGGATATTCTATTCATGTTTTGAACTCTGCAACCAAACAGAAAAGGGGGAGATATGACTCAATGAATGAAAGTTTACCGTCATTATGTAAGTGTTTGATGTTGATGACATGACTTTGCATATTATGTTTTGGCTTATCTTGCATAAACATTGTACCAAGTTTAAGGACTCTAGCTTCCATCAGTGTACTTAGCCAAGATATCATATAGTTTTGTTGCAGAGCGTCAACAAACCAAAGCAAGATCTTAGCAATTTTTTGTTAACAAAAAGTAAATGAACAATATTATCCTTTAGTCTGAATCAAGTTCTCAACTCCATTGTAACCTCCGACACACCTTGAAGATGTTTTAACCTTTTCCTGAAAGGTGTGTATACGCATTTTAGTGTGTAGGTTCGGAGCAAAATGAGTTAACCTCCACACTTAAAATAGTCTAGATACATGTGCTTTAGGAAAAACTAAAACATCTTATATTTTGGAACCGAGGAAGTACAACACAATAGTTACCATAATATAGTCTATATAGGATACATAACTACAATTTATGATTCGGACTATTTCTACTGAGATAACATAATTACTGTTTTGCAGTAAAATAGCAAGGTTTTGGGCTTCGTCTTTCTTTAAAAAATGAAGTGATGTGGCCCAAGTAACTAAAAACCCATAGCTCTCTACACGCTGGGTAAATGGAACTATGCGCCGAACAACCATGTTTTCATTAGGTTCTACGTAAGGCAAGGAGCCTCCTTTTAGGTAGCATGACCTTGGTCAAGTACTACCTCCTCTTATCCACATGTGGTGACAATGAGGTTGTTGAATCTCTGAGGAGAGATGAAGGTGTTGGGAGCTGAGATAGAGCACTTTGGGTGGGTTAATTAGAGCCACGGAAAGAGAAAAGCAGTGATGGTAGAGATTTGCTCTCTTAGAGCAACTAACCGATCCCCAATAATTTAAAGGAGAAAAAGCCTCCCTTTCTCTTAATTTGTTATATTTAGTCCTCTAAATTTTGTGCGCCAGAACCGATCCCCAATAACTTAGAGGACTAAAAGAAAATTTCGATCAAATTTGCAAATTTGACCACATAAATACATGACAAAATATAGCATAAGTAGATTTGTAAATGCATATAAGTCATACAAATTATTACAACTATCATAAACCTGACAAATTGGGTTTTTACACCATCTACGGAATTTTTCCCTACCTCATCACTAGAACCATCAGAGTTGGGTTCTAGCTCATCACTAGAACCATCAGAGTTGGGTTCTCTACCATCTATGGATTATTTTCGGCACGATAATAGTCATCACTATTATGGCGCCTTACTAGGAAGCTCCACCGGTGCACCATCGATCTTAAGGATCGAGGACCTAGACTAGTTCTTCGATGGAAGTTAGCATGTATCCCTTCCCAAAATTGCATATGCGGTTGCTCATCTCCAACTCGGTTTTGCTCATGCCACGCGAAATACAAATCGTTGTCCTTATCCTCATTCCATGGTCGCCGAATCCTACGAAATCAAATGAAATGCTCATTCGACGAAATGTTGAAGCTTTCACTAAAAGTAAACAAAAAGACGGTGAACGCATCTTGCCGGTGTCGGATCTGGTGGTGCCAGTGGAGGTGCTGCTGGCACCGTCGGAGCAGGTGTGGTTGCCCGCAGGAGGTCCTCCAGCCATGCCGGAGGTGCCGGGGATCCAGCGAGGTCCTCAAGCAAATCCGAGGAGTTGCTCCGGCGTGTGGAGGAAGAAGCCATGCCGAAGGTGTGGACGCGCAAATCTGGTGGAAGCTCGACGAATCCTGGCCACGGGGACTCGATTTCGTCAAAGGCGGCGGCGGATTCATGATGGTGATTGCGCCGCCCGATTTCGGCGAAATAGGGCGGCGCAGGGTCGATGAAGAACGTGGGAGGGTCGGGGGAGCCTACTAAGGGTCGAGGCGGCGGATTTATCTGCTGGACTTGGTCGTCGGCGAGAGGTGGAGGCGGAAGTGGAAGAGTAAAAATATTGTCTAGCGCCAGTGGGCCATATTTAGGGGCCACAGAGGGGCTGGACTATAATTTTTCTCCGCTACCGGCCGCTTGGGGTTCTGTTCGGTGTGTCCCTAGCCGTTAGCGGCCAAAAAAAATCCTCTAAAGGTCGAAAGGGGATCGGTTAGAGTTGCTCTTAGATGGTTCAGGAGGTAAATTATGGTGGGGTTAGGGCTACCACTACCTTCAAGACCTGTCGTTGCAGTAATGGTGGAAAACAGAGTAGGACAGTAACGGTTAGATCTTATCGCCAAGCATTAACTATTGATCAAATCTAGTGCTAAGATTAGTTCAGCCTCTTCCAAAACTAAGAGGATTAGTTCAGCTGCCCATGTCCACGCCTTGCATTATAAAGTCGACATCCAGTTTAGGTGCAGAGTCCTTTTCAGATCAAACGTAGAGTCATCATGCCATCCGTATTATTCTAACGCAAATGAGCTCTATTATCGGTCTGATAGTGATATATACTGCCAAGTCAATCACGCAGCGCAAAGCTAACTTCAAACTTAGCATAAATCCTTGCGTGTCAGGTGTGCTTGGTCCCTCCCCCCTTTCCCTCTTAAACTTAAGTTGCATGGGTCGTTTTATTTTTTTGTTGACCCGTCAAAAGCCATATTGAGGCCACATATATCTCCGCATATGTGTACTCGGTCAAACTAGGTATAATCCACATTCCGGTCGGCTGATCCCACCTCCCATTATCGCGATCTACGTCTTTGCATGTCATATTTTAAGTTTTTTTTATTATATAACTTCCGATTTTTGCCTTCCGTAGGCACATGAATATACATATATGATATGGTGACTATACGTCTAATAGGACAATACGGACTTCGGATGGGTTTGTACGGTCCTTTAAACAAACGCTATCGAGTTTTTGTTTGTCAAAGTTTGAAAGGGGGAGGGGGGGACCGAAGCAAAAGTGTGCGTTGCAATGGAGAGATGTAGATGCGACACAATCAAGTACAGTACTCCTTGAAGCAGAGAAGGAGAAGCAAGACTCGACTTACGATTCAGGGTACGAATACGTGTTCAGGGGAAAGGTCACTGTGATGTCGATGTGGTTCGTTTCTTGTCCACGGCCGGCGAAGGAAACGGCAGAAAAAAATGCAAAAGCAACGATGCTAAACTCCGGTCGAGAGGGCCAAATGATCAATTTCAACGATGCTAAACGTCGTGTACTCGTTTGTGACGAGAAAGCGGTGCCCTTCGTTTCTCCTTGCCCACGTAGTACAATAGTCATCTTCACGTTAAAGCATCTCCACGTGTTCGGCGTTGTCCAATTCCAACGTTATTTAGTGTCGGACCTATGTAACATTCGGCCTGAATCTTTTAGTTTGGACCTACATATTAAAAGAGGTAGCTGTGCATAGGCTTATAACCGTTGGATATAGAGATCACATGCAAGACTAATTTAGATGCTATTGGCTGGCTCTCGCATATTGATAACGGCGTGTAACGGTTGATGTAGCATTCCGTTTTTGTGCATGCATGCATTGACTATCGTCTTGGACAAACCTTAATTTTTTAGCGCTTGTTTGGCGAAAGAATTTTAGCATCTAAAATGAGAAGGTAGTGAGAACAAGGCTTGTAAGAGTTTTGCATGCAAATGCTTCATATTAAGTGCTTGTGCTAGTACGCAAACCCTAATTTTTCAGCTGGCTAGTGCGCTGTCTTATTTTTTGGCGGGAGAGAATTTATTTTCGCGTGGCCCTGGTGGGAGTTTTTCAAATGAGCAAGGCAATTTGAAGAGAGATGAGGTAGAACGAAGAAAGCAATCGCCGATTTCACCTTGTTTATCAAATGAGCAAGGCAATTTGAAGAGAGAATAAATAAGTGAGGCTATGACCAGCAGCTCGTAAAACAAAAGGTAAGGTGAACAAAGATTCTGTTCTACATGCAATAGCTACCTAAAGCAATGAAGTCAGTATGCACTAAGCTTTGTTTGATTAGGGTTTTTGCATGTCTTTGTCTATGATACATTGGGTCAAAACGAAATAAGGCTTAGTGTTGCAAAACGGACTAAGGCTTATTTGTGTTAGGGTTTTACGCATGTAGTACATTAGGGTTTGCCTCAAAGGAATAAAATCTGATAAGCTTAATTTGATAGGTTCTTTGCATGCCATGAACTAACGGCGTCACGCTATCCTCAATGGCAATCCAACGTTTTGGGTCTGAAAACATGTGTTCCCTATATCAAAATGAGATAGAACCAACGGTGGATAGGCTATATATATATATATATATATATATATATATAGAGAGAGAGAGAGAGAGAGAGACGCGGATTTGCTAAACACGGGCATAGCTGTGCATAGGCTTAGGTCCGTTGGATATAGAGATCACATGCAATGTTCCTTTAGATGCTAGTGGCTGGTTCTTGGAAACGGATAACGGTGTGTAACCGTGTGTGTATCATTTCGTTTTTTGAGTTAGGGTTACGCATGCACCTCACGTTGACCGCATGCAAAATCGACAAAACAAGCGTTGTTTGAGTTAGGGTTACGCATGCACCTAATGTTGACCGAATGCAAAATCGACTAAACAAGCGTTGTTTGAGTTAGAGTTACGCATGCACCTCACGTTGGGCATCAAAAACAATAGTTGTTTGAGTTAGGGTTACGCATGCATCTCACGTTGGGCATCAAAAACAATAGTTGTTAGACTTCGAGTTTCGGGGGACACTAGATGCGAAAGACAAATAGCCATTGTTTTGATTTGGATGGCTACACTCTATGTATGGCCACAAGATTTTGTGCACAGATGTAACACCGATTTGTTATGTCTGAACACTCTAATAAAGTAGCTGGAAATTGTAGAGTGAATATTAGAAAGGGGATTGTTCTTTAAACAAAAAATTTGAGATTTGTCTATTTTTGGTTTGCTCATTCGGAATAGGTGTAGTGAAATAAATATGCGGTCTTTTTTTGGTATAATTTTATTTTTTGATCTGTTGAGACAATAAAAAAATCCCGAACAACGGCGGCAAATTGTGATGGAACGAGGTTTTTGCATGTCTTTGTCTATGGTACATTAATTGGGTTTTGTGTTACAAAAGGAATAAGGCTTAGTTCGGTTAGGGTTTTGTGCATGTAGTACATTAGGGTTTCTAAGCAATTAAAGGAATGTAATCTGAGAAGCTTAGTTTGACTAGGGTTTTGTGCATGCCATGGTACGTAGGATATTAGGGTTTGCATTGAAAATGACCAGCTAGTCAACTTGGGTTTCACTTCTCCATGAGCTAACGACGTTAATAGCTTCAAAAGGGAATCCACCGTTTTGGATATGGAAATATGTGCTCCCTATATCAAAAGGGGAGAGAATCAACGGTGAATATGCGTAGCTATGTCCGTGTGTAGCTGGCTATATTATATATATATATATATATATATATATATATATATATATAGAAACCCTATTTAGGGTGCAGAAAAGTTATTTTGCACCCAACATAATTTTATTCTGTTAGACTAAATTTTTTTGTTTTGTATACGAATAATTATGTTCATATAATCACCACAACAAAAAAAATTAACACAAAAATAATTATTTTGAGTCATTATAGTGTAAAAAACACCAAAAATATGTCTTTTACGTCGAATTTTTTTACGGTATGTAAACAGAAAAAATTATGTGATTTTTAAATTTTATTATGTTCTTCTCAACTTACGAAGTATATATATATATATATATATATGGTAGCGCTATTTGACCACCAGGGTATAGAATAGTTATTCTACACCCACCCTCTATCTTTAGAACTGTATATTATTTTTACGTTGCGTAAATTTTGTCTTATCTCGAGAGTTGAGAACAACGTAAGAAAATATAGATATGTCATAAATTTTTTTGTTTACATGCCGTATAAAAATACGACGTAAAATGCGTATTTTTAATGTTTTTTACACTATAATTACTTATAAATTATTTTTTATGTCATTTTTTTGCGTTGTGGATGAATATGAATATAATTATTTGTATACAAAACATAAATTTATAAACGTGACAACATAAAGTTATGTGGGGTGCAAAATAACTATTATGCACCATGGGTGCTGAATAGGGTTTCTATATATATATATATAGGTTTCTATATATATATATTCTTTTATAAAACTAAAATATCTTATATTATAAAACGGAGGGAGTATCAGACTAGTGGGATTCACTGGTACCCAATGGGAGCCTGTGTTGCCGGTTTGCTTGAGCAGCCAAGGGTTTGTCGAGGGTAGCTGGTTTCACAAGACCTACACACTAAAATATGTCTAGATATACTATTTTTATAAAATTAAAACATCTTATATTATAAAATGGAGCGAGTAGGTGATATCCCGCTAATCCCGATTTAGTCCCAACGACAAGATCAGGCGGGAACGGGCATCACAGGTTCATCCCACCTGCATCCTTGCCCCCAACGGCATCAGAAGCCGTATGTGTCTCACGTAGGTATCTCCGCTCGCTTTTCCCCGTTGTTGCGTGGGAACATCCGTTGCTGTATTTTTAGAAAAATCTGATTTTTTTACGAAACTAATTCCACGTCTGATCCATTGGCAAAACTATTTAGGAATCTGACCCCCTCGACGTTATATCACATGGCGTCGACCCCCTTTGCCGACCTGGACAACTTCAACGCCGTTTAAAATGGCGCCGTCCCTAGCGATCAGATTTTTCAAAATAGTTTCACTAAGGGGTCTGAGGGGCCAGATTCCGAAATAGTTACTTCTAAAGGATTAGACCCGAAAATTAGTTATGCAAAAAGTCAGATTTGTAAAAAAAAAATACTCCGTTGCGTGGAACCGCCTCTCCGCCTCCTATTCGCACCCGTCGTCGTCACTCCGGATGGCACCCGCCGGGTTCGGGGCCGGGTTTGGGGCCCCCATACCCGCACCCGACCCTCCTACCCGCCCCCGTGACCCGCCCCCGAACCCGTCACCGGGTATAGATTTTTACCAAACCCGCCCCCCGCCGGGTACCTGGGACCCGGCGGGTACCCGCTAAGCTACATGACAGCAACATTTTGACAGCAAATAGACTAGTTACAACAGCATTTTGACAGCATTTGAAGCATTATGATAGCAAATAGACATGAAATGGAATATTTCAAGCATTATGACAGCAAATAGCAAGAATAACTCACACGATAGTGACAACTCATAACCGTACAAGTTTACAATCAGGAATAACAACAAACATGAACAATAAATATAATCCAAGACCTCCTGGTCACATGGCAATAACAAATAGGCACACAACAAGTTCACAAATCAGAATATTCATAACTACAGTCCACAGGACAACAAGAACACACAAAGATATTCATCCATCCAAGATCCAAGATCCAACTCCCAGCTCCAAGCTCCAAGCTCCAAGCAACAAGTAGGATGAAGGGTTTCGCGGCATAGTAAATCAAAATTTTCTACGGGTGCGAACAGAGGAAAGCCAAGATCTAATCTAGGAGATGCAAACAACGAGAGAGATTGGATTAGATCTTCATACCCTTGAAGATTCAGACAATGAACGCGTTAAATCGGGCGTGGGTGATGTAGTCGTACTCGCTTCTCCTCCTCGCGATCCGATCCGATCTAGCACCACAAGTGGCGATGCCTCCGTGAGATGCACACGTGCAGCACCTCGACGTCTCCTCCTTCCTTGGTCCAGCAAGTATGGTGGAGAGATGGGTTGGATCTACAACGCGACGGCGCGGTGCAATTGGTGGAGAGTTTCTGCGTGAGGCTTCGCCTACACGCAATCGGGAGGAGAGAGAGGAGGCGTGAGGCGACTAGCTTGAGGGGAAGGTGTGGGGGGGTGGTGCGCCCCCAGCCCTCTTTATATAGAGGGGTGGGGCGGCAACCCTAGCCCCTCCCCCAAGCCAAAACCGGCGGCCAAGGAGGAGGAGTGGGGGGCAAGGAAACCCCCCCTTCTAGAAGGTCCAATTAGGGTTTATCCCTTCTTGGCCGGCTGGGCCCTATGGGGCCTTGTGCCCCTGGCCCAATGCGGCCAGGGCACTCCCTCATAGGCCCATGCCCCCTCCCGGAAGGTGGGGCCACGTTGGTCCCCTTCCGGAAGGTTCTAGAAGCTTCCGGTACAATACCGATTAACCCGGAACAATTCCGAACTCCAAAAACTGCACTGCCTTATATGAATCTTATTCTCCGGACCACTCCGGAACCTCTCGTGATGTCTCGGATAGACTCCGAACAAAAACTCATAAACCAATTATCCAATCTATCCTAGCATCGAGACACGTTAAGTGTGTGACCCTTCGGGTTCGAGAATATGCGGACATGATCTTCTATCAATAATCAACTGGGCACAGAAACCCATATTGACTCCCACACATTCATCGATGATCATATCGGATGAACCACGATGCCAGGATTCAATCAATCCCATATATATATTCCCTTCGTCTCGCGATATTTTACTTGCCCGAGATTTGATCGTCGGTACCGTCATACCTAGTTCAATCTCGTTCATAGCAAGTACTTTACTCGTTCCGTAATCCGATATCACTTTGTGATTAACTCCTTAACCCCATGCTTGCAAGCGGTGTTGATATCGATTACCGAGTGGGCCCGAAGTATATATCTCCGACTTGGGAGGGACAAATCCCATCTCGATACATACAACCCAACAGGCACTTTTCGATCACCTGAGAGACACCTTTATAATCACCCTCTCATAGGATGACGTTTGATGACCTCAAAGCTTTCTTCCAATACCAGGGAGTTGTATTATCTCATGGTCTAAGGAATACAATATTTGACATAAGAAAAGCTTCGCAAAGACGAACATGATGACACGATCTAATTGCTTCGCTTAGTTTGAGTCTGTCCATCATATCATTCTCCCAATGATATGATCTCATTATTAATCGACAACTCATGTCTATGGTCAGGAAACCTTAACCATCATTAATCAATGAGCTATTCCATAGAGGCGTACTAGGGACACGGTGTTGTTCACAAACCACACAAGTATTAAAGTTTCCGCTTAATACAATTCTAGCATGGAATATAAACATTATCATGAACAAGAATTATAATAATAACATCTTTATTATTGCCTCTAGGGCATAATTCCAACAGTCTCCCACTTGCACTAGAGTCAATAATCTAGTTTACATTTGGCAACAATCACACACCCATGGCACTGAGGTGCTGATCATGTTTTACACGTGGAAGAGGTTTAGTCAATGGATCTGCGACATTCAGATCTGTATGTACTTTGCTAATCTTCAGATCTCCATCTGCTATATAATCTCGGATTATATGAAACTTTGATTGATATGCTTGGTCTTTGGATGATATCTTGGTTCCTTAGCGAGTGCTATGGCGCCAGTGTTGTCACACAATATCTCCAGTGGGTCCAATGCACTTGGAACCACGCCAAGCTCAGTGATGAAGTTTCTGATCCAAACTCCTTCACTTGACGCTTCTGCAGCAGCCATGTATTCCGCTTCTACTATAGATCTCGCGATCACGCTTTGCTTGCAGCTTCTCCAGCTCACAGCTCCTCCATTCAAAATATACACGTATCCTGACTGAGATTTAGAATCATCCTTGTCGGTGTCGAAGCTAGCGTCGACGTAACCTTTTACGACGAGCTATTCATCACCCCCATAGACTAAGAACATTTCTTTAGTCCTATTTAGGTACTTTAGGATGTTTTTCACGGCTGTCCAGTGTTCCACTCCTGGATCACTTTGATATCTGCTCGTCAAACTAAGAGCATTGGACACATCCGGTCTAGTACACAGCATGGCATACATGATAGAACCTATGGCCGAGGCATAAGGCACTTTGCTCATAGCTTCCCTATCATTTACCGTACACTGAGCCTTGCTCAACATCTTACCTGACAACATAGGCACTGAACCTTTCTTTGCCTTATCCATTCTGAACCTTTTCAGAACTTTGTCTAGGTATGTACTCTGGCTTAAAGCTATCAGGCGTCTTTGTCTATCTCTATAGATTTTGATGCCCAATATATAAGCAGCTTCACCTAGGTCTTTCATTGAAAAACACTTGTTCAAATAACTCTTCACATCGTTAAGCATGTTTATGTCATTTCCAATAATCAATATGTCATCCACATATAGTACCAGAAATGTCACCGAGCTCCCACTCACTTTCTTGTAGATGCAAGCTTCATAGCAATTTGGAACAAATCCAAAGCTCTTGATTACTTGATCAAAACGAAGGTTCCAACTCCGAGATGCTTGCTTCAGTCCATAAATGGAACGCTGAAGTTTGCATACTTTATCAGCATCCTTAGGATCGACAAAACCTTCGGGCTGCATCATATACAACTCTTCATCAATGTTGCCATTGAGGAACGATCTTGACATCCATACGCCATATTTCATAATCATGAAACGCAGCAATTGCTAATAAAATCCGAATGGACTTAAACATCGCTACGGGAGAGAAAGTCTCATCGTAGTCAACACCTTGAACTTGTCAAAAACCTTTCGTGACAAGCCGTGCTTTATAGACGGTAACATTACCATCCGCGTCCGTTTTCTTCTTGAAAATCCATTTGCACTCAACGGCCTTTCGGTCGCTAGGAGGGTCCACCAAAGTCCATACTTGGTTTTCGCTCATGGATCCCAATTCGGATTTCATGGCTTCTAGCCATTTCTCAGAGTCTGGGCTCATCATCGCTTCCTCATAGTTCGCAGGCTCACTGTCATCTACTAACAAGACAGTTAAGACAGGGTTGCCGTACCACTCAGGAGGGGCACGCGACCTTGTCGACCTGCGACGTTCAGTAGCAGCATCGTCCGAAGCTTCCTGAACCTTGACATAAGCTTCCTCTATCGTTGGTGCGTGATCGGAACAATTTCAGGTGCTGCGCTACTCTCCAATTCAAGAGAAGGTTCAATAACCTCGTCTAGCTCTACTTTCCTCCCACTCACTTCTTTCGAGAGAAACTCCTTCTCAAGAAAGGAACCATTCTTTGCGACAAACACTTTGCCTTCGGTTCTGTGATAGAAGGTATACCCAATAGTTTTCTTAGGGTATCCTATGAAGATGCATTTCTCCGCTTTGGGTTCGAGCTTATTCGGCATCAACTTCTTGACGTAAGCTTCACATCCCCAAACTTTAAGAAACGACAACTTAGGTTTAGCACCAAACCACAGTTCATACGGTGTCGTCTCAACGAATTTAGATGGTGCCCTATTTAAAGTGAATGCAGTGGTTTCTAATGCATAACCCCAAAATGATAACGGCAAATCAGTAAGAGACATCATTGATCGGACCATATCTAATAGGGTTCGATTCCGGCGTTCAGACACACCATTACGCTGTGGTGTTCCGGATGGCGTGAGTTGCGAAACGATTCCGCTTGCTTTAAGATGCGTGAGAAAATCATAACTCAAATATTCACCTCCACGATCGGATCATAGAAACTTAATTTTCTGTTACGATGGTTCTCCACTTCATTCTGAAATTCTTTGAACTTTTCAAATGTTTCAGATTTATGTTTCATTAAATAGATATATACCCATATCTACTTAAGTCATCGGTAAAAGTGAGAAAATAGCGATATCCACCGCGTGTCGAAACACTCATCGGTCCGCACACATCGGTATGTATGATTTCCAACAAGTCCGTTGCTCGCTCCATAATTCCGGAGAACGGGGTTTTGATCATCTTGCCCATGAGGCATGGTTCGCATGTGTCAAATGATTCAAAATTAAGAGACTCCAAAAGTCCATCAGAATGGAGTTTCTTCATGCGCTTTACACCAATATGACCTAGACGACAGTGCCACAAGTAAGTAGTATTATCACTATCTACTTTGTATCTCTTAGCCTCAATGTTATGGATATGTGTTTCATCCCTTTCGAGATTTAGAAGAAATAAACCATTCACAATAGGTGCATGACCATAAAAGATGTTACTCATATAAATAGAACAACCATTATTCTCCGATTTAAATGAATAACCGTCTTGCAATAAACACGATCCAGAAATAATGTTATGCTCAACACAGGCACATAATAACATTTATTAAGGTTTAAAACTAATCCCGAAGGTAAAACTAAGGAGAGCGTGCCGACGGCCATCACATCAACTCTTGATCCGTTGCCAACGCGCATCGTCACCTCATCCCTCGCAAGCCGACATCTATTCCGTAGCTCCTGTTTCGAGTTACAAATATTAGCAACTGAACCAGTATCAAATACCCAGGCACTACAACGAGGGCTAGTAAGAAAAACATCAATAACATGTATATCAAATATACCTTTGATGGTGCCAGCCTTCTTGTCCGCTAAGTACTTCGGACAGTTGCGCTTCCAGTGACCCTTGTCCTTGCAATAGAAGCACTCAGTGTCCGGCTTAGGACCAGACCTGAGCTTCTTCTCAGCAGGGGCAACGCGCTTGCCATCGCCTTTCTTGAAGAGCTTCTTTGCACCCTTACCTTTCTTGAAGGAGGGCTTGTTGACCATCAACACATGATTATCCTTTTTGATGTCCACCTCCGCAGCCTTCAGCTTTGCGAAGAGCTCGGTGATCGTATTAGTGGAACCAATCTGATTGTGAGTCACTACAAAACTCTTGTAGCTGGGAGGGAGTGATTGCGAACCACATCAATCTTGAGCTCCTCTGGAATCTTAGTCCAGTTGCTCAAGGCGTTGAGTGTAGCCGACATCTTAATGGCGTGCTCACTATGAACTCCCTTCCTCCATCTTGCAGTTAAAGAACTTCTTAGAGATCTCATATCTCTCGAGGCCTGAGTCGAAACATGGTTTCAGCTCCTCGAGAATCTCAAAGGGCCCGGGATAGTCTTCAAAACAATTTTGAAGGTCCGATTCCATAGCAAACAACATGGTGCTCTTAATCACACCATAATCATCTTTGTGCGACTGATAGACAGCTTTCTCATCAGCCGGCGCAGTAGCAGCAGGGGCGTCACCTAACGCTTTCTCAAGGACATAGTCCTTTTGACCGCCAAAGAGAATGATTCTCAGATTGCGGAACCAGTTGGTGAAGTTAGACCCATTGTTTCTAAGCTTTTCTTTCTCAGCAAAAACATTGAAGTTAAAGTTGGACTTAGCCATTTGATCTACAATATTTGCAAGTACAAATTAGACTATGTTCATGATAACTAGTTCAACTTTTAATCAAATTACTAGATGAACTCCCACTAAATTCAACATCCCTCAAGTTGTTTAGTGAACACGACCCAAATTCACCACACGTAATCCGATCTTCACGAGAAGAGATGTGTTTTCAATGGTGGACAACGAAGTGTCGATCATATCATTCATATGACTCATGCTTAACCTTTCGGTTCATGTTTTCTGAGGCCATGTCTGTACATGCTAGGCTCATCAAGTTAGACCTAAGTATTTCCGTGTGTGCAAAACTGGCTTGCACCCGTTGTATGTGAACGTAGAGTCTATAGCACCCGATCATCACGTGATGCTTGGACACGAACTTTATAGCAGTGCATACTTGGGAGAACAGTTTTATCTTGATCTTTAAGTGAGGAATCATCTTATAATGCTACCGTCGTGATCTAAGCATAATAAGATACATAAAAGGATAAACATCACATGCATATAACTTTATGTGACATGGTATAGCCAATCTTCGCGCAATGATCTCCATCTTGTGCGTGCCGGCATGATCTCCATCACTCCACCATGATTGCCTCCACCATGAATAGCAACTACAACTATTGCTAACTACTTAGCGATAAAGTGAAACTATTACATGGCGTATAAGAAGTTGACACACATGTCATACACAATTATAAAGACAACCATATGGCTCCTGCCGGTTGTGTACTCATCGACATGCAAGTCGTGAAACATTACAAAATATGATCATCGCATACAATATACACATCACATCTTGGGCCATACCATATCACAGAAAACACTCCCTGCAAAAACAAGTTAGACGCCTCTATTTTTTTGTTGCATGTTTTACGTGGCTTATGGGAGTAGAAGCTAAGAACGATTCTTACCTACGGAAAGCCACAACGGTGATATTATGGTTGCCAAACTCCGGTGTTAAACCCATGACAACTATAGTGAGAGAAACAGGCATCCACCAGCCGCATGTGTGGAACAAGCCACACGTCAAGTGCGGAGCCGGTCTCGCGAACGACGTCGCGTAAGGTTGGCCTGGGCCGCTTCAATCTCACTATCCCGCGTCATAAGAAGAACACAAACACGAGGCTTGCAACAGAAAACATCAACGCCCGCAACAACCATGTTGCGTTCTACTCGTGAAACACATTTACGCATAGATCTAGCTCTGATACCACTGAAGGGTTTCGCGGCATAGTAAATCAAAATTTTCTACGGATGCGAACAGAGGGAAGCCAAGATCTAATCTAGGAGATGCAAACAACGATAGAGATTGGATTAGATCTTCATACCCTTGAAGATTCGCATAGCGGAACGTTCGTCGAAACGTGGGTGATGTAGTCGTACTCGCTTCTCCTCCTCGCGATCCGATCCGATCTAGCACCACAAGTGGCAATGCCTCCGTGAGATGCACACGTGCAGCACCTCGACGTCTCCTCCTTCCTTGGTCCAGCAAGTATGGTGGAGAGATGGGTTGGATCTACAATGCGACGGCGCGGTGCAATTGGTGGAGAGTTTCTGCGAGGCTTCGCTACACGCATGGGGAGGAGAGAGAGAGAGGCGGCGAGGCGACTAGCTTGAGGGGAAGGTGGGGGGTGGTGCGCCCCCATCCCTATTTATATAGAGGGGTGGGGCGGCAACCCTAGCCCCTCCCCCAAGCCAAAACCGGCGGCCAAGGAGGAGTGGGGGGCAAGGAACCCCCCCCCCTTCTAGAAGGTCCAATTAGGGTTTATCCCTTCTTGGCCGGCTAGGCCCTATGGGGCCTTGTGCCCCTGGCCCAATGCAGCCAGGGCACTCCCTCATAGGCCCATGCCCCCTCCCGGAAGGTGGGGCCATGTTGGTCCCCTTCTGGAAGGTTCTAGAAGCTTCCGGTACAATACCGATTAACCCGGAACAATTCCGAACTCCAAAAACTGCACTGCCTTATATGAATCTTATTCTCCGGAACCTCTCGTGATGTCTCGGATCCCATCTGAGACTCCGAACAAAAACTCATAAACCAATTATCCAATCTATCCTAGCGTCGAGACACGTTAAATGTGTGACCCTTGGGGTTCGAGAATATGCGGACATGATCTTCTATCAATAATCAACAGCGGGGCCTGGAAACCCATATTGACTCCCACACATTCATCTACGATCATATCGGATGAACCACGATGCCAGGATTCAATCAATCCCATATATATATTCCCTTCGTCTCGCGATATTTTACTTGCCCGAGATTTGATCGTCGGTACCGTCATACCTAGTTCAATCTCGTTCACAGCAAGTACTTTACTCGTTCCGTAATCCGATATCACTTTGTGATTAACTCCTTAACCACATGCTTGCAAGCGGTGTTGATATCGATTACCGAGTGGGCCCGAAGTATATCTCTCCGACTTGGGAGGGACAAATCCCATCTTGATACATACAACCCAACAGGCACTTTCCGATCACCTGAGAGACACCTTTATAATCACCCTCTCATAGGATGACGTTTGATGACCTCAAAGCTTTCTTCCAATACCAGGGAGTTGTATTATCTCATGGTCTAAGGAATACAATATTTGACATAAGAAAAGCTTCATGAAAGAACATGATGACACGATCTAATTGCTTCGCTTAGTTTGGGTCTGTCCATCATATCATTCTCCCAATGATATGATCTCATTATTAATCGACAACTCATGTCTATGGTCAGGAAACCTTAACAATCATTAATCAATGAGCTAGTCCATATAGGCGTACTAGGGACACGGTGTTGTTCACAAACCACACAAGTATTAAAGTTTCCGCTTAATACAATTCTAGCATGGAATATAAACATTATCATGAACAAGAATTATAATAATAACATCTTTATTAGTGCCTCTAGGGCATAATTCCAACATAGGACGTGTCACATGGAGGGCAATCATGAACCCTAGTAACATTATACATTGCCAAAGTTAGTGGTTTTGATTGCAGCAGTCATAGAAATATTGTAGAAATAAGCACAATCATACTAACATCATTCTCTTCTTGTTTGTCTTGAAGACAAGTCCAAAAGCTGCATTCACCAATATGAGCATCTACAAGAAATAAATTTTGCACATATAAGAACATAAGCTCACAAGAATAAGTAAGAGGCATACGAGATAAAAAATTAAGAAAATGCATCATTTGTTCACCTTTGTACTTGTTTCTAAGCCAATCTTGATAGCACATCAATACATCAATCATGTGAGAATTGAGGCGGCTCCTATGTTCATTCACTAATCTGCCATTTGTACTAAATGCAGATTCTGAAGCAACAGTTGTGACTGGAATGGCAAATATATCTCTTGCTACCTTTCTTAGTGTTGGGTACCTTGTGCCAGCCACTTTCCACCAATCCAACACACTAAACTTTTCAGTGTATGGCACTAAGTCATCAGACAAGTAATGATCAATCTCACCTTGAAGTCTAGCTGTTGCGGGCCTTTGTTGTGCTACAATATCATGGAAGAACGTCATAATGGCAGGAGCAGGCATTGAAGACAAGGAACATTCTCGAGCTGGTTGATATCCATCTCCTTCCACTTCATAATCCTTGATCAACCGATGGAGATTAGCAACTACACAATCAACCTTTTCTATGCATTCATAAGAGGATGGCTTAATGCCATGGAGCATTGCAAAACATGCAACCAACATTTGCCTCTTATATCTAGGGTCAAGTAGTATAGCTATGCCCATCAGCCCTTGGATATCTTTCCAGTATTTATCAAATTTTTTTGTCATGTTATTGCTCATTTCTTGGATAACCAAATCACTAGAGGTTGCCCACTGCCTAATTTTCATCTTGATTTCACAAATCTTAGGAAAGTATACATTGGCGGTGCCTGAGAACAAGGTAGTTATATCATAGAACAACCTTAGCCTAGGTACAACCTCAGCAGCAAAGTCCCACTCATCGGTAGTAGGCAATGTTTCATATTCCTTGTCTACTATTTTGGCTCTTTCAAATACAGCTCTATAAGGCAAAGCTATGTCAAGCATGACGAAAGTGGAATTCCACCTAGTCTTACAATCTAGTCTCAACTTTCTAGTGATTTTTACTTTCTTATACTTAGCCATCTCTTCAAATTTCTCAGCTCTCTTTGGTGTGGCAGTCCAATATGCAACACTTCCTCTAATATTGTGTATAGCTGATTTCATCACATCTAAGCCATCTTTTACTATGAGATTTAAGATATGAGCACAACAGCGCATATGAAGCATTGTACCTTCTAAGAGTAGCTTAGACTTGCCTATTTTGCTCACCATGAGGTCAAGTGCCTTGTCATTTGATGTGCAATTATCAACTGTAATTGTCATCAGCTTCTCATCCAAGTTCCATTGCATTAAGGTATCATGCAGCTCTTCAGCTATAACATCTCCGGTATGAGCTGCTGGCACATTTATAAACCTACAATAGTGGACAGCAAAGATTCATCAAGAATAATACATGGTTCAACTATAAAAAACATCAGTTTTTCAAGTGGACAGCAAAGATTCATCAAGAATAATACATGGTTCAGCTATATACCCCATAAGAATGCTTCGCAACTTCCATGATTCATCAATAAAATGACCTGTAACAGCCATATAGCCCTTCTTTTGGTTATCAGCTGTCCACATATCAGTGGTGACAGCTACCCTTGACTGTAGCATAGTCATGTACTCAATTGCAATATTTTTTTCCTTGTCATATCTTCCTATTATATCCTTCCTACAAAACAAAAGACAAAGGTTAGCTCATTATTCACATAAGAAAATGGCAGAAATAAATAGTAGACAATAGACTATAGTGCATGAAGCAATCTGATAGTGTTTCTTGTATGCAATTTAAACAATGGCTGGACTGCATGAATAAACCTCCTAAATCCAGCATGGTCCACGATACTCAATGGATAGTCATGCAACACTATCATATTACCAAGATCTTCTCTAGCAGTCTCTTGATCAAATGTATAGCTCCCAACATTCACCTTGCCATCAACTTCAGCAGTCATCCTCAAAGAAGACTCAACGATTGCCCCCAGAGCTTCAACTTGGGACCCTTTGTACATATCTTCAAATGGTCACGTAAATGAGAAGTGCCACTCTTGGATCTCGCACTAAAGCGCTTTTGTTACAATAGTTGCATATCCCCTTCCACTCTCCACGCACAAATGTCTTTGTCATCTCGAGCCACACATTAGAAGTAAGCTTGCGTGTCCTAGCACCATTCACCTCCACCACTTCATCTTCTTCATCATCGGATATGTCATTCACCGATTCAGACGTACCACTACAACAAATGGAGCATATATTCAGCTAGCAATAAATAATAAGCAATCTCCAGTAGCTATATATAAAATAGAACAATAGCTATGCCCAATAGAACAATAACTAGCTACTGTATCATTACCATACCACTAACCAGTAGCTAGATAACATCACTAGCAATACACACAGTGCCTTGTTATTGCAATAAACACTAGAAAATCACCTAAACACTAGCAGTACTGCAGTAAGAAAATTACTTTTCAGCAAGAAAACTACCATGGAGTAGAAGACTTGGCCTTCTCTGCAGGTTGGTCGCCGGTGGCATGCTTCCCCTTCTTCGACTCGGCCAGTCGACGACATAGGAGGAGTAGCGAGCGTCGACCCCGACGCTTAAGGCTAGCTCGGTCACATGCACCGGCAAAAGCAGCAGCATACCTCTTCCTCCTTGCCCTTGCCCTCCAGAGGCTTTATGCCGGAGATCTTTGGAATGCCCAGAGGAAGCCCAACCTCATGGCGCTTCACATGGCCGGGATCTGTGAGGCATCTCGGTTTCACCTTGTACAGACGAGCCAGGGACGGCGCCGGTGTTGCCCACCTCGTCGAGCTCGACGTCCTCGGCCTCCATGGTCGTGGCGTGGCAGTAAGCCAGTGACGCAGAATGAGAGTCCGACGGAGGCGGGGAGGAGGCAGAGTGGGACTCGGGAGAGAGAGACCGAGAGAGGAGAGACGGGGTCGTCGGGGACTCAGGATGTTTTGGCGGCGAGGGTTGGTGGGAGTGAGGGAGTTTGGGAAGGAAATCAGGGTTCATGCCTTCAGGGAAGTGGGGTGCGCCGATGGGATCATTGGAACGTTGATCGTGTGGCTGTGGAGTGGTGTGGAGGGTGTTAGGGTTTCTATTAGTCAATGACATTAGGGCCCCACATTCATTGGCGGGTATGCAGGTTATAGGGTCCGGATTTGGCACCCTCATACCCGCCCCCGGTAGACCCGCCGGATCTAACTTTTTACCGATAAACGGACCCACGGGTTTTTCAAACCCGTACCCTCCCAATTTGCTGCGGGTACCCATCGGATAGCCGTTGACATCCGGAGTCGTCACCCCTGCCGTATGCTCGCGGGACTCTTTCCTCCCCACGCTCTCCCACCGGAGCCGCCTATAAATTGCCACCCCCTCCGCTCTCCTCTCCACACAAATCCAATCCAGTCCCCTCCCCGATCTCACCGAAGAATCTCCCACCCGATCGAAGCCAAGGCTCCCTCGTCCTCGTCCTCCTCCTCCTCCTCCTCCTCCTCAAGGTACGGGAGTTTCCGATCCCTCTTTCTCCTGTCCGTCTTCTGCGATCGTTCATATGAGTTCCTTAGATAGATCGATTATTGCTGGTTCCGCTCGTTTGGATAGTTTTTTCTAGTAGATCTGCGGGCGTTGGTGTTATTATTGTTGATCGATTGCCTGTTGGTTCGGCTCGGGCTACCCGTGAAATTCCTCTGGATCATGCCTCTGTTCTTGAGTAGATCCGCCGGTATGAGGTGCGGTCGCTTTTGATTCGGTTCATCTATCTATCTAGGTCGCTATTGATTCGGTTCATCTATCTATCTAGACGTAGGTAATAGTTTGCTTATTCCGCGCGAGTGGAGCTAAATCCTCCAGTATTGTCGTGGATTTCCGATTCTCTAGCGCTCAGGCTGTGTTCATAGTAGTATATTGCAACTTGCCCCCTGATTCCGCTCGGGTGGAGCCAAATACTCCCTACTATTCTCTTTGATTCCTGATTCTGTACCGCTCAGGTTGGGTGTTATATTGCGACTATGCATGATCTCAGGGATTAGCCAGGAGTCTACCTGCTTAGTCTTTCGACCTCGTAGTTGCTTCTAAGATCTCTAGTTGTGCAACGGTCATCAGCTCTGAAATAATCTTTTGACCTCATAGATCATTGTCTTGGATTTCTGATTCTCTAGCGCTCTGGTTGTATTCATATTGTGCAACTGTGCCTGCTGATTCCGCTCGGGTGGAGCTAAATACTCCTACTACTCTCTTGGATTTCTGATTCTGTAGCGCTCAGGTTGGGTGTTATATAGGAACTATGCATGATACTCTGAGGGGATTAGCCAGGAGTCTACCTGCTTAGTCTTTTGACCTCATAGTTGCTTCTAAGATCTGTAGTTGTGCAATGATCAGCTCTGAAAAATTCATTTATTCAGCTAGAACTTTAATCAGCTCAAACATGGTTACCCGATTAGTTTGTTCATCTGTATTTATTGAGACGTCTGTTGATCAATAGTTTGCTTTCGTCTACTTGTTTGTTTGTTTGTTCATGTATTTATGTCCTGCTGATTTCCCTTTACTGTGCCTGACTATGATCTATGCTTTGTATTTACAGATGCAGATCTTTGTGAAGACACTCACCGGCAAGACCATCACCCTGGAGGTGGAGTCCTCAGACACCATCGACAACGTCAAGGCCAAGATCCAGGACAAGGAGGGCATCCCTCCGGACCAGCAGCGTCTGATCTTTGCTGGCAAGCAGCTCGAGGATGGCCGTACCCTTGCTGACTACAACATCCAGAAGGAGTCCACGCTCCACTTGGTGCTCAGGCTCCGTGGTGGCATGCAGATCTTCGTGAAGACCCTCACCGGCAAGACCATCACCCTGGAGGTGGAGTCCTCTGACACCATTGACAACGTCAAGGCCAAGATCCAGGACAAGGAGGGCATCCCTCCGGACCAGCAGCGTCTGATCTTCGCTGGCAAGCAGCTCGAGGATGGCCGTACCCTCGCTGACTACAACATCCAGAAGGAGTCGACGCTCCACCTGGTGCTCCGCCTTCGCGGTGGCATGCAGATCTTTGTGAAGACACTCACCGGCAAGACCATCACCCTGGAGGTGGAGTCGTCCGACACCATCGACAACGTCAAGGCAAAGATCCAGGACAAGGAGGGCATCCCCCCGGACCAGCAGCGCCTCATCTTCGCTGGAAAGCAGCTTGAGGACGGCCGCACCCTCGCTGACTACAACATTCAGAAGGAGTCCACCCTCCACCTGGTCCTCCGCCTTCGTGGTGGCATGCAGATCTTCGTCAAGACCCTCACTGGCAAGACCATCACCCTTGAGGTGGAGTCTTCTGACACCATCGACAACGTCAAGGCCAAGATCCAGGACAAGGAGGGCATCCCCCCGGACCAGCAGCGCCTCATCTTTGCTGGCAAGCAGCTAGAGGACGGCCGCACCCTCGCTGACTACAACATCCAGAAGGAGTCCACCCTCCACCTTGTCCTCAGGCTCCGTGGTGGCATGCAGATCTTTGTGAAGACCCTGACTGGCAAGACCATCACCCTGGAGGTGGAGTCCTCGGACACCATCGACAATGTGAAGGCCAAGATCCAGGACAAGGAGGGCATCCCCCCAGACCAGCAGCGTCTGATCTTTGCTGGTAAGCAGCTGGAGGATGGCCGCACCCTGGCAGACTACAACATCCAGAAGGAGTCCACCCTTCACCTTGTGCTCCGTCTCCGTGGTGGCCAGTAAGGGGCTGCTTCTATCTCTGGGTTCACAAGTCTGGTGTCTTCGGTGTGCTCCAATGGAGCTGTAAGTGTGTCCTCGTATTGTCTGGTCATGTATTTGTTACCTGCCATACTGTGTGATGTTTCATGTGTCTGCAAACTTCTGCTGTGGTGCAGCAGCTTTGGATAAACCGTGATGAATGAATAAGTGAACCCTGAACTTGGTGTCAAATTGTAATTGTGCCTGCGTATGCTCTTTTATTGTGTCTGCATATCTCTTTGATGCTGTGTTCCTTTCTCTACAGTTCTTCTGGATTTTTATCATTCAAATCTCTGAATTCTTCTCAGCTGGTTGGAACAAACTAGTAGTATTGTTGCCTCCTAGTTTTGTCTGGGGTTATGTTCTCTGGCTTCTGTTTATTAGTTTGTCCGGTAGTGTGCTCTCCGTTTCTATCTTTTGGTCAGTCGACAGTGAGGTCTACGTTTCCATCTTTTTATGTCGGTCTGACATTTTGGTGTAGTAAGATGATCTGAAACCAGTCGTTAGAGCTGGAGGGGGTAGCTTTGAATTGTTACCTCCTGAACCTGTATAATCATCTACTTATAAACCAGCAAAAGAAACTACTCCCCCAGTCCTTCTCTCACTCCTGCCGTCTCCTTCCCCCATCTGGAGCTCTCCTGTCGCGGCCCTCGCCGAATGCTCCACCAGGCACCACCACGCCCTTCCCGCGCTGCCTGCTCTGCCGCTCCCATGCCGGCGACCAACCAGAATCCAACGATGAGGGAGATCAAGAGGAAAAGGACCCCATTTTACTGCAAAGCGCGAGACTTGGACGCTCCGGCGGCGGCGCTCGTGACCCTGAGGCCGGATATCCTAGTCTGGTGAATTGGACCTCTACTTCGACCCCTCCGTGCTGCGCGTGCAGAAGGCGTTCCGCTCCTACCAGGCTCGAGGCGGCAGGGGCAGGTCCTGCGCGCCTCCAATCGGTCCTCCTCCTATACAGCCGCCATTGATGGAGACGAGCAAATCAGACTGCCATCGTTCCGGTTAATTAAAAATTGAGGAGGTGATCATTAGGGAGTAATTTGTATTATAATGTTCAATTGAACTGTTCTGTGTTTAGACTGTTCAATTGAATTGGTAATGTTCAATGGAATTGGTAGAGTAGATGGTAACGCAGCAATCTCTGGTTGGTTATTGATCCAATCATCTCAAACTAGCTAGCTAGCATCAGAATGTAACTCTGTGCTAAAGGACCGTTTTCTTAGTTGAACCATTCCCTACGTGTGCAGAGTCTATTACACACATTAACCAAGTACTATGAGTGGTTCAGTAATTATTGCTAATCGAAACAAAGTCACATCAACGAATTCTTGCCTAGTGTCCAAAGTCACATCAACGAATTCTTGCCTATGGAGTACCTGCTATCCATGGGTACAAACAGAGGACATAAATAAAATGGAACAGGATGACAGCGTGCAGGTGAAGAAAAAAGGACAGAGGGATGAAACCTGAATCTATTACATTCATGAACACAACACCCACTTCCTCACTGAAAACAAAAGAACAAAATCACAACTCTGAATTTTTACAGGCCCCGAGAACCAGGTGTTTTTACAGTATTACAACAGCACAGCCCCACTAAAAATGTAGCAGGAAATTTAAAGATAGCAATCCAATTATCTAATCATCTGATGATAATTGAAAAGGGAAAGACCAAAGGTAACCATGTACTCCCTCCGTCCTAAAAAGAATGTCTCAAGTTTGTCTAAACTTGATTGTATCTAGACACTATTTAGTATATAGATACATCCAAATTCAAACAAACTCGAGACATCTTTTTTAGGACGGAGGGAGTATAAACTCTCATATTTTGCTTCTTACAAGAACATGTGGTATAATCCGGGTTCTTTGATAAAGCTAGCTTCTGCACTAAGAGTCTTGGTTCTTTGATGAAGCTAGCTTCTGCACTAGGAGTCCTGAACAAATGTTTGCATCATTGGTAATGTTCCTTTGCTTTTGATGCACACTTAAGTGTTGTGCCTTCTGTATTACAGATCAAGCTTTTATTGACTGCTGTTGTTGTTTCATCGATACCATTCCACACTAAGGTCCCCTGCACTACTAAATATTATTTAAAACATCTAACAAGATTGTGTCCTAGTACTCAACATTGGGATTGTTCTGGCCAGCATTTTTCTGGCATTTGTGTTAGCACATAACATGGATAAACACCGCATAACTGACTAAATGAGGACCAGATGACAGTGGACGTTGGCACATAGTCATTCTTGATTGGATTTTTTATTAGATTCATATCTTTAGGTTCAGATCAGTTGTAGCCTTGTAGGGGCCTCCCTTGCAGAGTTCCTTCTATGATTTGTGTGATTTCCAGTCACTACCTATTTATTCACTGAAATTGTATTTATGCAGTAGTTTACAGTATGATTGAACCTGTATGACATAGCAAGTCCAAGTCAGTGAAACAGATACTGATTTGTCCAGGCACCCATCGTACAGACATATGACAAGAATTGCACCTGGATGTGAAGGCAAAAGTACTTGGATGTGGTGTATTTTTTTTTTGGATGTGGTGTATTGAGGTTGAGATTATCAGGTTCATCTTGATTTGGGCGACAGTGGACTGAACTTGGGATCAGGCGCTGACATTGTCCAGGCAAGTTTCAGGACATTGATCGGGAGAGGGGTTGTTCTTCTCCTCCGTGTTTCTCCCTGTTCAGAAATTCCACAGGTCGGCAGGGCCGGCTCTATGTTTTTCAGGGCCCTAGGCAAAGTCGAGGGCATGGGCCTTTAAGGGTAATGTATATATAGATATATTAATTTTTTTTATCATATATGTATCTACTGTTAGATAGATCTCAACGTGGTGGGCCCAGCAGCCTACGTACCTATCGGGGTCGCCCCAACCCTATCTGGTTGGTGGGCCCCTGTCGCCGCGCTATATAAAGTGGTGGGGAGCTGGCAGCGCACGGGACGAGGTTCGCCGCTGTGCCATCACCCCACCTACACCCCTACCGATCTAGGGTTAGCGCGAGCCGACGGGAAGCGCCGCCACCACCGCACACTCACGTCGTCGCCCCTTTTCCCTATGGCTAACGACGGCGACTCCAGCTCCGACACCAGCTCGGGCATCCCCTCTGGCTCATGCTTGTCGAGCCAGGGCGCAGGTGGTTTTCCCTCTCTCAGATCTCTCTCCCTCTCTCAGTTTAGTGTCTAGATACGAAAGTCAAAGTGCTACCGAATAGATCAGTCTAGTCTATTGAAAAGTTAAGCTGACAATGGTATCAGAGCCACTAGTGGCTAGATTTGTTCGGTGCAAAAGAAATCCAAAGTAAAAGACCTAGATCTAAAGTGCTTTGCCGCCATGTCGTTCCTCGATTTAGATGGGTATCCTACGGAGACATCTAAACGAAGAACCAACCCTCTCGGGGGCAAAGCAAAGAAAATCCTAGATCTAAGCCCCAAAAGCCCCCAAAAGCAACCCCAAATCAAAGACAATCCCCAGATCCCTATCCCCAAAAGAAACTCAAACAAAAAAAAAGGGAGCCGCTTGCTTCGCTTGGCGTGATCGTCGCCCACCCACGGTGGGCCTTGCCGCCAAGAAGCGATGGCGCCATGGCTCGAAGGCAAGAAGTGGAGTAGAGAGGAGGGCTCGCCAGCGCGGCCACCTCGCCTGCTCGCGCTTGCGCCACCACAGAGGGGAAGGAGAAAGTTTTGGCGATGGAGGAGAGCGAGGGGACCGTCGCCGGCGCAGTCGCCGGACGGACGGCCGCCTCTCCCCCCAACATCGCCGGGGAGGCTGCCGCCCAGCATCGAGCGCGGGGCTGGTCGCCACCGCTGCTGCGGGAGGCAGAAGGGGGCGTGGGGAGGGAGGGGATCGCCGCCGGCAACGCTGCCGGGCGGCGCAGCCGCCTCGCCATCCTCCACTGCGCCGCCACAGAGAGGAGCCAGGGGACGCGGGGTGGACGCGGGGGGCGAAATGAGGCCTAGGGTTTCGGGGGCTACGGCGCTGGCCGGTTTTATACCTCCGAGGGGCGCGCGCGGCCGTTAGATCTAGGGTAGAGGCAATCAACGGCCGAGATCGGTAAGCAGCCCAGGCTCTGCGCTGGCGTCCACTAAATGTCACAGCGCGGGCGCGCGTCAAGGGCTAAGTGGATTGGTGGGCCAAGTGGGCTGGTAGAGATAGCGGCAAATAAGCGCTATAGCGACTTGCTGCTTGCCAGCCAAGGAAAAGGCCCAGGAGGCCGTAACAGAACAGTTTTTCTGTTTTCTTTTTACAGAAGCTGTTTTAATTTTTTTTTGCTTAGTTTTTTAAGCAATTTTTTCAAACAGTTTTTTCTAGTCATTTTATTTCAAATGTTTTTTGACTAGAGAATGAAATAAAGGCAGATTTTTTCTGCAAAGTTATGAAAGTTTATGAATGTTGTATTAATTGTTTCCGCTGCAAATAGTTGTTTTAAATTGCATGAATGCAATAAAAGTATGTTAATTTTTGTTTTAAAAGATGTGATAAAGTAATTTAAAGTTGATTATGCTCCATGTTATTAATTGACCAACGTTATTAATAAACATGATCATGATCATTTTCATTAAGTATTAAAGGTGCATTTAATTTTATTTCTATCCAACGGTGATGTAATTTTAAATGGCACAAACAATTGCATGCTTAATTTATACCAACGTTGGATTAATGCATATAGTTGTTTTGGTTATCTCACATCTTTTGTGATTTTCAGGAGGTCTCAACCTCATGAGGTGCTTGAAGGACATCCCACTGCTAAGGGGGACAACTACTCCGAATGGAGGAAAAAGGTTGATCTGGCGTTTGTATGCGCCGAGGTGGACTGGGTGATTGACACCAAGCAACCAGTCAAACCGTATGATCCTGTGAGGGGCGATGCTGAGGAAAGTGCTGCGTTTGAAAAGAGAAAGAGGGAGCATGCTCCTTTGGAGCTGGCCTACTCGATAGACAATCAAAAGTGGGTGAACGCCATTAAGAAATGTTTGGCTTTTGTAAAAACACAATTGAGAATGCTATAGTGGGCTCAATTGGAGAGTGTGTCTCTGTGGACAAATACCTTACAAAGATAAAGAGCCAGTTTACTGGCTCTTCAAAGATATATGCAACCCAGCTGTTAAAGCAGCTGGTGACAGAAAAGTACACGGGAGGGCCACATGGCATAAGAGAACACATCTTGAGGATGTCAAACATGGCGGCCAAGCTGAAGCCCATGGATGAGGACCTCGAGCTAAAGCCTGCACTTGTGGTGCACCTGGTCATGGCCTCTCTTCCACAGCCATTCGAGAACTTCGTAATCAACTATAACATGTCCCCTGAAAAGTGGGACATTGAAAAGACCATTGGGATGTGCTCCCAAGAGGAGGAAAGGCTGAAGGCTCTTCACGGTGGTTCCTTGAACTTCGTGAAGGACAATAGGAAGAGGAACTTCACCAATAGTAACCATGGTGGCTCACCTTCCAAGCCACATGGCAAGGGCCAAGACTGACACCAAAGTACCAACAGTCCACCCCTGGGGAAAAAGACCAGTGCCACCACTGCAAAAAGGTTGGCCACTACAAGAAGGATTGTCCAGTATGGCTGAAGTACATAATGGCCAAAAACGGTAAAGATATAGTCTCTTTTGTTAATTAATCTCTGTATGAAAGGTTTTCTAGATCTACTTGGTGGATTGACTCTGGTGCAACTGTTCATGTTACCAACTCTTTACAGGGGTTCCATTCGACAAGGATTTTGCCAAAAAGAGAAAGACTCATTGAAGTGGTGAATGGGATTGAAGCATAAGTGGAGGCTGTTGGCGACATCCCTCTGGAGCTGGCTGATGGCTCTTCTCTTCTGCTTAAGGATGTTCTTTTTGTTCCTTCCATTCATAGAAATTTAATAAGTGTATCGTGCTTGGACAAAGATTCGTATGAGTGCTATTTTGGACATGGCAAACGTGCCATTTGGTTGAAAGATACTTGTGTGGGTGTTGCTACCCTACATGACAAGCTATATTTATTATCTTTGCATGAGAAAGTATTTTTTGTGTGTGATGTGAATGAACAAGTTCCCTTGTCGAACAAAGAACAAAAGAAAAGAAAGCGAACTCTTGACTCATCGAAGTTATGGCACTGCAGATTAGGCCATATTTCGAGGGGAAGAATAGAAAGCCTCGTTAAAAATGACATTCTTCCTCCGTTAGAGTTCTCAGACATAGAACAATGCATAGATTGCATTAAAGGAAAGTATGTAAAACAAATTAAAAAGGGTGCAAACCGAAGTATAGCTACACTAGAAATAATCCACATGGATATTTGTGGACCGTTTCCAGTGAAAAGTGTGGATGGCTATGATTCATTCATAACATTCACGGATGATCACTCCTGATATGGTTATATTTATCCAATTAAAGAAAGATCTGAAGCATTGGATAAATTTAAAATTTTCAAAGCTGAAGTAGAAAATCAGCATGATAAAAGAATTAAGATAGTTCGGTCTGACCGTGGGGGGAGTACTACGGTCGGCACACTCCATATGGTCAAGTACCAGGACCCTTTGCAAGGTTCCTGCAGGAAAATGGAATAGTCGCCCAGTATTCTATGCCGGGCGAACCTCAGCAAAACGGAGTAGCTGAAAGGCGTAACCGTACCCTTATGGATATGGTGCGCAGCATGATGATCTATTCCACCCTCCCATTGATATTGTGGATGGAGGCGCTTAAAACCGCCATTCACATTCTCAACAGAGTACCAAGTAAGTCAGTGCCCAAAACACCGTATGAATTGTGGACAAGCAGAGTCCCCTCTCTGCACCACTTGAGGGTCTGGGGGAGCCCAGCTGAGGCAAAAGTTTTCAATCCAAACATTGCAAAGTTAGACCCAAAAATAGTATCTTGCCACTTCATTGGCTATCTAGATAAGTCAAAAGGCTATCGTTTCTACTGTCCTGACAGATACACAAAGTTTGTAGAAATGAGACATGCAGTCTTCTTGGAGGATGAATTGATGAGGGGGAGCACGGTGGCTCGGGAAATTGATCTTGAGGAGAAGAGGGTGCATGCACCTAATCCGATGACTCAGGAGCCATTTTTCTCGCTACCTGTTGTGCCACCATCGACAACCCCTGAGGTTGTGGTGCCAGCACCTGTTGTGACTCCACACGTGACAACAATAGGCGAAAGTTCGGAACCTGTCCATCAGGAGCCACCTGAACCCACTGTTGAGCATGAAAGGGATCCAGAACAGCCACATACTGTAAATGTGCTTGAACCCGAGGCAAGAAATGAGCAAGAGTCTGATGAACTTAGAAGGTCTAAAAGAGAACGAAGACCAGCCATTTCCAAAGAAATTTACAAAGTCTACAACGTAGTTCATATGGAGGGTGATCCTACCTCATATGAAGAAGCCATGAGTAGCCCTCACTCAGCCAAGTGGGTGGAGGCAATGGAATATGAAATGAAATCAATGAGTTCCAACAATGTTTGAGACTTAGAGGAAATCCCTAAAGGAGCCAAAACAGTAGGATGCAAATGGGTCTACAAAACAAAGTATGACTCCAATGGGAATGTAGAAAAGTACAAAGCTAGACTTGTGGCAAAAGGCTTTATGCAAAGAGAAGGCGTAGATTACAATGAGACTTTTTCTCCGGTCTCATGTAAGGACTCCTTCAGAATCATCATGGCACTTGTTGCACATTTTGATTTAGAGTTGCATCAAATGGATGTTAAGACGACATTTCTAAATGGAGATTTAGAAGAAAATGTTTACATGAAAAAAGGAACATATGGGATGCCGCCTAAAGAAATCCATTTATGGGTTAAAGCAAGCCTCTAGGCAGTGGTATTTAAAGTTTAATGATACAATTAAAAGATTTGGATTCAAGGAAAATGTTGAGGACAACTGCATTTATGCAAAGTTCAAAAGTGGGAAATATATTTTCCTAATTCTTTACGTGGATGACATCCTGCTTGCCAGCAGTGATGTTAGTCTACTACTAGAGACAAAGAAGTTTTTGTCATCAAATTTTGACATGAAAGACCTTGGTGAAGCTTCTTATGTTTTGGGCATAGAAATTCACAAAGATAGAAAAAATGGAGTGTTAGGACTGTCGCAGAAAGCGTATTATGAAAAGATTTTAAAGAAATACAATATGCATGCGAGTAATGCAACACCTGCTCCCATAGTCAAGGGCGATAGTTTTGGGAAATCCCAATGTCCAAAGAATCAATATGAGATCGATCAAATGAAGTCAGTACCATATGCTTCGGCCGTTGGAAGCTTACAGTATGCACAAGTGTGCACTCGCCCTGACTTAGCCTTTATCATCGGGGTACTCGGTAGATATCAAGAGAATCCAGGCATAGAGCACTGGAAGATGGTAAAGAAAGCTTTGCGTTATGTGCAAGGCACAAAAGGCCTCATGCTAACATATAAGAGATCTGATTCCCTAGAGATAAAAGGGTATTCAGATGCGGATTTTGCGGGAGATAAAGACGACAGAAAGTCCACGACAGGGTATGTCTTTACTCTCGCAGGAGGTGCTATTTCATGGAGAAGCGCCAAACAGTCAATAGTTGCATCATCTACGATGTATGCAGAATTTATAGCATGTTATGAGGCCATGGGACAGGTGTTATGGTTAAAGAAATTTTTACCCGACTTGAAAGTGGTTGACTGCATCAGCAGGCCACTAAAGATGTACTGTGACAACGAGCCCGCAGTATTATATGCTCACAACAACAAGTCGAGTAATGCTACAAAGTCTATAGATATAAAGTATTATGTTATGAAGGACAAAGTCCAGGATCAAACTATAAGACTCGAGCATATAAGGACAAAGGATATGCTTGCGGATCCGCTAACGAAAGGCTTACCACCCAATGTGTTCAAGGAACACATAGCCGACATGGGTTTAATGGGAAGCCTATGATTCCTGGATTACAGAGGCCCAAAAGTAACAGGATTTGTTTCAAAATAGAAAGGTATATAGTGGATGTCTGATTCTATCGGCAATTGAGCCGAGACGATGAAACATGCTCTATGTATCAATCTGTGATGAAGCGAGTAAAGTACAAAGTTAAAAGTAAAGTCGAGATCTAGGGGGAGAATGTTAGATAGATCTCAAACGTGACTGGGCCCAACGGCCTAGCACGCCCCTATTCGCGCCCTGATCGGGGGCGCCCCAACCCTATCTGGTTGGTGGGCCCCTGTCGTCGCGCTATATAAAGTGGTGGGGAGCTGGCAGCGCACGGGACGAGGTTCGCCGCTGTGCCATCACCCCACCTACACCCCTACCGATCTAGGGTTAGCGCGAGCCGACGAGAAGCGCCACCACCACCGCACACTCACACCGTCGCCCCTTTCCCCTATGGCTAACGACGACGGCTCTAGCTCCGGCACCAGCTCGGGCATCCCCTCTGGCTCATGCTTGTCGAGCCAGGGCGCAGGTGGTTTTCCCTCTCTCAGATCTCTCTCTCACTCTCTCAGTTTAGTGTCTAGATACGAAAGTCAAAGTGCTACCGAATAGATCAGTCTAGTCTATTGCAAAGTTAAGCTGACATCTACTACTCCCTCCGACCCATATTAATTGATGCATATTTGTCTAGATTTGAATGAATCTAGACACTATTTAGTATATAGGTTCATTCAAATTTTGACAAATCCAAGTCAATTAATATGGGTCGGAGGGAGTAACACTTTTAAAATAAAAGTTAACATCCAACCAAACATTTTAGTCTCAAAATATAATAAGTAGTATTAGTTGCTAGTTTGATTACCTCAAATAAGAAATAATTCCAATGATAATAAGTCAGGAGTGAGGATTAGGGCCTGCCGCTGGTGAATTGGTGATCCCCGATAGACGATAGAAGATCTGCGATCGTCGATCGAGTTAGGGATGCAGGGCCCTAGAGATCGAGGCACGGAGTCCGGCCGATTTCCGAAGAGTCGAGGAGAAGAGAAGAGAAGGAAGATCACAAGTTCACGACGTGTTGTAACCCATGCGGCCAGCGTCGTAACGCGTCGTAACTCGTAAGTCTGGTGCCTCATGTCGTAGTGAGCCTTTTTTATTTCCTGCTCGCGTGACGCTTTGTGCCCGGTTTTCAGGGCCCTGCTCATTTCTCGCATCGTGGGTAGCATATGTATACCCGTATATATATACTCCCTCCGGTTGCAAATAGTATCTCTAGCATTTGGCCAAGTTAAAGTTTATTAAATTTGACCAACTTTATAGATAAATATAGCAACATATATTACATCAAATTAACATATTATGAAACTAAATTTAAAAACATATCTATTGGTATTAATTTAGAGTCATAAGTATCACTACGTTTTTTAATAAAAATTAGTCAAACATTATTAACTTTGACTTAGAATAAGGATAGAAGTACACTTATTTGTGGACAGAAAGAGTACATAAGTGAGTATAAATTTTTGGGCCCCCTTCGGCCGTGGGCCCCTGGCCGATGTCCCTGGCCGATGCCAGGCTAAATTTGAAACGTTTTAAATGTATTAAGGAGTTTTTGGCAAAATCAAAATTGAACTGTGGCTGCGACAAGTATTACGGGCCGGAAGGAGTATGTTTCTTGTTTCTCTTGACTTGTGAAACTAACGAGTTGGCTTTGCAAGATGTAGATTATACAGTATAGTGTTTTGGAGACCACAACACTATTTGGTATTATACCTATAGGGTTTCATAGCATGGAAAACAAAAAATTTCTATCGCATACAAACAAACAAGCCAAGATCTATCTACTAGATTGTAGCAACGAGTCGATGGAATAACTCACCCTCGAAGATTCCAAAGTGTTTAACGAGAGCGGATTCTCGTGGGTGATGTAGTCGTACTCTTTCCGATCTCAAGATCTCGTAGACGATCCTTTCGGCACTGCGTTCCGGCAGCGTTCCGCAGTCGGTCACACGTTCGGTACTCGACGAAGACCTTCCTCTCCCTTGTTCCAGCAGGCAGCGGAGGTTGTAGCACTCTCCTCGCGATTCCGGCAGCTAATCTGTAGGAAGTAGAGGGGAGATCTCGCAGGGCTTCGCCTTAAGCCGGAGCGAGTATGGTGGACTATGAGAGAGATCCTCGGCGATCTAGGGTTTAGACACGCCAAGGAGGAGCAAGGCAGGCGGCTAGGGTTTGCCTAGGCGGCGCCCTAAGCGGCAAAGCAGGAGGTGGCGGCGCCGGGGCTAGGGTTTGCGGGGTGCGTGGGTTGTGTCTTGGAGGGGCAGCCCTGCCCCTCCTTATATAGGTGGAGGGGGCACGCTAGGGGAGGGGAGTCCCTCCCCAACTCGGTTTCCCAAGTGGGCGGTGGAGGAGGAACTCCTCCCAAGTAGGTTTCCTATTTCTCCACCTCACAAAATAGCCGTTTGACTTTTCAAATTGGCGTTTGACTTTTCAAACTAGGATTTGATTAAACCCTTTATTTTGTTCAGCGATGACACCTAGTACATGATGCAATAATTCAAACTTGATATGACGCATTCATGTATCCTTCCCCTCCGGAGTGCCGGACATTCCGGAACCTTCTAGAACATTCCCGATGAAAACACCGGAACCATTCTCCAACCCCGAAACAGGACTTTCCTTATATGAATCTTATTCTCCGGACCATTCCGGATCTCCTCGTGATATCCCGGATCCCATCCGAGACTCCGAACAACATTTGGTCTCTTACTCATCATTCCATAACTACTCAAACAACGTCGAATCCTTAAGTGTGTCTCCCTACGGTTCGTGAATTATGCGGACATGATCGAGACACTTCTCCGAACAATAACGAATAGAGGAATCTGGAAATTCATATGGCTCCCACATATTTCTACGATTACTTTGCGATCGAATGAACCACTTACATACGATACCAATTTCCCTTTGTCTCACGATAGTTTACTTATCCAAGGTTATGATCGTCGGTATCTCTGCATACCTAGTTCAACCTTGTTACTGATAAGTACTCTTTTCTCGTTCCCGTCATATGTGATCCCTTGTGAGCCAGTCACATGCTTGCAAGCTAATTGGATGACTGAAAGGATACAGATGTCGCCTAGAGGGGGGGTGATTAGGCGATTAAAACTTTTCCTAGAGTGGCTCAACAAAGGCGGAATAAAACTAGTGTTTACTTTGTAAAGCACAACCTAGAAACAACTAAGGTTTACCTATGTGCACCAACAACTTATGCTAAGCAATACAAGCAACAAAGTGATAGCAAGATATATAGTACTTCAAGCACGAAGGCTATCACAATGTAAAGTGCATAAGTAAAGAGCTCGGGTATAGAGATAACCGAGGCACGCGGGGACTCCGATATTTTACCGAGTTCCTCCCAACATGGAGTACGTCTCGTTTGGAGAGGGGGTGGTATCAAACCACCAACGCCACAAAAGGCCTCCCTAATTCTCCGGTGAATCTTACCCCAATGGGATCGATCCACGCTTCCACTATCGGTGCACATGTCGGTGGCAACCGGAACCTCTCATAAGGTTGGGGCACTTCTCCACAACTTAATTGGAGGCTCCCAACAAATGCCACAAAAGGCCACAATGCCACCAAGGCCACAAACCGTCTAGGGTTCCAAGAACCCAAGAGGGACAAACTCCAATGAGCAACTCAAACCAAATCCTCCGAGGAGAACTCAAACCGATGCAACAAATGCAAATGGCAAGAACACCACAAAGATGCCCAAATCCCTCACTCTCAAGTTCCAACAAAGCTACTAAAGCTATTGGGGGAACAAGAGAGGAGGAATTAGAGAGAGACACAAAATCCCCCAAAATCTAGATCCCCAAAGATGCACTCACAAAGAGATGAATCGGTTAAGATAAAACGTGGGGCTAGATCTCCTCTCTCTTCCACTTAAATATGGGCAAGAATCATCGGAGGGAAAAGATTAGGCAAGCTTCAAGATCTAGAGCAAGTATGGACAAAGTTTAGCCTAATAGATAATACTACCTCCGTTTCAGGGCTAAAGGCGCACACGCTTTTCAAAGCAAAGTTTGACCGAAAGAATTGAACAACAAAATCTTGATTATATCGTATATAATTAGTATCTTTGGATTCGTATTGAAAAATACTTTCTAGTGGTACTAGTTTTATACCAAAACTCTTTACGTATTTAGAGTAATTCTTGGTCAAAGAAAAAACACGCAAAACGAGGACGCCTTAAGCCCTGAAACGGAGGGAGTAGAGGAGTAGTCTAAACTGAAAACAGGCAAAGCCTTAAATAGGGGCCCAGAAAAACTAGCCGTTTGGGATGTTTTTCGATCAGAACGATAATGCGATCAAAACGGTACTACTTGAATAACAACAAAAGGAAAGTCAATGCATGAGAGAAAGCGAAGCAGCCCGCTAGCAAGTATGGCGTGCGGGCCAGCTGCATCTTGTGGCGCTAAGCGGCAGCGTGATGTAAGCATCTTGCAGTGACAGCGGGCCACGCATATAGCAGAGCGGTCTTGTGAGCGAAGCGCGCACGAGCGGCGGATCGACAGGCACGCGCGAGGCCAGGAGAGGGTCAACGCATGTGGCGGCCCGAAGCAAGATGCGGAAGCGGCGGATGGGCAGCGAGCAAATCTACAGGCGGCGGTAGTACCGGCCCACCCGGGCGGTACTACCGGACCGGTCCGGTAGAACCGGTTTAAGGTACCGGGCCACTCAGAAATGGGCCGCGCGCAGCCAGGCACGAGCGGTACTTGGCTGCGGTAGTACCGCTCGGCCCAGTTTTTCTTTTTCTTTTTCAATAAAAACGGCAAATATTCAAACAGACATAACTTTTAAATGGTAGCTCCGATTGACCCGATTCCAATTGCGTTGGATAGAGGACAACAAGGGCTTCCCAATAAAAGGTGAAAATATTAATTATCACCAAGTGAGAAAGTATCAAGTAGAATAATGTGAGATATCTCACTTGGTGAGAAACCGAAAATCCGCATAAATCAAAATCGCAACAAGATATATATGGGAGATCCGATTTTGATGAACAAGAGCTTGTTATGGAGATTACCACAAGCTCTATATCCTCACACGGATAAGACCAAATACGATGATGCAAGTATGCAAAGGTTTGAGCTCTCTCCGAACGATGTGACCGAATTACTCATACGAGAGCCCCTCTTGATAGTACGGTTATCTATCCTAAACCTGGTCTCCTACACACAACAAGAGACCGGCAAAAGGGAAAACCTATCAAGATTATACCTTTAACTTGAGCATTCCACTTGAGCTCGATGTAGACGATATTGCCCTTCTCAAGATGGAACGCCTTTCTTAATTCCTCATCATCGACCTCGCATATTGAGCTTGCCCAACATCTCTTCTTTGCATTTCATCGACCTTGAATCCAACACATGCTCCAAGCGATGCCAATGGACAAATCCTACAAGTATAACTTAATACACACATTAGTCCATAAAGATTGTCATTAATTACCAAAATCACACATGGGGGCCCAACATGTTCTTTCAATCTCCCCCATTTTGGTAATTGATGACAATCCCTTTAAGAGGGTTTATATAAGGAATATTAATGAATAAAACGGTAATACCAATATCAAATACTACAAAAGTATGTGATATTGGTACTATCACCTTAGATAGAGCAAACTCCCCCACAATCTATGCATGTGTGATGAACTTGAATTTCATTGCATATATTGCCAATCATTATCATTGGTGGAGTTTCCTCTATATATACCACATGCTAAGCAACAACAAAGATGCAAGAGCATGAGAAGCAAATGCAAAAGAACAAAGTCAATGCATAAACCAACTTCCCTTAAACCCTCTAAAACTTGTCCCCCATTGGCATCGATTGCCGAAATGGGTGACAAGTTCTAGAAGGCAAATATAGTAATAATTCCTCCAAAGGTGTGCCTTCGCACATATCCAATGATGAATACTTGGGAGGGAGTAGAAATATATCGAGGACCCGAAGATTGCAAAAATAAAGTCAAATGATGCAAGCAACTACAAGGTCCGACAAACCAATTTGAAAACAACAAATGAGTTCAAATGGAACCTACAAGATATTATGATATGAGCAAGAGAATGCTTTAAATAACAAATAGAAAAGCTCCCCAAGATTTGTGCACTATTCAACATAAATGCATTAGAATACATATTGCACAAATATGGAATCCTCGCTCCCCCATAAGTCTTTAAAACACAACAAATTAGAAGGAAGACAAATGTGCATTATTAGACGGATTATATGAGCTCCCCGAAGATAATGCACCAATTATGATAATTGTATTTGGGATCAAGGTGCATAATCATGGAATCCTCACTCATCCAAGTTCATTTAACAATACAAGGCATGATAGAATAAATATGAGTGCCCAAAGATGCAAACAAGAGGAACAAGTACTCATAGGCAATTAAATTTGGAAGCCACCAAAGAATCAAAAGGAATAGAAAGGTGGTCTCCAAGGATTTAAAAATCAACTAAAATTATCTTCTCATATGTGTATATGTCTCTAAGTGGAAAACATCACAAAGACATATGCCAACAAAGACATATGCACACATAAATAAGATATACAAGAAATCATATGAAAGCACAAATGAAGTCTTAACATATACCAATAAGATTTTTGCTTCAAAGCACGGCCAAGGGCACAAATATATCTTATTGTACCTTAATGAGCTTCAAATACCAACACACTCCATATATTACAACTATCACCAAGGGAAAAGGAGAAAGTTGGAATATATGGAGAAAGGCAACAAGTATCATAAGATAAAATAGACTAGCAAAAATCTCACTATTGCACATGAGAGAAGTTGATGAAATGATAGGCAATAAAATTGCTAGATCGACATATTTGGGATTGGAGGATCATATGCATGATTTTGTATAGTCCCAATTATATGCACTCATCTCAACTTAAACACATATACAATATAGAGTCCTCGTAAAACCATGGCTAGAACTACAACAATTACAAATACACTAATTCATGCTAGAAGGCAACCGACAAATGGTTGGAATCAAGATATATGAGCATGAGAAAGAGATACTTGTTACCGAGATATAATTGGTAGGATGTAGATGATATGAATTCGTTGATCATCCTATAGCTTGCCTCAAATTTTCTTCTAAGTATCATTTCTTCAAAAATGAAAGACAAGCATCCAATATATCTCCAATGTACCTAAAACACAACTAAGTACAAAATGGTCCCCAAACTTATTGGGTCCAAAGTAGTTAGAGAAACTACAATACATAGGAGAGACTCCACATAATTATGTGCACATTGATATGAAATTGAATTTCATGCACAACTTAGCCGATGGGAATTGGTGGAGTTTCCCTTATATATTGGATCAAATAAAGCAAGCATGCCATAATATAATTATATAGTAAATATGCATGCATAAAGCTTTCAAGAACCAAAAAGGAGATACAATTTGAACAAAACACCAAGTAAACCGAGATGGCACACACAAGAGTGTGACAAGACAAGCGGTGTCCAAATTGTATCAAAGAACCAATTCAACACATTAAAGATCACAAGTTCAACAAATGAACTAGGCTAAGACCAAAAGAGCAAAAGATAGGTAGAAATAAAAATACTCAGGGATTTATCTCATTCTAAAATGGTCAAATCAAGAAATAAGGAATGAGACAAAACCAACTCCCAAAAAAGAGCAATGTTCCAACAAGAAACCAAACTCCCCAAACTTCACATGATGGCACAAGTACCAAAATGAAAAGATTGAGGTTCCAAGCACATAAAACACGATATGGATCAAACAAAGAAGCATAAATATGAGTGTTCTAAATAACATAGGAGAGCTCCCCCATAGATAGTGCATTATGTAGGATTTTCCTGTTAAATGCAAAATGCACACAAATGGGATCATCACTAGTACCTACAATAAGTAAAACACAAGAGGATATCAATAAAATAAGAAGATCCACAAGAAGCAAGGAAGGCTTGGGAGACAACACAAAACATTTTCTTGGCCAAAGATAGGACAATATTAAGCAAAGGCCAAAGTGAATATGATCAATAAAGTCTACCATAAATTTGGTACTAATTTTCCATGGACAAGAAGAATTGAGAATAATCTTCCCTAGGTAGTTCATACGGATATCCAAGATCATATTCACACAACAAGAAGCATATAACTAAATATAATAATTGAGCATGATACTTCAAACAAGATTCTTGGTAGCTTCCAATAGTCACACAATCACTAGTGATTAGAGTAACTTGAAGCAAATGGTTTCCATGAGAATATATATCTAAATATGAGGAAACACATACCAAGAATCATTCTCACATACAAGATCCAAAATATGAGCAATAAAGGCATTCAAGCAAATTGGGACTTGTATGAGCAAATGTGTCACATATGAGCTAGATGATTATCAATATCAATTCTAAGTGACACAACCTCGAATATTCACATTTTCTAGGATTGTAATATGCACTAAGCATAAGACTCCCCCATAATGTGATACTACCATAAGAACAACACGAGGCAAAAGGATACAAATAGAGATAATTAATGGACATTATAAAACTTAAATTTCTCATGAGAATTATACCACATAGAGACTAGACAAGAATCCAATATAAGTACTAGGTGGTATTTCTCATGTACACACAATTTTAGGATTGTGGAATGCCCAAGCATAACACTCCCCCAAAATGGGATAATCCATTAATTTCTCACAAGAGCCAAACATGATACCAAATATAACCACGCAAGGCTCAAACACAAGAAACATACATACATGGTGTGCCACCTAATCATTCACAAATAATCTTGATTTCAAGATAATTAAGTGGATAGCACAACATGTACAAAAACATGGAAGATACAAAACCAACACATGCACAAGGGGGCGAGTAACTTTCAATGTAAAGAGTTTAGCATATGTTACATAAGGAGGAACATTGGAAACATAATAAAATCATGATAATCCAAATGGCTTGGCTTGACAATAATAATTGATGAAGATCCCTCAATTCTTCATAATGTAGCCAAGACTCCAATGCCCTCCAACAATACCTATTGATCAAGTTTTGGCTTGTTGGTCCCCAACCAAGTTGGGTCCTAGGAGGTTAGTCACAATAGGCTTGGCAACTCAAATGGTTCTTTTCTTGAACCCACATTGAGCACCAACAAAATTGGCAAACACATTGCCAACCTCATCCTTATAAAGTGAATAAGCATCATCAATTAAGATAGGATTGGATGAGGAGATACCAATAGTGTGTTGGAATTATGCCCTACAGGCAATAATAAAGATGTGTTATTATAATTCTTGTTCATGATAAAGTTTATATTCCATGCTAGAATTGTATTAAGCGGAAACATTAATACTTGTGTGGTTTGTGAACAACACCGTGTCCCTAGTACGCCTCTATGGACTAGCTCATTGATCAATGATGGTTAAGGTTTCCTAACCATAGACATGAGTTGTCAATTGATAATGAGATCATATCATTGGAGAATGATGTGGTGGATAGACCCAAACTAAGCGAAGCAATTAGATCGTGTCATCGTGTTCGTCATTGCGAAGCTTTTCTTATGTCAAATATTGTATTCCTTAGACCATGAGATAATACAACTCCCTGGTATCGGAAGAAAGCTTTGAGGTCATCAAATGTCATCCTATGAGAGGGTGATCATAAAGGTGTCTCTCAGGTGATCGGAAAGTATCTGTTGGGTTGTATGTATCGAGATGGAATTTATCCTCCCAAGTCGGAGAGATATACTTGGGCCCACTTCGTGTCGATATCAACACCGCTTGCAAGCATGTGTTTAAGGAGTTAATCACAAAGTGATATCGGATTGAACGCAGTAAAGTACTTGCTGTGAGCGAGATTGAACTAGGTATGGCGATCTGGCGATCGAATCTCGGGCAAGTAAAATATCGCGAGACGAAGGGAATATATATATGGGATTGATTGAATCCTGGCATCGTGGTTCATCGATATGATCATCGATGAATGTGTGGAGTCAATATGGGTGCCAGACCCGCTGTTGATTATTGATAGAAGATCATATGCGCATATTCTCGAATCCGGGTCACACACTTAACGTGTCTCGGCGCTAGGATAGATTGGATAATTGGTTTATGAATTTTTGTTGGTCTCGGATGGGATCCGGGATATCACGAGAGGTTACGTAATGGTGCGGAGAATAAGATTCATATAAGGCGATTGCAGTTTTTGGAGTTGAATTGTTCGGATTAATCGGTATTATCGAAGCTTCTAGAACCTTCCGGAAGGGACCAACGTGGCCCCACCTTCCGGGAGGGCATGGGCCTATGAGGGAGTGTCCTGGCCGCATTGGGCCAGGGGCACAAGGCCCCATAGGGCCCAGCCGATCCTAGATAAGTTTAAACTCGTTTAAACTAGAGATAGGGTTTCTAGATAAGGGAAAGTTTAAATCGTTTAAACTAGAGATAGGCTTGGAGGATGGGCAAGGGCTGGCCGCATCCCCCCTCTATATATAGAGGGCTGGTGCGCCCCCTCACCCAACACACACACACCTTCCTCCAAACCCTAGTTGCCCTGCTGCCCTCCTCTCTCCCTCCCGACTGTTTGTGGGCGAAGCCCTGCTGCAGAAATTCTCCACCATATACACCACGCCGTCGTGTTGTAGATCCAATCCATCTCTCCACCATACTTTCTGGTCCGAGGAAGGAGGAGACATCGAGGTGCTGCACGTGTGCATCTCACGGAGGCACCGCCACTTGTGGTGCTAGATCGGATCGCGAGGAGGAGAAGCGAATGCTACATCACCCGCGTTAAATGACGTTCACTGCTTGAATCTTCAAGGGTATGAAGATCTAATCCAATCTCTCTCGTTGTTTGCATCCTAGATTAGATCTTGGCTTTCCTTCTGTTCGCTTCCGTAGAAAATTTTGATTTACTATGCTGCGAAACCCTTCAGTGGTATTAGAGCTAGATCTATGCGTAGATGTGATTCACGAGTAGAACGCAACATGGTTGTTGCGGGCGTTGATGTTTTCTGTTGCAAGCCTCTTGTTTGTGTTCTTCTTATGACGCGGGATAGTGAGATTGAAGCGGTCCAGGCCAACCTTACGCGACGTCGTTCGCGAGACCGGCTCCGCACTTGACGTGTGGCTTGTACCACACATGTGGCTGGTGGATGTCAGTTTCTCTCACTATAGTTGTCATGGGATTAACACCGGAGTTTGGCAACCATAATATCATCGTTGTGGCTTTCCGTAGGTAAGAATCGTTCTTAGCATCTACTCCCATGAGCCACGTAAAACATGCAACAACAAAGTAGAGGCGTCTAACTTGTTTTTGCAGGGAGTGTTTTCTGTGATATGGTATGGCCCAAGATTTTATGTTTATATTTTATGCGATTATCATGTTTTGTAATTTTTCACGACTTGCATGTCGATGAGTACACAACCGTGAGCCATATGGTTGTCTTTATAATTGTGTATGACCGAGTCAACTTCTTATCGCCATGTAATAGCTTTACTTTATCGCTAAGTAGTTAGCAATGGTTGTAGTTGCTATTAAGTGGTGGAGGCAATCATGGTGGAGTGATGGAGATCATGCGGAACGCACAAGATGGAGATCATTCTTGAAGATTGGCTATACCATGTCACATAAAGTTATATGCATGTGATGTTTATCCTTTTATGTATCTTATTATGCTTAGATCATGACGGTAGCATTATAAGATGATTCCTCATAAAGATCAAGATAAAACTGTTCTCCCCAAGTATGCACCGTTGCGAAGTTAAATGCGTGTCCAAGCATCACGTGATGATCGGGTGCTATAGACTCTCGCTCACATACAACGGGTGCAAGCCGGTTTTGCACAGTGAAATACTTGGGTCTAACTTGGCGAGCCTAGCATGTACAGACATGGCCTCGGAACACATGAACCGAAAGGTTAAACATGAGTCATATGAATGATATGATCGACGCCGTTGTCCACCATTGAAACCACATCTCTTCTCGTGAAGATCGGATTAGGTGTGGTGAATTTGGATCGTGTTCACTAAACAACTTGAGGATGTTGAATTTAGTGGGAGTTCATCTAGTAATTTGATTAAGTTGAACTATTTATCATGAACATAGTCTAAATTGTACTTGCAAATCTTGTAGATCACATGGCCAAGTCCAACTTCAACTTCAACGTTTTTGCTGAGAAAGAAAAGCTTAGAAACAATGGGTCTAACTTCACCAACTTCGCAATCTAAGAATCATTACATCGGCGGACAAGGACTATGTCCTTGAGAAAGCGTTAGAAACCCCCTGCTTGCAAGCTGCGTCGTGATGAGAAAGCTGTCTATCGATCGCGCAAAGATGATTATGGTGTGATTAAGAGCACCATGTTGTTTGCTATGGAACCGAACTTCAAAATCGTTTTGAAAAACTATCCGGGCCCTTTGAGATTCTCGAGAGCTGAAAACCATGTTTGGACTCGGCCCGTTCTGAGAGATATGAGATCTACGAGAAGTTCTTTAGCGCAAGATGGAGGAAGGAGTTACATTGGTGAGCACGCCATTAAGATGTCGGGCTACACTCAGCATATGAGCAAGCTGGATTGCAAGATTCGGAAGAGCTCAAGATTGACAGGGGTTCTGCAATCACTCCTCCCAGCTAAAAAGTTTTGTAGTGACTCACAATCGATTGGTTCCAGCGATACGATCACCGAGCTCTTCGCAAAAGTGAAGGCTGCGAGGTGGACATCAAAAGGATAATCATGTGTTGATGGTCAACAAGCCTCCTTTAAGAAAGGTAAAGGTGCAAAGAAGCCCTTCAAGAAAGCGGCAAGCGTGTTGCCCTGCTGAGAAGAAGCTCAAGTCGGACCTAAGCCGGGACCTTTGGTGCTTCTATTGCAAGGACAAGGGTCCTTTGGGCGCAATTGTCCAAGTACTTAGCGGACAAGAAGGCTGGCACCATCAAAGGTATATTTGATATACATGTTATTGATGTTTTCCTTACTAGCCCTCGTTGTAGTGCAGGTATTTGATCTTGGTTCGGTTGCTAATATTTGTAACTTCGAACAGAGCTACGAATAGACGGCTGACTGCGAGGATGAGGTGATGATCTTGGCGTTAACAGCGGATCAAGAGTTGATGTGATGGCGTCGACGCTCTCCTTAGTTTTACCTTGAGGATTAGTTTTAAACCTTAATAAATGTTATTATGTACTGCGTTGAGCATGAACATTATTTACGGATCGTGTTTATTGCAAGGCGGTTATTCATTTAAATCGGAGAATACTGGTTGTTCTATTTATATGAGTAACATCTTTTATGGTCATGCACCTCTTGTGAATGGTTTATTTCTTCTAAATCTAGAAAGGGATGAAACACACATCCATAACATTGAGGCTAAGAGATGCAAAGTAGATAGTGATAATACTACTTACTTGTGGCCTTGTCCAGGTCATATTGGTGTAAAGCGCATGAAGAAACTCCATTACGATGGACTTTTGGAGTCTCTTGATTTTGAATCATTTGACACATGCGAACCATGCCTCATGGGCAAGATGATCAAAACCCGTTCTCCGGTATGATGGAGCGAACAACGGACTTGTTGGAAATCATACATACCGATGTATGCGGACCGATGAGTGTTTCGACGCCTTGGTGGATATCGCTATTTTCTCACTTTTACCGATGACTTAAGTAGATATGGGTATATCTATTTAATGAAACATAAATCTGAAACATTTGAAAATTTCAAGGAATTTCAGAATGAAGTAGAGAACCATCGTAACAGAAAGATTAAGTTTCTACGATCCGATCGTGGGGCGAATATTTGAGTTATGATTTTCTCACGCATCTCAAAGCAAGTGGAATCGTTTCACAACTCACGCCACGGAACACCACACAATGGTGTGTGCGCACGCGGAATCGAACCTTATTAGATATGGTCCGATCAATGATGTCTCTTACTGATTTGCCGTTATCATTTTGGGGTTATGCATTAGAAACCATGCATTCACTTTAAATAGGGCTCCATCTAAATCCGTTGAGGCGACACCGTATGAGCTGTGGTTTGGTGCTAAACCTAAGTTGTCGTTCCTTAAAGTTTGGGGATCTGAAGCTTCGTCAAGAAGTTGATCTTGGGACAAGCTCGAACCCAAAGCGGAGAAGTCGTCTTCATAGGATACCCTAAGGAAACTATTGGGTATACCTTCTATCCACGAACCGAAGGCAAAGTGTTTATCGTAAAGAACGGTTCCTTTCTTGAGAAGGAGTTTCTCTCGAAAGAAGTGAGTGGGAGGAAAGTAGAGCTAGGCGAGGTTATTGAACCTTCTCTTGAATTGGAGAGTAGCGCACACCTGAAATTGTTCTAGTGCCGCTGCACCAGCGATAGAGGAAGCTAATGACAAGGATCATGAAGCTTGGATGATCTTGCTCTTGAGCGTCAGGTCGACAAGGTCGCGTGCCCCTCTGAGTGGTACGGCAACCTGTCTTGACTGTCTTGTTAGTAGAAGACAGCGAACCCACGAACTATGAGGAAGCGATGATGAGCCTAGACTACGAAATGGCTAGAAGCCATGAAATCCAATTGGGATCCATGGCGAAAACCAAGTATGGACTTTGGTGGACCCTCCTAGCGAGAAAGGCCATTGAGTGCAAATGGATCTTCAAGAAGAAAGCAGACAGCGGATGGTAATGTTACCATCTATAAAGCACGGCTTGTTGCGAAAGGTTTTCGACAAGTTCAAGGTGTTGACTACGATGAGACTTTCTCTCCCGTAGTGATGTTTAAGTCCATTCGGATTTTATTAGCAATTGTTGCGTTTCATGATTATGAAATATGGCAGATGGATGTCAAGACTGCGTTCCTCAATGGCAACATTGATGAAGAGTTGTATATGATGCAACCCGAAGGTTTTGTCGATCCTAAGGATGCTGATAAAGTATGCAAACTTCATCTTTCCATTTATGGACTGAAGCAAGCATCTCGGAGTTGGAACCTTCGTTTTGATCAAGTGATAAAGAGCTTTGGATTTGTTCCAAATTGCTCTGAAGCTTGCATCTACAAGAAAGTGAGTGGGAGCTTCGGTGGCGTTTACGGTACTATATGTGGATGACATATTGATTATTGGAAATGACATCAACATGCTTAACGATGTGAAGAGTTATTTGAACAAGTGTTTTTCAATGAAAGACCTAGGTGAAGCTGCTTATATATTGGGCATCAAAATCTATAGAGATAGAAAAGGCGCTGATAGCTTTAAGCGGTACATACCTAGACAAATTTCGAAAAGGTTGAGAATGGATAAGGCATTGAAAGGTTCGGTGCCTATGTTGTCGATAAGATATTGAGCAAGGCTCGGTGTCCAGCTATGGTAAATGATAGGAAGCTATGAGCAAAGTGCCTTATGCCTCGCCATAGGTTCCATCATGTATGCCATGTTGTGTACTAGACCGGATGTGTCCAATGCTCTTAGTTTGACGAGATATCAAAGTGATCGAGAGTGGAACCTTTGGACAGCCGTGAAGAACATCCTAAGGTACCTAAATAGGACTAAAGAAATGTTCTTAGTCTATGGGGTGATGAGCATTTCGTCGTAAAAGGTTACGTCGATGCTAGTTTCGACACCGACAAGGATGATTGTAAATCAACGAGGATCGTGTATATTTTGAATGGAGGCTGTGAAATTTGGAGAAGCTGCAAGCAAAGCGTGATCGCGGGATCTCTGATGAAAGCGAAATACATGGCTGCTGCAGAAGCGTCAAGTGAAGGAGTTTGGATCAAACTTCATCCTCGAGCTTGGCGATAGTTCAAGTGCATTGGACCCTTGGAGATATTATGTGACAACCTTTGGCGCCATAGCACTCGCTAAGGAACCAAGATATCATCCAAAGACCAAGCATATCAACTAAGTTTCATATAATCCGAGATTATATAGCGGATGGAGATCTGAATATCGTGAAAGTACCTACGGATCTGAATGTCGCGAGATCCATTGACTAAACCTCTTCCACGTGTAAAACATGATCGGCACCTCGATTGCCATGGGTGTGAATTGTTGCCAAATGTAAACTAGATTATTGACTCTAGTGCAAGTGGGAGACTGTTGGAATTATGCCCTAGAGGCAATAATAAAGATGTTATTATTATAATTCTTGTTCATGATAAAGTTTATATTCCATGCTAGAATTGTATTAAGCGGAAACATTAATACTTGTGTGGTTTGTGAACAACACCGTGTCCCTAGTACGCCTCTATGGACTAGCTCATTGATCAATGATGGTTAAGGTTTCCTAACCATAGACATGAGTTGTCAATTGATAATGAGATCATATCATTGGAGAAGGATGTGGTGGATAGACCCAAACTAAGCGAAGCAATTAGATCGTGTCATCGTGTTCGTCATTGCGAAGCTTTTCTTATGTCAAATATTGTATTCCTTAGACCATGAGATAATACAACTCCCTGGTATCGGAAGAAAGCTTTGAGGTCATCAAACGTCATCCTATGAGAGGGTGATCATAAAGGTGTCTCTCGGTGATCGGAAAGTATCTCATTGGGTTGTATGTATCGAGATGGAATTTGTCCCTCCCAAGTCGAGAGATATACTTGGGCCCACTCGGTGTCGATATCAACACCGCTTGCAAGCATGTGGTTAAGTAGTTAATCACAAAGTGATATCGGATTACGGAACGAGTAAAGTACTTGCTATGAATGAGATTGAACTAGGTATGACGATACCGACGATCGAATCTCGGGCAAGTAAAATATCGCGAGACGAAGGGAATATATATATGGGATTGATTGAATCCTGGCATCATGGTTCATCCGATGAATGTGTGGGAGTCAATATGGGTGCCCAGACCCTGCTGTTGATTATTGATAGAAGATCATGTCTGCATATTCTCTCGAACGAGGACGCGAGTCACACATAACGTGTCTCGGCTAGGATAGATTGGATAATTGGTTTATGAATTTTGTTCGGAGTCTCGGATGGGATCCGGGATATCACGAGAGGTTAGGAATGGTCAGGAGAATAAGATTCATATAAAGGATTGCAGTTTTGGAGTTGGAATTGTTAGGATTAATCGGTATTATTGGAAGCTTCTAGAACCTTCCGGAAGGGACCAACGTGGCCCCACCTTCCGTGAGGGGCATGGGCCTATGAGGGAGTGTCCTGCGCATTGGGCCAGGGGCACAAGGCCCCATAGGGCCAGTAGATCCTAGATAAGTTTAAACTCGTTTAAACTAGAGATAGGAGTTTCTAGATAAGGAAAGTTTAAATCGTTTAAACTAGAGATAGGCTTGGAGGATGGGCAGGCTGGCGCACCCCCTCTATATAGAGGGCTGGTGCGCCTCTAACACACACACCTTCCTCCAAACCCTAGTTGCCCTGCGCCTCCTCTCTCCTCCCATTGTTTGTGGTGAAGCCCTCTGAGAAATTCTCCACCATATACACCACGCCGTGTTGTAGATCAATCCATCTCTCCACCATACTTGCTGGTCCGAGGAAGGAGGAGGCGTCGAGGTGCTGCGTGTGCATCTCACGGAGGCACCGCCACTTGTGGTGCTAGATCGGATCGGATCGCGAGGAGGAGAAGCGTGCGACTACATCACCCATGTTAAATGAGCGTTCATGTCAGCGAATCTTCAAGGGTATGAAGATCTAATCAATCTCTCGTTGTTTGCATCTCTAGATTAGATCTTGGCTTTCCTTCTGTTCGCTTCCGTAGAAAATTTTGATTTACTATGCTGCGAAACCCTTCATAGTGCATGCGGAAGAAATGTGCCCCTTCTCACGGCATATGTAGCAAGTTCTACTCTTGCCATCTTTCTTCTTAGGTGAAGCCACAACTAGAGGAAAAGCTCGAGTAGTCCTCTTAGGAAGAGGCCCATTAATGACTTGAGGTGGAGATTGAGGCCCCTTCCCTTGTTGCTTCACACTAGGAGACTTCTTCTTCAATGGGCAAGATCTAGCATGATGCCTTCTTCCTTGCACTTGAAGCAAACAATGTTGGCGGATTCTTGACTTGATCTTGGCCATTCTTATTGTTGTCCTTGTGCTTCAACTTGATAGTGGACTTATTCTTGACATTGGAGTTGAATCCAAGCCCACTCTTGTCATTGGGGGATTTTTGCACACTCAAGATTTTGTTGAGTGTGATCTTCCCTTGATGACCCCTTTTCAAGTCATTATTCAAAGAAGTGACTTGAGCCTTGAGCTCTTTGATTTCCTCTACATGGTTAGTTTCAACAAAAGTACTAGAGGAAATAGGTGCTACATTGTTAGAGCAACAAGGCACGGAATGTAATTCATCACGAGATATATCATGGTATGAGAGGATGAATTACAAGGACTAGCACATGGCAATATAACATTTGGAGTAAATGTAGTGCTAATGTCCACATGAGGCCCACTAGATGTTACCTTTGACATGATGGCCTCATGAGCCAACTTTAGCTTACCATGGGAGACTAGGAGATCCTCATACGAGCTTGAGAGCTTAACATGGTTTTCTTCTAATTTCCCATAGTTGCTAGTTAGTAGCATAAGTTGAGCCTTTAGCTCAACATTCTCCTTCAACATAGATGCTTCACAAGAAATAGAGTTAGTAGCACAAGCATCACTATTATTAGCAAGAGGTGAGGACAACTTGTCAAGCTCTTTTAAATATGAAGCTTTAAGTTGCTCATGTGACTCGGTGAGTTTGATGAGCTTCCTCTTAACGACCCGAGAGCCATTTTCGAGGTGCTTAAAATCCTCAACAAGTTTAGCATAAGCAACTTCAAGTTCATCATTTTTAATCTTGAAGGAGTTAGCCACATAAGTTCTCTATCATGGTATTCCTTTACTCTAGATAATTCTAGAGTAAAAGTCTCCTCAAGAGATTCTTTGGTGGTTTGTTCTTCTTCAAGGGATTCCTTTACTTGAGCAAGTTCATTAGCATATTCACGCTCAAGTGCAAACTTTTCATCAATTATGTTTTCTTGCTCCTCAATAAGATCATTGCCTTCTATAGCATAATTCAAGATTTCAAGAAGGTTGGAGGAAGCAAGTTTATTTTTGTAGAGAGCACTATAGACAACCTCTCCCATTTTCTTAATAGAGGTAATATCATACTTACCTCTATAATCATCATTATCATTCTCAACCTCATCATCATCATCATCATCATCATGAGATACAATGGGATTCAAAGAGGTTACCTTTGTTCCCTTAGCCATAAGGCACATGTGAGAACCGGAGGAAGGTGATGATGAGATTGCACTTGAAGCTCTCTTCAAGACCTTGTCTTGGCCCATAGAATCTTCATTTTCCTCTACATGGTTAGCAACACAAGCACTAGAGGAAATAGAAGCATTTTTATCATGGCAACAAGACAACATGAGCATATCATCATGAGATTTGTTCAAGTCATTTCTACATGATATGCAAGGACTATTAACACAAGCATGTGAGGAATTTTGAGTTCTAGAAGTGTTAAGGTCCAAAGATAGATCATTGCAACTAGATAGATATGAGGGATTACAAATAGTGAACACACGATCCATATTGCAATTTCTATCACCACTCACCATATCATTACCTTGTGAAAATTCACATGTTGGTGAAGTGGTAGACGATGAGAACTCATCTAAACCGGAAGTGGAAGCAACATAATCATCCTCAATAATGTTGGACTTGCTATATTTATCTTGAAGCCTGGTCCATATTTCACGAGCGCTTGAATAAGGCATGATAGATGAAAGAACTACATTGCTCACAACATGCAAAAGAATTTTAGTAGCTAGAGCATCTATATGAGAGTTCAACTTCTCCTCTAAAGATTCGTTTTGGGTATCCATAGGAGAAGAGAAACCCACATATAGATAGCCCTCGATAATTGGGTGAATTTCCCGAAATAAATTAAGCATGCGAATTTTCCAAACATCATAATTTGTGCCATCGAATGTGAGCGTGTCCTTGTGCACTAATCCCCTAGCTGACATCTTTACTCTCAAGGCGGTGAAGCCTAAAATGAGAGACCGGACTCTGATACCAATTGAAAGGATACAGATGTCGCCTAGAGGGGGGGGGGTGAATAGGCGATTAAAACTTTTCTTAGAGTGGCTCAACAAAGGCGGAATTAAACTAGTGTTTACTTTGTAAAGCACAACCTAGAAACAACTAAGGTTTACCTATGTGCACCAACAACTTATGCTAAGCAATACAAGCAACAAAGTGATAGTAAGATATATAGTACTTCAAGCACGAAGGCTATCACAATGTAAAGTGCATAAGTAAAGAGCTCGGGTATAGAGATAACCGAGGCATGGGACTCGATATTTACGAGTTCCTCCCAACATGGATACGTCTCGTTTGGAGAGGGGTGGTATCAAACCACCAGCATACAAAAGGCCTCCCTTATTCTCGGTGAATCTTACCCCAATGGGATCGATCCACTTCCACTATCGGTGCACTTGTCGGTGGCAGGAACCTCTCACAAGGTTGGGGCACTTCTCCACAACAATTGGGCTCCCAACAAATGCCACAAAGGCCACAATGCCACCAAGGCCACAAACCGTCTAGGGTTCCAAGAACCCAAGAGGGACAAGCTCCAATGAGCAACTCAAACCAAATCCTCCGAGGAGAACTCAAACCGATGCAAGAAATGCAAATGGCAAGAACACCACAAAGATGCCCAAATCCCTCACTCTCAAGTTCCAACAAAGCTACTAAAGCTATTGGGGGAACAAGAGAGGAGGAATTAGAGAGAGACACAAAATCCCCCAAAATCTAGATCCCCAAAGATGCACTCACAAAGAGATGAATCGGTTAAGTCAAAACGTGGGGCTAGATCTCCTCTCTCTTCCACTTAAATATGGGCAAGAATCATCGGAGGGAAAAGATTAGGCAAGCTTCAAGATCTAGAGCAAGTATGGACAAAGTTTAGCCTAATAGATAATACTACCTCCGTTTCAGGGCTAAAGGCGCACACGCTTTTCAAAGCAAAGTTTGACCGAAAGAATTGAACAAAAAAATCTTGATTATATCGTATATAATTAGTATCTTTGGATTCATATTGAAAAATACTTTCTAGTGGTACTAGTTTTATACCAAAACTCTTTACGTATTTAGAGTAATTCTTGGTCAAAGAAAAAACACGCAAAACGAGGACGCCTTAAGCCCTGAAACGGAGGGAGTAGAGGAGTAGTCTAAACTGAAAACAGGCAAAGCCTTAAATAGGGGCCCAGAAAAACTAGCCGTTTGGGATGTTTTTCGATCAGGGCCGGTAGTACCGGTCAAAACCGGTACTACCGCCCGAATAGCAGCAAAAGGGGAAAGTCAATGCATGCGAGAAGCGAGCAAATGACTAGCAAGTATGGCGGTAGGGCCAGACTGCATCTTGGCGCTAAATGACGGAGCAGAGTAAGCAAACATTGCAGGCGGGCCCAAATACGCATAGCAGCGAGGCAGTCTGTGAGAGGCGCGAGCGCCTGGCGGATCGACCTGTGAGGCAGGCGGAGAGGTCAACGCATGTGGCGGCCCGAAGCAAGATGCGGCAGGCGAGCGGATGGGCCGAAACAGAGCAAATCTACCTGGGCCGGCCGGTAGTACCGGCCCACCCGGGCGGTACTACCGGACCGGTCCGGTAGAACCGGTTTAAGGTACCGGGCCACTCAGAAATGGGCCGCGCGCAGCCAGGCTGGCGGTACCCAGCTGCGGTAGTGCCGCCCGATTTTCTTTTTCTTTTTCAATAAAAACGGCAAATATTCAAACAGACATAACTTTTAAATGGTAGCTCCGATTGACCCGATTCCAATTGCGTTGGATAGAGGACAACAAGGGCTTCCCAATAAAAGGTGAAAATATTAATTATCACCAAGTGAGAAAGTATCAAGTAGAATAATGTGAGATATCTCACTTGGTGAGAAACCGAAAAGCCGCATAAATCAAAATCGCAACAAGATATATATGGGAGATCCGATTTTGATGAACAAGAGCTTGTTATGGAGATTACCACAAGCTCTATATCCTCACACGGATAAGACCAAATACGATGATGCAAGTATGCAAAGGTTTGAGCTCTCTCCGAACGATGTGACCGAATTACTCATACGAGAGCCCCTCTTGATAGTACGGTTATCTATCCTAAACCCGGTCTCCTACACACAACAAGAGACCGGCAAAAGGGAAAACCTATCAAGATTATACCTTTAACTTGAGCATTCCACTTGAGCTCGATGTAGACGATCTTGCCCTTCTCAAGATGGAACGCCTTTCTTAATTCCTCATCATCGACCTCGCATATTGAGCTTGCCCAACATCTCTTCTTTGAATTTCATCGACCTTGAAGCCAACACATGCTCCAAGCGATGCCAATAGACAAATCCTACAAGTATAACTTAATACACACATTAGTCCATAAAGATTGTCACTAATTACCAAAATCACACATGGGGGCCCAACATGTTCTTTCAATGACATTCCACCGAGAGGGCCCAAAGTATATCTATCCGTCATATGGATGGACAAATCCCACTCTTGATCCATGTGTCTCAACCAATACTTTCTGAACACTTAATGCCACCTTTATAGCCACCCAGTTACGGTGTGGTGTTTGATGTCATCAAAGCATCCTTCCGGTGAAGGTGATATGCATGATCTCATGGTCGAAGGAATTAGGTTACTATGTATCAGAAAGCATATAGCAATTGAACTATTAAAATGACTTGATCTTTATGCTACGCTTATCTATAGGAGTATGTCCACCATATCATTCTCCTAACGATATGATCTTGTTGTTAATAACATCTCAATGTTCATGATAGGGAAATCACAATCATTTATTAACCAACAAGCTAGTATTATAAAGAGGCTTTACTAGGGACTCTATTTTAGTTTACAAATCACACAAGTATTAATGTTTCCTTGTTAATACTATTATAGCATGAATGTAAACATTTATCATAAACACAAAGATATAATAATAACTATATTTATTATTGTCTCTAGGGCATATCTCCAACAGTCTCCCACTTGCACTAGAGTCATCTAATCTAGATTACATGGTAATATACCGAACACCCATGGCAGTTTGGTGCTGGTCATGTTTTGCCCTCGGGAGAGGTTTAGTCAACGGATCCGCCACATTCAGATCTGTGTGTACTTTGCAAATCTTTATGTCCCCATCTTGGACATGTTCTCGAATAGATTGAAAACGTAGCTTGATGTGCTTCAGCTTCTTGTGTGACCTTGGTTCTTGCGCATTGGCTATGGCGCCCATGTTATCACAGTAGATTGACATTGGGTCCAGCGCACTTGGAACCACACCGAGCTCTGTAATGAACTCTTTCATCCATATCGCTTCTTGTGAAGCCTCAAGCGACCATGTATTCGATTCGGTTGAAGATCTCGCCACAACGCTTTGCTTTGCACTCCTCCATTAACTCTTGCACCATTCAAAGTAAATCATTATCCAGATTGTGATTTAGAATCATCCGGATCGGTGTTCCAACTAGCATCGGTGTAACCATTAACAACGAGCTGTTCATCACCTCCATAAGAAAGAACCATATCCTTAGTTCTTCTTAAGTACTTAAGGATATTTTTGACCGCTGTCCAATGATCCACTCCTGGATCACTTTGATATCTGCTAGTTAAACTAACAACACATGCAATGTCGGGTCTAGTACATAGCATGGCATACATTAGAGATCCTATGGCTGAGGCATAGAGAGTCTTACTCATCCTTTCTCTATCTTCTGCCGTTGTCGGACTTTGAGTTTTACTCAACCTCGTATTGGGAAACATGGGCAAGAACCCTTTCTTGCTATCTTCCATTACAAACCTCTTTAGAACTTTGTCCAAATATGTACTTTGTGACAATGATATTAGGCGTCTCGATCTATCTCTATAAATCTTTATGCCTAATATGTAAGCTGCTTCGCCAAGATCTTCCATTGAAAAACTATTATTCAAATATTCCTTGACACTATTAAGAAGGTCTACATCATTCCCAATCAACAATATGTCATCTACATATAGTATTAAGAATGCTACAGAGCTCCCACTCACTTTCTTGTAAATACAAGCTTCTCCATAAGTTTGTATAAAACCAAAACTTTTGATTACCTTATCAAAACGTTGATTCCAACTTCGGGATGCTTGCTTCAATCCATAGATGGACCGTTGAAGTTTGCATACCTTGTTAGCATCTTTAGGATCGACAAAACCTTTGGGTTGCATCATATACAACTCTTCATCAATGTCTCCATTGAGGAATGCTGTTTTGACATCCATCTGCCATATCTCATAATCATAATATGCAGCGATTGCTAACATAATCCTTACAGACTTTAGCTTCGCTACAGGTGATAAAGTCTCATCGTAGTCAACTCCTTGAATTTGTCGAAACCCTTTTGCGACAAGTCGAGCTTTATAGACAGTAACATTACCATCAACATCTGTTTTCTTCTTGAAAATCCATTTGTTCTCGACAGCCTTCCGGCCATCCGGTAAGTCCACCAAAGTCCATACTTGGTTTTTGTACATGGATCCAATCTCGGATTTCATGGCTTCTTGCCATTTATTGGAATCTGGGATCATCATCGCTTCCTCATATGTCGCAGGGTCATCGGTGTTGTCCACCAACATGACATTCATTACGGGATCATACCAATCAGGAGTGGTACGAGTTCTCGTTGACCTGCGAGGCTCTGTAGTAACTTCAACCGAAGTTTCATGATCATCATCATTAGCTTCCTCTCTTATTGATGCAGGCACCACAGGAACCACTTCCGGTGCTGCGCTACTCGCAAGTTCGAGAGAAGGTTCGACTTTCCTTCCAGTCACTTCTTTCGAGAGAAATTCCTTCTCTAGAAAGGATCCATTCTTGGCAACGAAGATTTTGCCTTCGGATCTATGATAGAAGGGATACCCGATAGTTTCCTTCGGGTATCCTATGAAGACGCATTTTTACGCTTTGGGTTCAAGCTTGTCCGGCTGTAACTTCTTTACATAGGCTTCGCAACCCCAAACTTTAAGGAACGACAATTTAGGTTTCTTCCAAACCATAATTCATACGGTGTCGTTTCAACGGATTTAGATGGTTCCCTATTTAAAGTGAATGCGGCTGTTTCTAATGCATAACCCCAAAATGAGAGCGGTAAATCTGTAAGTGACATCATAGAACGAACCATATCTAAGAGAGTTCGATTACGATGTTCGGACACACCATTACACTGCGGTGTTTCCGGTGGTGTCAATTGTGAAAGTATTCCGCATTTCTTCTAATGCTCGTCAAACTCGTAACTTAGATATTCACCTCCACGATCAGAACGTAGAAATTTAATCTTCTTGTTACGTTGATTCTCAACCTCACTTTGAAATTCCTTAAACTTCTCGAAAGTTTTGGACTTATGTTTCATGAAATAGATATACCCATATCTACTCAAGTCATCTGTGAAGGTAAGAACATACTTGATAACCACCTGACGCTATACTCATTGCACCACACACATCGGTATGTATGATTTCCAATAAGTCCGTAGCTCGCTCTATCATACCAGAAAATGGAGTCTTAGTCATTTCACCCATCAAACATGCTTCGCATCTTTCAAGTGATTCGAAATCAAGTGATTCCAGAAGTCCATCGGAATGGAGTTTCTTCATACGCTTCACTCCAATGTGACCAAGACGACAGTGCCACATATAGGTCGAGTTATCGCTCGATTTCAAACGTTTAGCTTCAATGTTATTAATGTGTGTGTTTCAACTATCGAGATTCAACAAAAATAGACCATCTATCAAAGGTGCATGTGCATAAAACATATTACTCATATAAATCGAACAACCATTATTCTCGGATTTAAACAAGTAACCGTCTCGCAATAAACAAGATCCCGATATAATGATCATGCTTAACGCAGGCACCAAATAACAATTATTTAAGTATAAAACTAATCCCGATGGTAGATGAAGAGGTGGCGTCGAAGCGGTCACATCAACCTTTGATCCATTTCCCACGCCGCATCACCTCGTTCTTCGCTAGCTTCCGTTTATTCTGCCTTTGTTTCAAGTTACAAATATGAGCAACTGAACCAGTATCAAATACCCAGGCACTACTACGAGTACTAGTGAGATACACATCAATAACATGTATATCGGATATACCTTTCTTCTTGATGTTGCCGTTCTTCAAATCCGCCAAGTACTTTAGGCAATTCCGCTTCCAGTGACCTTCTCCCTTGCATTAAAAGCACTCAGTATCAGGCTTAGGTCCAGCCTTGGTCTTCTTTGTCGGCGTGGTAACTTTCTTACCACCCTTCTTGAAGTGTCCCTTTTGCTTAGACTTTCCTTTCTTGAATTTGGTGGTCTTATTGACCAACAACACTTGGTGCTCTTTCTTGATATCCACTTCTGCAGATTTCAACATGGCGAAGAGTTCTAGCAACGTCTTGTTCATGTTTTGCATGTTGTAGTTCATCACAAAGTTCTTGTAACTTGGTGGTAGTGATTGAAGGACACGATAAATCCCCAAAGCATTAGGAATCACTATACCCAAGCTTTGAAGTTTGTTTGCGTGCCCAGACATCTTAAGCACATGCTCACTGACGGAGCTGCCTTCTTACATCTTGCAGTTAAAGAACTTTTTAGAAGCCTCATAGCTCTCAATTGCCGCATGAGTCTCAAAGATCAATTTGAGATCACGGACAATATCATGTGGGTCTGAATTCTCAAACCTTTTCTGAAGCTCCGATTCTAAACCATACAAGATAGCACCTTTGAGCGTGGAGTCTTGAGTCTTAGAGTGAGGTAAACATTCTACTTCACCGGTAGCGAATGCGTGGGTCACCCAATGTGCATCCAGCACATAGGTCAAATTACCAGCTATGAGGACAATCCTCAAATTGCGGAACCAATCTGCGAAGTTGCTTCCATTGTTTTTCAACTTTTCTTTCTCTAGGAACACACTAAAATTGATGGTAGGGGCCGCCATTGATCTACAACATATTTGCAATAGTTTAGACTAAGTTTATGACAAATTGAGTTCTAATTAATAGTTAAATTAATCTAGGTGAACTCCCACTCAAAACAATATCCCTCACATTGTTTTAGTGATCACACGAACCAAATCCACCACATCAAAACCGATCATCACGAGAGTTGATGTAGCTTCAATGGCGAACAATCGACATGTTCATCATATCTACTATATGATTCATGCTTTCCCTTTCGGTGATCCGTGTTCCGAGACCATGTCTGTACATGCTAGGCTCGTCAAGATCAAACCTTAGCTTCCGCATGAGCAAATCTGGCTTTCTCACGTTGTATACACTTGCGGAATCTAACACACCCGATCATCACGTGGTGCTTCGAAACAACTAGCTTTAGCAACGGTGCTTACTAAGGATGAACACTTTAAAACTTGAAATTGTGTGCTTGAGGGATCATCTTATAATGCTACCGTCGTGAACTAAGCAATACAAGATGCATAAAAGGATTAACATCACATGCAATTCATAATATGTGATATGATATGGCCTTTCTTCTTGTGCTTCCGATCTCCATCTTCAAGCACGAACATGATCTTCATCATCACCGGCATTGCATCAAGGTCAATAACGCCGCTTCATGGTTGTCGTCCACCAGCTTCAACTATTACAACAACTTTGAATAGACACGCGGGTCTTAACATAAATTAAAGACAACCATATGGCTCCTGCCGGTTGCCAACTTACAATAAGGAACATTGCATACATCAAATATAATCACAATCATGGCCATATCACATCACAGCACACCCCTGCAAAACAAAGTTAGACGCTTCTACTTTCTTTGCATGTTTTACGTGGTTTGGGGCTTTCAAGAAGTGTCGTTCTAACTTACGAACAAGAACCACAACATTGATACTAGTATTGTCAATCACCCGTTGTAAATTGAATCTTAACTATATTGGGAGAAACAGGCACCCACAAAGCCACATATGCAATACAAGTTGCATGTCAAGCATGGAGCAAGTCTCATGAACGATGTCATGTAAGGTTAGCCCGGACCGCTTCATCCCACCATCCCGCAAGATGCAAAGTACACAAGAAGCAATCGACAATAAAAGCATCAACGCCCACAATGACCATTGTGTTCTACTCGTGCAACAGATCTACATATAGACACGGCTCTGATACCACTGTAGGGTTTCGTAGCATGGAAAACAAAAAATTTCTACCGCATATAAACAAACAAGCCAAGATCTATCTACTAGATTGTAGCAACGAGTCGATGGAATAACTCACCCTCGAAGATTCCAAAGTGTTTAACGAGAGCGGATTCTCGTGGGTGATGTAGTCGTACTCTTTCCGATCTCAAGATCGCGTAGACGATCCTTCCGGCGCTGCGTTCAGCGCTTCCTGATCGGTCACACGTTAATTTCGACAAAGACCTTCCTCTCCTTGTTCCAGCAGGCGGAGGTTGTAGCACTCTCCTCGCGATTCGGCACCGACGTATGCAGGAAGTAGAGGGGAGATCTCGCAGGGCTTCGCCTTAAGCCAGAGCGAGTATGGTGGACTATGAGAGAGATCCTTGGCGATCTAGGGTTTAGACACGCCAAGGAGGAGCAAGGCCGGCGGCTAGGGTTTGCCTAGGCGGCGGCAGCAGGAGGTGGCGGCGCCGGTGCTAGGGTTTACGGGGTGCGTGGGTTGTGTCTTGGAGGGGCAGCCCTGCCCCTCCTTATATAGGTGGAGGGGGAACGCCAGGGGAGGGGAGTCCCTCCCCAACTCGGTTTCCCAAGTGGGCTGGCGGTGGAGGGGAGGAACTCCTCCCCAAGTAGGTTTCCTACTTCCCCTCCACCTCACAAAATAGCCATTTGACTTTTCAAATTGGCGTTTAACTTTTCAAACTAGGATTTGATTAAACCATTTATTTTGTTCAGCGATGACACCTAGTACATGATGCAATCATTCAAACTTGATATGACACATTCATGTATCCTTCCCCTCCGTAGTGCCGGACATTCCGGGACCTTCTAGAACATTCCCGATGAAAACACCGGAACCATTCTCCAACCCCGAAACAGGACTTTCCTTATATGAATCTTATTCTCCGGACCATTCCGGATCTCCTCGTGATATCCCGGATCCCATCCGAGACTCGGAACAACATTCGATCTCTTACTCATCATTCCATAACTACTCAAACAACGTCGAATCCTTAAGTGTGTCTCCCTACGGTTCGTGAATTATGCGGACATGATCGAGACACTTCTCCGAACAATAACCAATAGAGGAATCTGGAAATTCATATGGCTCCTACATATTTCTACGATTACTTTGCGGTCGAATGAACCACTTACATACGATACCAATTTCCCTTTGTCTCACGATAGTTTACTTATCCAAGGTTATGATCGTCGGTATCTCTGCATACCTAGTTCAACCTTGTTACTGATAAGTACTCTTTTCTCGTTCCCGTGATATGTGATCCCTTGTGAGCCAGTCACATGCTTGCAAGCTAATTGGATGACATTCCACCGAGAGGGCCCAGAGTATATCTATCCGTCATATGGATGGACAAATCCCACTCTTGATCCATGTGTCTCAACCAATACTTTCTGAACACTTAATGCCACCTTTATAGCCACCCAGTTACGGTGTGGTGTTTGATGTCATCAAAGCATCCTTCCGATGAAGATGATATGCATGATCTCATGGTCGAAGGAATTAGGTTACTATGTATCAGAAAGCATATAGCAATTGAACTATTAAAATGACTTGATATTTATGCTACGCTTATCTATAGGAGTATGTCCACCATATCATTCTCCTAACGATATGATCTTGTTGTTAATAACATCTCAATGTTCATGATAGGGAAACCACAATCATTTATTAACCAACAAGCTAGTATTATAAAGAGGCTTTACTAGGGACTCTATTTTAGTTTACAAATCACACAAGTATTAATGTTTCCTTGTTAATACTATTATAGCATGAATATAAACATTTATCATAAACACAAAGATATAATAATAACTATATTTATTATTGCCTCTAGGGCATATCTCCAACAATACCAACGTTATATTACAAATTGGACTTGTATCTTGAAACATCGATGATGTATTTCAAGACAATGTTAATCCAATGCAAACAAAGCAACTATGTAAAACTTCCTAAAATGGGAAGACATATTAAATACATATATAAAACCCGTCTATGTCAGGCACATGTCACAAATGGGTTTTTAGTAGCAGCCCGTGAGATTTGTAGCACCATAAGTTTAGCTATTGTCACCATGATGGTACATTGTTACTTGTGAATTCAGATCATGCGTGTTAACGTCTATACGACAAGAATGACAAATGCAACTTGTGTAAGGACGGTAATTTGTTGCTCATTGGTTCATGTTCTGTGTATTAATAAATGATAAAGATCCTCGTGCGTTTAGGGTTAAGGATCTGGAGAGAAATTTGCTAATCATGGAAAAGTTCATCTTTGATGTTACTTAGTCCCAACTTCAAGTTATTTGTGCATCTATTTGTAACATGGGAAGTATTTCACACCAATGCCGGTAGAACCTTTTGTTGTCTTCGTTTTTGCGTGTTTATTCATATGTGTTGGCCAGCTTTCTTCAAGTCCAAAATTCTAAACTTTCTCCAAAATGATTAAAAGTTTGAAGGTTTATAGTGGCAATTGTGCCAGCTAGATTGAATTAAATGCATCCATTTGTGGCAAAACCGACTATGCGGAACTCATATGTCATTTCTAATTGTGTATTTGTCCAATCTAAATCCATCTAGACCACTAGCAAACACCGAACATCTTCCTCGGGTAAACGTAAACCACGAGTAAACAACTATCTTTCTAGTTGCTACTTTCTTTGTTTGTCAGTTTCAGGCTAGAGAGCCAAAATTGCAGGACCAAGGCGGGGATTGCTTGCTTATGTTTAGCAATTATATGTGTAGTTGTGCAATCATATCGGCTTTATTTTGCATGTACATCATGCGCTACACATGCATATGCTAGCCACAAGAATCCTCCACCACGCATGCTGCAGAGGACCTCCATGCAGTGTTTAAATCATGAAAAATGATGTAGTGGAGGGAGGTGGGAGTGCGGGTTGATTATCATGACCTAGAAAATAGTATGGAATACCTCGAAAAGCTCAGTCGACTAAAACCGCCAAATGAGGGAGTACATCTGTCCTGAGTCACGATACCTACCATTCCTATCCAAACTCTAGCAAGGGAAAAATAGAAAGAACACAACAACGAATCAACCATCCCAATCCGCTAGGTACACCAATGCTTGATAATTAACAACTCAAAATATATATTGGGAGGGGAAGGGAGGCTGTATATATAGGCGGTAGTTCAACTTTTAAATTTAGTAATAAAGGTAAGAGGTTTGATGGCAGGGAGAGCATGGAGCACATTCATTCAATAATTAATGGCAAAGTGTTATTCCAATTTCAGTATAAATTTCTTAATATCTTGAAACTACAACTATGACTTGTCGTCAAGAGAAGATGACCCCAAAAGCTAAGGTTTGAACTTTTATTTGTTCCGTGTATACCTCCTGCGGCATGCATACTTAGAAGTTGTGTGCGTGTATGCTAGGTTATACTACTTCAGGAAGAAAATGAGGAATATTAATTGTGGATAAACATCAGACTTCCTATGCTTCAATTAAAAAATCCAAACCATTCATTTCTGAAAAGATATTGCATGAAAATTCAAGTTTAACAAAGTACTTAGATTCACATATTTTCTGAGCACAAGGACCAACACATGTTCTTTGCAGCCCAATTTATGATCACAGATACGGAGTTCAAGAATGTTTGTTTCATCGGACAAGATGTGAACATACTAATTGATGGCTAAGATGAGATATCCGCTTATCCCACTGGATACCTGGATTATTCCCCTATAGGGCCTTTGGGTGGCTGTATGCAACTATGATTTCAGTTTCATGTAGGGTAGCCCGGATGTATGTATTATAGGCTTGATGTTTCTAGTATAGCCTCAATGTATCTCTAGTTGCTTTGATGTATCCTAATTAATCCCCAATTTGTAGCTCTATGTACCTAGCTGGAACCGGCGGTGGAAATGAGAGCAATCAAATATGTTGGTTTTTGCATTACGAGTCATTGTCAGGATAACATCAAGATAGTTTAGGAGTCAACTACCAAACACTGAATTCAACTTGATCTTGTCCGGCTGATATCACATAAAGTTCAGCCTGAATCAGGGATAATGACAATTCATCTGCGTGAATCAGAGTGAAAGCAAGCTGCTCCCCGCAAGCCTCTAGCAAAATCCGTCAATTTGGGCTGTGAAACATGGTACCAGCACGACTGCTTTGCCCCTGCCTCAGTTTGCAGCCGTTCTCCGATCAAACGCAGAGTCATCATGCAGCAGATTAATCAAACCAACATGACAAACTGTATGATCGATCCGATACATCCTACCAAGTCAAACACACAGGAAGTGAAGCGAACTTCAATCTTCAATCCGTTACACTCGTGATAATTTGATTGATAGATTATTCGTCTCTAAAACCCCGCATACTCAGTCAGGGTCTCAGGCACGGCACGCCAAAATGAAACTTCAATACTCCATCCATCTAGAAATAACTGACTTGGATTTGTTTAGATTCGAATGTATCTATACACTAAAATACATCTAAATATATTCTAATCTAGATAAATTTGAATCATTTATTTCTAGACGGAGAGAGTACATTATTCAGTTGGAATGAAGAGATGAACATGCACTTCAAGTAAGCTCTGCTATGAACTTTGATACAGTAGGGAAAGCCTCTTCATCACAAAGCAGGAGCGGAAAGACACGAGGATTCCATATGCACATACCAAAATAACTTCACGAGAAAAGTAAGGCTAGCCATAGTAGGAATAACTAAGGTGGTAACATACATCTACATGCAGTGACAACTAGACATTTTGATGATATGGTATGTCATTAAATGATGAAAGAGAGACTTGTGGTAACTAGCTATGTTACCATAACATCACACACTCCAAGACAATATGACCCTATAAGCTAATAAATAAGACTGTGCATGTTACCAGACATAAGTTACTATCCACTATGAAGGTGATAACTTAGACTAGTGTCATATGTATGACACTAGTTCAAATTACTCTCCACTATGACCGGCCTAATGGCAACTTGATGATTCTTTTCTTCTTTGTGTCACAAGTTGACACGGCAAATGCAACAGTAGGACAGGGATCTGGTGCCCTGACTGAGGCAGGGCACAACGTGCCTTAAGGCCCTCCATCCACCGTTCCTTGTCATCCAACGGACTGGAATGAGTCGGCAGAAAATGAACCAGCGTCCAGAAACAAGTCAACAACAAAGTTACCCAGCTTTACCTCGCGCCTAGGTAGCAGAACAACGAGCGGGAACTGAAGAAAAATTGCGTGCGCGTTCTGGCAGGGATGCCGCGGACGTCGCCGCCGCGCCGCCGTGGGCAAGCCCTCCGCCCCTCTCCGACGAGATCCTCCACATCCAGCTCCGACGAGATCCTCTGCCCCGCTGTGATGGCGCCCGCTCCGATGTGACGGGCCTCCATCCGCCCCACACCGCGCCGGCGACTCCCTCTACCCCACACCGCGCCGGCGACTCCCTCCGCCCCACGCCGGAGACTCCCTCTGCCCCACGCCGCCGACTACGTCCGCCCCGCAGGTAGCCTGTCAGACTATGCCTTCATCTGAAATTAGTACAAAACTTGATGTACATATAAAATGCAATTTGTCCTAGATAACCTTCTAATGTTGTCTATAGTGTCATGTTCTGCATTCATACTGTCTTTTCTAGAGTTATATGCAACGCAAGGTGTTCCAGATTACCTGATTTGGTTATTGTTGTGAATTTACTAGTGTTGGCAATGGGAGAAATTGACAAAGGGACACCTCAAATTGGTATGAGGTTCAGAAGTCTGGATGAAGCCTGGGAGTTTTGGATTGCATATGGAGGCCGTGCAGGGTTTGATGTGAGGAAGAGAAACAAACATGTAAGCAAGTTTGATGGTGAAGTAACTTCTTGTAGATTTGTTTGTTCCAATGAGGGTTTTCGGAAAAAAGGGATAACATTGGATCATGCTCGGATGATCCTGCCATTGGACCGAGTGGCAAAAAATTATGAAATCATAGAAATACAACTGGAACACAATCATTGCCTACAATTGCCACAAACCTGCCACTTGATGCCATCACCAAGGAAGATTTCCAAAGTACAAGCTTTTGAAATAGAAGCGGCTGATGATTCTGGAATCATGCCCAAATCTGCACACGAGTTAGCTTGCCGTCTAGTTGGTGGACCATTTAACCTCGTCTACACTTGTCGTGACCAAAAGAATCATTTGCGAACCAAGCGGCAGAGAGAGTTGGCTTATGGACAAGCCGGTAGTATGTTAAAGTATTTCCATGACAAAATCGTTGACAATCCATCTTTCCAATATGATCTACAGTTGGATTGTGAGGAGCACATAACCAATATTTTCTGGGCTGATGCTAAAATGGTTCTTGACTATGCACACTTTGGTGATGTTGTCACGTTTGATACTACTTTTGGCACAAACAAAGAATATAGGCCATTTGGTGTTTTTCTTGGGCTCAATCAGTTTAGAAAAACCACCATATTTGGTGTTGCGATCCTATTTGATGAAACATTTGACTCGTTTAAATGGCTTTTTGAGACGATTTCTAGCTACACATAATGGGAGGCAGCCTAGAACTATTTATACGGATCAAGATGTAGCAATGGGGAAAGCTATTGGGGAAGTCTTCACGGAATCATATCATGGATTGTGCACCTTCCATATAATGCAAAATGCTGTCAAACATTTATGTCCATTAAAAGGTGAAGAGAAAGATGGAGGGAATGATGAAGGGAAAGGTGAAGATGAAGAGGAAGAGTCTCTATCACCGATTTTAGTGAATGCATGTATGGCTATGAGGACAAAGAGGAATTTCAAGAAGCATTTGACAATATAAGACTTAAAATGCATAAGCAAACTTGGTTAGATAGTATCTACAAGTTGAAAGAAAAATGGGCTAAATGTTATATGAGAGATGTGTTCAGTTTGGGAGTGAGAAGTACACAACTTAGTGAGAGCTTCAACAATTCATTGAAAAACCATTTGAAATCAGATTTTCATATTGTTCGGTTCTTGAAGCATTTTTAGAGGACAGTGGAGGTAAAAAGAACCGAGGAATTGCAATCTGAATATGAGGCAAGGAAGAACATACCAAGAATCAAGATGAACACACCTATGTTGGTGTTAGCAAGCAAAGAGTACACCCCAATTATTTTTGATTCTTTCCAAGGTGAATATGAAAGATCCATGGCTACATGCACTAGACTGTTGGATGGAAATCACAAATTTACGGTTGCTATTGCGAGCTTGCATGGTGATTTAAAGTATGAGGAGGAGCGCATAGTGATTGGTGACCCTTTGACCAAATCAGTTTCATGTAGTTGTGGAATGTTTAATAGGACAGGAATATTGTGTGGACATGGTATCAAAATTCTTGATTTGATGAATATAAAGACATTGCCATCACATTATATCTTAAAGAGATGGACAAGAGAAGCAAGGAATGGAAGCATACAAGATAGACAAGGAAGGAATGTGGTAGAAAATCCAAAGTTTGAAGCTCAACTTCGGTAGAAGAATTTGTCTTAATAATTTTATAGTTTGGCATATAAAGTAGCCAACTCTCAAGAGTGTTGTTTGATCTTAGAAAATGCAATTGATTCTGTTCGTCCCCAACTAGAGGACATGCTCAATGCAACTACCAATGTTGTGAACAAGCCATTTAATGATCAAGAAAATATCGAGCCAAATGTGCAACAAGTAGCTGAGTTTACTGCTGCAAAGCTTAAGAAAAAATAGGTCCAATCAAAAAACCTAAGGAGAACTAAAACTTGGCTTGATAAGTTACTCAAGGGGAAGCGCAAGCTGACTAAAGTTGTTGCATCCAAAAACAAAGGAGCAAAGGTTTGTTCCAATCTATACATGATATGTTATACCCTTCATTCCTAAACTACTTACAAGAATTTCTATTGCAGCAACAAAAGAAAGATGATGGTGTGGAGCCTCAAGTAATAAGAGTAGAGAAAGATGACACCAATAAAGACCAGGAGCTTCAAGAATGCAGCGTAATTATGAGTTATACGGAGCTCTTGAGAGCTCCCCCTTGTGTTCTTTATGATGAAGATATGTTCTAGCATGTACAAGCTTGTTAGATAGTATCTTCGACATGATTGGCTATTATTTTGGACAGAGTTGACTATAGTATTTTGGATTTGGGGGCTAACTATAGTCTTTTGTGGCCTAAGTGTACAAGTAGATTGGCCTAATTTATTTACTTCAAGAATTATGTAACAACATATTACTGGTGCAGAATTTCTGTGTTATGTGATTTGAAATTTGAGTTGTTCAGACCTATAAGTGGTCAGCTTTCTTTTATAATGTATGCCTCAAATTTTACTACTGAAACTGAACTGCTATTTTGTGCACTAACACACTGGTTTGCTACTCTGAACTGATCTGCTATTTTACTGCTGAATTGATCTGCTATTTTACTTCCGTTTTGCTGAATTGTACGTATAGCAGGAAGACAATTAACTGAATCGTTGTGTCCTGCAAGTACTACAGGTTTATTTGCTGCTGACTCGTTCCAGTCCGTTGAATGACAAAGGAACGGTGGATGGAGGGCCTCAGGGCACGTTGTGCCCTGCCTCAATCAGGGCACCAGATCCCAGTCCGCAACAGTATAGCACCACCCAAAGGAAATAGCCCATGTACGAAGTGTCTCGTCAAGTTATGCTACTCTTTTTTTTCTGAAAAAAAAGTTCTTTAGAATTTGAATGGAAAGAAAGCAACGTTCATAATGTGAGGACAAAAATGGGCCACGGAGATGTGTTCGTCAACAGCGAGGCGTCTGTGGTGACTTCGTCAATCTCAAGACTCGATCCATCGGCTCAGTCTCTTGATGCTCATATATGTAGAGTGTGCGTGTGTGCATTCATACGGGTGTGTGCTTGTGGACGTCTACGATTGCACTGTGTTAAAAAAAAAACATATTGGTCGATCCTTCATTTTCCCTTCTTCGTTTGTAGAGCCAATTCCCGTGTCGTTCACTAGTGCCTCATGTTTGCTCCTTTTTCCCTTACTTTTGTTTCCACCTCCAAACCAGCCGTCGACATGCTTCTCATCTTTCTACCAGATATTTGCATTTCCCCAACCAATAAATTTTTCATCTTAAAAGCTCTTCCATGAGTTACTCCCGTACATGGCCCCACCACATTTCCTCGATGCCCCAATCCAACCTGCTGCCACACCTCATTTCTGACCTCTTGGAAGCCGAGGCTTTGGCATGTCATGAGGGTTTATCAATGCCCTTCAGTGGAGCGACACCATCTTTTTGTGGACCTGCATTGCTCATGTCTAGTGGATTCAAATATAGAGAAATTGCAATATCGATTGTCAGCTTAGCGTATCTTATCTCGGAGATTAAAGCTTGGGTTAATGTTGACAAAATCATTTCTTTTGTAAAAGTGGATTGTACACAGAATAGAGCTAGTCACCGCCTCGCGAATTTTGCGAGAGTGGTGGGAAAAAACTATTACATGGTGTGGTTTGGGAAGTTTTGCTTTAGGTGCTTGACCATGTCCGCTTTTGTAAATCCTCTTGATTTATAAAATCCTCTTTTATCCGCAAAAATAATCCAAGAGGCAATTGTCATAACCCCCTTCTTTTGAACCGCTAAAACGTGGCTAGAGAAGGCGTTTGGTTTCTTGAGTCAACTCAGTGGTTTGGAGCTATGGCAAGTGTCCATGTCAACAATTGACAGAAAGAATAATTCAACGATCTAGTAGAGAAAAATAGCAATCCGAATTATAGTTTGTCGCTTTATACCATCTATTATTGTGATATGTATGTCTGTTGTGTTGGTATCGTTACTAGGGAACTTTTTATACTCTATCGACATCGATATCAAGTTATGCCAAGACTAAAAAGACAAACTCAACTCAATTACGCATTTTTTGGGCTACCAACAATTGTGCCAAGAATAAGGCAACTGGGATCGAATCGGAGTCGAGATGTTTGGTTGCTACTTAGATTCCATAGGATGATTCTACAACAAATTCTAAGAGGCAAAAATAATTGGAACCAACTATTTCCTCCTCTATGTCATTATTATATATAGAATTAAATAGTATTTCTTATTGTTGTTTTATAAGTGATAGAAATAAAGTTAAGGTAAAGTTAATTCACGTAGAGAAGCAAAGCAAGTTAGTTTTGGAAGGAAAGCTCCTCACATGTTGAAAGTTGAACATCATAGATCAATTATTTGTATTTTTTCTTCTGCATATATAAATATCTATTTTCTAAACTATTTGAATTATTTAAGGCATATGAATGAGAACCATACAAGCAATCCAAAGGCCACGAAATACGAAAGGATGAATATAACTTTACCATCATTGTGTTCGCGTAAGTGTTTGGTGTTGATGACTTGATGTTGCAGAGTATGATGTGGTTTATTATTAATTTACACTTTTATCATTGTGTTGAGACAAACTATTATTATATATTTTTGTGTAGAGTGTCAACAAACTGAAGCAAGATATTTCCATTTTTATCATTGTCATTTTTCTTAAACAAATTATTAACTTTTTTGCACCCACCAAAACCTAGAGCAAAACTTTTTTATCAGATTGGACAACATCTAATACAAGGCATTAGTCATCTAGCTTCAGTGTTGGAACTCCGGTCTTTCTTTCAAAAATAAAGAAGTGTGGCCCATCCAAATTGAGGGCATGTTTGATTCAAAGGATTTTAAAAGCATAGGGATAGGAAAACCACATGAATGGTATGTCATGACATGTGAAATCCTACAGGAATGAAAAACGCAGGAATTAGCTGCAAAAGACGTTTCATTGCACCACATAAAAAACGCAGGAAATTTATATATAAATTGAGTACATGGCATAGTTGTCATAGACACATAGAAAAATTTCCAAGAGGTCTAACCTCTTGTTAGAAATCCTATGGGAATGTACTATAGGATAGAAAACCATAGGAATTTTGAAGGGTTCAATCCTTTGAATCAAATGGCCTCTATAGGAAAAAAATCCTATGGGTAAGAATCCTACAAAATTCCTTTGTAAATCCTTCGAATCAAACATGCCCCGAGTAGGTAAAATGACGTAGACTATTACATACCAGGCTAAATGGACCTACGAGTTATGTAGGATTTTTAACAATTTTGACTCAAAACTTTAGTGAAAATGCTAATTCACATGGACCACAGTGATTTGGTTAGCATACTTGTAGTGAAGCGAATACTTATTTAAATTTGTGTCTGATGCCCCTGAGGTTGTTGAAGTTGTAATGTGGTGAGTTTGAGGAAGAGAGGTATTGGGGGTTGGGCTCGACGTGCACTTCAGAATTCACACGGACAACACCGAGGGTGGAGAGGTTCAAGTCGGATTTGTCGAGGAGTTAATTATGGTAGGATTGGGGCTAGCATTTTCTTATAGTCCTAGAGAGATGACCTTGGGAAGTTGTTGGACAAGGGATGGAGTTAGACAACACATGATAGAGTTGGATACAAGAGTTAATGAATGGCGATGGACGGGGTCAAAAGATAGAGCATCGAGGCAATGAAGATTGTAGTTGTGGACCTCTCGTGGTGACGACTTGTAAATTTTATGCGACGGGTTGTATGGTATTATTCCATGTCGGTAAAGCCGAGTTCTAGTTTCTTGCAGGACAAACACTCCGTGGAGTTTTTCCAAATCACTTTTATTGACTATGTTCCACTCAAAAATCACGGAGCGTTGTTTACAGAAATAAGAATTATGGAGCTAGAACAATTTGTAGCATTATGGAATGTAGAATGAATGAAACCAAAATTTCACATGAAATATTTGAGCATAAGAAACTCCACTTTATACTGAATTGAATCACTTTAGTGTCCCTGTCATTGCACCAAAGTACCTCTCAAGTTGAAACTGCATATTTGCATTTTCCAAAACCTCTCATGCCAAAATAATTATTTGACCAATGGATGAGAATAGAAAAAAAGAACCCTACAACATGAATATATGTGTGTGGTTCTGTTTATGATGAGTTGTGCATGATGACCGAACAATTCCAGTTTATACCATCGATACTAAGAAGGTGTATGTTCTACCAGGGATGGTCTCATAGCAATGATACTGGCTTATAAATAAAGGAACAAACAATTATATTTCATAGAGAGGTATCAGAAGTATAGAAGGTGGGTGAGATAATACATTATTTAGTACGCGAGAACTGGTGTGGTCCTACTACTATCTAACAATTGCAGATTCATGGCATGAAGTGATTGGTTATAATGGATAATCTGGATATGAATGATCAAGAGTACTAAATTATGGAGTAACCAACAAGTTGCCGTGGTCATCCATAATTATTGTTTCCTTCCATTTACTATGTTTTCTTGTTACTATTTATTAGGAGAGAGCAATAAAGTTAAGATAGTGTTTGCACTTGTAGAAAAGCAAGATAGATATTTTATTTCTTAGTAAAAAATAAAACACAAGGAATAAATTCCTTGTGTTTTTGAAGTACTATTTTCTAATTATGCAATCCAGTTGAAGTGGCCACGAGATACGACACAATGAATTAAGCTTTGCCATAATTTGGTAAATGTTTGATGTTTGTTACTTGAGTTTACACAATATTTCTTGGCTTATATTGCATAAATAACATATCTAACCACATGTTGAAGTTAAAGATTCCGGCTTCCATCATTGTTGTTTTTTTGTAGAGTGTAGACAAACCATAGCAAGATCTTACCATTTTCATTTAACAAAGTGTAAATTATAACTATGTTGTCATTTAGTCCTAATCATGTTCTTAACTAGATCATCGTGAGTGCATTGCACCCACCGATATTCGGCCAAAACCTTGAAGATCTTGTCACACAACATCCAACTACTGCAAAGTAGTCACCAACATGGCATATAATTGTTATTTATGGTTAAAACAGTTTCTATGCAAGTATCAGAACGCATGACCCTTTTGAACTCAAATATGAATGTTCAGGTTTTTTTCTTTTTTTAGAAGTGAATATGTGTGGCACATACTAGATGAGGAACTAGAAACCAAGCTAAATGGAAGTATGTGCGGAACAACCATGTTTTCCTTTGTTTCAATATAACATTCCCGAAACAACCTTAATTGACTCGCAACTTCAATGAAAATGCTAATTCAACGGTGTCCTCAAACGATTTAGGTAGCATAACCTTGTTCGAGTACAACTTCCTCTTATCCACATGTGGTGACTATGAGGTTGTTGAATCTCTAAAGAGGTGAAGGTATTGGGAACTGAGACATATCATCTTGTGCGGAGTAATTAGAGGGAATAGCTCACCTTGGTGAGGCTGCGGGAAAGAGTCAATGGTGGAGAGTGTTATATGTTGATCCAAATTCTACAAAGTAAAGGTCAATTTCTGACGAGCAGAGTGAGGCCCCGTTGCCGGAGGCTTGGACCGATATAGTATGGATCGTTGATGACCTAGGTTTCCACAGCTATATAAACCTCTTGTAAGCCGCCGGCTGGGATAAGTTGCATCTGTGAAAATATCTGGCGTTGTGTAAACACTCTCTGATATAGTGAAGTTTCGCTGACCGGCGTCCGTGATTTTTTCCTCTCTGTGTCCTCTTGCTATGATTTTGTTTTCGTTCTTTGTTATTTACTTATCCCGATTATAGCAGAGAGTTGTGGTTTGGAAGGTGTGAAATGTTAATTGTGGTGGCGTTGGGGCAAAACTTCTAACTACTGCCTCAAACGATATCTAAAGTATTGATGGTGCGGTGCAGTTACGGGGAAGAATGAGATGAAGTTACCGGAGATGCTTGCTATGGTATAGTCGAGTAGCGCAATGAAGATGGTGGCTATATATAATAGAAAAGATGTATCTAGACTTTTTTTAGTGTGTATATTCACTTCAAATATGAGTGAACCTAAATAGTAAAACAAGTCTAGATATATTTATTTTACAAAGCTAAAATATCTTATATTTTAAAACCAAGGGAGTACGATTTAGAAGTGAGCAGGAGGCCACGAGCAGACACGGTTCTTTCCATTGCTCCACGTGGTCGATATCACATCGGCATGTATGCATTATCACATGCCATTATGCCCTCGCGTATGACAGGCCATGGAGTGCGCGGACATGGCAACGTTGATTGATATTTTTCATGGCATATCCGTAGAGGGTCTCTCGATATACTTTTTTCTTCTTTCTATTTCTCGTCTCCACCTTCCAATGTTCTTCCTCTGTGTCTTGATTTTGATGATCATCGTCTCTGATGGCTTCTCATCAGATTTTCTCGTGCCCTAATCTAAACTGTCAATTATAGTCATCATAGATGTGGCTTGTCCATGAGGTCCGCCGTCGATGGATCCGCCACTTCCTCGATGTGTCCCACTTCAACAAGGTGTCAACCCACTTATGTGACTATGTACGATGTAGAGGAAGAGCAGCACGTCGCGAAGGTCCGCGCCTCCTCCCCCGCCGGCGATGGCTTGGTCAGGAGGGATCTGCAGCGCCTCCGTGAGCGCCGCGGCGCCCACGCGCCCGCGCCGCCGCCGTGGGGAGGGTCTGCGCCAGCGCGCTCTCCGGGAAGATGAGCTTGGGGATGGGCAGGAGGCCATTTCGAATGCCACCGTCCGCAGGCGGAGGAGCGGCGTGAGGTCGCCACCATCGGCGGCGGGTCAAGAGACTAAATCAACCATCGCCGCCGAGAAAGCGGTGAAAGAGGGAGGGAGCACGAGATCTGGAGGCCGCGACAGTGAGAGTGCGATGAGGCCGGTGTGATTTGTTAAAGTCAACGATGTCTTTCCTCAAAAAAAAAAGAGTGCGATGCGACCGTGGAAAGAGGCCGGATTATTGCCGGCACTTTCCAAAACACCTTGGAAAATCTATTATCGCCGGCACTTTACAAAACGCCTTATAAAAATGCATTTTTACAGGCAGTTTTAAATAATGCCTTAAAAAATAGTATTTTTGCAGGTGTAAATACGAACTGCCTCTAAATATAATTTTTCTAGGCATTTTTTAAAAGTGCCTTCACCAAAATGCCTTTAAATATTAACTGTCACATAGTGTCAGTCGTTTGTATTACTACTCTCTTTGCATGCGAAGCCAGACACAGACGTATACGATTCAGAAGTTAGTAGGAGGCCGCGAGCGGACGCGGATTTTTCTATATTTCCATTGCTCACCGTGATCGATATCACGTACGTCGATCGGCATGGATGCATTATCACACGCCGTCATGCCCTCGCGCGCCTATGACGGGCCTCGGAGTGCGTGCGCGGACATGGCAACGTTGATTGATGTTTTTCATGGCATATCCGCAGAGGGTCTCTCGATATACTTTATTTTTCTTTCTACTACTACTTGTCTACACCATCAAATGCTCTTTCTCTGTGTCTTGATTTTGATGATCATCGTCTCTGATGGCTTCTCATCAGATTTTCTCGTGCCCTAGTCTAAACCGTCGATTAGTCTTCATAGGTCGTCGGCTTGTCCGAGAGGTCCGCTCGTCGATGGATCCGCCACTTCCTCGATGTGTCCCACTTCAACAAGGTGTCAACCCACTTATGTGACTATGTACGATGTAGTTTATGTGACTAATATTTAGAAAAATATCAACCGTTTGAAATAGACAACATGCACAACTTGATGTTGCATCCACTCTAAAGAAAAGGAAAGATTATGTCACTGAAGTCAAGAAAGTTCCTCCGTCATCCCCATTCGTGTATCTGCGTTTCCCAAAATCTCCCATGTCTAACTAACTTTTTGACAAATGATTGAGCAAAGACGACAGAACCATCCAACATGAACTATGTGGGTATGTAGTTTTGCTTATCATGGACAAAACACTATGATATTACAATATCTTATCATAGCATGGATCCTCCAAAGATGTGCATGCTACCAAGAGGATGGTCGCACGATAATGAGACCAACATATATAAATAAAGGTAAAATCATTAATATCTGAAAGAAAATTAATACAAGTAACGGCAAAAACAAGTGCATGGGACAATGGAATATTTAATATACTTGGAATTTGATGGTACTATTGATATTTAGCAATGCCAATTTCTCAGTAGAAAGTCTTTTATTGTAATGGATTACCCGGATAGACATGTTCTCAAATAGTAAGAAATAGACTTGCAGACAAAATACATAGTTGGTGAAGCATAGTTATTTTGAAGTATCGTCGTGACCAAAATACATATAGTTGGGTAGACATTGATCAGTGACTACATAGTCTATGATGCTTAAGTTGCTTGTTCAATATCATTACAATTCACAATTATAATACTGAGTTTTTTTATTGCGTCCATTATTCATTGAACATCACCAGAGGAATAGTTTAATGCAATTTTACATTTATTTTTTATGTCTCGGGTACATGATACTTGGATGCTTTAGGCTATCCTTGGACTCGAGGGCTGCAATTTCAGTTCTTTATCAAGACTTGAATCATCTTTCAGTTAAGCCGGCACGAGCCTCGGGGGTTACTGCCATTTGAACCAAAACGATTACTGAGCCTCGAACCGACTATTAGTCGCCTCGAGACTCGGGGGTTATAGTCGTTCGATCTAAAATAACACAATTACTATTGAGCGTAAAGCCACCTCTCGATCAAGCCGACTCAACGCTCAAGGGCTACCGAGGGCTACATCATTAAAAAATTGGAAGACGGCGAATAGCCGCAAAAACAAATTCTGATTCATGGATTCCCTTGGGAAGGTCATGTTTTGAGATCTTCACCTTAAAAAATCCGGCTAATGTGGGCCAGGGGCTCAACATCGACATTGCGATCGCGCAACCCGGCAACCTTATCGTATGTGGCTTGCCAGGCCTAAGTCCGCATTCCAGCAACCTCTACGTCCATGATACGGGCACGACTACGTTACTGACCGACTCATGGGAACTCGCAAAGGAGTGTGACTAAACTGTGATTATGATTATTTGGCTCACTCACAATCCCTCATGATGATTAAACAAATAACTAACCGGATTATTGTAAACGGGAAGAACAAACAATCTACTCGGTTGATCAGGAAAATAAATCCGACTCAATTTGACTTGAGTTGAGAAATCAAAAGTGACTGGCGTGTATTTGACTTCATCAGAGTCGTCGGATGAATTTCATTGACATGGTTTCAGCAACCCTTCAAGATTATCTACATCAAAGACCATTAGAGACAAAGATGGAATCTGGCTCAAGATGTTAATCTAAGGATCTTTGAGTGCTTTGGGGTCTACTGTCGGGGTTATACTCTCTGGGTATACCCACGGCTAGTCTTTATACTCGGAGACTAGGGTAGCCCACTTGTGGTTAGAGCCTATGGCTCCACAGGCGGCACAATCAATGAGATGAGGCCCATCTGGCTACGAGAAGGCCCAAGAGAGTTACTGAATTGTGTCTGAAGCCAGAAGACTTGGAGTACAAGATGTGGTAGTTATCGACTATGTTGTAATATGTACCCTAGACGGATAGGATTCTCCTTTTAAGCTCTAAGCCGGATGACTATATAAGTCGGTCTATGGGCAGACTTTAGGGCATAGACAACAAGACTCACATCGATAAATTGCATAGACAAACCTATCTTCAACCCTCTGTAACCTCCAGCTTTCTTGATTATAGTGGATTGACAGCAGGAGTAGGATTGGGCCATCGCAGTCAAATCTGAATCTGGATAAACTTGTGTGCTCCCCATTCCAGACGTCCTAATCCCACACCCCTTTCTTTCCACGCCTCGAGGGACCCCTCACGCGTAATTGTCATCAATACGACAACTATGGTACAGTTTTCTATAGTAGAGCTATAAATTTAAGGTAATGTTAATGTGAGAAGATAAGAAAATAAAGTTGCTTTTTGCAGGACAACTCGTTCGTTTCTTAGTTGGAAGCTCAACATGAAGTTACTTGTATGTACCATCTATTATTATGTCTCACTGATAATTATTAGGTGGGAGCAATAAAGCTAACATAGAGTTAGCACTTGTAGCGAAGAAATATTGAAGTTACTTTTATAAACACAAGTCATTTATTTCTTTGAAAAAATGAAAACACCAAGGATCATTTCCTTGTGTTTTACTTCCCCAGATATTATATTCATGTTCTGAACTATTCAAGGACACGACAAAGGACATGAGATACAATACCATGAATGAAATTTTACCATCATTTTGAAGTGTTTCATCACGTTGATGACTTGAGTTTGTACACCATATGTTGGCTTATGTTGCATAAATAAGATATCCAAAGACATTACTAAGTATAACGATTCCATTTTACATTCGTGTACTTAGCCAAGCTATAATAGCAGTTTCGTTGAAGAGTGTCAACAACCCAAACCAAGATCTTACCATTTCCATTTAACAAAAAATAAATTAACAATGATATCATTTAGTTTGAATCAAGTTCTTAACTGAATCATCATTCCTACATTGCACCCAACGACTATCGGCCAAACCACGATGATGATCTTGTCACAAATCATCGAATCACATCATAATAGTTACCTACAAAACATATGCTAGGGTTTGGACTATTTCTATGGAGGTGCCGAACTTATTATACGACTCTTTTTAACTCAAATGTCAAGGTTTGGGTCTTCGCCTTTCTTTTGGAAGTGAAATGGTTTGGCCTCCTATGATAGTATTAGAAACCCATAGCCTCCTTACAAGTTGGGCCAATATGGACCTATGTGCCGAACAACGATGTTTCTCTTTGTTTCTATGTAAATATTTAAAACAAGTTTGATTCACAACTTCACAAAAAGTACTAATTTATGGGAGCCTGTGATGATTTATGTACCATAATTATGGTGGAGTATGCCACTTCCTCTTATGCACATGTGATGCCAATGAGATTTCCGAATCTCCGAAGAGATGAAGGTGGTTGGAGATGAGACATAGCATCTTGGGTGTAGTCAGAGTCGCGGGGCAGATCTCACCTTGGTGAGGCCGAGGAAAGAGACAATGGTGAAAAGTTGTGTGTTGGAAGGTTTGAGATGTTAATTATGGTGGGGGTTAGGGCTAGACCTATAGGTATGGCCCGAAATAGTACCTAAACAAGTGATGGTGCAAAACTGAATAGGATGAGGCGAAGTTACCAGAGATATTGGCTATGGCCATGCTGAAGTGTGTCGGAACGGGTAAGATGATATCTAGGTTCTTGCTTTTCGCTGGACCATTCTCACCGGAGTTTCTCTAAATCAATTTTATTATGTATTTCCTTTACAAAAGCAAGGACCTGTTTTTTGTCCAGAGACAACACCGGAAACATACGCTTAATTCCAGTTAGGCGGCTTATAGATTATAATAGTCCTATTCAGCATTCAACCTTGACATGCGACCAAATCATCGGTCGTTCAACCAATTAACATGAACATTCTTCCGCGTTTCCAAACTGCCTGAGTTTGGCTGTACAACTTAGGCCGGTTCATCTTAATTATCCGGTCACCGTATGAACATGATCAGACATAGTTCTAATCTCCAAACATTAGTTGTTGATCGAATCTAGTGCTATGATTAGTTCAGCCTCATCATCCAAAAAAAGACGATTAGTTCAGCTGCCCATGTCCCCGTCTTGCATTTATAAGGTCGACATCAGGTTCATGTGCAGAGAGTCCTTCTCAGATAACGCAGACTCATCTTGTCGTCCAATTATTCTAAGTTCAATCCTCCTCGAAACAGGCTGACGCCCAACTTTATAAATAAAGTAACAACCAATGAACATACTACTGCACGTCAATGAACATACTAGCATATATAGACACTCGACGTACGATTCCACGTGTACATATGTACCAAGTCGTGCTCACGGGAAAGGTCACTCTGTGATATCGACATGGTTCATCACTTCTCTCCATGTCGCTGACGCTAGTGCCATCGACACGCCGCCGCGAAAGGAGCGGCGGATGATGCAAAAGCAACGGTCGCGAAGAAAACGACGCCCAAGAAAACACGAATTTATCAAAGGAAAATAGTACCCCCAAGTACTAACACGTAATACATTTAAGATGACTCACACATCAAATCCAACTAACTTTAACCAAAGATTTTCGAAAAAATATTTATATCTACACTCTTGAATGGACACATTGAGAAAATATACTTATGGTGAATCTACTAATATTGGTTCAGTATTATAGATATTCATATTTTTATGTATAAACTTGATCAAACTTATAAAATGTTGACTTTGACTAATCTTAAACGACATATATTTTGGGACGGAGCGGGTATTACTGATCCATAATTTCTCCTTTTGCCTCTCGTACCTCCTTCACCACCCTCTGATATTCATCCATTTTTTTCTTTTCGCCTCCATCACCAAATCTTGTTTCTCCAGTGTGTATCCCTTTCACTCCTCGAATCCGATGGCTTGCCATCAGCTTTTCTTCGCGTTTTCAAGTCATCGGCTCGTCAAGCGCTCATAGATGGCTTCACCACTTTAACCAGACATCAAATCACCTCATTTTCATCATGGTCATAGGATAGTTAAGCCAATATTGAAGAGCTAGGAGAACCCTTCTCCAATCGGTCCTTGTGAGAGGAGTGGCAAATGGCGAATCAATAAGTGATAGAGAGAAGTAGACGATTTGCTAAAAGAAAAAAATAGCAAGTTATGTTGTGCTAATTACATGGATATTAATTTATTGGGATTGGAGTATCCTATACTTGAGATGGCATAATCCTATCTAGTATGGAATTTAGGTATTAATCACACAAGCATCAATTTAGCAAACCAGAATTTTATTTCAAAAGGGTCAAAACCTCCCATCCTTTCCATCCGATTTACACACAACCATAATTTTATCAACTAGCTAGCCAAATGGAAGTCACTTTGTATGTTGCCTAAATTATTTTCTAGACCAGTACTTTTCTACTTCAGATAGATATCAAACATCCACATCTCATATAACTTCATATTTAAATTATAGCTATAAACTCCTAGCATAGTAACTTTCAAATTGCATAACTTCAACATGGACAAGTTTAGCCTACATAAAGCGGTAGGGTATGTTAATGATATTTACAAAAAGTAAAATGGATAAAAGTTAGAAAAACACATATGGTTTGTATCCACTAGAAAGAAAAATGAACTAATAGGTGTTTGATGAGCAAAATGTTGCACAACCACCAACTGCAATATACTTGCGTTTCCTCAATATCTCACATGCCTAACTAACTTTTTGACCAAAGATTGAGAGACGACCAGAGAATCATACAACACAAACTATGCATGTAAGAAATTTTGTTTGTCATGAGTTCATCATGATGATCCAACAATATCATGTCATGAATGGATCCGCAAAATATGTAGGTGCTACCCAGGATGGTCTCACAACAATGACACTAGCTTATAAATAAATCTGAAATAGTTAATGTTCAAAGAAAAACTAGAAAGTACAAAAACATGTGGATGGGACAATACAATATTAAATACATGGAATCTGGTGGCCCTATTGCTATTTAACAATCACAAACTCGCAATGGCAAGTGTGTGGTTATAATGGATGGCGTCGATAGGGATGATCTAAAATAGTATGAAATACTCTATCAACATGGTATGTATAGTTATTTTTAAATATTTATTAAGGTATATGAGTTGAGAACAGTTGAATAATCAAGGTCACGGAATATGGAGTTGTAATTTAGCTGAAACACACCAACACCTAGACCAAATTTTTGCAATTTTGGTTAGACAAAATCTAATTACAGTACAACAGTCATATTCAGGTTATCTCAAGTTTGGAATTTCTTTCAAAAAATGGAACATTGTGATACATTTAGATGAGTAGTTAGAGACCCATAGACTTGGTATGAATTGGGCCAAACGGATCAGAATGGAACCACTATATTCCTTTGTTTTCTATGAGAGATTTTCAAACAATTTTGAATCAAAACTTATATTATATACTCCTCATTCCAAAATATAAAATGTGTACTTTTTTTCTCAAAACACATCTATCTAGTATTTACGCTTTTAGGTAGATTTGGAGTAAAATGAAAGAACTTATAAAGTAAAACGAGTCTAGATACGGGCCGGTCCGCGAAGCCTCCATGCCAGGCTCGGGCCACACAGCCGGGCACGCGGCCCACACGACACGTGACCCAGACAGGTCGTGCCAGGCCAGACCAGTTTAGGACATGCCTGGTCCGCGTTGTAGGCCGGCCCGCTGGCTGTGTTTGCATGGTAGAGGCGGACTCCTATGGTATCGCCGCGCGGTTCTTTGGCCAGCTCTTTCTTCTTTCACAATTTTCTTGGTGCCATCTCGACCAAAACTTCTTTCAGTAATCTCATTCACTTTAAAATTCGTTCAAACTTTTTAACTAATAGTTTAAATGTCAATTTAAAAGTATAAACAATTTTGGGAAGCTGGTCGAAAATAGCTTTTGCAAGAAGATGCCCAAGAAACTGAAAAAAAAAGGGGGACTGACTCCCCTCCGCAACCGCCTCTCCGCCTCCTATTCGCCCCCGTCGGTCGTCATCGACCCCGCACCCGATGCCGTAGCCCCGCGGGACTCTTTCCTCTCCCACGCTCTCCCCACCGGAGCCCGCCTATAAATTCCCACAGCCTTCGTCTCCTCCACACACAGATCCAAATCCAATCCAGTCATCTCCCTGATCTCACGGAAGCAATCGAAGCGAAGGCGCTCTCGTCCTCTCCTCAAGGTACGCTTAGTTCCTGATCGAACCCGCCCGTTTCCTCCTGTTCGCGTTCCCTGATCGTTTGATTCCGCTCTGATCGCTTAGTAGTTTGGAGTAGATCTGCGGGCGGTACTATTTTTGTTGATCGATTGCTGTTGTCTCGAGTATGCCTCGATTACTGTGTAGATCTGCTGATTTGAGGCCTGATTGCTGTTGGTCCTGTTCGTCTATTCAGGTGTAGTTAGCTGATTCCTCTTGGTTGGAGCTAAATCTCCGCTGTTTTGGATATCGTTGGCTGATTCCGGAGCAGTTGAACTAAAATCGTGTCATTAGTCTTTTTGTGGATTTCTAATTTCTAGCGCTCTTGTTGTGTGCCCTGTAGCGCCTTTTGATCTGTGAAGTGATACGCCTGGAATTTACCTAAGCTTATGCAACGGTTATACTTCCATTCTCCAAATCATGTGCTTGACGATATTATTGTTGATTCATCTAGACCCACCTAGCTTGTTGCCTATTAAAGTTATAGGACTGATAGAACTTTGCTAAAACCTGGTTGTATGAGTCTCTTTGTTCCATCCTTTATTCAGAATCCTTGAATCCCTTGATACCCAGCCCATGAAAGTGAAAGAGCTGAACGCTCAAGTCAACCTAGCCACTGCTGCAAAGCAGAGCAGCCCTGGCCTAGCCTATTGAACAACCAAGGCCATGGAAATCAGGACAACCATGGATCTAAGCTCAAGAATTTCCAATACCAACCCACCTGTTTTTCACTAAGTCCGAAGAACCCCTAGACGCCGATGATTGGCTGCAAAACCATGTAAAATAACTTAGAAGTAGCAGGTGAGGGAAGCCAACGAGAAAGTTCTGTTTGCCACCCATTATCTAGTCGTGAGATGTCAGGGCATGGTGGAACAAGAATTCACAAGAATGACCGGAGGCCGATGATGACCTCGAGGAGAATTCAGCCAGGTCAAGTTTAGCGTAACACATGTGCCACCGAAACTTTTGATCAAGAGAATGAGACGAGAGTTCAGAGAGCTGAAGCAAGGAAGGATGATCTGTAGGTGGAATACCGTGGACAAATTTTGTCATTAGCTAGGTATGCCCTTGGACGAGATAGACAATCGAGCCAAGAAGAAAGAAAGATTCCTGAATGGTCCGCATGACGAGATGCAGACGGTGTTAGTCAATATCCCTTTGCTGATATTGAACCCTTGTCGATTCTACCATCCAGATGGAAGGAAAGATCAACCAAGCCAATGAGAACCTCAAGCGCCAGATGATGCATCAACCCGAACCCATCATACCCCAAAGTATCGCCTCAACCCATCTCCAGATTTGCCCCAAGAACCAACAGACCGTATGACCCGTCCGACCTATCCCAACCGTGGAAACCCTAGACCCGGAGGAAATCACAACAACCCGACCACTCTAGCAATTTCACCCGTGCCCCACCCAAGTTCGTCATTAACACCAACAATGCTACCGCTAACACCAACATCGCCCAAGGATCGAAGCAATGCTGTTCAGAGACAAGGACAAGTCACAAGTGACCTGTTATGATCAGGAAATAAAGGCCACTATTCCAACGAGTGCCCCAACAAGAAGAATGCTACAGCCCTAATGCCAATGCCCCACCAAAGAACAGCGTAACAGGTCCACCAGAAGAAGATTTGCCTGTGGAATTCACTCAACCGCAATGGCCGCTTTTCATGCATGCCGAAGAAGCTCGGGGAAGCGCCAGACGTCGTGGCCGGGTATGTTTTCTGTTAATTCAGTACTTGCAAGAGTGTTGTTTGACTCTGGTGCCTCGATTCGCTTGTCAATCAAGAATTTGCGCACTAGTAAAATTCAACCAACCAAATCAAGCATGTTATTATTGTGCAAATTCTGGATCAACCACCAAGGCTAGGCAAATTTGCAAAGCCGTCCCTATCCAAATCCATGGCATAGATTTTATGCTAATCTAATAGTACTGAACTAAAGGTTTGGAAGTAGTACTAGGAATGGATTGGATGTCCAAACATCAGGGTTTGATTGACTGTGCTAAGAAAGCCATCACCATGACCAGTACCGCCGAATATCAGTCGAGCATATATCTGAAACCTTACCTCGCCAATTCAAGTGTAACAAGAGTCTAGCCCAACCTACCATTGACCAAGTCCGGATAGTCCGTGAATACCCGATGTATTTCAGATGTTTTGCTCGGTATGCCCCAGATCGATATCGAAGTTTATCATTGAACTAATCTCGAATGTGACCCATAGCCTAGAGACCCTATAGTATGAACCCATCGGAGTTAGAAGAACTAAAGAAGCAATCGGATTCCATGTTGGAAATCGGATTGATTCAACCAAGTGCTGCCACCATGGAGATCACCGCCTTGTTTGTGGACAAGAAAGATGGAGGTAACTGCTTGTGTAATGGATTATCGGAAGTTGAATGATGTCACCATCAAGAACAAGTACCCCTTGCCCAAGATAGAGGATTTGTTTGATCGCTGACCGTGCCTGTGTGTTTTCTAAGATTGATCTTAGAACTGGTCATCATCAACTCAAGATTCGCTACAGAGGATATTCCAAAGACCGCTTACCACGGATATGGGTTGTATGAGTATACAAATATGTCTTTTGGATTAACCAATGCCCCTCGCTTATTTGGCGAACCTCATGAATAAAGATTTTTATGGACTTCCTGGACAAGTTTGTCGTTGTTTTCATTGATGACATTCTATTTATTCCAAATCAGAAGAACATGAGCTACACCTAAGACCATTCTTGGAACCCTTAGAGAGCATCGCTTGTATGCCAAGTTTAGCAAATGTGAATTCAGTTACAGGAGGTAGATTCCTCGGTCACATAGTATCACCGAGGAATTGTTGACTTCGCCAAAGTGAAGGATGTAGAAGATTGGCAAGCCCCAACCACCCAAACCCAAGTGCAGTTCGCATTTCCGGATTACGGATATTACCGCAAATTGTAGAAGGATTCTCTAGTATCGCTTTGACCCATGACCCAATTGTCAAGAAAGACAAGAAGTTTGAATGGACCGGCAATGTGAAGCGAGTTTTCAAGAACTCAAGAGGAGATTGATTTCAGCCCCAATCTTGATCATGCCGGATATCACGAAGCCCTTCGATGTGTATTGTGACGCATCCAAGATTGGTCTCCGGATGAGTGCTAATGCAAGAAGGCAAAGTTATATCTTATCTATCTCGACAATTGAAGCAACATGAGCAAAACTACTAACCCATGACCTCGAACTCGCACCAGTAGTTCTAGCCTCAAGAAATGGAGACATTACCTAATGGGAAATCACAGATTTATTCGGATCACAAGAGCTAAAGTATATATTCACTAAAGAGTTGAATATGAGGCAGAGAAGATGGATTGAGCTAATCAAGGATTATGACCTGACATTCACTATCACCCCGGTAAAGCCAACGCGGTAGCCGATGCCCTAGGGAGATTGCCGTAGCTTGAACTCCATGATTCTGAAGGAGAAACCAAGTTTTCACAAAGAGATGGAAGATTTTCGAATGGAATTAGTAAGTGAAGGATTTTTGGCTAGCATAGAACTTCAGCCCACTTTGATCAGTCAGATTAAAGAAGCGCAGAAGGAAATGCTAGTATCGACGGAATCAAGCATCATATCGGTACAGGCAAAGTACCCAGATTCGCCGAAGACGAAGAAGGAGTTCTGTGGTACAAAGGGTGCCTTTGTGTACCAGCAGATTCGGAATTGAAAGAAGTTCTTGAAGGAGGCTCATGATACTCTTTATTCTATCCATCCCGGAGGAACTAAGATGTATCAAGATTTGAAAGAGCAATTTTGGTGGCATAAGATGAAGAGAGAAATCGGAAGCTATATCGCCAAGTGTGATATATGGCGGCCGAGTCAAGGCAGGACATCAAAGACCTACTGGATTGTTGCAACCTTTGCAAATTTCGAATGGAAATGGGATTCAGAGGAATGGACTTTATCATCGGACTACCTACTTCTAGTAGGGGAAATGACTTATTCTGGGTCATAGTGGACAGGTTGTCCAAAGTCGCCCATTTCTTGCCCGTCAAGACCACATATCAGAGTTTGAAGCTAGCGGAGTTGTACATCGCTAGAATCGTCAGTTTGCACGGAGTCCCTAAGAACATAGTATCAGATCGAGGAACTCAGTTTACCTTGATATTCTGGAAGAAAGTCCAAGAAGGTTTAGGAACCCACCTAGATTTCAGTACCACGTATCACCCTCAGACCGATGGACAAACGGAGCGAGTAAATCAAATATCAAGATATGCTGAGAGCATGTGTGTTAGAATATGGATCCAAGTGGAAGACCGTCCGCTGCTTGCAGAATTTTCATACAACAATAGTTACTAAGCCAGTTTGCAAATGGCCCCATTTGAATTCATGTACGTAAGAAAGTGTCGCACTTTGAACTGGCTCAAGTAGGAGAGAGTCAGATCTTCGGACCCGACATCCTACGAGAAGCAGAAGAGAAGGTTCACAAGATTCGTGAGCACCTCAAGACAGCCCAATCCCGACAGAAGAGTTATGCCGACAAGAGACGTCGATACCTCGCCTTCAATATAGGAGATTTTGTTTATCTGAAAGTGTCGCCATTGAAGGAATGCAGCGCTTCCAACTCAAAGGAAAGTTAGCCCAGATATATCGGACCTTTCAAAATTTGAATCGTCGAGAGAAGTATCAGATCAACTGGAACTACTCAAGAGATGTCACCAGGCACAATGTGTTCCATATCTCGTTATCAGCAAGTGTCTCAAGTCCCGAGAAGACCAAGTGTTCAAGAATATCGATCATCGGACCATAGAGATCAACGATGACCTGACCTATCCCGGCAAGTCCATCCGCATTTTGAAGAAGGTTTTCAACTACCCGAACTCAAGCATCAAGTTTTCAAGATTCAAGGAGCAACCACAAAGAAGAGGAAGCTACCTGGGAACGCGAAGATCACATCAGGTCGGAGTTTCCCGATCTCTTCAAGTCCTAGGTAATCTTTTCGTCCTTTTTCAAATCTCGGGACGAGATTTTGTTTAAGGGGGGAAGGTTTGTAACATCCCAAAAATACCAAACTTGGATCATCAAACACTAATCATCAAAATTAGGGTTAACAAAAACTTTTCTAAGTAAAATCATGAATGCATGCATATGTGTATGCATGGATTTTGAATTTCTTTAAAACCACCTTGTTTGTTTGTTTCTTTTGCTTGTAAAATGTTTCTTAGGTGAAATAAACATCATCTAAAACATTTCCTACACTTTTCATAAAGACAAGTAAATCAAAACAAATATATTAAGGGAATGGTCAATTTGACCAATTTAACTCCCATGCCTACTTTGGCTGTCTCAAACTTTCAGAACTTAACAGAAACTTTGTTGGATCTTTGCACCCCTTAATTGTACTCATAACAGAGTATCAAGGCCCACTTTGTGATCATCCAGAAACTTTCAAATGCATAGTTTAAATGCCAATTCAAAATTGAATCTTCTTCATATGGGAAGATCCCACTTTTTCAAAACCCACTCAAACAAGCTCAACTTTCAAAACCCAAGCATCTGCAGACTCACCAGCACCAATCTAGCGAACCCACCAAAAATCATTTCAAAATTCAAAACTTGATTTCATGCGCCATTTCATCAAACAAAGGTTGCGACACAAATCAAACAAACATCAAACACTATAGTGTGCAGTAAATTTGGCCTAACTTGTTCCCTAGTTAGCTCACACACCTAGTAGATCATCTAGGAAGTTTAACTAAGGACTAGCACCCTGTGAGCTTGCTATTGCCATCAATGGTGAACAGCGAGCACCCTTGCCACCCCATAGTCGACAAAGAAGCTAGGAGCAGCAAGCCTAGCCACCATGTCCGGGAGGCAGCCCACCGCTCACCGCCACTCATGTCCAGCCAAGCGTTGTTAAGCTCGACCACGCGCACAAGCCGTGGCATGACTATGCCGAAGCGGCGCCAGAGCGCCACCTCGATCAAGCACATGCATCAAGGCCGCCTCACCGCGGCACACACGATCGCCATCAACCTGTGAGACCACCAGACATCCCTGCTTGCCACCCCGCGTCGCAAAATGCACCGCCGCCGTCAAGACGCCGCCGCTGCCAGCAGAGCACCGCCTGCTCTGCACTCAAACCACACCGCCCCATGCCTCGAGACCATGTCGTTGAGCATCGCCAGAGACACCGCACTGCCCCTACCCTTGACCATGCCAATAGTCAGAATATCGCTTCTCGACGAGCTCACTGCGCCGAGGGTCCCTTGCTCGACTATAAATAGAGGCCACCCGCTTGATTTGTTCACACCATCTCACTCCCTCTCACCGATCGCGCCACACCGCTTCAGAGCAAGACGAGCACCACTCGCCGGAATTTCACCGGAGCTCGTCGCCGCTGGAGAAGAAGGGAGCCAGCGATTGAGCCACCCAGAGCCGCCGCACCACCCCTCGAGTTCATTGTCGTTGACTTCGCCATTCGCCCACCTCGCCGACCTCGCCAGCACTCCGGTGAGCCCCTAGCAACCTCACTGTCTGGGCTTAGGTTTTGTTCTCGCGTCGATGATGACTCCCAGCCGTTAGATTAGAACTAGATCGAACGACCCACGTTGCCCCATACCGCTTCGCCCAGCCCCGTGTCACTGACGAGTGGGGACACCCACTTAAGCAGCCAGGAGCACCGCGCTTAGCAGGCCGCCCAAGAATCTTTTCCCGCAAGACAGCCCAGCTTATTCAAATTAAACCTTTTCTATTTCAATTCAAACACACTTCTATACACAACTTCAAAATCAACCCAGATCAATTCAGTGCACCAAATTGAATGAAACCAATTTTGTTGGAAAGATTTAGGAATGCTGAATCCAAGCCCATTGATTCAAGTCATTTGGATCTATAGATCACCCATGGTAAAAATAACAAGGCAGAAGCTTTTCTGCATTCAAACATTTTTCAAATTTAAACCATAATAGCTTTTGAGTTGATTCCAACTCTCAAAAATCACATTCAACCATACCTTTCAGAATATATAAAAATATATAGGTTTACTTGCAGAAATATTGTTCAAGTAATAAAAGAATGCTACATAAGAATTTCTAGCCACTTTAATTAATTAAAATAAAAGGGTAAAACCTTATTAAATTGTGACACCACTTTAAATCACATTCCCATGGACTACAATATGTGGTGATGACATGTGTCAACATGATCCCATATTTGGTTTGGAGAATATTAAATCTTAAGTAGTTTTTCATGAGTAGAAATTAATTTTCTAAAAATAAAAGGAATTAAACCAAGCCTTAACCTTTAATGTTAGAGATGATGCTAGATCATCTATAGGACCTTTGTGTGATGATTGCAAGTACTTAAGTATTGTTTGGTGATTGTGTACTGATTTATTCATAGACGCTTAGTACCGACCAAGGATACGAGGAGGAAGGAGGATACTACGAAGAAGAAGCCGAGGAGAACTTCTACCATCGCTTCTGCACAAGGCAAGCCAATACTTGCAAGCTATTAACTTAGTGCTTATACCGATATTGATGCAAGCTGATACTATACCTGTGCAAGCCTTACTAATCAAGTTGACCTATGCAAGCTAACCCTTGTAAAATACCCTACTGATGCCACAAACCCATACTTGTGCTATGACTACTATATGCCTTAAGCATATGTGATCATACACACTTGATAAACCAATCCTAGTTTTATGTGCAAGCTTCTTACTTTATTTCTTTATCAAAGCTTACTTAGAGTTTACTTAAGTGACTGGTAGATTTTGGAAAGGTGTCAAGGTTGCATAAAGAGCATAACATTTGGCCTAAGTTAGAAACCTTGATCTCAGCCTGAGACTTAAGGTTGTACTTAGTTGAAACTCCACTAGTTTACCACCCCTCCTTAGTACTACCCCCATTTATAGATGCTAGTGCTAAGCATAAAACTTGATCAACCTTAGATGGGAATACTTGTTGGAAAAATGGTTATGAAAACCTTGGAATGATGGATCATTCTATTAAAATGTTTTGGAAATGTGTTTCCTAACACTTGATGATTTTGGTGATGAAAATGATGAGGCATGAGCCTTAGCCCTTTATAAAACTGATGGTTGTCTGGATGCGATACCATTCCAATTTTATCGTACAACCACAATACCCGAATACTGGGTAGGGCTTGACTGGAAACTTATATTCCTTAGTATTAGTTCCCTCACGGCCAGTGTCTGAGCTGAGGCTACCTTGTGAAGATCGTCCACTGCAAAGACTCCAAGATGACAGCTGGTCATGGTTGGGAGGCCAAACTCAAGGAGAGGTGCTTATACTAGGGTGTGTAATTGAAAGGTTAGGATTGATTATCCACATACTGAGTATGGTGAATTTAGTATTTGTTCTCGACGGATGTATAATGTTGTGGTGAAAGTGTACAATCAGAGAGTGTCAAACTATTTGAATAAGGCTGCGTCTCAAGCTGTTATGGATAGTTGGAGTGGCCATACTGCTCCCTCACGACTTTTCAAAATGACTTGTGAAATGAATTGAGATTTTGACTTGACCACAACCGAGTTGTGACCTGAGTTACAAGATCCCACTTAGGAGTTATAATTTTTTGACTAGCTTTGGAACCTAGTAGAGATAAACCTGGCTTTTTGCAAACAACCTTAGAGCCTAGTGTCCCATTATCCAAAAACCCTTACATGTTAGTATTAGTTTGCAGTACTTAAAGAGTACTCATGGCTTTGTCCCTGCTTCATTCCCATGGCCAGACTATGAAGAGGAGTACCGGAAGATGGACCCTAGGAAGGTTACGACAACTAGGATCATCTCCCTCATCACAAGATTCGCTCAGGACCGAAGATGGAGCTTCACCTACGCTATCGCTTATTATTACGATTCCGCTGCTTGATGTTGTATTAAGAACTAGATCATGAGATCCCTATTTGTGTAAGAACTTCTGTATCATTTGTAATGGATGATGTACTATGGTATCCAATTCTGTTATGTCTCGCAAAAATGGTAATCCTAGGATTGCGATGTATGGCATAACAGGCATCCAGATTGAAAAATCCGGTGTTGACAATTAAGCTCACATATCACAAAATGATATTAAGAGGAATGATTTTGTTTACTTTGCACATAATGGGGGAGGGATGGTCCAATCAATTAGGGACCGCACTCCCTATGTCCATGCCTACACCTAAACCAAATATGGGTCGAGTATTAGGTGAGAGTGCAAGATAATCAAGTCAAGCTCCTTGAATCTACTTATATTTAGTTCATTCCTCAAGTAGCAAAATCTTGCTTCATCAAGTGGCTTCGTGAAGATATCGGCAAGTTGATATTTGGTTGAAACATAGGATAGATCAATATCACCTCGAGCAACATGATCTCTAATGAAGTGATGATAATCTCAATATGCTTTGTCCTTGTGTGATCCACCGGTTGTATGCAATTTTGATGGTACTTTCATTGTCACATAGAAGAGGCACTTTGTCACAATGGACACCGATTCCTTTAAAGTTTGCCTCATCCATAGCAATTGAGTGCAAGCACTAGCGGCAGCAACATACTCGGCTTCGGCGGTGGAGAGAGATATACAATTTTGCTTCTTAGAAGACCAACATACCAAGGACCTACCAAGGAATTGGCAAGCCCCGGATGTTGACTTTCTATCATCCTTGTCCCCCGCCCAATCCGAACTCCGGTATCCACAAAGAGCAAATGTTGAGCCTCGAGGATACCAAAGACCATAAAATGGGGTATGAACTAAATATTGAAAGATTCTCGACCGCCATTAAATGGCTTTCCTTAGAGCCGCTTGATTTCTTGCACACACACCTACACTCAACACAATATCGGGTCTAGATTCACAAAGGTAAAGCAAAGAACCAATCATGGACCGGTATACCTTTTGATCCACATCTTTACCATTTGGATTTTGTTCTAGATGAGTCTTTGTAGCCATGGGGGTAGGAGATCCATTTAAATCTTGCATTTTGAATCTCTTGAGCATATCTTGAGTATACTTGGCTTGATTGAAGAATGTCCTCCTCTAACTTGCTTGATCTCAAAGCCAAGAAATACTCTCAACTCTCCCATCAAAGACATCCGGAACCTACTAGTCATAAGCTTTGAGAATTCATCATTAAAAGCTTTGTTAGATGAGCCAAAGATAATATCATCAACATATATTTGTCATACAAAAAGCTCCCAATTGACCCTCTTAGTAAAAAGAGTGGGATCGATTTTCCCAACCTCAAAGCCACGGTCAAATAATAACTCTCTAAGGTGCTCATACCACGCATGGGGCTTGCTTGAGCCCATAGAGCGCCTTATCAAGTTTGTAGACATGGTTTGGGAAGTTGGGTCCTCAAATCCCGAGGGTTGCTTAACATATACCAATTCATTTAAAGGACCATAAAGAAATGCACTTTCTACATCCATTTGTTGCAACTTAAAGTTATGATGTGCCGCATAAGCAAGAAGGATACAGATGGACTCAAGGCGAGCCACGAGTGCATAAGTCTCTCCATAATCAATGCCTTCAATTTGAGAATACCCTTGTGCAACCAATCTAGCCTTGTTCCTCACTATAATTCCATGCTCATCTTTCTTGTTCTTGAATATCCACTTTGTTCCAATAATATTGCAATCCTTTGGCTTCTCAACTAACTTCCATACTTTGTTTCTCTCAAAGTTGTTCAGCTCTTTGTGCATAGCTTCTAACCAATCCGAATCTTCAAGAGCTTCCCACACTTTCTTTGGTTCAATCATGGAGATGTGTGCTTGGTGTTCACTGAACCTCTTCAATTGAGCTCTTGTGGAGATACCTTTCCTTAGATCACCAACTACATTTTGGAGGGAGTGGTCTATTAACTCCAAAATTCTTTCCTTTCTAGCTTCGCGATGAGTGTGGATCTCCGTATTGTTTCTTGGAGGACCCTCTTGATCATTTTGATCCTTGTCTTGACCATCATCTTGACCTTGATCATCATTGGAATCATCCTCTATAATTGGAGGCAAAGATTGACCTTGGTCTTGATCAAGTGCTCTTCTAGCGTCAATTTGAGCTTGTCTCAAAACAGTTTGTATGGATCTTCCTTGAAAAATTGACTTGGCACCACTTGACAACCCGTCGAATGGGCCAAGCACCCCTTGACTAGAGTTGACACTTTGATCACCATGTTGAGGGTCCACATCTTGTCTTAGGCTTGAGCCAATGTCCTCTTCGGTGGATGGATGATGTTGAGGTTGTGAAGATGAGGACACCACTTGAGTGGAGCATAGTTCTTCTCGATCCGCCATAAGGGGTTCCTCAACGGGGCGGATATATCCCACACCCATTCTTCCTATGGCATCCTGAGGCATTTCATCATCTGCATCACAAGCATCAACACGCCCCCCTTGGGGACCATCATATTCTTCGAAGGTCACACTACAAGATTCTATGACGGCTTCGGAGAGCTTATCATAGATTCTATAAGTGTGAGATTCGAGACCATAGCCAACAAAAATATCCTCTAATGCTTTAGACTCGAATTTAGACAAACGAACACCTTTTATGAGATAGAAACACTTACAACCGAACACCCAGAAGTAAGATATGTTGGGCTTGTGTTGCCGGTAAGTATTTCATATGGAGTCTTGTTGATTTCTTTGCAGAGGTAGAGCTGGTTTGAAGCATGGCAAGCGGTGGAGATGTCTTCGGCCCAAAAGTTGTATGGAGATTTAAACTCCGCCAACATGGTCCTAGCCATCTCAATAAGAGTCTGGTTCTTCCTTTCGGCCACACCATTTTGTTGAGGTGTGTATGCATGAATATTGATGTTTAATCCCCTCATCACTAAGGAAATCATTCAAGGTGTAGTTCTTGAACTCGGTGCCGTTGTCACTTCTTATAATCAACACGGGAACATTGTATTGCCGTTGAACCAAGTTGATGAAGTCGATAAAAGTCTTTTTAGTCTCACTCTTCAACTTGAAGAAATAAACCAAGAGTATCTTGAAAAGTCGTCAACAATCACCAAACAATATTTCTTCCCACCAAGACTTGCATGAGATGGAGGACCAAATAGGTCCACATGGAGGAGTTCCAAGATCTTGGTAGACTTGATTTGGTTCTTAGGCTTGTGAGGAGCATCATGCATCTTCCCTAGAACACATGCCCTGCAAACACGATCTTTGGCAAAGGAAACATTTTCTTTTAGTCCAACTATATGGCCCTCTTTATGGAGACTTTGCAAAGTTCTCATATTGACATGGGCTAGTCGGCGATGCCATAGCCAACCCACATCGGCCTTTCCGAATAAGCACATCGGACCTGTAGTGGTTTGCTCCGAAAAGTCCACCACATACAAGTCATGTTCGACGATCTAACGAAAAGCGAATTTGAGGGACTTGCTCCACAAGAGGACCACAATATCAACATCAATGAAGACGGCAAAGCCCATCTTACCAAGAGCAAGGAAAAGTAAATTGTATCCACGGGTCTCAACAAGCATGACGCTCACGAGTGTAATGTCATGAGCAACCACAACCTTGCCAAAACCCATTACCTTAGACTTTGATTTGTCAAGATATGTCACGGTGATTTGATCATCATTTGTCTTTAACTCCTTGACAATAGACGAAGCTTCCGTCATATGACTTGTGCAACCACTATCAAGCACCCACTTTGACCCTCCTAATAATAAGTCTACAAAAGATCGTTAATTTTTAGGTACCCATTTTTCAATGGGTCCTCTTTTGTTAGCAACAAGGGTCTTGGGAACCCAAATATACCAAGCAATATAACCATCATAAGGGCCAACATATTGAGCATACACATCACCATAATAATCACGCATTAGAACATAGTGAGGGTTAGCACTTCCCGCAAAGTCATCATGTGACATAGTTTTACCACTTGTGGTCTTACTCTCCACAATGGTCTTGTTGGTCTCTTGTGCGGGCTTGGCCTTCTTCTTCTTATTGTTCTTCTTCTTGGTTTTGGAAACAAAACTAGTGCCCCCTTTATCACCACTACGCCTTTTCTTGCTCAATAGATCATCAAAGGACTTGTTGCCTTGTGGAAATGTGGCCTTAGCAAGCCCCCCCTTCAACCTAGCATTCTCTTCAAGAATAGTTGTGCTACTCGATGGAATGAAGTTACTAGGTGAAGGAATATTGGCCAATTGAGTTTGAAGCGCTTTCATGGGACTTTGTGAGTGACAAGAGTTTACTCTCCAAGGCCTTGTGAGCCTTGTTACAAACTAAAGTCCCCAAGTTTTTCATGAACCACACCGAACTCAATCTTGTCCTTTTTAGCCCTTTTGTATTTAGAAATAGCATGATCATGCTCTTTGATGAGTTTGTTAACAATAATGTCATTGGCCTCATCAAGCCCTTCAAGTTTTAATTCAAGTGACAACCTAGTTTCTTGTTCTTCTTCTAGAGCATTGTTTAAAGCCTCTAGCTCAATCATATGTTCATGCCCAAGTTTACATCTTACATCTAGAAGCTCTTGAGTATGTGAGAGTTGATCTAAGATGTTCCCAAAATGTAGCTTAGCATCACCTTCTAGGTTATTCATAAACTCATCAAAGGCAATTAATTCCTTTTTAACATCAAGAGACATTTCATCATTATCTAAGTCAGTAGAGCGGGATGATGAGGATACTGCTCCTCTTGCCATAAGGCAAGTGACGTTCTTGGTGGAAGAGTTCTCATTTGAGAATCAAAGAGTGAGAATGTCGGAGTAGAGGTGGTGGCTAGAGCAGCCACACCATGAGAAGTTTCTTCTTCCTCATCTTCATCATCTTCATTGTCGGAGGAGTATTCTTCATGAGTGATCAAGACAATTTCTCCCACTTCTTGTTGATGGGATTCTTTTGATGAAAGGTTTCTTGTAAGGTGACTTGGGAGTCTTCTTCAACACAAGCTTACCACCATGATCTTTTCTCTTCTCATAGGGTCAGCTTGCCACAAAGTGATAACGGTCACCACAATTGAAGCAAGTTCTCAACCTAGTGGTATTCTCTCTTTTCCCATTTGGATTGCTTCTGCTGTAATTCCATCTTGGCCTTGGCGGGGTTCTTCCAAAAGTTCTTTGCATAGAAAGCCATATATTGACCATGAGCAATCTTGACTTCATCGGGATGGTCCATGGAGAGTCCTTCATCACTATCATCTTCATCCCCATGATCCACAACTTTGGCCTTCAAAGCACCATTGACAACATTGCTCATACCAAGGGCACGAGCACGCATGCCTTGCATTCTTGGCGAACCTTGAAAGCGCCATCTCTTGCATAACTTCATTGGAGGTCATGAGATGGTAGTTGTGTCTACCTTACAAGCTCTTCAAGTCCCAGGGCTCAAAGGGCATGAGTGCTTCACATATTTCCTTTTTATCCATGCATCATCCACATGTGAGGCACCCACATTTCTAAAAGCGGTGGTGGTGGTTTTGAGCCTTCGGTACATGTCTTCGTGATCTTCACCTTCTTTCATGTAGAAGCCTTCGGCTTCATTGCTTAAAGCATCATATCGGTTCCTCCTCATACTCTCATTTCCAACAAACAATACAAGAAGGGCATCCCAAGCTTCGCTGGCAATGCTCAAGTGCTCAATGTGTGGATAATCCTTTGTCCCCAATCCTTGTTGACTCATATTCAAAGCAGTGGCATTGACTTGAATATTGACAACCTCTCTTCTTGTCATGTTGTTTGGATCCCCAATAAAGAGTCCATGCTCGATGATGTTCCATAGTTCAATGCAAGACCTGCGCACATGAGTTCTCATTAGTGATTGCCATTGAGCAAAAGTAGCCGACTCTTCAAGCTTAGGTGGGCCACCTCTATTGTACACATGAGGGTGAGGGATGGGAGGATCGAGAGAGTACCGAGAATCACGGTGCTCACCCTTCCCCCCATCAAGTTGTGTGGAGGAATTAGCGTGGTCTTGTTTACCCCCCACCATCATACCTCGGGGATACACTATTCCCTTTAGGTAAAATGGATGGTTGATCCTCTTGAGGAGATGGGGTGATGAGCCTTCTTTTATTTAAGAAGTTGCTCGAGCATCTTTGACTTCGTTGACCAAAGAAGAGCTCAATCTTGTTTCCAAGTTTTTGAGATCTTCCATGGTCACCGTGTTGGAATTATGCCCTACAGGCAATAATAAAGATGTTATTATTATAATTCTTGTTCATGATAATGTTTATATTCCATGCTAGAATTGTATTGTTGAAACTTTAATACTTGTGTGGTTTGTGAACAACACCGTGTCCCTAGTACGCCTCTATGGACTAGCTCATTGATCAATGATGGTTAAGGTTTCCTAACCATAGACATGAGTTGTCAATTGATAATGAGATCATATCATTGGGTGAATGATATGGTGGATGCATCCAAACTAAGCGAAGCAATTAGATCGTGTCATCGTGTTCGCCTTTAAGCTTTTCTTATGTCAAATATTGTATTCCTTAGACCATGAGATAATACAACTCCTGGTATCGAAGAAAGCTTTGAGGTCATCAAACGCCATCCTATGAGAGGGTGATCATAAAGGTGTATCTCGTGTGATCGGAAAGTATCTCAAGGTTGTATGTATCGAGATGGGATTTGTCCCTCCCAAGTCGGAGAGATATACTGGCCCACTCGGTAATCGATATCAACACCGATTGCAAGCATGTGGTTAAGGAGTTAATCACAAAGTGATATCGATTACGAACGAGTAAAGTACTTTGCCGTGAACGAGATTGAACTAGGTATGACGGCATTCGACGATCAAATCTCGCAAGTAAAAATATCGTGAGACGAAGGGAATATATATATGGGATTGATTGAATCCTGGCATCGTGGTTCATCCGATATGATCATCGATGAATGTGGGAGTCAATATGGGTTTCGCACTTCACCGTTGATTATTGATAGAAGATCATGTCGCATATTCTCGAATCCGCAGGTCACACACTTAACGTGTCTCGACGCCAGGATAGATTGGATAATTGGTTTATGAGTTTTTTTTCGAGTCTCGATGGGATCCGGGACATCACGAGAGGTTCCGGAGTGGTCCGTAGAATAAGATTCATATAAGGCAAGTGCAGTTTTTGGAGTTCGAATTGTTCCGTTAATCGGTATTGTACCGAAGCTTTAGAACCTTCCGGAAGGGGACCAACGTGTCCCCACCTTCCGGGAGGGGCATGGGCCTATTAGAGTGCCCTGGCAAGATTGGGCCAGGGGCACAAGGCCCCATAGGGCCCAGCCGCCAAGAGAGGTTTAAACTCTAGATAGAGCTTCTAGAAGGGGGGTTTCGCTCCCCACTCTTCCTCCTTGGGTCAGCTGCCTTGGCTTGGGGAGGGGTTAGGCTGCGCCCACCCCTCTATATATAGAGGGCTGGGGCGCACCAACCCCTACACCTTCCCTCCAACCCTAGCCGCCCGCTGCCTCCTCTCTCCCTCCCGACCGCTAGGCGAAGCCCCCGCAGAAATTCTCCACCAATTGCACTGCTGTCAAGGCTGTAGATCCAACCCATCTCCACCATACTTGCTGGACCAAGGAAGGAGGATCTGTCGAGGTGCCGCACGTGTGCATCTCACGGGGGCATCGCCACTGGTGGTGGGCGAGCGGATCGGATCGCGAGGAGGAGTCGCGAGTACGACTACATCACCCACGTTCCGACAACGCTCCGCTGTAATCTTCAAGGGTATGAAGATCTAATCCAATCCTCGTTGTTTGCATCTCCCAGATTAGATCTTGGCTTCTCTGCTTGCATCCAGAGAAAATTTTGATTTACTATGCCGCTAAACCCTTCAAGGGTATCGAGCTAGATCTATGCGTAGATGTGTTTCACGAGTAGAACGCAACATGGTTGTTGCGGGCGTTGATGTTTTCGTTGCAAGCCTCTTGTTTGTGTTCTTCTGACGCTGGATAGTGAGATTGAAGCGTCCAGGCCAACCTTACGCGACGCCGCTCATGAGACCGGCTCCGCACTTGACGTGTGGCTTGTTCCACACATGCGGCTGGTGGATGTCAATTTCTCTCACTATAGTTGTCATGGGATTAACACCGGAGTTTGGAAACCATAATATCACCGTTGTGGCTTTCCGTAGGTAAGAATCGTTCTTAGCATCTACTCCCATAAGCCACGTAAAACATGCAACAACAAAGTAGAGGCGTCTAACTTATTTTGCAGGAGTGTTTTCTGTGATATGGTATGGCCCAAGATGTGATGTATATTGTATGCGATGATCATGTTTTGTAATGTTTCACGACTTGCATGTCGATGAGTACACAACCAGGATCCATATGGTTGTCTTTATAATTGTGTATGACCCGCAGTCAACTTCTTATACGCCATGTAATAGCTTTACTTTATCGCTAAGTAGTTAGCAATAGTTGTAGTTGCTATTCGTGGTGGAGGCAATCATGGTGGAGTGATGGAGATCATGCCGGAACGCACAAGATGGAGATCATTGCGCGAAGATTGGCTATACCATATCACATAAAGTTATATGCATGTGATGTTTATCCTTTTATGTATCTTATTATGCTTAGATCGTGACGGTAGCATTATAAGATGATTCCTCACTTAAAGATCAAGATAAAACTGTGTTCTCCCCAAGTATGCACCGCTATGAAAGTTTGTTGTGTCCAAGCATCACGTGATGATCGGGTAAAAGCTATAGACTCTACACTCACATACAACGGTGCAAGCCAGCTTTGCACACGCTGAAATACTTGGTCTAACTTGACGAGCCTAGCATGTACGTATATGGCCTCTAACACAAGAACCGAAAGGTTAAGCATGAGTCATATGAATGATATGATCGACACTTTGTTGTCCACCATTGAAACCACATCTCTTCTCGTGATGATCGGATTAGGTGTGGTGAATTTGGATCGTGTTCACTAAACAACTTGAGGGATGTTGAATTTAGTGGGAGTTCATCTAGTAATTTGATTAAGTTGAACTATTTATCATGAACATAGTCTAAATTGTACTTGCAAATATCAGATCACATGGCCAAGTCCAACTTCAACTTCAACGCTTTTGCCGAGATAGAAAAGCTTAGAAACAAAGGGTCTAACTTCACCAAATGGTTTCGATTCGAGAATCATTCTCGCCGGTGGACAAAAGGACTATGTTCTGAGAAAGCTAGGTGACGCCTGGCTATAGATGCGCCACCGATGAAAAAGCTGTTTATCGCTATGCAAGGATGATTATGATTTGATTAAGATCGCCATGTTGTATGCTATGGAATCGGATCTTCAAAATCGCTTGAGGAGTTCACCGCCCTTTGAGATTCTCGAGGAGCTGAAAACATGTTTCAGACTCAAGCCCGCTCGAGAGATATGAGATCTCTAAGAAATTCTATAACTACAAGATGGAGGAAGGAGTTCCGTTAGTGAGCACGCCATTGATATGACGGCTACACTCAACGCCTTTGAGCAAATCGGACTGCAAGATTCCAGAGGAGCTCAAGATTGACACTCCTAGCTACAAAAGTTTTGTAGTTGATCACAATCAGATTGGTTCCACCGATATGATCACCGAGCTCTTTGCTAAGATGAAAGTAGCGAGGTGAACATCAAAAAGAATAATCATGTGTTGATGGTCAACAAGCCCCCACCTTCAAGAAAGGTAAGGGTGCAAGGAAGCCCTTCAAGAAAGGCGGTAAGAAGCGTTGCTGTTCTCGCTGAGAAGAAGCTCAAGTTTGGTCCTAAACCGCATAATCGAGTGCTTCTATTGCAAGGACAAGGGTCATCGGAAGCGAATCGTCCAAGTACTTAGCGACAAGAAGGCCGGCACCATCAAAGGTATATTTGATATACATGTTATTGATGTTTTCCTTACTAGCCCTCGCTGTAGTGCCCGGGTATTTGATACCGTTCAGTTGCTAATATTTGTAACTCAAACAGAGCTACGGAATAGACGGCGTGCGAGGGATGAGGTGACGATGCGCTGCTGGCAACGGATCAAGAGTTGATGTGATGGCCGCCAAGACGCCTCCTTAGTTTTACCTTCGGGATTAGTTTTAAACCTTAATAATTGTTATTATGTGCCTGCGTTGAGCATGAACATTATTTCTGGATCGGGTTTATTGCAAGACGGTTATTCATTTAAATCGGCGAATAATGGTTGTTCTATTTATATGAGTAACATCTTTTCTGGTCATGCACCTCTAGTGACTGGTTTATTTCTTCTAAATCTCGAAAGGGATGAAACACACATCCATAACATTGAGGCTAGGAGATGCAAAGTAGATAGGGATAATACTACTGATTTGTGGTAATCGCTGCTCAGGTCATATTGGTAAAGCTTATGAAGAAACTCCATTCGATGGACTTTTGAGTCTCTTGATTTTGAATCATTTGACACATGCTAACCATGCCTCATGGGCAAGATGATCAAAACACCGCTTCCGGTAGATGATGGAGCGAGCAACGGACTTGTTGGAAATCGTATATACCGATGTATGCGACCGATGAGTGTTTCGACGCTGCGGTGGATATCGCTATTTTCTCACTTTTACCGATGACTTGAGTAGATATGGGTATATCTATTTAATGAAACATAAATCTGACACGTTTTAAAAGTTCAACGAATTTCAGAATGAAGTGGAGAACCATCATAATAGAAAGATTAAGTTTCTACGATCCGATCGTGGGGTAATATTTGAGTTATGATTTTCTCACACATCTTAAAGCGGAATTGTTTCAACTCACGCCACCCGAACACCACAACGCAATGGTGTGTCCGAACGCCGAACCGAACCCTATTAGATATGTCCGATCGATGATGTCTTACTGATTTGCTGCTATCATTTTGGGGTTATGCATTAGAAACCGCTGCATTCACTTTAAATAGGGCTCCATCTAACCGCTGAGACGACACCGTATGAACTGTGGTTTGCGCTAAACCTAAGTTGTCGCTTTCTTAAAGTTTGGGGATGCAAGCTTACGCCAAGAAGTTGATGCCGACAAGCTCGAACCCAAAGCGAGAAATGCGCCTTCATAGGATACCCTAAGGAAACTATTGGGTATACCTTCATCGCTGTAACCAAGGCAAAGTGTTTGTCGAAGAACGGTTCCTTTCTTGAGAAGGAGTTTCTCTCAAAGAAGTGAGTGGGAGGAAAGTAGAGCTAGACGAGGTTATTGAACCTTCTCTTGAGTTGGAGAGTAGCGCAGCACCTGAAATTGTTCCAAAGGTCGCCGCATCAACAATAGAGGAAGCTAATGATAAGGATCATGAAGTTTTGGACGATGTTACATCGAACGCCGCAGGTCGACAAGGTCGCGTGCCCTCCCGAGTGGTACGGCAACCCCGCCTTTAAGCCTTTGTTAGTAGATGACAAAGGAGCCTTAACTATGAGGAAGCGATGATGAGCCCAGACTCGAGAAATGGCTAGAGGCCATGAACCGAATTGGGATCCATGAGAAAACCAAGTATGGACTTTGGTGGACCTCCTAGCGTAATCAAAGGCCGTTGAGTGCAAATGGATCTTCAAGAAGAAAACGGACGCGATGGTAATGTTACCGTTATAAAGCACGCTTGTCGCGAAAGGTTTTCTTTAAGTTCAAGGTGTCGATTACGATGAGACTTTCTCTCCCGTAGCGATGTTTAAGTCCATTCGGATTTTATTAGCAATTGCTGCATTTCATGATTATGAAATATGGCGATGGATGTCAAGATCGCTGCCTCAATGGCAACATTGATGAAGAGTTGTATATGATGCAACCCAAGGTTTTGTCGATCCTAAGGATGCCGATAAAGTATGCAAGCTTGAGCTCCATTTATGGACTAAAGCAAGCATCTCGAGTTGAACCTTCGCTTTTGATCAAGTGATCAAGAGCTTTGGATTTGTTCCAAATTGCACAAGCTTGTATCTACAAGAAAGTGAGTGGGAGCTCGGTGACATTTCTGGTACTATATGTGGATGACATATTGATTATCGGAAATGACATCAACATGCTTAACGATGTGAAGAGTTATTTGAACAAGTGTTTTTCAATGAAAGACCTAGGTGAAGCCGCTTATATATTGGGCATCAAAATCTATAGAGATAGACAAATACTGATAGCTTTAAGCCGAGTACATACTAGACAAAGTTCAAAAGGTTCAATGGATAAGGCAAAGAAAGGTTCAAAGGCCTATGTTTTCTGTGTAAGATATTGAGCAAGGCTTAGTGTCCAGCCACGTAAATGATAGGGAAGATATGAGCAAAGTGCCTTATGCCTCGCTATAGGTTCCATCATGTATGCCATGATGTGTACTAGATCGATGTGTCCAATGCTCTTAGTTTGACGAGCAGATATCAAAGTGATCCAGGAGTGGAACACTGGACAACCGTGAAGAACATCCTAAAGTACCTAAATAGGACTAAAGAAATGTTCTTAGTCTATGGGGGTGATGAACAGCTTGTCGTAAAAGGTTACGCCGATGCTAGTTTTGACACCGACAAGGATGATTCTAAATTTATGTGATACGGTATATTTTGAATGGAGGAGCCGTGAGCGGAGAAGCCGCAAGCAAAGCGTGATCCGGGATCTACAAGAGAAGCGGAATACATGGCTGCCGCAGAAGGCCAAGTGAAGGAGTTTGGATCAAACTTCATCATCGAAGCTTGGCGTGGTTCCAAGTGCATTGACCCACGGAGATATTGTGTGACAACACCGCCATAGCACTCTCTAAGGAACCAAGATATCATCCAAAGACCAAGCATATCAATCAAAGTTTCATATAATCCGAGATTATATAGCGTATGGAGATCAAGATTAGCAAAGTACATACAGATCTGAATATCGCAGATCCATTGACTAAACCTCTTCCACGTAAATATGATCAAGACCTCGGCCATGGGTGTGAGATTGTTGCCGATGTAAACTAGATTATTGACTCTAGTGCAAGTGGGAGACTGTTGAATTATGCCCTAGACGCAATAATAAAGATGTTATTATTATAATTCTTGTTCATGATAATGTTTATATTCCATGCTAGAATTGTATTAAGCGGAAACTTTAATACTTGTGTGGTTTGTGAACAACACCGTGTCCCTAGTACGCCTCTATAGACTAGCTCATTGATCAATGATGGTTAAGGTTTCAACCATAGACATGAGTTGTCAATTGATAATGAGATCATATCATTGGGTGAATGATATGGTGGATGTACCCAAACTAAGCGAAGCAATTAGATCGTGGTCATCGTGTTCGCTACAAGCTTTTCTTATGTCAAATATTGTATTCCTTAGACCATGAGATAATACAACTCCCTGGTATCGGAAGAAAGCTTTGAGGTCATCAAACGCCATCCTATGAGAGGGTGATCATAAAGGTGTCTCTCGTGATCTAAAGTATCTGGGTTGTATGTATCGAGATGGATTTGTCCTCCCAAGTCGGAGAGATATACTTCGGGCCCACTTTAATCGATATCAACACCGCTTGCAAGCATGTGGTTAAGGAGTTAATCACAAAGTGATATCGATTACGGAACGAGTAAAGTATTTGCTGTGAACGAGATTGAACTAGGTATGACGGCATCGACGATCAAATCTCGGCAAGTAAAAATATTGCGTAGACGAAGGAATATATATATGGGATTGATTGAATCTGGCATCGTGGTTCATCCGATATGATCATCGAATGTGTGGGAGTCAATATGGGTTTCAGACCCACCGTTGATTATTGATAGAAGATCATGTCTCATATTCTCGAACTCAGGGTCACACACTTAACGTGTCTTGACGCTAAGATAGATTGGATAATTGGTTTATGAGTTTTGTTCGGAGTCTCGGATGGGATCCGGGACATCACGAGAGGTTCCGGAATGGTCCGGAGAATAAGATTCATATAAGGAAGTGCAGTTTTTGGAGTTCGGAATTGTTCCGGGTTAATCGGTATTGTACCTAAGCTTTAGAACCTTCCGGAAGGGGACCAACGTGTCCCCACCTTCCCGGGAGGGGGCATGGGCCTATGAGGGAGTGCCCTGGCCGCATTCGCCAGGGGGAACAAGGCCCCATAGGGCCCAGCCGCCAAGAGAGGTTTAAACTCTAGACAGAGCTTCTAGAAGGGGCTTCTTGCCCCCACTCTTCCTCCTTGGGGCCGACCTTGGCTTGGGAGGGTTAGCTGCGCCCACCCTCTATATATAGGGCTGGGGCGCACCAACCCCTACACCTTCCTCCAACCCTAGCCGCCTGCCCTCCTCTCTCCCTCCCGATTGCTTGTAGGCGAAGCCTGCTGTAGAAATTCTCCACCAATTGCACCGCGCCGTCGCGTTGTAGATCCAACCCATCTCTCCACCATACTTTCTGGACCAAGGAAGGAGGAGACGTCGAGGTGCCGCACGTGTGCATCTCACCGAGGCATCGCCACTTGTGGTGCTAGATCGATCGCGAGGAGGAGAAGCAGTACGACTACATCACCCATGTTCCATTTAACGCTCCGCTTATGTAATCTTCAAGGGTATGAAGATCTAATCCAATCTCTCTGTTTGCATCTCCTAGATTAGATATTGGCTTCCCTCCGTTCGCATCCGTGAGAAAATTTTGATTTACTATGCCACAAACCCTTCACACCGGTGTTTGCTCACTACCACCATCCCCTTTGTCGCTACCCATATTCTCTTAGGCGGTAAAGCCCGAATAAAGAGCCGAGGCTCTGATACCAATTGAAAGGATCGTATGGGAACCTAGAGGGGGGGGGGTGAATAGGTGCTACTTCAAATTTTCTTCTTTTTCAAATTGTTTGACAATAAGGTAAATTCTCTAGATAATGCAACTAAGGTGAATTTACCTATATGAAAATTATGCAAGAGCTACCACAACACTAAGTAGGAACAAGTAAGTAAAGTGCGGTAAAAGATAGAAGTAACCAAAGTGGTGGACAGACACAAGGATTTGTTTCCGTAGTTCCTTCCTTTGAGGGGAAGTATGTCTACGCTTGGAGAGGGGTGGTTTCAAACCACCAATGCCACGAAAGGCCTCCTTGTTCTCCGATGAATCTCACCTAACGGGATCGATTCACCTTCCACTATATCGGCAACCTTCAAGGTGGAAGCTAGCACCTTTACAAGTTTGGGGCACACATCCACAACTTAATCGGAGGCTCCAAATACAAGCAAGCTGTCAAATCAATCAAAGACAAGCTTGTAAGAACTAAAACAAGAACTAGGGTTTCCAATAAAACACTAGAATAAAGGCCCTCAATGAAATGAGGGGGAAATGAAGATCTCTTTTGGTGAAGTAGTAGATCGGGGCCTCCTCCTTCGATTCCCCAAAGATCAAAGACTTTGGGTGGTGCAATGAGGAGATCTTGAAGATTGGTGGCTCCAATGGTGGTCTTGACTTTATTGTGGATGAGCAACTTGTCCCAAGGTAGGTGGAGAGGTATTTATACCTCCAAGAAATCTGGCCGTTGAGACATTAATGCGTCAGTAGTACCGAAGTTCAAGCGGTACTGGAGAACTCCGGATTACACCGACCTGGTACCGGACTTGGTACTGAAGACCAATATTCAAACTTCATAGGTTCGCCACATCGGTACCACACTTGGTGCTACCAGAAGCGTAGTACCACAAGTGGCAACCGATACTATCAAGACGCAGTGGAATCAACAACTTGGTCGAAAAAACTCTCTGCCACGCCAGGTAGCAAACTGCGGTACTACCGCATTTTGCTACCTAGGCAGCCAGTGACTTTTGCCAACTACCGCATTTTAGTACCGGGGTGAGCAGTGGCCTTTTAAAGGTTGGAAAAAGGCTCAGACGCGCACGGTACCAAAATCCGATTACCGCATTTTAGTACCGAGCGGGTAGTAGCTTTTGGCAAGTGGTTAAAATCTATTGTCGTTGTTAGGTACTAAAATGCAGATTACCGCTTTTAGTACCTAGGCCGGGCAGCGGCCTTTAGCACCTGATCTCAACTATCGAAAGATCTCGGTAGCAAAAAAGCTACTACCGCTTTTGGTACCGCACTGTGCGTAAAGTTTTGACGGTTGTTTAACCATTGCCAAGCCTTTTTCAATGCACCTGCGATACACTTGACAAATAATTAGTCCGAAATGTGTGTTGTTATAAAACACCAAAATCACTAGGGATAGGAAATGCTCTTTCAACTGGAGATGCGAATGAATCTAGTATGGTAGGATGTTGTGATGTGATCAGAGATGGATAATAAACATGCTAAGGCTTGTATGGGAGGCCACGTGGGTTGTGGTTTTTGCAGTCCCATACTTTCCACCCCTAGGACCCGATGTTCTTTCCTCTTGAACCAATACGAAGCGATACAATCACACGGGGCCCGAAACCCCCGACCAACTAACTTGCCCAAGAGATTCCATGAGTCACATAGTTCGGGATTTCCATTCGAGATACGCATCTTGGTTGTTCTTGAATGGAGGTGAAGGAGGTGCATTCATAATAGGTAGGTAAGCATGGCCGGGAACAAGAGATGCCTGGCATCCGTAATCTTGAACCCCGCACACATCATTAGGGACCGACTTCAGGACTTGACCCATTACGGCGGCATCTCCCTAGTGTGTGACTCCATGATCTCGGGCGAAAGCAAGGTAAAGATCATGGTCAACCACTCTCCGTCATCCTTCCAAGGAAGAGGGCTAATAATTTGGCATTAAGAATTGGTTGGTACGTGTGGGTAAAGTTGTGCACCGCTAGGTTATTAATATTTTCGAAAAGCCATGTCCACCAAGTTATGGACAACTTGGGAACGAATGTGAAGATCATAGAAAACTATAACCAAATGCTAAAACTTGGCCAACTAACGTGAGATCCGGAGTACTTCCTCGGGGTTGTTTGAGGGGGTAGTCCGGGAAGAGAGGTTTAGCTAATGATGGTACTTGGTGGATATCAAAGATGATTCTAAGAGCTAGAGTCGTAGTCTTCTTATCCCCTTTGAAAATGATCTGACTAGACGAGTTTCTTCTCCCTCTTGTTTTGGAAACAAAAGATGGCTTTATAAAAACAACTCCACTAGCCATAAGTCTTAAGGAGTACATTTATACTCAGCCTTGCTTCGTTGATGTTTTCATGTATGAAGCTACTCCAACTCAGTGGTTTCTACGTCGAAGCCCATTTAGTATTCGTGGTTCTCGGCAGCAGCCTAGGATCTATGGAAGGGTCACTACTTCTGTTTAAGGCCTCTTAGTCCCTTTGCTAAGTTTTTTGTTTAGAACAACTTGTTTGCTACTAATGTTTGTTGTAATGATGGGTCTGTGACCCTGGCTTGTATGACTGGTTTGTAACTCTCTTAAGAGTTTACCTTATTAATGTATGGTTTGTATGTTCTGTAATGTTACCGATCTTTCCCTGCGCACTTCAGAATTTAGGTTAGACGTATGTTAGATGAAGATCTGGTATTTGCCAGCTGATCCTCGGTCATGACATTGAAAGTGCTGGTGCCTGGTTTCTGCTGTTTTTGGTTTTAGAAAAGCTAGTAAGGAAATATTCTCGGAATTGGACAGGACAAAAGCCAAAGTTAATATTTTACCAGAAGGAACACGGAGTCTGAAGGGCAGCCAAAGTGGGGCCACGAGGTGGCCACACATGGTGGCGGCGCAACCAGGGGCTTATTCCTCATTGGAGTCACTCTTTGACTTGGACTTAGATGTAGAGGCCATAAGCTTCTCTACGGTAATTTATTCAGGTGGAATTTCAAATATTTGGCCCACTTGCTGCAATGTTTTGATTGGTGTGTGTGCTGCAACATTCTGTTCGTGCCGACTATCAACATCTTCCTGATTAACAGGTCTTGCTGATTTGGCTTTCCTCCTTGGTGTTGCCTTTATCTAACAACATATCAAATTTGTGACCATCTTGCTTTCCCATGTTCCTGGTACTCCTTCTATAAGCAAGATCTGAAGTCTCTTCATCACCATCCTGCTTTTCAATGGTCCTGGTACTCCTCCTAAAATCAAGCTCAAGCCGCTCATCACCAGCTTCGCTCCTCAACCAAAGTTTGCTTCAAGGAACAATAGTTGTGTGGTCAGAGAAATGTTGTTTCCTTATAAATTTGTTTATTTGTCCCACTCTTCTTTGTGACATGACCATTGGAGTGACTCTTCCAATGATTATTTTTCCTAGTCTTCCTTATCGGATTATGGGTAGTAGCCGATTAGACTAGTATTATTTTCCCTTACTAAATATCTTTCCCTTCTTTCCCTTGCTAATATTGGAGAAGCAGTAAAGACAAGTGGTAATAAAGAGTTGTCCATATGCACTTCATCCTAAAAATGTAAAATTCTAGCAACAGACCTAGGCTTCACTGTAATGATTGTGTTGTGGTCAATGAAAGATCAGGATGCCGCCTAGAGGGGGGGGGTGAATAGGCGGTTAAAAACTTGTACGAGATGGGCTTAATAAAGCGGAATAAAACTAGCATTTTATTTTGTCAAGCACAAAGCATATATATACTAAGGTTGACCTATGTGCACCAACAACTTATGCTATAAAGACAAGAAACAAAGTGATAGCAAGATATATTACTTCAAGCACAAATGCTATCACTATGTAAAGTGCATAAGTAAAGAGCTCCTGTATAGAGATAACCTAGGCACTTGGCCAGACTTTAATATTTTACCGAAGTTCCTCTTACAAGGGAGTATATCGTTGGAGGGTGGGCGGCACTAAGACCACCAACGCCACAAAAGGCCTCACCCTATTCTCTCGTGGGGAGCATGCGCTATGCTGAAAGCACCCGGTCCACTATGGAACACTTGAGGATGGTCACCAAACCCGTACAAGATTGGGACAATCTCCACAAATTAATTAGAGGCTCCCAGTAATCATCATCAAGGCCACTAACTTGAGGAAAGATCCACAAATTAATTGGAGGCCGCAAGAATACACCACAAAGGCCACACACCGTCTAGGGTTCCAAGAACCCAAGAGGAACAACCTTCTTGATTTCACCAACCAAATCCTCCGAGGAGAACTCAAATCGATGCACCTAATGCAAATGGCAAGAACACCACAAAGATGCTCCAATCCTTCACTCTCAAGTTACAAAGCTATTGGGGAACAAGAGAGTAAGAACACAAGGAGAACACCAAATCCTCTAAGATCTAGATCCCAAAGATTCACTCACAAAGAGATGATATGATTGGTCAAAGTGTAGATCCAGATCCCCTCAATCTTCCTCTCAAATATGTGCAAGAATCATTGGAGGGGAAGAAAGAAATCAAGCTAAAAAGGGGGTCAAAACAATGGGAAAAGCTTGAGCAAGAGAGGAAAATAAGCACCTAAAAAAGAGAGAGAAGGCTTAAATAGAGGTCCAAGGTTTTATGCCTGTTAGGGCCAAAATCGCCTGGGCTAAGATTACCTGACCTCGTCCCCAATACACGATACAGAAAGCGAGCAGGAGCGAGCAACGCGCGTAGGGCATCTGGGCGAGCGCCCGCGTGAGAGCAAGCGAGGGCGGTAGCCAGCGCGTGAGCGGGCGGGAATGGGAGCAGCGAGGCATGCTTGCACGAGGAAGGGCGGCGAGGGCAGGCAGAAGCGAGCAGTGCAAGCCGGGCTGGTCCAAGAGGTACCGGCTCGGGCCGATGGTACTACCGCCTAGGAAAGGGCCGATAGTACCAGCCAGCACAACCGGTCCAGGCACACAGAGAGAGAGAGAGAGAGAGAGAGAGAGAGAGCACCGCGCAGGGGTGGCCGGTAGCAGCATGCGGTAGTACCGGCCGGCCTAGAAACTTTCCCTTTTTTCTTTTTTAAATAAAATAAGAGGCAACTTCAAATGGTGATATCTAGAGTTTGGAAACTCCGATTGACCCGAAACCAATTTTGTTGAAAAGAGGATGACAAGATCTATGAAAGTGCAATGGACGCTCTAGAGGGGGTGAATAGGATTTTAAAATTATTATGGTTTAGGCTCAAATAAATGCGGAATAAAACTAACGTTTAATTTATTGAGCACAAAACCTAAACACTAGGTTCACCTAAGTGCACCAACAACCTATGCTAAGCAATACAAGAAACAAGGTGATAGCAAGATATAATACTTCAAGCATGAAGGCTATCACAATGTAAGGTGCATAAGTAAAGGGCTCGGTTGAGAGATAACCGATGGACGCGGAGACAAAGATTTTTATTCCAAAGTTCACTTCCAAAGAAGCGCGTCTCCGTTGGAGAGGTGCGGCGATGCAATGCTCTGCAAACACTACAAATGTCTCACCTTAAAATTGTGACTGATTCTCACCCAACCACAAGGCCTCACCCCGGATGCGAAGGTACGGTAACATCCCAAGATTAGAGCCTAGAAATAAGCTGAACCTGATGTGTGCATTGCATTCATGCATAGAAAATCCGAATAATTTTCGTGCTTTTAAACAAAACTTGTCAAAGTGATTGAAGCTTCTCCAGCTTGATGGAATTGAAGTAGATCATCAAGTTGATCATATAAGTTTCAATAGGACCTTGCTAAAACCTCATTTTGTAAGAGATTTGATCTAAGGGTAGATCAAATGTACTATAAGTTAAACCTTAATACAATGTGAAATATATTTGATCATTAGGTGATCATATTATAGTATTCATTATAATCACTCATAAGTACCAAGTTAAGGATATAACACAAATAATAAGAATGTAGCAAATATATCTTAATCTCATCTCATATACCATGAGTATCATGGTGATATTTCAACCCTACTCCTTATGGAGTAGGAAAGGAACTAAGCTTAGATCATTCACCATATATCTTTAATTCCATATCAATCCTTATCATCTCCGTTGAGTTATATTTCCATGTCTGTTGAGAAATCAACTATTGATTCATCCATTCTCAAGCTATCAAGTACTTGATCATAACACAACTTACAAATAAGGGTCTATAAACAAAAAACTAAGAAAAGGTGAATAGTGATGCCAGTTTCAGATGTCAATTGTTTGATAATAATGATTGAAAAGAATCCAATCTAAAAGATAGTTGATGGAGTTAAATCCCTCCTTGATAGAAAAGAATATTACAAGGCGATGAAGTCCGGAGATAGTTACCAGAATAGTTCTATTGATCAAGTAGGTATAGTTAATGAATTATATCTCTTAATCCAATAGAGCTAAACAGAAGATAATTATAATACAACTGTAATGTTGAATTGATGGAGCCTTGTTTAGTCAACTAGAAATCTAAACCATAATGGATCAACAGATTATAATGATCAAGCCTTATTCACCAAGATTGAGTACTTATGTCATGTATAAGTGGTATTGGTGGATAAAACATGATTAAACCCTAGTAGACATAAGTTATCTTAGAGTAGTCATTGCAAGCCACGTAAATATATTAAGGTTGGTGGCAAAGACCATATAGATGATATTATTCAATTAAAAGCTAGTACAAGATAGAGTTATAGAAGTAGTGTTATTCATCTTAAAGAATATTCAACTTTAGAGAAAGGTAGTTGGATGCATTCAACTAATAGAGATACATTATTAATGAAATGATTAAGGAAGATTATGAGTGGATTCTCAAGAACTATTTGTTGGATGGAAGGTTATCAACTGTGAGAATAGTAGGTAATTGTCACATCCCAAGATTTTCCAAATCTTGTAATGTGAAAAATAAAATAAACAAAATAATTTTGTTGAAAATCAGGTGAAAAGAAACTTTGTTCTAAAAGGAAACCAAAATCCCATCTTGAACAAACTTGGTTAAAGTTTGAATTCAACAAAATCCAAATCAAGAGAATTGCATTCCTCAACGAATGTATTAACTCACGGAAATTCTAAACACTTGGGAAATAAATCCAAACCCTAAACCCCTATTGGAATAAAAAAATCATTTTCCAAACTATCTCAAAGCTTCATGGATCTGATCCATATAAAAGTTGAATCAACAAACCTTCACAAATGATCAAGAAGAAGACAAATAGAAATAATTTAAGACCATAGAAATTGGTTTCACTCAATTTGGAACCATAAATAAAATCTTATGAATTTAATAAGATAAGAAATTGAATTCCCAAAACTATTAAAGCCCTTATCTAAATCCATACCAATTGGTGAGAAAATAATCCTAAAGAGATTTAAAAGGATAAACAAAGATAAAAAACAAGTTTTCACAAATTGGAATTCCTAAGTTTGGATCTCTAAATAAAAAGTTATGGATTTTATAGACAAAGAAAGAATTATTAATTAAAGAATATATCTAAAGACCAAAACAAATCTTGGCCTAATCCATGAAAGCAAATGGAATGAATATAATCCAAATACAAATAAAATAAAGGATAAGAATCTTCCAAAATAAAAATAAAATGGCAAGCAAACCAAATTCTATTTGAATAAAGACAAATCCAATTTTTAATTGATTAATAAAACATATTAGAATCTTTTTCCAAATAATTCAAGGTGAATTATTTGACACCCTAATAATTTAATAAAACTTACCGAAACGTTTTGTGGAAAAGTGAAATTTAAATAAGGATTAAAATATCTCAAATCTTATATGAAGTAATGAAAAGGCCTAATTTAAATAATTAAAGGACCCTAAAGAATAAGATTTTATTCTAAAATGATTTCATATTGTAAAATTAAGCAAGTGTTTGAATCCACACAAAATTTGAGAGAGTATTGAATTCAAATAGATGTTTGAATAGGCAAAACAAATAAATCAATACAGAAATAAGAAAATGGAAAAAGGAAAAGTAATGCTCAACAAAAAATATGAAACAGACTCGACCCAACTAAGCTCCTCGGCCCAACTAAGCCCAGGCTTAGCCCACTCCTCCTCTCCTCAAGAAAACGGTTCGCGACTCTTCGAACTCACCCACTCAATCTAATCGAATGTGGACCCAGTTCTCGCCCTCTTTTCTCTCCATACCGCCGTTTTAAGCGACCCCACTGCTTCGCCGTTGCCTTTCTTCAACTCAAGGGACCTGCTCTTCCCTCACCTGCGCCGGGTCAAGCTCGGGGTTGTAATCGCTATAACGCCACAGAATTCGCCTCAATGCCTCAACAATTCAACCTCGTGACTACGTTAAGAAGGATAAACGCCAAAGATCTCCTCTCTCTTTCCTCTCTCGCCTGGAACCCTCTTCCGTCTCAGTCGCCTTCAAGCATTGCTTCCAACAACCTCCTCGCTCCGACCATTTAACAACTCAAGGCGATTCGCCAGCTCCACTCTTTGCT